>OX453067.1:659394-1894587 GCA_949699795.1 Spicauda simplicius
AGTCGGATAAAAAAGAAAGATCACTATTGGCTACATTGATTAATGTAAGCTTTAGATTAATGTTCTTTGTTGTTAAGACTTTACTAAAGATATTAGTGCTTCGTAAGTAAGCGTTCTCTTAGTTTCCAACATTAACTCAAAACGGCCAGCGATCCTCAAACCCGTATCGCAAGAATCAGGCATCGGATAAGAGGGCTCATCTCATTCAAACTCGCTGCGTGCACGGAAACAAAACGGACATGTCCTACCTCGGACGATGAACTATAAATATTGATGAAACTTCTTTTTGAAAATGAAAATAAAAATATTCTTTATTAACTAAATAGACTTATTACAGGTGAAGTACACCCCTGTTAAGTTTGCAGAACTTGTTTTAGGGGTGGACGCTCTTTCCTAATTGCATAAAACCAGTGTTGTTAACAATATAATAAAGACGTTCAATTTTAAACTACCAGGGTAAACACAAAATTTACTTATAAAACAGAATAATCGCCGCATGATCCGATGGTCAAGAACACACAATTAAGCAAGCAACTTTCTTCTATAATACCTTACCAGTAAAGGTTAGTTATGTGTGACGTTCACACTTCTATCAATCTGAAAATACCTACTAATATATATCGATCTGGTAGTGTATGAAAAAATATTGTAATTGACAATTTGTGAGTCTCTCCTTAGGCCTATATAAAATAAAGACATTTATTTTTATTTTATTACATTTCAATGTATTTCATTCTATTGAGGCGGCATTAAGGAGTGTTTTAATGTTAATAACTTTTTTGAAGTTGTGAAGGATAGACTTGCCAAGAGAGCTATGGATAATTGCTTGATGAATACATGGTTATAAATCCGCATTGGAGTCAAGTAATATGTAAGTAACGTATGCTTCAAGCTATCTTCAGCGCAGAATTGAACATAAAGCGTTATAACTTGAAGATGGATAGGATACGCTTTGAAGTAATTACAATAAATGTCGTTTAATTATAACTGGCAGTAACAGAGCAGTGATAGCCTAATGTTTGATACTTGCCCTCTTGATCGGAAGTTCCGAGGTTCAAACCCCGGCACGCACCACTTATTTTTCTAGAATTATGTGCGTATTAGAAATTAATTATCACTGCTTTTCAGCGAAGGAAAACATCGTGAGGAAACCTACACTCCCGAGAGTTCTTTAAAAAAAGTTCTCTCTCACTTGGCCAGCGCGGTGGACTATGGCCTAAAAACTCTCTTATTCTGAGAGAATACCCGTGCCCAGCGGTGGGACAATAATGAGTTATTTACTTATCTGACGTTGACAATTATAACTACTTTTGGTAAATGAGGATTTGAATTCCGGCTTTACTATAATGCATTCTATCAATTTATTATCGTGTTTTACCCATATGAAAGAACCTACAAGCCTGTCTAAAGCGTACAATTATCGATGAATTGAATAAATTATTACCTTCCTAATAGTTGATAGAAAGAGTTACAACATGAATAGGCCTGCTTTGTAAATTTACCAGGTAGAACAAGTGTAGTTCATCCGGGGAAGTACCACCGCCACACCTATTTCTAACGTGAAGCATTTTTTTGCGTTTCGATGGAAGAGTGTGGTTGCCAGCACACATATGAGGCGATCATCATAGTCCTCGGGAATAGCAACGCGTCTGTGATTGACTTCAGATAGAACCCATGTTCTGTTTGAAGTTGCTTACAGGTGTCCATGGGCAGCAGTGACCACTTATCACCAGGACTGCATGCTCGTTTGCTACTTCAGTCAGATAAAAAACATGAAAATCTCTTACAAAGTTAAACAATACCTAAAACCGGGGAAATAACGCCGGACTGTCCACAATCACCGATTCTACTTACTCGGGAATCGAGAAAAGGCGGTCCGAAAACAAATTTCCGCGTGGGCCTAACGACCTCGACCGTCATTTAATCAGACTCAAGTGTTGATGGGATAGCCGCAACGTACATTTTTCCTTCAACACATATCGAAATCTATCATGAGGTAATCGCACGCTGTCCCACTCATACATATGTAAAATCACTGACCTAGAAAGGGACAGAGAACGCCACATCAGCGAAACAGTGGTTGGTAAAGCGTTTTGTAAATAAATGTTTGCAATTGTTTCTAGCTGTTGACCTTTCAGATTATCGTTATGATTCTACTATTTTACGGGCATTCGTAGAAAATGATTGAGCAGTGATAGCCTAATGGTTGAAACTTGCCCTCTTGATCGGGAGGTTCGAGGTTCAAACCCAGGCAAACACCACTGATTTCTAAAATTATCTGCGTATTAGAGTTCTTTAAAAAAAAAGTTCTCTGAGGTGTGCGAAGTCCACCAATTCGCACTTGGCCAGCGCGGTGGACTATGGCCTATTACTCTCTCATTCTGAGAGAAGACCCGTGCCCAGCAGTGAGACATTAATGGGTTGACGACGAAGAAAACGACGCAACTCTTTACAGAATTTTACGTTTTTGTAGAAAGCTTTTCCTCTATAAAATTAACTATTATAAAATGCTTACATTCCGTCGAACAAATAAAAAAATGTGTAAGTGAACTTAATGACTTTCTGACTAGTGGCTTGCTTGCATGCGTTTGTGCTTCCGAGTGTATATTAGTCGTTGGCATCGGTCCCAACAGATGTCATTGTTACAGTTGTCAGTTTGTATCAGAGTTAAGGGTCAATTTGAAAACCACCCATTAACTCGTACGTTTGTAGCAGAGGAACATAATAGAGATTATGTCTAGCAGGCTAGCCAGAATATTTTTTAAAGACAAAAAATAACATGTTATCTATTTTTTTTTCACATACTGTTATCTCTTTTAGAATCATAGTATAAAAGAAAAGATCTATGATGTAAGAACGAAGAAGTATAAAAACAGCGCTGTTCATGTTCTACATTAAAGAAATACCTACATAAATAGCGACTATGATTTCTAATTTGTCAGATTTCTCACATAAATCTTAATATAATTTATCGCGTCTCTTATGGTGGCTTTCCACGGCCTCTAATTTTACGGTTTCATACATGGACAATACTTGACAACAGACTTCCAACAGAACTAAGGCTCTTCAAACAGTGCATTGATATGTGGAATGCCGCGTCCTTCTATAAATCACGGACCATGAAAAGCCTTAGGTGTCTACATTCGTTCGTTTTAGTGCGATCCGTAAATTGAAGTGAGTTATTGCTCTTCATAAGGATCTCGTAAAATAGTTTCAGTTAAATTAATCCAATCAAATATATTAGGAAAAGACCACACAATTCGTATTTAACGACGAAAAGCTGAATATAGGCGGAATAGTAGATAAAGTTGAAAATTATAACATCTCTGCTCACATTGATTAATAACATAACACTAAATAACATTTTTTTCAAGGAAGCTAGTAAAAATTCTTTAACTTTTTATTATCTTTTTTTGAAGTTAGATTAAGCAAATTATATTAAAAATACCATTAACTGAAATGTAGTCTAAGGGCCTGTTTTTAATTCTAGGTTTTATGAATAAAACTACATTGAACTTAAAATTGATAAATCATGAAATATGCGGTTGTGAATAACCGCAAAACAGCAATTTGTAGGTTTCCATATAATAATAGTGACTACAAAGCAGCAATTCCGCTTCTTAAAGGCAGGAAATACCAGTTCCGAGCGGATCGCACTAGACGAATCCGGATCTTTCCGGATTCGGTCGTTTCAAGGCCGTAAAGTGGGGCGGGTTATCGCTCCACACAAGGATCTCTCGTCAAATAGTGCCAGTTAACTTAATGTAGCGGAAAAGTTATTCTGCTCGCTGCCTTAAGTGAAATTTCTCGAGATGTCGCTTCGTAAGCCACTTGATGGATTTTAAAAGTAAACGCATTTCCATTTGCGTTAGATATTATAAAGCGATTTCACTTGTGTTCAAACTATAACAATCAGTGGCATAGCAATTTTCACTTGAAGTACTTGAACTTAGTTGCGTTACTTATCATTAGAATTTAGTTTCACGCAACACCTTAGAATCTACAATTTTCAAACGGTTTTAGAAGCTTACTAGTGGCCTCTCCTTTTTTAGCATGTAAAATCAATTAATGGAGATTTTTTTCCATGACACAATTTCCACCCCATTCCCATCGGAAAAAAGAATACTTACCAAAAATGTTATGAAGCTCCCGAGAGACGTGAGACAAGCCTTGTATCCCAGGACAAGTAGAGTTTCATTCTTCTAATAAGAAATTCACATTATAGGAAACAAAAAGGATATTTATGTCGCCCTCCAACAATGGCGCTTCTTGATGCTGGCGTCCGGGCAAGGTGTGCCCTCTTTTTAGATCCCTAAATCTAGGCTCTAGTTTCAAGCTTACATCAATTTGCTGTGCTATATATAAGTCGGAAATAGGCATCGTAGCAGCCAAGTGGAACCACATATACTATGTGTACTAACTTATTTTACATAAAACAGTACTTTTTTCCCATCAGTGTCATAAAAAACATAGGAATTAAATCAATGAAATATACAGCAACATTGTTTCGATTTTTTTTTTCTTATGCAAGTCAATAAAACGTGGTAACCACGGCAGAAATCCCTTCTAGTCGAAACCTATGACCTAATGTTGTCTAAGTATCCTAAATATACTGATTTAACATTAGACAAACAATAAATCATATGGGAACTTCATTTCATTTATCGTCTTAAAAAAGCCTTCGGTATTAAAAATAGTACCAACACCGGTCCAGAGGCCGTACTTTTAACTGACTTTTCGATCACAGCGCGCCCACACAGTGCGTGGTAAGGCGCCATCCAATTAAAAATGCAAATGGTGTGGCATTGTAACAGAATTAACGGAGATCTGGACCGGCATCTTGATTACAATAATAATGCCGTAAATTCAAAGATCTTAATATAACAACACCTACGTGAATTTGCGGTTTAGAGTTAATTGAAAAGGTATTAGATCTTCAGGTATTCTGAACTGGTCAGAATCTATGTAAATAGGTTAGTCTAATGATATGCAGATTAACGCCAAAAATCCTAGCATCACTGATTTCTTAAAAACGTGAGTGTATGTTCTATATATAAATATGTGAAGCAAAATTTTGTGATTCGTTTTTAAGATACTTGCCGCAGGCGGAGGAGTATGAAATTACGCACGGTTATGGTTGATGTAGAGAAGGATTGCACAATGCTTATATTTTGTTCAAATAATGCATAAAACTTACATAAAATCAACTAAAAATACATTACACTCACTACCTTGCATTTGACATAAACACATACATAATAAACGAAATAGAACATTCAATGTCTTGCTATGAAACACATAACGTCAAAAATGTCAGATGTCTTTCTCAAAATACCCGCTATTGCTTTACATTTTATTTAAATTGGAGAAATATTGGTGCTACTTTGTACAATATAAGGTTTAGTTTATTTCATTTAAATTAGGGTTGAATTTCGACCATTGCGACCGGTGTCTAGTATATTTAAGAATATTCAAAGACGCGTGAAATCTATCTATAACCACTTTGAAAGTTTGTTTTGTTTGTTGATTGAATTAATTTAAAGTTATTTTTTTACACTTGTTTTATTTCTCTGTGGGGATCTATGACACTCTTTTTAGTCCGATGCAAAGAATAACTGTGCATCGAACTAATAAGAGTGTCACAGAATCGCAATTTAATATGGTGATGATCCATGACGAAACAATGTATTTTTTATCTGACTGAAGTAGCAAAAGAGCATGCAGTACCGCCCATGGGCACCTGTAAACAACTTCATACAGAAAATGGGTTCCATCTGAAGTCAATCACAGATGCGTTGCTACTCCTAGGACTATGATGGTTGCCTCATGTGAAACTATATCTCTCTTATAATCTAGTATTTTTTATGCGAAAACCCAGTAGAAGAAAATTCATCTGGGAATTGTACGCAGCTACGCTCATTATCTCAAGATCTAATCTACACAATCTCAACCAGAACACCCACTTACTCTCAGGAGTTTACAAGGAAATGGGCCATCAAATATCCAAGCGAGACGACCTCACAATGGGTATACCCATACCCTGGCACGTGTCGGTCAATTATCAGGAGCAAACAACCTAGTCAATCTGTATGTCACATCATTAATTGTTGAAGCGCTATTACTGGCGTCAATAAATGTTTACGACCAGCATTGAGGCACTTTCCTCTAAGTCTTCATAACGATATATTTATATTCAGTACATCCATTACTGGTTTTACTTAGAATGATTTGCGTTTTCGTGAACAAATAGTGCAATGTATGTAAAAGTAGTAAGATATGACGGAATTATGTTTGGATTTTGGTATTCGTGGTAGAGAAACGATTGGTGACCAAGCAACAGCATTGTATCCGACACCCACTAAGATACAAATTGTTAGACAAATATCTCGTACATAGATCTACGGGGAAAGATCGTAAATTCTGATACAAAATGTACTACGACTTTACTACGCACCTAGTAGGAAGTAATATTCAATATGTAAGAATGTTGATATTATCTTGTTCTTATGGTATAAACTCACTGTTATGGTTTGAATTAATATTTAGGTACTTAATGTATCAGCTTATTAACTTTTTATTTAACAAATTTATTGACTAAATAATTCAGATATATCTTTGATTTTCGAGTTTGTTATGAAATTAAAAAGATTTGAAGTCATTTTAACAAATCTTGACTATTCCATGAACAAATTATATTTTTTAAATATGAAGTGCAACCAAACACGCAGTCCAACTGTTGGTAAATGGCCACTGCCACCCAAAGTCGCCACCAATTCGCAGTTGGCCGTTTTTGAGAGAAGATTTGGAACTTTCCGAGAAAAGACTCGTGGCAGCAGTGGGACAATAATGTGTTGACGATATATACGATATGTACCTTACTCCAAAAAAAACAGATTCCCTTTTTCATTTCTTTTTATTTTTCATACACAACAATAACACGATATTCCAAAGAAGGCTTTAAAGCTTATAATCCCTATAAATATAAACCATGGACCTTACCATAAAAGGGGAATAAGCCCAACGGAATATTTCGTCGCAATATACTATAATAGAACCATCACAAAGGGCCCCATATCTTATTTCTCATAGAAACGCGATATAAGGGTATTGTAGGCCTCTACATGTCTTGCTTAGGCTTGTCATAAATAAGTCAGTGTTACATGTATCAAATAATGAACTATGACATTTTAATATATAAGAATAGGTAACGTCTTGATGATGATTTTGAGGGTGGTAGAACCAGTGTAGTTCGACCGGGGAAGTACCACCGCTACACCTATTTCTAGCGTGAAGCATTTCTTGCGTTGGAAGGGTGTGGTTGCCGGAACACTTTTACAAGAGGCGACCATCATAGGCCTCGAGAGTAGCAACGCATCTGTGATTGACTTCAGATAGAACCCATGTATGAAGTTGATTACCGATGTCTATGGGCGGCAGTGACCACTTACTATCAGGTGGACTGCATGCTTGTTTGCTACTTCAGTCAGATAAAAAAAACGTCAGTATATGCGATTTCTAAATTATTTTCGGTGATATTTAAGCTGTGTCGCGATATTGAACCAAAAAAAAAACGAAATAGACATGGGGGCAGATAGATTTCTCCCCGCACCACATTTTCACGTAACTGGGTCGAAATATCGGCAAAAGAAATTTCAAACCAGCATATAATGTGTATCCGTTAATGTTTGATTTAACCAAAAGTTAAATGTAATTTACACACAGACAAACTGACAAAATTAAAAAAACATTGAATTTTCTATTATTTTTAATTATTTTCATATATTATTTTCAATCATCCATTTTGTTACAAACATACACGACTACAGAAAAACGAAACTTTTATTTTTTGACCTATTAAAATGTCAGACAGGTATCTGAATGATGAGTGTTTGTGTTTTCGTCTTGTGCGTCCATGGTAACCACGACACAGGAGAAAATCCTTGTGTGGCTATGAGTGTAGAAAGCGTGTGTGTGTGTTTTATCTTTGACAGGCAGTTATATCGTAGGTAGTAAATATGAAAACGAATAAAATAAACCGCTCCCATTAAGATTATTGCGGCACGTGGGCAGGAATTTGTAACGGAATACGTGAGAATTTGAGCTGATCATAAACATACACCTCCGCAGATACGGAGATAACAGGATATTACCGTCTAATTATGTCTATTACAATTTCATGGAAAATATATTGGAGTGATAAGCGGCTTAAATGCTCGAGATACTAAAGAATACGTGGATTTGTTCAATTTTTATGTCTTCTGTCTGTATCTTTATGTCTTATTATTCAGGTAACGTTTCAATCGAGTCCCTCGAGCCAATTTTTAATATTGATGATCTGAACTTAATTCCATAAAACGATGCTAGGTCATAATTTCCATTTGGCCTAACTAGATATGCAAGTGAATCTGACAAGAGCTGACGATGGCCATTTAGGGGGGTTAGTGAGGTAAAAATCCCACATAACTGAACCGTCGTCGTACACTGCGTCGGGTACCTTTCGAAGGTTTCCCCCTCGACATCAAAAGAAAAAAGGTTTACCAAAATGTTATATTAATTTATTAGCTCTACATTAATCGTATTGTTTTTATTTCAAGACTTAGCATAGTGGTAGAATAAGTGTGGACCGGTGAATTACCACCACTAAACCTATTTGTAGCGTAAAGCTATTATTGCGCGTCAGTTGTGTCGTCGTCAACCCATTATTGCCCCACTGCTGGGCATGGGTCTTCTTTCGGAATGAGAGAGTTTTAGGCCATAGTCCACCGCGTTGACCAAATTGGTGGACTTTTAAGAACTCTTGGGTGTGTAGGTTTCCTCACGATGTTTTCCTTCACTGAAAAGCCGTGATAATTAATTTCTAATACGCACACAAATCTGTGGTGCGTGCCTGGGTTTGAACCTTGAACCATTAGGCTATCAAGGCTCTTGCGTCGGTTGTGTATGCCTATGGAATTGGATGTTGATTCCGACTGATTTATATATAGGGCGACCGTCTGAGTCCTCACGGGTGACTATTTACCATCAGGTACCGTCAAGGACACTCGTTTGCAACTTCAATTTTAACAAATATAAGCGAGTACTCCTTTATGAACGATCGAAAATACATTTAGGCAATCTGGAAACTGAAAATAGTTAAGGGTAAGAACTTTTTCCTTTACGCTTTTTAGTGGGAAAACTTTGAAACAAAATAAATATCCAAGAAAAACCGTTTAAGCATCACCAATGGACCTCGACCCATAAACCCGAAAGACAAAGAGACCTCCAAATTTCCAACTCATTTATTATTCTATGGAGGCTTTCGGTTCAAAAATCCATCAAAGTGCCATCAAGGAGTTTACTAACACGTGTACAAGTTCGGAAAAAACTTTAATAGGTCTCTATAAGGAAGTTGTTTGACCACTATCAAATGGCGATAATAAGGATCAAATATAAGACAATGCTAACAAGATAGACAATGCTAAAAATGTTGATGGTCGTGGATATTCAATATTGTTAATGAATATTGAGATTGCTCTAAATTTTATCAGGACTCCAGAATTATTTGTGGTCTTAGTCTCCTGATGACTAAAGTTATTTCTTTCTGTTGACCAATATTTCGACCCAGTTTATTAAATCGTCCTATGTAATAAACTGGGTTTAAATATTGGCCAAAAGAACTCAAAATCCTTTTATCATGAGTATCGGTTACATATTAAAATAAAAAAAGGGATAATATCATTAGAATGGTAGAAAAATAACTTACTGATTTTTTTTCTGACTGAAGTAGCAAACGCGCATGCAGTCCACCTGATGGTAAATGGTCACTGCCGTTCATGGAACTCTGTAATCAACTTCATATAGAACATGGGTACTATCTGAAGTCTATCAAGCGTTGCTACTCCCGAGGACTATGATGGTCGCCTCATGTAAAAGGCACACCGGCAACTACATCCTTCCATCGAAACGCAAGAAATATTTCACGCTAGAAATAGTTGTGGCGGTGGTACTTCACCAGTCGAACTACACTGGTTCTACCACCTTCAAAAAGATTTTTTAAGCCAATGTGTTTTTATTATTCTTACAGTTTTTATTAAATGTCAAGTTATTTTCTTAAAAATTCTGTAGTTGACTTTTTATACCGAAAAATATTACATAGCGTATAGCTTACCTTTTGTTAGTGAAATAAGCGGTAAAGTTGGTATTACTTTATATGAACTTTGTGTTGGTTTAACGAATGGAGCCATAAATCGATTAGAACCGTAAGTATGAAAAAAACTTATTATTAACGGCGTATTTTCCGAAACTGGAAGGCTTCATTATAAGGTTTCGTTGAGGAAAAGTTTGGTACTTATATTATTACGTTTAATCAAATAATGCTCATTATTTAAGTGGATTTACGGTAAGTCTCCGCATTTAATTAGATTAATAGATTTACCCCTATTAATTCTTTTTTTATCTAATTGAAGTAGCAAACGAGCTTACAGTCCACCCTGATGGTAAGTGGCACTGCCGCCCATGGACCAGATGTCCATAAACAACTTCATAATTATAGAAGATAGGTTCTTTATGAAGTCAATCTGCTGTGTTGCTTCTCCCGAACATTACGGACATCGTAATGTTCGGGAGAAACAACGCAACAGATCAGCCTCAATGATTTTTATGTATACTATGGAAGTGGTAGGTAATGGAGAATTTAGTCCAATGCCGCCCATGGTCATTTACCACCAACTCCAGATATGATCATAGGTCATAGATGCGATGCATACCCTGAGGACCATGTTTTAACGCTTCGGATAAGTATATCATCCACCAATTCCCACTTGGCCTCCACCAATTCGCACTTGGCCAGCGCGGTGGACTATGGCCTAAAACATTCTGAGAGAAGACCCGTGCCCAGCAGTGGGACAATAATGGGTTGACGAGAAGGCTGCAAAACTGCAATCACTGTTACAAGGCGGAAATTGATGAGGCGATGGAACTTTCGGATTCGAAACACGAAGGATTTTCCAGATTTCTCAGAAATAGGTATTCTTCCTGCCAATAGGTGGCTATGCAGCGCAGATACCGGACGGAATTATGGATACGTTGCTACGCTCGATGAGTAACATGATCGCCTCATATAAAAGAAAGTAAATTGATAACCACACCCTTCAACCGAAACTCAAGAACTCTTTCATGTTAGAAGTAGGTGTAGGTAGTACCTCCCCGGTCGACTCACACTTGTCCCACCACAATCAAATGCACATTTAGCAGTCATCATCAAAAAAGCCTCAAATAAATTTAATATTCTGCACCCAAGTAATTCCCATGTGTGGCAAGCGGCAACTCGCGAAGTTTTTTGCGAAGCGCAAATAAATCTTTATAACCGGCACATCCCAAGTTCGAGGATGCAACTTCTGCAATATGCATGAGGGGTACGGCGGGGAAAAAATGACAGTCGCGTCGTGACCATAAAGAACACCTGCGGCAAGTTAGCGCCGAGTTTCGTGTCTGGGGGAGTTTTTCCTCGCGTACTTAACAGTTCCTCTAAACAAGTTTTATTTTGTTAAAGCATTTTGGAACTTTGATAGTGGGGTTTTCATGCTTTTTTACGTTACATTTTAAAGTATTTTTTAACACGTGATTTTTATCTATTTTTAGTTTTGTGTAGTTTGTCGGAGTTATTAGGAAGGTTTTATAAGTGTAAAATCTTCCCAATGTAATGTATAAGTAATTTTGGAAACCAGAAAATAATCTAATTTGTGTCGTCTTATTTATAAGATAAGTTAAAAATGTACCTAATTACCTTGTTTTCTTTCTATCACAGCAATGGAGCAATCAATACGTTGCTAATAACTAATCATTTTGAAAATTTGTAGGGATTAACAAGGTTCCATCTACGTTCTTTTTTGAACAATTTTTGAGATAAACACTTTACATATTTTGTGTATATTTTTTTTAATTATTATATTTCCTTCATTATTATACAAAATGTATCAAATTTAATACATTCAAAGTGTCAAAAACCAAGGGAACAAACCTTCGAGATCTGTACATGACATTCGGGGGTTTGATTGCGGGCCCCCAGCGCGGGGTCGCGGGTTCAAGCCAACACGGATTGGGCGTACCGTCCCTATATCATGTAAGGTCTATTAATTATTCTGAAACTTAACGTTCTTTACATTTGGCTTTTTGTGTGACATTGTATGTTATGAAAGTTTTTAGCCGACTGTGTTTCTATGGGTGAATAGATAAGCAATTTCTATACTGTCTTCTTTTTGCTGTTAGGTCAAGGGTTTCAAGTTCGATTCCCGGAGTAAGTAAACTTAGCAAATTGTAATAAATAGTGCGTGTCATATTACAGATTGACAATTACATTAATTTGTTATTCGTCTAAAAATGATAAAATAATATATTATGTATAGTCCCAAAATATTTTTTCCAAAATTTTTGAAACCTAGTCCAGACTAAGTCTAGTCCTAATCCAGTTTAAACAAGAACACTTGAATTACCCGACTGCTTTTTTTTTAACCCCAATACAAACGGCTGGACGGATTGTAACATAAGACGGATTGTAAGATAAGACTCCTGAGGCATTCCCGGAGCGCTATGACATGGGGTTCTTCAAAAAAGGTGCGAAAAGAGCTCTCCTACAAAGCCGGCGATGCATTGGCGACTCCTCTGGTGTTGCAAATGTCCACAGGCGACGGTGACTACTTTCCATCAGGAAGCCTGTCTGCCTTATCGTTAGGTTAAAGTATAAAAAAAAAAAACATACCATTTGAAAGGACGGGGTTATTTCGAGAACCACAATACCGATTTTAAGGTGTTAAAGAGTAAATAAAATAAATGATTATAAAAGCAAATATACTAGTAAATGGGCCAGTATAACATATTTAAACACTTTTACGTTACTATTTTGACACAAACTCCTAAATAAATTTAAATGAATTAAAATTAAGAAAATAGTGTTTAAAATTTCAATGAATATAAATTAATAATAGTGTGAATAAAAAAAAAATATTTTATTTTAAAAAAAGCGTGGGGTGCATGGTTTCAATGGTTATAGATATTTTATTGACAGATATGAGTAGAGTGATTAACATTTCGATAATATCTTAAAAAGCAAACCACGCTTTTTTTAAAATAAAATATTTTTTTTTTTATTCACTCTATTATTAATTTGTATTTATTGAAATTTTTAACACTATTTTCTTAATTTAAATTCATTTAAATTTATTTTATATTTTTTAGTTCGGTTTTCTATAAAAAGCGTGTTTTTTTAGTTTTGAAAAAAACTATTATTTATTTTCTACTTTTTAGTCAAATTAAAAAATGGAAATATTTTATCAAATTAGTGTATTGTCATCGGTCCTCAATAAATCTACAAAGTTTGAACGAAATCTGGCCGTTTGAAGTGGGTCAAAATCGCGCCCAAAGAAGTCGGTTACAAACAAACATACAGGCGAAGCTAATAAAAAGCTAATAAAAAGTGTAAAATTAAATAAATCATTAAAAAACCAAAAATGTGACTGCAAAATTTAGTTTTAGCAATCGGGTTTTTTGTTTTCATAATAATTTATTGTCTTACAACCCTAATACAATTAGGGTTATAATATCAAGTATAATATCAATATCAATACAAGATATAACATCGTATATTTTAAAATTATTACTTATATATGTATGATATAAATTTATACACACTATGAAACAAATTCTCTATCGCCTACTCTATGTAAATCGTGTCTTTCGTAATAGTCGCCTGTCCGGGGTCCCGGGTTCAAGCCTACACGGTTTGGGCGGTACGTTGTGTCACGTGGTTAGTTTGTTAGATTGCGCCATGTTTATTTATTGTTCTATTTTTTGTTGCTAAAGTAAAAAAAAATGCATAGCTTAGAAAGTTATTACACAAGTGACAGATAATATGTACTAGCTTCCTTAGTCAAATAAAATTTATTTCATTATATACAGCCTTCATTTTTTTTTATCTGACTGAAGTAGCAAACGAGCATGCAGTGCACCTTATAGTAAGTGGTTACTGCTGCTCATGGTCACGGAAAATCGACTTCAAACAGAACATGGGTTCTATCTGAAGTCAATCACAGATTCGTTGCTACTTCCGAGGACTATGATGATCGCCTCATATAAAAGTGTGCCGGCAACCACACCCTTCCATCGAAACGCAACAAAACAACTCTTCACGCTAGAAATAGGTGTGATCTAGCATTTCATTATCATAGGTAATTAAGTGACACTTTTTTGGTTTAAAATAAGCGGTAATGCAGATTCACTTTTTTAAGTCCTAGAAATTCCATGCCAATGTTCAAGAGTACACAGACCTACACTTTTGTGACAAATTTAACAATAAATTGATTCTCACCATTTATAATAATTCTATAAATTGATACTCAGTTGATTATAGATTCATTAAATACTTTTCTTACAAAACTGGTCATAAAAATCTGCTATGATTAATACTCCTATAGTGTTTACTTTAAATAGTAAGCCTAATATAAAGGTAATATACTTATGTATATAATTAAATTAATACATTACAGAATAAATTACTCAAAAGTTCAACAATACAGTTATGTTAAAATGATACCGAATATCTATATCCGTAACAATTATTAATTCCCTACATCACAAAAGAACCTCCAATCGACAGTAACGAACCGCATTTAATAGAAAACGTTCGCTCACCGGAATAAAATCTATTCCCAACTAAAAACTGAAACGTAAGCGAATTTCAGGAATATATTCAACGCAACAGCGCCCATCCAATCTCGCGATCATTTAGTTGAAATATGGAGTGTAGAACAACGGCGGGTGCGTTTATAGACATACTTATATACGATTCGGTAACCAGCGGGGAACGTTTGACCCTATTGCGTCAGAAAGAAGGTATGTTTTTCAAACGTATATATATATATATAAATACGCTCGAACGTTCGAGCGTTTGTATATAATTATGTACACGCTTTCTACACTTATAGCTCCACACTAGGATGTTCTCCTGTGTCGTGGGTACCATGGACACACATAAGACCAATACACAAACACCCAGACTCAGAACATGAGTCTAAACTCATTATTCATATATTTATCTGGCTGGGAATCGAACCCGGGACCCACTGCGCGTCAGACCGGTATGGTAACCACTCAAATGTGTCAATAATTATGTATATCCATTTATTTGAAGCGTGGTAGAGCCGAAATGGCTTAACAGATTGTACATATTATATGACTATCATTTTGAAATATGGCATCTACGATAAAGGGGAGTAAAGTTAATGTCTTAAAATTGTTACAAAATGACTGTCAAATGAAAACCATGTTATAATGATAACAAAATCGCACTTTATTCAAATTCAGACCATATTGGTCATAGCGTTTGCCACGGTACACTTTTTTTCTCGAGAGAGAAACCTTCAAAAGGTACAGGCCATGGAAGCAATGCAGGATTATGTGGGATTTTTACAACGCCAATCCCCCCAACCCCCCGGTGGCCATCCTTGGCGCTACAAAGAGAACTCCAGGATCTCCAAAGGAACGTAACCAGATTCCTCTGAGCGCTGTTGCCCCATCGGACTCCTGCCAGATGGCTGGGCCCACCGCTCCGTCTAGTCTTTATGGCATTACCTAGATATTGGATATATAGATTCGTTCAAAATCATTAACATTATCGAAAAACCTTCATCTGACGATGTGGGGTGAATATACATACCCATTTAAGATACTAGATCGAATACTAGTAACTACATAGTGTATCGTAAGTTAGTTTTATCTCGCATCCCACTATATCGTAGCTGTTCCGCCAATATTTCAACTAAACGATCTTCAACTTGTTCACGAGAGATCGGGTATAGATGGGAAGTATACAGTTCTCTTATAATATTTGTTTTTTGTATACTGTTGTTGCTTTTGTATTTTAACTAGATTCTTTTGGTTCGGAAGCATTACCAGTCTACATGTAACGACCCGCGTAGCGAAGCGGTTACCATACTGGTCTGACGCGCAATGGGTCCCAGGGTCGATTCCCGACCAGACAAGTATCTGAATGATGAGTTTAGATTCATGTTCTGGGTCTGGGTGTTTATGTATTCGTCTTGTGTGTGTCCATGGTACCCACGACACAGGAGAAAATCCTTGTGTGGGCCTATGAGTGTAGAAAGCGTGTTTGATTTTTTGTGTGTGTGTTTTTTTTACACGTTTTTGCTGTATTCTGATATGAACGGAGTGGAAAGGACACAAGACACAAGAAACATACATATCGGAGGTATTCCAACTTAGTCTACAGGGTCCTTAGGGGTAGCGAGGAGTCTAATTTAGGGGCGTACTGTTCTCGAAGGGGAAACCTTCAAAAAGTACTCGACGCCGTGGGAGCGACGCAGGGTTACATGGGATTTTTACCCCACTAAAACCACCGGGAGGCCGTCTTTGTCGCGACAAAGAGGACTCCAGGATAATTACAAATTTCCATTGGCTACCAATTCTGGGCCGCGCTCTACATCTCTCGCTCATCGCTCTCCACATGTGTATATCGTAACTATTCATTGTAAATTCAGTTGTTTAAAATCGTATCAAAATATAATCTGACGTCAATTCTTTGAATATAAACACGAAAGCCTCTGTCTAAATCCCGTTGTTCCTCACAAGGAGAAGTCTAATTGTAAAGTATTTAAAAAGTAAAACCATTTTATTTAAACTTTTTTCAATCAAGACTTCGGTAAAACTAAACATGAACTAAGAAAAGTTTATTCCATTCAACAATCGCCGCTTGAAGAAGCAGTAAGTAGCTATCTAGACTTCAAAGTTAAGTATTAACTTTTGAAGTTTTTACTTACTGCCCATTGGCTTTTGGCCTAGACAAACATTATTTTCTGGCCAAAATAAACAGAATCTCGTTAAACTATGATACGTTTTTCATTTCTTGCCAAGTTCATGAATTGTTGGCGAATCTGAAACTAAAGCTGTTGAAAGAAATAGCTTTAATTTTAAATATTAGGGAATCCCATGAAACTGTTTCTAATATTAGCCATGTGTGGAACATGATTGGAAAATAACACATATAATTTGTACAGGCAAATAATTTTCTTTTTATTTAAAACCCAAAAGCACAAGTATAAGCTTTTTTTAAAAAAAAATCATACATGAAGCGATAAAATTGTAATAAAAATGTTTGTAAATTAAATTTGAAAATATTAATAAATTATAAATAAACTAATAATTTATATGATTAATTTTAAATTGTTTCCTTTCTTTATTATTATTATTTGACTTATTATACATGTGACTCGAATCTTTTTGCAAGCAGTCTTCGCCTATAAATGTACTTGCACTTAGTTTTTCCTTATTGTACACTACTGTTCTTTTAAATATTATAATTGGTGTAAACTATGTAGGTAATCAATAATAAATAAACTTAAGCCGGACAAACCACGGTAATAACAAAGTTATATATAGTTTTTCATAATTTTGTTAGAAAGAATGAAATACATTGTAAACACAACAAAAGTCCGAGTGCAATATACCGTAGTCGTTTCTGCACCATTTAGTTTGTTAAGATACAATATTTTCTCCATTCTGTATCGCATCATCTGCTCGAAGCATTCATTTTATGGCGAGATACTAAATGTGGAAGCCTATTCCCTTATTTATTTCATAGTATTTTAATGTTTTGTAATTGTACTGTTGTATATGAACTATATTATAATCATCTAATGTTAAATTTAGCAAAAAGAAGAAAAAAGAAAAAAGAACTTAACGATTGTAAACCAGTAGAAATAAAATAGGTTAGGTACTAACCTAACCTAATTTACATGTACATTCTACTTCTGCATACTAATGTAGAAGTAGAAGAATGTAAATGTAAAAGTAGAATGGCCAAAAAAAGAGAAAATAAAAAAAAAAATAAGAAACAGAACAGAAAAACATACAGGAAGTTCCATGCAACATGGCATATAGACAGCAAATAATATTGGTAGAGGCCTAAATTGAATAGACGACTGCTTATCTCAACTATGTAATATTTCTTCAAATCTTCTTCTACTTCTTTATAAAAATGAATGTTTGTCTGTATTGTCGTCGTCAACCCATTATTGGCCCACTGCTGGGCACGGGTCTTCTCTCAGAATGAGAGAGTTTAGGCCATAGTCCACCGCGCTGACCAAGTGCGAATTGGTTTGTCTGTATGTTCTCTATAAATTCGTAAACTATTAATTTGATTATGTGATGATCTGTAGCGAAGTTGTTATTTGTGAGCTTGCAAAGGTTTTTGGTGTATTTTTTGTGATGGCGTTACAACCGGCGTAGAATATAGCTAGTATATAGAAGCGTACTACCAACTAAGTCATTAATGATAAGTGAGTTGGAGGTTTTTTTACCGTATATTTAATTATTTTTATTTTAATATACTGCCATATTATTTTATGTCTCAAACAACAGAATATATTGTCCTCCAATTGCTATTATTTTAATACGAAAAAGTCAATCTCACAAACATAAATAATTCCGAAGTAATCAGATGTCCTCTTAAACAATACATAATTTATCGTTGCCAGCGAAAATTGAGGAAAATGTTGGAAAAATCGGGAATTCCTGTCGTAATTTAGCGTCAAGTCGGTAACCGGGGGTCGGTTATGGGCGGAAGCTGCTTTATTGGACAATATATTCTCCCCATCTTAACCCCATCTATAAAAAACATGCGATATTGGTGCTACACTGATGTATTGTATGGGGGTACCTACGTGTCTGCGCGATTATTGCCACGTGGCAAAAAAAGCAGTCAACTTGATTTATGTTTAGATTTCCAATTCGCGTGACATGTTAACGATTTTGGCCTAACAGTAATAGGCGCCGTTGTATTTTGGTCCAGAAGGTGTTTAAGGGAAACATACTATATATTTTTAAAAGTAGAACCAGTATAGTTCGACCGGGGAAGTACCACCGCCACACCTATTTCTAGCGAGAAGCATTTCTTGCGTTTCGATAGAAGGGTGTGGTTGCCGGTACATGTTCAGATGAGGTGACCATCTTAGCTCTCGGGAGTAGCAACGCAGCTGTGATTGACTTCAGATGGAATCCATGTTCTGTATGTAGTTGATTACTGACTGCATGCTCGTTTGCTACTTCAGTTAGATAAAAAAATACAGTAATACCTCGACTTACGTTACCCCGACTTACGCGAACTCGGAGTTACACGGTTTTAAAATCTCCTCAATTTGTCTTTTATTGAGTGCCAGCTGCGTGACACAATCTCTATATCATGGATTACATAGCCTTACTATCCTACACTATTAAATGAGAGTGTGAAATAGTAATACTATGTACTTTTATGACAGCTACATTTTATTTTGTGTTACGTATTTGTTGTACCCCGACTTACGGGAAATTGTCTTACGCGGTTATCAGTCAGTTCCATATCGCGTAAGTTCGGGGTATTACTGTACTTATCCGAATCTCTGGCAAACATAAGGAAAGACTAGCACTTATCTGGGGTTGTTTGCAAAAGTACGTATGATCATTTATTTTAATAATATAAAAAGAATTATCGTCAACAAATTATTGTCCCACTTCAGCAGCAGCACGGGTATGTTCACTGAATCAGAGTTTTAGACCATAGTCCAGCGCGCTGGCCAAGTGCCAATTGTTATGCTTCACATACCTTTGAGAACCTTTTTTTTAAAGAACTCTCAGGTGTAGATGTTTTCTCACGATGTTTTCCTTGACCGTAAAGCAATAATAGAACAGTGATAGCCTAATGGTTGAAACTTGCTCTCTCGATCGGGAGGTCCGAGGATCAAACCCAGGTTTTTCTAAAATTACCATCAATTCGCACTTGGCCAGTGCGGTGGACTACGGCCTAAATGTCTCTCATTCCAAGAGAAGACACGTGCCAGCAGTGGAACAATAATGGGTTGACGGCAAGGCAGTGATAACTTCTAATACGCACACAATTTCAGAAATATCAGTGGTGTGTGTCGGGGATTCGAACTCAAGGAACCTCGATGGCAAAGCCGAGTTTCAACAATTAGGTAATAACTGCTCTTAGTAAAAATAATTTCACTCGTATGAAATGTCATTTGGATGATCGTGAAAGGCAATAAAAATCCAACGCTAATATAATTTCATGCATGGAAGGTATAAACATTTGTAGCATGTGTAGCGCCATCGAGAGGCATTCAAACTAGCGTAAACCACAATAGTCGTTAGTGACGCATGCTTAGGACAACTTCACAAGGCTGTACGAGTGTAGCGACCATAGTACTTAGGTAAGCAACACTCGGCTGCCCTCGCGCTTACCCCTCGCAAGCAGTCTCTAATACCCTGTCTTGAATAAACGCGGCTTACGCAAATTACCACGGCATTTTCATTCTCTATCTCCTAACAATAATGATACAGGTGTTAAGTTGAATTATACAATAACGTAGACTCTACACACTAACACCAACACCTGTACAGAATGAAGGAAGATAATGGATGAATGATACAAGTAATGATTTTTTAGGTATAATATGAGTAACAAACGAGCACGCAATCCAGATAATGGTAGGTAGCCACGTCTACCTCTTGATGTCCGTAACAAACTCCGCATACAGCATGGTTTCTACCTTAAATCAATGTCAGATACGTTCCTCCTCCTGAGGAATAAGATGATTGCCTCATTAAAAACCCGTAATAATAGTAAATCTCTATCTTTTACCACACCTGTCATATCAGAATACAAGTATCTAGCATTGATTGTATAAAGCAGTAAGTGAAACAGATAGGATTTTTCCAAATTCAATTGAATATTGAAATTATATATAATAACACTCTTATTATTATTATACTTAATGCCGTCCACTTGACGATAAGTAGTCCTTGTTGAGTGTTAAGAGCAATTCGTACTTGGCCAGCGCGGTGGTATACGGCCTATAAATCTCTCATTTCGAGATAAGACCCATGCCCAGCAGTGGGACAATAATGGGTTGGCGACAGTCCCTGTTGACCATAGACATCAATGTAATCAGCCCTAAGTAAGACCAAAGTCTTACAGTCCACACTGACCCACCTCTGCTCACCACTGTCAGCCACAAATGTGTTGCTACCTCTGAAAACTAGGTTAGAACGCGTCGGATAAGTATGTCTCCCTTACAACATCCTCTGATCAGAACACAGCAGATCATAACGCTTCTATTAATAAGCAGAGATTATATTATTATAAGCGAGAACCACACAAAGTTCTACTACCTTTCTTTTTTTTGTTTTCGAGGAGGAAAGCTTCAAAAGGTATCCGATACCGTGGGAGCGACGCAGGATTATGTAGGATTTTTACCGCACTGGACCCCCCCCCCCCCCCCCCGCTACAAAGAAGACTCCGGGATCTCCAAAGGAACGCAACTACTGGAATCCTCTGAGCGCGTTGCCCAATCAGGCTCCAGATGGACGGCTGGGCCCAACGCTCCGTCTAGTCTTTACGACGATATGCGACCAGACATACCGACGTCCTTCCCGGGATCGCCCGGCTGGACGGTTCGAGCTCGCACCCTAGCCGCCCGCAACCCCGGAAGTCACTTTTAGTTGTCTCTTTCGACAGACGGAAATACCGTATCCCTATTCTAATCCCGGAACTACAGGGATGAAAGTTCTACTACCATATACATTTTGTTTACATCATAGGTTACTATTTTAGGCAGCCTGTGTGTACGCGCCCTTACCCCGAACATTTTACGAGACCGTTACAATATCTCTGTTGGGTTAAGCCGGCTACGTGTGTGCAAAGCTTAAACGCCTGAATATACAAATTCGTTACTTTGCAGCTAAATCTATGCTTTTTGTACTACCTTCCATATTCATTGTATAACATTTTTGTCCATTTCAGATGCATAACATTTTTTTTTATTTTTTTTATCTAACTGAAGTAGCAAACGAGCGTGCAGTCCACCTGATGGTAAGTAATCAACTTCATACAGAACATAGGTTCTACCTGAAGTCAATCACAGATGCGTTGCTACTCCCGAAGACTATGATAGTCGCCTCATATAAAAATGTGCCGATAAAAAAATTGGTCAACCACCCTCTTCTGTAGTACAATGACGCAATAGTACATTGACGTACAATGAATGTAGTAACAATAGCGTTACTAACTTAACTAATCATGATTATTTTTTTTATCTGATTGAAGAAGCAATAAATTAAAATTAAAAAATATTTTTAAAACAAGCTTTATTTCAATGGACTGAAATGAAAAAAGTTTATTATAGTAGTCAAATCCATCATTTTGTTGCATGGTACAATTTTTTATCATATAAAAGCGTGTCGCGTTTGTCCACTTTTAATTTACTCAAATCTAGGCGTGTGGTTCCTGAACTATGAATGAATGCTATGAATGCTGATGATGAAATTCTAAAATAAAACATATATTTGTACAGCATACCCATATAAGGTATTTTGTACAAATATATATTTTTTTAAACTAGGTTTGTAGTGATGAAGTCAACTTAAAATAATCAAGTATGCAATATTTGAGCTCAATCATTCACGATTAATTGGTTTGAATTTTATATTTAAACCTTACATAATTATATTATACTAAACAAATGAAACATGTTAGACAAAAGTTACCAAAAAATAAGCTTGGAAAAATCTTTATCCTCAGCCACCATAATATTACCATTTAACCCCGTCTAGAAATCTAACCCAAGGAAATTCTAAGCTAATTTTCCGGCACCAAAATTCAAATCGTGGTACCAAGTTATGCAGCTCAATTAGCATGCGGAGTTCATGTGTATGTGTATGTATGTCTTTGTATGTATGTACGTGATATGTGTATGTACTATCGCCTTACTCTCGAACTGCATTTGCGTTGCTTTGGTTATTCGATTCCCGAAATTCTTGTATGACTTAACAATAAGGCTAGTAATATACGGATTAAGATCTGCGTTTATTTGTTCGTTAAACCTAAGTTTGTTTATTTGTTTTGTTTGTGATCGCAGCTCATGCGATCTTCCAACGGTGGTAGTGTAGAAAATATGTCAATCTTTCGTAATTTGACGAATTATTTCATTCCATAAACTGTTGAAACTTATAACGATTAAACTATATAATTGATCTATTACTAGTACAATTGCTTGTTTATGTTGCTTATATTTTATGAGGGTCTAATAGAGGCTAGCTAGAAGTAGGTAATTTTTGAGAACTTAATAAAAAAAAATTAAATGGTATGATAACAATCTATCTAGGAACACTGACTAATTAATTATATTTTTAGAATTATATATTTTATGCTAATATCGCATACAAATATATGCGTTTGCAAAGAAGTAAACGTATGAAACCCTCGGTAATAATGTATTGTTAGGATAAAACATATATTTCTAATTAGGATTAAGAATGAGTTTTAATTGACATTTCTATAGTTTCTAGAGTCTTATCTCTTTGTTTCTGTTTATTGATTAATACCGCGTCAAACCAGAACTACCTAATTTAATTCTAATAACTAATGAATAAATTCATTTATGGACTATAATATTGAAGTAACATGTAGTTCCTATTTCAATTAAATCCATTTATTCTGAGAAAGGTAATTACAATTTAAACTTAAGTTACATTTCTGTAAGCGCGTAAAATCGCGTTTAACAGCTAGCAAATGCTATATATGTAAATCCAGTTGAGAATTGAGTTACGTAAAGAAATACTAAAATTGAATGTATTATCCTATCGTATTATATATACAATATAAGTGTCATGACTTAACAGAATTACAGAAGAATTCAGATTAGCTCTTAAAGTTCCTTCTCGGCATGTCTTTTTACAAGAATTCTTCTCTAAGGATGAAATAAGGAAAGGCAGACACACTTAAACCTTAAAACCATATTTATATTACGTTCATGTATCACCAGCTTTAGAACTCGGAGTACCGTTAAACTGAACTTGATAATACACTGGAGATAAAATGAACCCAATTACATTGTAATACGGAATATTTTCGTGTGTCATAAGAGATTTAATTTAAAATTGTGGTGTGCACTTATATCTCTCGGGATTTTGAGTCAAATTGGATTGCTTTTCTACAAGTTTAACATTTGCATAAGGACAAAGAGGTTTGGAGTTATGTACCACTTCACGGAAATGGCTCTCGGACGAGGAAAAAGTGGAAGGAAATCTGATAAGAGGAAAGAAAAATCTCAAAGCGTTCTTCTTGGTTTTAATGGGTGGACGATATTCGTTTAAGATGTTTAAGAAAAGATTTGAGCCTTTTTACGCATTAGTCGACCCGCGTCGGAGCGGTCACTGTACTAAGTTGTCACGCAGTCGGTTCCGGGTTCGAACCCTGGAAAAATATAACTAAATAATAATTTAGATTTTTGTCTTGGGTCTGCATTTGTCGTTGCCATCGTGGTAATCACGGCTCAGGGAAGATCCTAGCGTAGAGCTATAAGTATAGAGAAGTTTATTTAATATTATGAGATCGTAATGGCTTAGTGGTTTTTTATATAACGAAAGAAGCATACTACTATGCAGACCACTTGATTTGAGTTGGCCACTGCCACCAAAGTTAACTTTTAAGAGGCCCGCTTATATAGAATCATATATCAAAAAATCGATCGAGTAAAATTTCGAAATGAGAGTATTTCGAAATATTACTTAATCGATTTTTGACAATATTTTTTTTTGACTGAATTAGCAAACGAGAATGCAGTCCACCTGATGGTAAGTGGTCTATGTCGCACATGGACATCTGTAATCAACTTCATACAGAACATAGGTTCTATCTGAAGTCAATCACAAATGCATGCAAATAGGTGTGTTGGTGGTACTTCCCCGGTCGAACTACACTGGTTCTACCTTCCAAATATTGGTGATGTTGTAACATTCCTAAATATAGTAATATTGCCGGTAAATATGCAGTAGATAAAAAGATTAAAGTTTAGAAAATAACAACGTAAATAACATCGTAGGAAGCTTATTATCGTCTAAGATCTGGAGATAAATCTCCGACGCAGCTACGCGGTTTATCATCCCCTTCCTCATTTTACGCCGAGACCTAACACCGAGGCACGGATTCAGCAGTATTTATCATGGATTCCACACTAAATATTTATCATTGTGTCTAAATATATCAACTAGATTTATTAATACTGGTTAAGATGTGTTTTGTGGAAAAAATAGCAAAGGAGTAAATAACGGTGACTGAATAAAGGGTCAACGCAAAAACTTTACAGAAGAGTCAGATAAAAAATAGATAATACTAGTTTTAAGCTATTGCATCGCTTTTATGGCTTTTAGCGCGGCGACCGAATCAAGAAATTCCGTAACGAAAAAAACCTAACACCCTAACTCCGCCTATCATGTAGCGCAGCCGAGCATTCGCTTAACGTGTATGTACATAATGGTACGACAGTATGAAACTCGCACGGATCAAGACGAGCTGCTCGGAAATTGGACGAATATGTAAGCAGCTGTTTGTGAGGAAGTATCATAGAAAAATTCGAATCAATTATCAAAGAACTGCATAAATAAATCATTATAATTGCATAAGTTGATAAAAAATACTATGTAATAGCTTTAACGCAGCAGTCCCCGAGTGCCCCACGTTTTTTTTTATTTAATGATGTTATACTTATAATAATAATAATATATAGGAAGATTACTCATATACACAGACATGTATACAAACAATTTAAAATGATTAGATACGTGTTAAAAAAATGTAGTCTCCTTCAAGAGAAAGACGAGGAAGTGCGGAATGATTGACTACATATATTATTCGCATCAACCCATTATTGGCCCATTGCTGGGCACGGGTCTTCTCCCAGAATGAGAGAGTTTAGGCCATAGGCCACCGCGTTGGCCAAGTGCGAATTGGTGGATTTCACACACCTCCGAGAACTTTTTTTTTAAGAACTCTCGGGTGAGTGGGTTTCCTCACGATGTTTTCCTTCACCGAAAAGCAGTGATAATTAATTTCTAATACGCACATAAATCATTGGTGCCTGGGTTTGAACCTCGGACCTCCCGATCGAGAGGGCAAGTTTCAACCATTAGGCTATCACTGCTCATTAGGCTATCACTGCTGAGACTACATATATTATTGATGCATAATTTAGAAAAATCAGAGTTATCTGGACTTTCTACTATGGTTTACATCTCCCCATCCCATTTAAGAATTAAATTTCAAACCACTAGTCACTACCACTGCCTTTAAAAATCATATTAAACCTACTTCTTCAAACATATGACACTACGCGTGAAAGATTGACAAACAATTTCGAATAAATTAGTTGATTTATAGTTTAATGTATGCAATGTCTGAGCTCTCAAATAAGACTATTCACAAAATGCAAATGAGATCATTCGTGAAATAATCCATGAAACGTACGAAGTCGACGACTAATCATTGCACTGTCTCATTATTTCTTAGTCGACGGATGAATTTATAAGCGCTCTTGTTGCCTCACCACAAAAAGGAAAGAGAGAAGCGATATAAATATTGCCTAAAGATTTTTTTTAAAGAGATGCTAGTGATGACAAAAAATAAACGGCAATGAACAATAAAAATAAAATTAAATGAAAACAAAATATATTAAACGGATAATATTAAATTTTATTCCGAATCAAAGTTATTACGGGTACAAGTTAGGTTAGGGTATAATCGTCACACTACTATTACTGCGTAATAGTAGTGTGACGATTATAATAATAAGCGGTAATTTTTCCATGGTAGCATCTCAGCTATATTATTTTGATTTGTTTTGGTTAAAGTCTAAAAGCAAATAAGTATTTACAAGTAGGTACATGTTAGGTATATTCAATATAAGAAATCAGACATTTTGTTACTGAGTGCAGCGCCATATATTCTCATTACCATTATAAACGAAAATTTGTGCAGATGTATATACATATATGCGTTTGTTACTCTTTCACGCAAACGTTAACAGTCGAATTTCGCTGAAATATAGCACACATAATAATATGGTTATCTATGATATTATCTATATAAATCTTCAACCTAATAGACATGAATGAAGCGAGTGAAGCAGCGGGATTAAATAATTCTTATTTTGTCATTTAAATTGTCATAATTATTAAATAATTCATTAGTAAGCTGGGATTTTAAACCATTAATTCAATGATTATTATATATTAGGATAATAATAAATTTAATTATTTTAGTTACTCTTATTTCGCCGATTGTCGAGCTATCGTTTTACATCTGGCTCCTGTATCTGGCGCTTCCATTTGTCAAGCGATACCTACTCTCGTAAATCTATCAGAATATTCAAATCGCATTGAATCAACGCCAGCCTTGTTTTTCATTTTCATATTAACGGTTTAAAACTTGGAGCGATGTTTAAGAGACTTATTATGATGCGATAAAGAGCTAAATAATTGTCTTCAACATAGGAAAACCTCGGTAAGAATGGATAATTTTAGTCTTATACTTGTGTGGGGTATAACCCATAATTGTCCCCCTGCTGGGCATCTCTTCTCTAAGAATGAGATAGTTTTAGGCCATAGTCCACCGTGCCGGCTAAGTGTGAATTGGTGGACTACACACACCTCCGAAAACTTTTTTATTTTTTCAAGAACACCTTTGGGTGTGTAGGTTTCCTCACGATGTTTTCCATCACCGAAAAACAGTGATAATTAATTTCTAATACGCACATAATTTAAAAAAAAATACATGGTGCCAGGGTTTGACCCTTGAACCTCCCGATCCAGAGGGCAAGTTTCAACTATTAGGCTATCACTGTTCTGTGTATCTTCCTATTATTGGTCCACTGCTGGGCACGGGTTGAGTTTGAGGCCATAATCCTCCGCGCTGGCTTAGTGTAAATTGATAGACTTCTCATAGACCTTTGAGATTTTTTTAGAAAACCCCCAAGTATAGAAGTATCTACTTCTATACTCGTTAATATTCAAGATGTTCTACTTCACCGAAAAGCAGTTATAATTAGTAGTAATAACTAATATATAATAATACAATACACCCATCATTTTACAAAAATCAGTGATGCGCGTCTGGGAATAGAACCTTGGCCCCTTGATTATTTTTAATTTAAATTAATTTATGACAACAAAAATAAAAAAAAACATTATTACCGTACTCGTGAAAGTGTTAAAATTTTGCACTTCCTACCAACTTCATAAGCAAAACTGGTGCGAAAATAGCGAAGATTATAAATATTCTAAACAAAAACCACACGAAGAGGCTTGTAAAATATGAAAGCAGTTACTCTCCAACGAGGAAGATTTACGATGGAATTTTTTACACTAACGGTATATTTCTTTGTTTCATTTAACTCATTTGCATTTTTAATCTTCCTCGCCTCGCACCTAATTATGTTTTCAAACGTGGTTAAAAGATAATATTCATTAAAAATTCAAACGGAATTAGATAGGAAATTTCCTGTTTGCAAGGCAAATTTTGTTTCACTTTTTTCTTTGTTCTAAAGAAAAAAATGTACGTAAATATTTTACATAACTTATGATGTAAGAAATGTAACAAAAAAGTAGATTTTTTATCAGTATTGTGTTTTGATTTGTTTATTGATTATGTATACATGTACCTACATGTACCTAAGTGCACATTGTAAAATTATTATGATTTTCTTTTGAGGATAACTTTTGAAATAAAAAAAAAACTATTATAGAACCACTAAAGTCATCTGTGTTAAAGAAAACACTAATATTATTCTATTCACCATATAATGTTACGTGAAATTATATTTTAAATACTTAAACTTTGCGTTTGACTGTAATAAGTGAATAAATTTTCAGCTTAATTTTGAATTTTCATTCACTTTTAACAATGCTATAGAAACAAGAACAAAATATAACACTAAGTAATATAAATAAAGATATATTAAACAAAAAAATACCACGATCCGTGCAACTGGGTCGTAATTTAATAAAATAATTCTAAATAATTCAAAATTCCGCGACAAAAATAGTCTTAAATAATATAAAAATACCAATAACATAATTTAGCTCGATATTATTTATCGTACAATAGAAGGCAGATAGTGGAAATACTGGAAATACGTTCTCGGTTGTAGGCTAAGTGCTTGGAGTGCATTTGACACGCATAGAATATTATTCGTGGTGCTAGAACGTCATTTTAAAAATGTTTCTAGAATTTTATATTTTCATTGAACTATAAATATCGTATTGTGCCTTGGTGTGCTAAGCTCTTTGATGGCGGATGAGAAGAAAGAAAGTCGTTACCAGTCGTGTCTATAAACAAGTAGGCACAGTATTATAAAACGGGATAGTTTGTTTTTATTTGATTTAACGCACTATTCTCTGAAAGAATCAGGTTTGAATAAATGTCATTGAATATGGTGGGTTATTTATCGAGAAAGGCCTCCTATTGTAACTAAACTATGTATAAAATAGATGTTGTTTAAAAGGCTTTCTTACAAAGACGTAGCGTTCCTTAGGTTAAGATTTGCAAACGTATATAATTAGGGATTATTACCGGATGGCAATAAGTGACAGAATATCTTACATGTAAGGTAGACCCGCTTATTCCGGTTGCGGTCGGACCGAGTTCCCGGAGTCCTCTTTTTAGCGCCGAGGACGGCCACCGGGGGGGTTTTAGTGCGGTCCCACATAACCCTGCGTCGCTCCCACGGCGTCGGGTACCTTTTGAAGGTTTCCCCCTCGAAAACAAAAAAAAGGTAGACCCGCTTGTTACTATTTAATAAAAGCAGCTTATAACTAAATTCGTAGTTAAACTGAACAAGTGTTTATAAATTAAATATCGGTAGTCGGTACCCACTCTTTAATGTAGAGCTGTACTAGATACATACAAGCGGCTTCTTTAATTTAACTTGATAGAGTTCAAGACAGCGAAGCAACCCAAGTAACGCAAGTAACTTGGCGCGAACTTAAACAATTACGTCTTTATTTGGCACCAGAACAATAAGAAGTAATTAGCAGCTCGCCGTCTAAATTTGAAAAAGAAAACTTCATTCCAATCCCTTTGTCACTGATGAAATTTTCATCAATCTCGATTCAGAGGATGACCCTCCAAAAAACCTATTAACATCAGAACGGGACGTTTGAAGACTTATTGAGCCGGCTTTCCAATTGGAAGTTCGACGGAAACACGCAATATGGCGTCGATAACAAATCTGTGAACCAATTTAGGGGCCATTTTTAATATCCGCCAGAGGTCAACATCCTTCCCTTCGCACGGCCCTATAGGCTAAGTCTCCGTGTTAAATTGAATAAAGGCTGATTTGTAGGCCTGGTCACGATCTGAAAGAACGTTTTCAATACTCCTTATTGAACCATTAGGTCTAATGGCTGTGACAATAGAGCATTACAATTTGTCTCGTCTGGAACTTCATAGGAGTGGAATGGCTTACAAGAATCTTCGGTGTTCGAAGACAATGTAGGTCTTATTCTTGGGGTGCGAGAGTTTAGACTGCGAGTGTATGGTGATGTCCCAATTGAGTTTATCACCGGATATTGTAAAGTGGTAGCAGTTACGACACAATGTGTCGGTAGGTATTGATGTGGCTCTGCGGCGGGCTGCGGCATACTGTTTGGGAAACACCCGAAATTAATTTAATTAATCGCTATATTGACGGCGAAGTGAGCAACACTGATGATAGCGGGGACACGGCATGCCTGTATTAAGTTCGTCAGCGTAATGATAATGGAGAGGATGCTTGCCAATTTCATAAGTGTGCTATAAGATATTGCCTTCCTATTAGATACTCATATAGTGACATAAGCTGCATATAATATTGAGAAGATAATGAGAAAAAAAATTAAATCCCATCAATTTATGTAATTCATTTACGATTTAATATATTGTTTTTTTGCTTTTATTTCCCAGTAAAAGCTAAAAATATGTCATTAGCATGACCGTTAATATTTTTGTAAAATGTAAACTAAAAATATTAATCAATTGCGCCATTTACCTACTTCAAATTTATAATTCTCCTCTCAGTATAACTGACGAATTCTTTGCACAGTTATTTTAGTAAAAATAAATGGCTATAATAAAATAATACAAATTTCAATAAAATTATAATACATCTAACTGGATTTATAATAAATAACGTACCAAAATTCAAAATTTAAGCATAACCAAAGGAAATTATTGATAACATAACAAACACTATACAAAAATGATAATTAAAAACAAAACAATCAATACATCTTTAACATTAATTCATCATGCAACACTTACCTGCAGGACACAAGCAGTCAGCATCCCTCGTTTCTCGCTTCAGCACTTTCTCCTGGACTTCTATCACTGGCAACTTCATTTGCACTATTGTCTCTAACTCCGAATACTTCTTCTCCAACACCTCCAGCCTCGTCTCCAGCGCCCTCTGCCTCACCAGGATGTACCCGCATCCTACCAGAACGGACACAAAACAGCACCATTGCACTACACTGTTTAAACTCATACACGCATTTCCTTTAGCATTGGCCATTGTCACTTCATTCGACCGGAGTGTGATCCATAGTGTGAATTGGCTCAATTTTTGGAGATGTCTGATTAGGCCAGTGCGTGGAGTGTTACTGGGAGCGAACGCTCCCTCGGGAAAGGAAGCTGGTTGTCCACCGCTAATGCCCTTCTCGTTGCGTCGATTAGTACCCTTCCGAACTTTGATGGACGGGCTGTTGCGATCAGTGCTACCAAGTTGTGTATAGCATTTGAATCGATCATTATTCACTTGACTTAGTAATATTGTTTGGCTTGGACATTGATGTCCGACGGATAGCTAATTTGATTAATATTCTAGCTTGTTTTTTTTTTAAAATACTAAACAATTAACGCCTGAAGGATTTTTAAACCGATTAATAAAATTACGAATGAACTGATTGAGACACAGAAAATTTATTTTGTCTTGCGTTAAATAACGATATGTAATTTGTCTTATATTGAACACGAAACTTCTAAACAAATTTATATCGAGCGTAAGTAACTATTCGGATATATGAAGTCCATCTGATGTAAGTTGCTACTACTTCCGTGTGCATGTTTAATCAACTCTATATAGAATTACGGTCTAGATACAGTCTGCCTTAGATACGTAGCTACCGTGTTTTCTAATATTAGATCTTTCGAGTAAGAATACTTAAAGCACTTTAAAATGCTGTAAAGTAAAAAACGTAAACGTAACGTAAAGTAAAAAACGCAACGAACCTCCTGCACTGCCAGCGTCATCTTTACCCTAGATTTTTTTTATAACTGATTGAAGTAGCAAACAAGCATGCAGTCCAACTGATGGTAAATGGTCACTGTCGCCTATGGACATCTTTAAGCAACTTCACATAAAACATGGGTTCTATCTGAAGTTAATCTCAGATGCGTTGCTATTCCCGAGGATTATGATGGTTGCCTCATGTAAAAGTGTGCCGGCAACCACACCCTTCCATCGAAACGCAAGAAATGCTTCACGCTAGAAATAGACGTGGCGATGGTACTTCCCCGGTCGAACTACACTGGTTCTACCACCTGTAAATATATACTTAGTTTCTGTTAAAATATGGACTAAGCGTTGGATTTAGTAAAAAAGAAAAGAAAGACAAAAAATCGAGTTAAAGATGGAACCTACTTTTATAAGCCGTAAATCTTAAATCGGCCATCTGTTTCATACCAGCTATTGCATATTGATCTATTTTCACTCTTCCCAAAGTATCATCATACATTTTATTAACAGCAGAAACATATCTTAACAAACTGCGTGTAAAACTCCAGTGTTCATGGAATTTCGCGATATATTGTCGATATATCGTCAATATGTTTTATATCATTTTTACATATAAAATTAGCGTCACGACATTATTATCTTTAAGCTTATAGATGTGATAAACTGTAGTTACCAAATTACAATTAGACTTTACAATGTTTCTAGACATTCAAAGGCATCTATCACATGATTAATAAAGTTTAATAAAAGGCTTTTATTAAACTTTATCTAATAATCTAATCTATAATAATCTATCTAATATCACGCGTGGTAGGGATAAGAAAAAGATGGCGCGTAACAGAAAAAGATGGAGCGTAACGAAAAAATGTTACACTAAATTTTTTTCCAACCCCGATAAAGAAGTTTAACTTCAATAACAGTTAGAAACACGAAAACACCGGCAGCAAAAACTAGTATACATTAAAACACCCTTAGACATTATCATGATAATGCAGTTCAGTATTATTTGCATATAAATTGCAGGCTGATGCGTCGCCGATCGCTGAATGAGCAGTAACCGGTGTTTAGGGCCCTTGTTCAACTAATGTCGGAGGGTAGAGATAAAATGCAAATCCCGACGGTAATCCTAAGTAACACAGCCAAGTTCTGTGACTATTGACTTGAGAATATTTTACTCAAGGTTTTATCACGCAGCATAACTTATTAAAAACCATTTCTGGATGTTTAAATATTGACACATGACCAGTTGGTATGGGGTCTTTTAGGGGAGGTCTATGTCCATTTGTGGACCTCTAAAGCTGGAAAGATTTATGCCTAGGCAACCTAATGAATTGCCAGTGAATTGGATGGAAATGGATTTATTAACCGACTTCCAAAAAGGAGGAGGTTATCAATTCGTCTGTATTTTTTTTTTTTTTTTTTTTTTTTTTTTATATTTGTTACCTCATTTCTCCGGACTGGGTGAACCGATTTAGATGATTTTTTTTTATTTGAAAGGTAGTGCGTGTCATAGGGTACCATTTTTTTTTAGTATTTTTTTGACTAGGGCATCCATAAGAAAAACGCATAAGTCTTAAATTTGCATTTTCAATGTACGCGATAAATGTATGAATAACTCAATATCCCGCCAACCGATTTTGATGATTCTTTTTTTATTAGAAAGGATGTACTCCAGGGGTAGTCTGATAAGAGTTTGATAAGGTTCTAATCATAGGATCTTCAACTTTTTGGAGCAAAATAATAAAATTAGTGATAGTCGGCCGAACCTTAGCTGGAGAAGTCCAATTGAGTAAAATATAGAATAAAATTACTATGTAGGTATTTACTATGAAAAATTTGACCTTCAACTCTTCAATCCTGATGATGCAGGGGTACTGCTAGCCTGAACTATAAAAGTTGGTCGTTTGATGTTTGCGAATATATAATGAAATTGTTAAGCAAATTCATGGGACAAAAATTTAACCTTCAACTCCTCAACCCTGATGATGCAGGGGTACTTAAAGCCAAAACCATAGGAATAAGCCATTTGGTGCTTACGTATATGTTATAAGATTACTGAGCTAAAACATAAGATGAAAAATTTGACCTTCAACTCCTCAACCCTGATGATGGAGGGGTACTTCAATCCTAAACCATAGAAGTTGGCAATTTGGTGCTTACGGTTATGTAAAGAAAATACTAAGCAAAAATATAAAATCAAAAATTTGACCTTCAACTCCTCAACCCTGATGATGAAGGGGTACTTCAATCCTAAACCATAGGAGTTGGCAATTTGGTGCTTACGGTTATGTAAAAATAATACTAAGCAGAGGCACAAAATTAAAATTTTGACCTTCAACTCCTCGACCCTGATGATGAAGGGGTACTTCAATTCTAAACCATAGGAGTTGGCAATTTGGTGCTTACGGGTATGTAAAAATAATACCAAACAGAGGCACAAAATTAAAATTTTGACCTTCAACTCCTAAACCCTGATGATGCAGGGTACTGCAAGCCTGAGCCATAGAAGTTAGCCACCTGGTACTAACGTATATGTTATAAGATTACTAAGCAACAATATAAGATGAAAAATTTGACCTTCAACTCCTCAACCCTGATGATGGAGGGGTACTTCCAGAGGGGGCGCCCTGTTTGTATGAATTGTAAAAGTGTTTTATGTTTAATTTTTGTGAATATGTAGATGCACAAAGCAAACTTAGAGGCTTTATTTAAATACAAACATAAAAATATAGTCACTAAAAAGTGTAAAATAAAAACTTTTTAACAAAAAATATCTACCGACTTCCATGTCACAAAAAAGTAAAAAATAATTTAAATATATTTTGGTCTAGAACATACTCAGTACTTAGTACATAGTTCTGAAGTCGGTGCTCATATAGGACGTAGTTACCGTCGTCCAGCGAAATATGTCGAGCACCGACTTCAGGACTATGTACTAAGTACTGAGTATGTTCTAGACCAAAATATATTTAAATTATTTTTTACTTTTTTGTGACATGGAAGTCGGTAGATATTTTTTGTTAAAAAGTTTTTATAGCCAAAATGTTCCAATGCGCTTTTATGATTTGGAAGGCAATGAGGACTCGTTTTTTAACCGACTTCCCAAAGGAAAGAGGTTATCTATTCGTCACGTATATTTTTTTTTTTTTTTTTTTTTTTTTTTTTTTTTTTATGTATGTTCGGGCGAAATGGCTAGAAATCGTCGACCTACCGACACGATTCATACGACATTGTATGCGACTAGTTTCACAGGCAGTCCCATATTGAGGAAAATGAAAACCTTCCAGCGGTTTTCCCGGAAAATTGGAAAATGTCGGTTTCTTAAAATCTTGAATAACTTGGGTGTTTATAAACCGATTTCCATTTTCTTTCTTTCATTTGATAGGAAATTTTGTCACGCAACTTTTTCTCTTGGACATGGGTATGCTGTGATGCTTAACTCTTTGAGTTATGGGGTGGAAACCACCACCACTCCTCAAGTTTTTTAGATAATTTGAGATAACTCGGCTTCTGCCGAATCGATTCTTATGAAACTTGGAATATGTATTATATATCTATGCTTATATAGGTTGACGAAAAATTTGACCTTCAACTCTTCGATCCTGATGATGCAGGATTACAGCTATCCTAAACTATAACATTAGCTATTTGGTGCTTACATATATGTAACAAGACTACTAAGCAGAGACATGTGATGAAAAATTTGACCTTCAACTCCTCAATCCTGATGATGCAGGGTTGCCTCAAGCCTAAACTATTGGGGTTGACCATTTGGTGCTTATGGGTATGTTATAACAATACTAAGCAAAGACATATTATAAAAAAAATGACCTTCAACTCCTCAACCCTGATGATGCAGGGTGCTGTAAGCCCAAGCCGTAGGTGATGGCCATTTAGTGCTTACGGATATATAATAAGATAGCAAGGCAAAGATGTACGATGACAAATTTGACCTTCAACTCCTCAACCCTGATGATGCAGGGGTACTGCAGGCTTAAACCATAAACGTTAGACATTTGTTGCTCACGGATTTGTAATAACATTGCTAAGCAAAGGTATACGACGAAAAATTGGACCTTCAACTCCTCAATCCTGATGATGCAGGGGTATTGAATGCCTAAGCCATAAAACTTAGCTATTTCGATCTTACGCATTCAAAATGATATTTAAAAAAATGTAAGGTAAAACATTAGAAAAATGGTTGTATACGGTGGAAAATTGGACCTTCAACTCCTCAATCCTGATGATGCTGGGGTGCTTCAAGCTTAAACTATAGGCGTTAGCTACATGATCGCTACGTATATCTGATAAGATTACTAAGCAAAGATATAAAATGAAAAATTTGACCTTCAACTCCTCAACTCTGATGATGCAGGGGTACTTCAGGCTTAAACTATAGGCGTTGGCCATTTGATGCTTATGGGTATGTAATATATTTATAAAGCGAAGACGTATGATAAAAAAGTTGACCTTCAACTCCTCAACCCTGATGATGCAGGGTACTGTAAGCCCAAGCCATAGAAGTTGGGGATCTGTTGCTTACGTGCATGCGATGAGATTACATAGAAAACATATGACATGATAATTTTGACCTTCAACTCTTCGGCCCTGATGATGCAGGGGTACTTCAGGCTTAAACCATAGGCGTTGGCCATTTGATACTTATGGATATGTAATATATTTACAAAGCAAAGACGTATGATAAGAAAATTGACCTTCAACTCCTCAACCCTGATGATGCAGGGTACTGCAAGTTTAAACCATAAGCATCGGCCATATGGTGCTTACGTATATGTAATGAGATTACTAAGCAAAGATATGACATGATAATTTTGACCTTCAACTCCTCAACCCTGATAATGCTGGGGTCCTTCAAGTTTAAACCGTAGGCATCGGCCACATTGTGCTTACGTATACATAATGTTGTTGTTCACAATAACAACAATGAGTTTCGGAGAGGATATAATTATGATCAAAAATTCCAATTTGAATACAATTACCTGAAAGATGCAAGAGTACTACCAACCTTTTTAAATTGGATGGGTTATTTTTATCAGTATCAGTTGAATTATACTCTTAGTTATAAGGTTTATATTATTTTTTCTACTTTAAATATTGATAATTACAGGTCTATTCTTTAAATAAATGTTTACTCAGAAAAAGTTGTTTTATTCGGTTAGGTTAGGTTCGAACAGATTTTTCCAATTCAGAATCTAAGGGAGGGGGCGCGGTAGCGCCCCCGACCGGTTGTGTCAAAGAAGTCTATTTTTATATGATGACGTCAGCACATAATTTTATTCATCCGAAAATCGGACGAATAATTAATTTTATTCATCCGGTTAGCGGACGACTAGCAACAGCCATAACTGATTTTATCGTGACTGAAAAGCGTGAAAAAAAAAATTTTAAACAAAAAATACAACCGACTTCCATGCCACATAAAAGTAAAAAATAATTTAAATACATGTTGGTTTAGAGCAAACACAGTTCTTAGTACATAGTCCCGAAGTCGGCGCTCATATAAGATACATGTAGTTTCGTCATGATCCAGCAAAATATGGTAAGCGCCGACTTCGGGACTATGTACTAAGAACTGTGTTTGCTCTAAACCAACATGTATTTAAATTATTTTTTACTTTTATGTGGCATGGAAGTCGGTTGTATTTTTTGTTTAAAATTTTTTTTTAGTTTGTACTATGTCATAGTAGTAAATTAACAATGTTAAAGACCCAGTTTATTTTGAAACATATATTTGCTCCTATTTTACCAATTTACGTTTAACCAACTTGAAGTGTCCCAAGAACAAAGTAAGATGTGCATGTAGCAGTCGGACTTTCACTGCAGTTAGCAAATAAACTAAAATGCTCGTAAACTCCGTTTTAAATATTTTATTTCACAAATGATTCGTTTCAGCTATGTTGGAGGATATCAAAACTTGGCCGTCACACTACCATGCGCGCGGATTCCGCGCCCACCTTTGCAGGGACACGGCATTTCTCATCTTCCCCTACGTAGACGAATAAATCTTTTTTGCGATCTAGACGACGTCCTTAGGATTTCTGTTGGCGCGATTACGCCAAGTGTCCCGGACGTTGATAAATCGCGCCGTGGATATTTTTCGGTATTGAATACAGCTGAGATGTTAACGTTGATTCGATGGAAGTTGGCCATGCACTTATTTTATTTTTTAAAACACATTAAACTAAAGTATGCAGTACGTTGTACATAGTACGTAGTAGTAGTACGTATTATGTAATTTTAGACTTCAAAATTAGCAAGCTGAAGTGGCAATGGGTCGGCAACATCGCTCGTAGGACCGATAACCGTTGGGAAGAAAGGTTCTCGAGTGGCGACCACGTTTAGGCAAAAGGGACACAGGTCGCCCCCCTCCCCCACCAGGTGGACCGATAACCTGAAGAATATAGCGGGAAATCATTGGATTCAAAGGGCACAGGATCGGTTGGAGTTGCGCCATTTAGGGGAGGCCTATATCCAGCCGTGGACCTCAAAAACCTGATGGATGAATAGATAGATGGAATATTAAATGGGTACTCACGTTTTTCAATTTATTTTTGCAGAGATGTCGACACAGTTGCATAGAACGTGAACTGACAAGTAGGTAGTAGTGATCAATTAATCTATCTACCCTACGTCTAATTCACTTTTTTTAAGTTCCATATAACGACATAAAGATGTGCGTCCATATTATATGTGTGTTACATTTTAAAATGTATGCATATGGTTGCAGTCCAACTACGATCTAAGTGATAGAACCCCGTGTGGTGGTTGGTGACTGTAAGTTTTTTAACATTAGGTGACCATCGTCCTTAGATGTAGCAACGCACCTATTATAAGCTTAAGGTAAAATATTATTCTATAGTGGCTGTACCATGCGCTTGTTCTACGCCACCATAAAAAAACAGACCTTCGTGAACTCATACACAATAACTTTTTTAAAGATCATCTAATAGTCAAATATATAGTTTACGATTCTATAAAGGATATATAGACATTCATTTTCATATAGGTATGTATACCTATAGATACCGTTTGTTACAGATGTTCGTAAACATCGTCAGGATACCTATACCCGAGTGTTCTTTCAAAAAAAAAGTTGTCAGACGTGTTTGAAGTCTAATTCGCAATTGGCCAGCGCGGTGAACTACGACCTAAAACTCATTCTTAGAGAAGACCCAGTGTGACAACCGACGACAAGTGACGACAGATATCATGGGTTGCAGGGAGCACTTTTTGAAGTCTACTAATTCGCTCTTGGCCAGCGTGGTAGACTACGACCTAAAACTCGCTCATTCTTAGAGAAGACCCGTGCACATTGGGACAACCGGTTGACGATAGATATCATGGGTTGCAGGGAGCACTTTTTGAAGTCTACTAATTCGCTCTTGGCCAGCGTGGTAGACTACGACCTAAAACTCGCTCATTCTTAGAGAAGACCCGTGCACATTGGGACAACCGGTTGACGATAGATATCATGGGTTGCAGGGAGCACTTTTTGAAGTCTACTAATTCGCTCTTGGCCAGCGTGGTAGACTACGACCTAAAACTCGCTCATTCTTAGAGAAGACCCGTGCACATTGGGACAACCGGTTGACGATAGATATCCATAGGTTGCAGGGAGCACTTACCACCAGATAGATTATTCGTTCGCTACTTCAACTTTGTTACAAAAAACAATCTGGAAATCAAAACACATCGATCCAAGTCGTTAAGTGTGGAAAACAGGAAAATCCGAAATAAATATAACTTTACTTCAACGTTTCGGTACAATGTGGTATTTGAACGCGGAAATGAAACTTATTTCCTGCGTGACACCATTGCCGCGCTGACAGTGGTAACTGAACGACGTCGAAGGTACGCGGTAATGGAACTGTCACAACTGTACTTGATACGCTTATATTATCGATACATAGCATAAAAGAAAGTCGCCTCTCGCTGTCTGTCCCTATGTATGCTTGGATCTTTAAAACTACAGATTTTAATGCAGTTTTTTATAGATAGAGTGATCAAGAGGAAAGTTTTTTATGTTAACAATTTTAGTTTTTAGACTTTTAGGTGGAACGAAGTTCGCCGGGTCTAGTAATGTATAAATGTAATTTAAGTACTAACCACTTTGTTTGATTGGTTATCACTAGTTCTGCTAGCAGTTTCTTTGCTGATAAAATAGTTTTTTTTTGTCTCCACAGTTCCATCATTAAAGCAAAAAGTACTGTGAAGAACTTGTTTTTAAAAAACCTTGAAGGATCATCAAGGCGCTTCTTTGCTTCACATCAAATTATTTTAGTGTTTGGTATTGTTGATCATACATATAATCAGCTACATAAAGCCTCTTATGTATTGAGTTTGCCAATCTATTCGTTTCTAGTTTAGTTCTAGTAGCGGATGACATTTATTCGTGTTAATGTGTACCTAAATTTCATATAGCGCTTACAGGCGAATAAAAAACATACTTATTCAATTGCAATTATCTTGACCAAAAAATATTGTTGCGATTTCTAAGTGAAATTTTAAGAAATTGAATAAGTGCTATATAATTCAAATACTTATTTAAATGTTAATATTACTTTTTCTAATCCAAAAACTAGATCGTTGACTTGTCCATTAGGAAACATATTCAATAATGTACAGTTATCGGTTCACCACCGCACAGAACAATATAAAAGTTTGCAGTAACTTAAATATATCAGTGAAATCAAAAATGCTCGTAAAATCTCGTGGAAAAGTAGCTATGTTCAAGCGGAAATACATTTAATTTCCGCGTCGGACCCGCTACTTTCGTCGCAGCTTACTGACGTGTGTACGATTGTCGGTGAAGAGTGTAATGGAAATGCCATATATATGATTTTAAACTAATGGTTGATTTAAAAAACGCTTTCTACACTCATAGCCCCACAGTAGGATTTTCTCCTGTGTCGTGAGTGCCATGGACACACACAAGACGTATACACAAACACCCAGACCCATAACAAGAATCTAAACTCATCATTCAGATACTTGTCTGGCCGGGAATGGAACCCGGGACCGACTGCGTGTCAGACCGGTACGGTAACCGCTGCGCCACGCGGGTCGTCAAATTTGATATATTCTAATATGTATCGGGTAATTGTAATACGTGATTTATATTTTCATCCATGCAACTAGATCGAATTATCGGCAATAAAGAAATGAAAAAAACGCATATCATTAGTGCTACATATGAGAATATACGAAACAAATTAATTATCATATAAAAAGTTTTTCTACGTAACGGAAACGTTGCGATACAATGTTAAATACTCGCGGATATCTAAAATTTGCGGAAAAGTAGCTGTACTCAGTCGGAAATACATTTCATTTCCGCGTCGGAACCGCAACTTTCGTCGCAGTTTACTGATGTGTGTAGTACGATTGTCGGTACAGAGTGTAATGGAACTGCCATATATATGATTTTAAAGTAATGTTATAGTTGAAATGATACATTCTAATATGTATCGGGTAATTGTAATACGTGATTTATATTTTAATCTATGCAACTATGTTGAATTATCGGTAAAAAAATATGAAACAAAACGCATATCATTAGTGCTACATAAGAAAATATACGAAACAAATTAATTATCATATAAAAAAGCTTTTCTACGTATTGGTACACGTTGCGATACAATGATAAATACTCGGGAATATCTAAAATTTGCGGAAAAGTAGTTGTACTCAGTCGGAAACACATTTCATTTCCGCGTCGGAACCGCAACATTCGTCGCAGTTTACTGACGTGTGTAGTACGATTGTCGGTACAGAGTGTAATGGAACTGCCATACCACAATGTACAAAACGACAGGTAGATTATAGGAATGCCTACTGCTTACTGATTAAAGGTATGAAATGAAATGAAATGTTTTTATTTTGTATAGACCTTACAAATTGTCAGTTACATTATTTTTTCTTATACTACCACCGGATCGGAACACGACCTCAACTGAGCAGATCCAGCAAGAAACTTAGCGGGTTTGTTTTTTTTCTTATTTATATCCATTTTTTTTAATATAATTACAATCATGTTTTCTTTACATGGTACTGAAAGTTAGCTCCAGTATATTGCCCTACATATCAGAGTATAAACTGCGTTGCATTGTTTTTATTGTTCAAATCAAAAAAATGATAATTAATTTTACCGATTACTTGTTGCCATTCCAGATATGGAGCAATTATTGAATGTGATACGCCGAAAGATTTATTCCTATAGTTTTTAAAGACCAACAGACCACCACTGTAGTTAGTTACTACACGAAGTAAGAATGATATTATCATGAAACAGAACACTTCAGTATGAAATTTAGAAATATTGGCAATAATGAAATTAAAAACCGTATATCGTGAGTAAAATATTAGAATAAACGAAAAAAATAGCGTATAAAATGTTTTGCTTCCACGTTTCAATATAATCAGAAATACTCGCAATCATAGAAAAAATTCGGAAAAGTAGCTACTTTTTGTATAGCTGTACTCAGTCGGAAATACATTTCATTTCCGCGTCGGACCCACAGATTTCGTCGCAGCTTACTGACGTGTGTACTACGATTGTCGGTACAGAGTGGAATGGAACTACCATACCACAATGTGTAAATCGGTAACAGGTAGATCATACGGGTATTTTACTGATTAAAGGCATAAAGCGTTCGTTGCATAATGTTTCAGTTAAAATTTTTCGCTGCTTAATTTTACCAGAGACCCATTACCATTACATATGACATGGCAATGGGTAACTTAAATACTTACTTAATTACTTAATACTTAAAATGGGCAATGGGTACTTACATTGAGTATGTATTTAATTTGAAATTACACTTTAAAAAGTATATTCGAGCACTTTTTAAAGAATATAAATACTAAAAGACTAAGTTATAAACGAATAAAAATCTATGCGTTTGAATGCAAGCGTAAAATCTCGCAGAAAAGTCGTTGTGCTTTCTGCAAAATACCACGGTACAAATATCTACAGTAATCTAACTTCTTAGAAGCGCACGAAACGCAAGTTATACCTACGCGCCTCGATTTCGGTATTCATTCGGTATACAAACAGATGCGAATGTGCCGTAGAGACGAGCGGACGGTGTAACGGTTTTTTGAGCAGTGATTTTTTTATTTTACTAATAATATGGCGAAAAAGAATTGTAGACTATATTGTGCTGTTTTTGGTTGTTTGAATTTTACATTAACACATCCAAAGATAACATTTTTTAAATTGCCTGGAAACTACGAAAGGAAAAAAAACATTATAATTGTCTTATTTAATGTTTTTTTTTAATGTACTAGAACTACCTTCTTTCTTTGTTTCTTTTTTAATAAATTGGTATTTAGCTTTTCTATCGAATATAATACCTGGATCCATAAATAATTAAAGGATATTATGATAAAGGGAAGTGACATAGGTAAGTATGAGTGTCCTACCTGCCATTGGCGAAGTGTATCTCTTTTCTGTCAGAGCAAAAAATAAAGTACGTAGTTATAGGCAAGTGATATTTTAGCAAAAAATAGAATATTGTTCGATAAATAAATAACTACATAAAATAAATAAATTATTTTAAATTTATAATTACATTTTTAAACCTACGTATGATATTTTATAACTTACTAGCCTTTGCCCGCGGCTTCGCTCGCGTGGAATTTAGTCTGCCACATAAAGTTTGCAAGTTGGTAGAGCAATGGTTCAACCACGGAGGTATTACCGCCACACCTATTTCAGTAGTATAAGCAGTTCTTGTGTTTCATTAGAAGGGTGTAGCTGCCGGCTCACTTATATATGAGGAGATCATTATAGTCCTCGGGAGTAACAACGCATCTGTGATTGATTTCAGATTGAACCCTTGCCCTACTTCCTAAATCTGTGTGTTCAAATTTCAAATCACAGGCACGGATATTAATTTGAATTAGTTTTGTCGGCAACAGATATTAATGCTTACTCTGAAATTATAAGTTTTAAGAAAGGGTCTCAAAACGCGCGACGGTTACCAACGCGCAGTTGGCTAGCGTGGTCACGACCTACACTACTGCTAATCTGACATATGTGCCGAGTTGTGTAACATTAAAAGGTCGATGATGATTTAATAACATATTTAACATTTTCCACTGTTTCATTCTCATTGACCTTTTTTTCTTTTTGTCGAGGGAGAAACCTTCAAAAGGTACCATAAGCCGTGGGAGCGACGCAGGGTTATGTGGGATTCTTATCGCACAAGGACTCCGGGATTTTCAAAGGTCCGCAAGTGGAGTCCTCTGAGTGCATTGCCCATCGGGCTCCTCCCAAGAGAGCGGCTGGGCCCACCACTCCATTTGGTCTTTACCACGATATGCGATCACACGTATACCACCGTCCTTCCCGGGATCGCCTGGCTGGACGGTTCAAGCTCCGTGCATCCTGGCTCTCACGACAGAATGCGACCACACATGCTGACTGGGTGTTTCGAGCTCCCAGTCTAGCCACCCGCAACCCCGAAAGCCCTCTTTTAGTCGCCTCTTACCACAGACAGGGGATACCGTAGCCTTATTCTGATCCCGGAACTACAGGGACGTCATTTACATTTACCTTTCCCATTTTGCTCCGTGTTTTATAACCATTCAAATATTAATTTCATAGAACTGCGTTGTATACGGCGGCGGCGCACGGCGCGTACTGCCGGTCAATCAATTGACTACGCAATATGTTATACTCGTAATATCTTCTAAACTACTTATCCAATTTACATGGTGTAGAAAGTAGATTCAATCTGTATTAGATGCTTGATTTTTTGAAATCATTTATTTTGATAAGGACTAATATTTAGTTTGTATAAAACCCATGGAAACATCAACTTCATATGTTTAAAATTTTCAAAGTATAAAAAGAGTTATTGGGGGTTATACATAAAATATAGACATATGCTGTCGCGGACTTTTATTTAGATCTATGTGAGCCAAACAATCCCACGGTATATTATATTTGGGTATCTCCAGCGGTTTAGGCAGCGTACGCGAAGATAGCTCTCAGAGGACAACTTTTTTTGCGACTAACCGGATATTTCTCGTTATATTATAACCTAATAACAAAAAAATCGGTATAAATTATAGTCCATGTGTTATTCTGATGTATAACCTATACTACTGTTAAGTTTCAACCAAATCCGTTGAGTAGTTTTTGCGTGAAAGAATAACAAACACACATACATCCTCACAAACTTTCGCGTTTATAATATTAGTAGGAAGTAGGATTTACTAAGCTATACACTGTCAGCTAAATACAAATTACACTCAATCTGTCGTACCTATACTTTTTTTTATAGTAGCTTTGCAATACCTGTACCAACTAATGAAGTATCAAATACAGATAATGAAGAATTTTACAATATGGGATATTGTAAAATTCTTACTAGTACCGAATAAAATCAATTGGTCTTGCTTGAAAAAAATGCTCTTTTTTATATTTGTGGATATCTCCTAAAACGTTGTTTGGAGAAAGATGATTGACAAGCCTTGAAGTCGTATATAAAGCCCGATCAAAGAAGCCGTAATTTCAGCGAAGAGAGTCGGTATTTAAGGTACTACTGCAAAAATAATTTAAAAAGTTTTTTAATAATATCCAGGGATGATTTTGTGCAATATGTAAAAAAATTGGAGGAAATATTTCGAACCTCATTTAAAACAACACATATAAATTGTAAAGTAGCTGCAGGTATTTATAACCAAATGAAAGATATTCCTTTTTCCAAAAGAAAGAAATTATTTTTAATTAAACTTTTTATCCGAATGCGAATTTTTTATACTATTAAATTTAATAATAAAGCTCTTCGTACGTCTCAGTCGAGGCGCAAATATTTTTAGTGTCAAATTTGTAATTAATAATAGTAAAATAATGATTTATTATTAAAAGTCTCACATATTAAAATAATAGTTTTTTTTTATAACCTAAATCGACTAATTAAAAAACATTACATGTATTCAACACTTCCTACACAATTCACCATGAATTGTATTTGTTTAAATAAAAATATATAATATTTACTATCAAAAAACTAGAAAGAAAGTATTCATACTGAAAGATGTAATTAAAATACTATAGGCAGGCAGCCCTAACGCAATCTTTCGCCCAACGCCTCTGTAGGTATAAAATTCAAGGACACGGCAGAGTTAGAGTACTGTATTGTATTAATACTGTGAAAATACATTTCATCTACGCATCGGAACCGCGACATGTATATAGCGCACTGACGCGTGCAGTGCGACTGTCAGTGCGGAGTGTAATGGAACTGTCACTACACCGCAACATTAAAATGACAAGTAGATTATAAGTATATTATGTATCGATGAAAGACAAAAACTGTGTTCGTTGGAAAGTATATTTAAGTTATTTATTTTAAGTTTTGTTATCTCTCTCTCTTTCATCAACCCATTATTGGCCCACTGCTGGGCTCGGGTCTTCTCTCAGGATGAGAGAGTGTTAGGCCATAGTCCACCGCGCTGGCCTAGTGCGAATTGGTGGACAGTTTTGTTATATTTTGCTGCAAACTACCGACTGTCATGCTATATATTAAGTGAGTATTGAATATGTTATTACACTTCGAAGGATTTATTCAGGCTCTTTTCAAAGTATAACAGAAAATTGTTGTATTTTCTGTTCGCAGAAAAATGGTTGTGCTCAGTCAGAAATACATTTCCGCATCGGAACCGCGAAATGTATGTGGCGCACTGACGCTTGCAGTGCGGCTGTCAGTGCAGAGTGTAATGGAACTGTCACTACACCACAACATTAAAATGACTGGTAGATTATAGGTACATTCTGTATCGATGAAAGATAAAAACTGCGTTCGTTGTGTAGTTTATTTAAGTTAAAGTTTTATAATATTTTGCTGCAAACTACCGACTGTCATGCTATATATTGAGTGATTATTGAATATGACATTACACTAAGAAGGACACACTAAGAATTTATTCAGGCTCTTTTCAAGGAATAACAGAAAATTGTAGTATTTTCTATTCGCAGAAAAATGGTTGTGCTCAGACAAAAATACATTTCGAACCGCGACATGTATGTAGTGCACTGACGCGTACAGTGCGGCTGTCAGTGCGTATGATATTAATACTGTGGTATAATGGAACTGTCACTATACTACAACATACAAATTACAGGTAGGTTATAGTTACATTCTGTATCGATGAAAGACAAAAACTGTGTTCGTTGTAAAGTATATTTATGTTAAAGTTTTGTTATATTTTGCTGCAAACTACCGACTGTCATGCTATATAATGAGTGAGTATTGAATATGACAATACACTTAGAAAGATTTATTCCGGCTCTTTTCAAAGAATAAGAGAAAATTGTAGTATTTTCTATTCGCAGAAAAATGGTTGTGCTCAGTCAGATATACATTTCCGCATCGGAACCGCGACATGTATGTGGCGCACTGACGCGTGCAGTGCGACTGTCAGTGCGGAGTGTAATGGAACTGTCACTACACCGCTATATACAAATCGAAAGGTACAAACTATTTACTTAATAAAGGCACAGGACGCTTACAAACGTGGTTTGTTTGGTTTGTTTTACGAAATAAAATGTTTAAATTGACCTACGGACTTACAAATTGCCAGTAACGAAAGTTGAAGGTAGAACCAGTGTAGTTCGACCGGGGAAGTACCACCGCCATACATATTTCCAACGTGAAGCATTCCTTGCGTTTCGATGGAAGGGTTTGGTTGCCGGCACACTTTTATATGAGGCGACCATCATGGCCCTCGGAAGTAGTAACGCATCTATGATTGACTTCAAATGGAACCCATATTCTGTATGAAGTTGATTATAGAAGTCCATGGGCAGCAGTGACCACTTACCATCAGGTGGAATGCTTGCTCGTTTGCTACTTAAAAAAACAATATTTTTTTTTTGCACTGCCACTAGGTTAGAACACGACCTCAACTGAGAGGATCCCGCAAGATGCCCAGAGGGTTAGTCTGTTTTCTTGGTTTGTTTTCTTTTCTATATCATCTTATTTTTTACGTAATAAAAGGCTCCAGTTCCTTGCCATGCATTGGTCTAAATAAGAGCATAATAATAACTGAAATCAATTTCAGAGAGAACTTAAGTTTTATTTAAAGTTGGTTATAGATGTCTCCGGGATCTCCCAATGAACGGCACCGGAATCCTCTGAATGCATTACCCCATCGGTCTCCTCCCAGATGGGCGGCTGGGCCTACCGCTCCGTCTAGTCTTTACGACGGTATGCGACCACACATACCGCCGTCCTTCCCGGGGTCGCCTGACGGATTCGACTCTAGCCGCTCGCAACCCCGCAAAATATGATTTTATCGTACTAGTTGACCCGGCGAACTTCGTTTCGCCTAAAAGTAAAAAATCTAAAATTATCAGTGTTTTTTCATGTTCATGTACATGTATTCTACATAAAAACCTTCCTCTTTAATCACTCTATCTATTAAAAAAACAAAAGCATTAAAATCCGTAGCGCAGTTTTAAAGATCTAAACATACATAGGGACAGAGATCGAGAAACAACTTTGTTTTATACTATGCAGTGATATTAAAATGCTTGTTGAATACTATTTCCTCCCAAACCAAAACTATCATTCATTTCATTTACAATTAAAACTATTTCCGCGGTTAATCAGATCCTTTACAAACCCGCGCTTAATTGTAACGAACCTTACAGTTTGAAAACTAAACAATGTGTAATAGAATCCTGTTGGCATCCCAGGTAACCAATAAAATACGAACACACCTTACATGGTCACAGTATAACTCTAGCTTAATGACAACAAAATCGATATTTTACCATACATTGCTTGATTGAATGACTCGTATAATATGACATCGTTGCAACTCAGCAATGTATTACAAATGAAATTTAAATACGACTGTAGTAATAAATAGAGGAACTACTTAGGTACGTTGACAAGGGTGACCCGACGTTTATAAGTATAAAACACGGATGGAATTTTAATTCACCCTCGTTACAGAGAGTAGGGGTTGTAATTTCCCCCGATTTGTCGGACAAGCGGGAATGTTATTAGTGTTTTATTTGCTTGCGTCTGTTTCTCAGTTTGTTCAAGGAATTTGGAATTTAAATGCTGTAGCGAAGAAAACTTTAACCATTATTTTATTCAGTACAATCCTTGATACGTTTGTTAATTACGCTCGTTGCTAAAGTTTATTTATTTAGTGTGGAAATAGTTAAAATATTTTACTTAACCTTTTCAACATGAACCAATACTTTGTCGAGAGTAATTAAAATAAGATTATCGTTAAGTGGTGGAATTAGTACGGATGAGCATCTTACTCCTCATATGTGATAGAAAGAAAGAAAGAAAGAAATATTTATTTGTAAAAAGTACTACAACATAATTAACAGCTTACATTACTTTTAAATAAGACCATTCCATCCATCCATCAGCCCTTTCAGGTCCACTGCTGGTCATAGGCCTCCCCTAAATGACGCCACTCCAACCGGTCCTGTGCCTCCTGAATCCAACGGTATCCCACTGTTCTCTTCAGGTCATCGGTCCACCTGGTGGTGGGGGGGGGGGGCGACCTGTGCTCCTTTTGCCTAAATAAGACCATTGCTATAAAATGTTACAAAAGGTCCACCCTCAGCTTCATCGCGGCAAACCACGGCCACTGATTTTTAGTGTGTCCCAACGATACACACCTAAAAGTGTCTTAAGGTACATAGAACCTCTCAATATGGAGTTCGTTGCCAATTTCTATAAGTGACAGAGCGACAGCCACTATATCGCTTGGTCTCTTACCATTAGGATTAAAAGCTGGTTTGCTTTAATAAAGGCATAATTGGTTGAAATGGGCTTGGCCGTGGTACCGCCGCAATAAAAAAATCTTACCTTTAAAATTTATCAATATAAATAGTGCATAAATATTAGATAATAATTTTATTACATACTTTATTATAAACTTAATTTTTAAATAGTAGATAATAACTATTATGAAAAACCTAATCGACCAATTAAATACACTTTTAAGTGCATTTTTAATCGACCAAAAATTTAATAAAGGAATTATTAAAGGTTAATAATTTATTTAAGGTTTAAATGGGCTTGGCCGTGGTACCGCCACAGTAAAAAACTGCCTTTATTTATGAACAAATACATCATAAATATAACACAATAACAAAAAAATAAACTACCAATTAAGTACTTCATAAAGTACACTTTTATTTTGAGACCAATCTAGTCCTTCATAAAGTACGTGACCTTCCTGTAATATAATTTTATTTTCATCTTTTTCTTCCAATAAGGATGATATCCGATTACCATTGCTGTGGGTCGGAATATACAATTGCGTCACGTTTCTTGTATAAAGTGCTTGTTTGACGTTGTTTCCAGGGATGTTATCATTATTATAGCCTTTACGTGCTTTAAAAAGTACCTACATTCCTTTTGACTGTAAACCTTATACTCTGTTGTGGCGACGCAATTTATAATTTTAATGTTGTATGTCTTTTTTGCATTTTATTTATGTTACTTCTGATACTATGTATTCATACTTTATGTTTCATAGTTATAAAAATAAAACTTGATAAAAAAATAAAAAAATGTTATTCCTTTTTATTTATTTTGTTTAGTACTAGTTGAACCGGCGAACTTCGTTCCGCCTAAATAATGTTAACTTTTTTAATTAGGGATGACAGAGAGTGTTATAAACGTAAGAGTAGAGAAATATAGTCAGAAAGCTTCGAACTGCTAAGCTTTCGGGAGTTACACATGTAATTGTGAATCAACCATAAAATATACACATATGCTGTCGTGGAATACTTTTATATAATTTTAAGGAGAATATTTCCGTCATACATGATTTCTGTGTAGCTTTAACTATTAACCCGGCGGGAGTGTGGTGGGGTGTGACAAACCCCACCAATTGTTTTTGTTTATATGTATTTTTATTATTCTAAGTGACATTTTAGCGGCTTCGTGTAGCTGGAGCTGAGGTAGTGCGAGGGGGGATAGTGTTGTGATCGCAGTGTTACGTCAGCCGGCGTTCGAGATACACGCGCGCAAACGTACGTAGGGTAAGTGACACCCCGCCACATAGTTCGTGTATGCGTTTTATAATACCATTATTTAGTGTTTATTTTATTACTTTTTGCCTTTTTTTTAGGTTTTTGACAAACATGAGTGAGGACAGTAGTGAAAGAAGACTTAGGTCTATGTTACTCGACGTGTTAGAAAATTCTTCGGATGAATCGGGCTCGACAGAAGTGTCTGATCATTGCAGAGAATCACAATCTGGAATCTGATACGGAACAGGAGTTAAATGATGAGTATATAGAAAGTGGCAGTGATCAGGATTCCGAATAATATTTAAAACAAATAAAATTAAAATCTATTTTTTTGTGGTGGTTGCATTTTGTTCACCTATAATCTTACTCAGAAATTTAAGTCCGATAAAATAGTGTTTTCCAAATCGGAAAAATTAAAATCAATCTTTGTAATCGATGCGTTTAGGTTTAAATGTGGAGGAGAATTTATTTTACAGGTTGCTTCTTGATATTGGGTGACCACTAAGATTGTTAATTAGTTCAAAGAAAGGCGGTTTACAATCGTCTAATTTTAAAATTCTAATTCTAATTCGTCTAATTTTAAAAATATTTTCACATAACAATTATGATCTTATCCACAAATACATATCTATTTTAAATTCGTTTCTTTACTCTTTGTTTGTCCGGGTAATAACCTGAGCGGCTAAACTCATTTGGATCGGACTTTCAGTATAGAAAAGGTTGTGGAACAACATAAAGACTATTTTTATCATAGAATTTCAATGGAGTCGAGATTTGTGCGGGAATAACTTTGCGATACACTCATTTTCACGCGGGCGAAGCCGCGGGTACAGCTAGTAAAAAATAAAAGTAACAAAATAAAACTCGAAAATAAGAGAAAAAATAAAAAAAAATGACAATCAGGCCAAGATTCGAACCCCGACTTCCTGCGGTCCGATTTCCCAACCGAGCTATTCTAACTTCGTAAATGGTGACAAAATTTCTCTTTGTATTCGATCTCTTCGATCTTTATGCGATGAAAACACGGACAAAACGACATTTTCTGAAAATGAAACTTTGCTAGATCGATTTATCGCCCCCTAAACCCCCTATATACGAAATTTCAAGAAAATCGTTGGAGCCGTTTCCGAGATCGTTGATATATATATATATATATATATATATATATATATATATATATATATATATATATATATATATATATATACAGGAATTGCTAGTTTAAAGGTATTAGATTCACAAAACAATCGCGAGGGCCCCTGTACTGGGATTACAGCCCGTATAATAGTATTAACATACATCTTCTGCTGCAAAGGTCTGTGAATAGGAAGTCTGATATTTTCTTAAGAGACTTACGTTAAAATTCTTAAATAAACCTTTGTACCTACATAAATCGTCATAACACCATCCACAGTCTAACTAAAACCTAAAACCACCTGTACAATTAAACCTCCAACCAGAGCGAGTGCCAACGCACCTCGCGATGCATCGGACCAGATAATGCAGTTTCGTCTTTTTGCCCACTTGCCACCGGCCAGTTGGAGTCGTGCCACGCCACTCGATATTGCCGCTTTTATTGCCCTTCTATTTTAAGCGAGTCCTATGATAGTAGGTTTTTGGGATATCCTTTTATGGGCTTACACGCTTTGAATCAGTTTTAAATGCGCCATCTTTTCTGGGTTGACTTTGAAGGCACCACAGAAATACTTATTTCTGCCTAATAAGAACAGCGTTACGCATCGTTGTGTTCTAGTCTAAGCGATATGGTAAGGGACACATACTTTGTTCCTGTAGTTCCGAGACCAGAATAGGGCTACGGTATCCCCTGCCTGTCATAAGAGGCGACTTAAAGGTGCTTCCGGGGTTGCGGGCGGCTAGAGTGGGAGCTGGAACCGTCCAGCCAAGCGACCCCGGCTAGGATGGCATGTGTGATCGCATGTCGTCGTAAACACCAGGAGATACAGTGACCTCAAATGCTCACTGGGGAAGAACCTGGAAGGGGCATCGCGCTCGGAGGACTCTGGTTAAGTTTCGTTGGAGATCTCCTCGCAGCGCTGAGGACGGCCATTTGGGGGGGGGGGGGGTGTTAGTGAGGTAAAAATCCCACATAACCTGGCATTGCCCCCATGGCGTTGGGTACCTTTCGAAGGTTTTCCCCTCGATGACAAAAAAAGGGACACATAATTACCCGAGGCATTTCAATTTTGTTCTAAGTGGTTAACGCGTCTGTGGCTATTTTTTTTCTGACTTAAGTAGCAAACGACATCTGCACATACAGGACATGGGTTTCATCTGAAGTCAATCACAGATGCGTTGCTACTCCCGAGGACTATGATGGTCGCCTCATGTGAAAGTGTGCCGGCATCCACACCCCTCTATCGAAACGCAATAAATGCTTCACGTTAGAAATAGGTGTGGCGGTGGTACTTCCCCGGTCGAACTACACCACTACCACATAACTACAGGTAAAACTGATCTTATTTGGGGTTGATTACAGACATTTATAGGCGGTAGTAGCGTATTGACCTGAGAACCTGAGACCTGTAACATAAGAGTATAAAATACATAATGTAATTCATGGTATTTAAAACAAGTTAAAGCTAAGTTGAATAAACAATAGTCCGTTTTTCAAATAGAAGAGAAATCTCGATATGAAAAGTCGTACTGAAAATCATAAAAAAATTTCGCTATAAATATTCAGAGGGCTTACTTTAAGTTGAAATTCGTATTTTTCCTGTCATTAGCCGACTTTATTATTTAGAGCCGGAAGTTTCGGAGCTCAAGCGGACTTGGGCGGGCGGCGGATAAATTTTCTCGTAAAATTCAAATTTTACGCTAATTCCATCTTATTCATTTTTGCTTTATTTTAGCTAGAGATGTCGTTGCATATTTGAGTGAAAGATATTTTTCTCCATTGACTTATATTGTAATTTTTTTAAATTCATTTCATTGCACGTAAGACGAGTACTACGATGGAATCAATAATATATATTACAGTACAATTTATGTGGAAATTTTACATTTCTAAAAAATGTACACGAAGAAAGCAAAACAAAAAAAGAATGCTCATTTTTAAATGTGATGACTCTTAAACTCAAAACTGATTTGATCTCATCTTACAATTATGAAAGGAGATCAGTATCAATATAATATCATTGCGAACATTATAATTGTATCAGCAGATAATGTAATCCAAGCACTCAAGCAAATTGAAGCTTCGGGAGCGACTATACGACTAATTTCCGTCGCCCGACCAATTACTCGGTAATTAGTCGATCGAGCTGCGATAAAAGCTTCATACTGGAACAATCCATTATGTTCAATTCATTCCTCTTCAGTTGTCACCTTCCTCAGTCCGTAACGTCCTTTGAGTGTCTCTAAGAATTATTCATTAGATTACATTTTGGCATAATTTGAAATTATTTTAAGAGACTTAGATAAATATTGTTACGTTTTTATTATTTCTGTCGCTAAGGCATAAGATAGGAACAAACTAATGTGTATAGTGAGAAGAATTCACACGTATTTTTAAACGAATCAGTTTTTAATAAGCATCAAGTATTTAGTTTGCCTCTGTTATCATGTAGTAATAATTTAGATTAGTAGGTAGGCAGGTTGTTAAACAAAATTTAACATACTCCGAGGGAACATATAAAAAGAAGATTTATAACAAATTATATTGATTGCGTTAGTTTGCGTTATTGATTGATTGCAGAATAAAAACCAGTAGGTAGAGAGCATCTAGTTGTTAGTACAAATACTTTAAATATATTGGAAACGAAGACAATCTAATAGTAAATATGATTCAAACTAAATATTATCGCTAAATACATCTTATTATTTAATGTTATTACCGATATGCCATTTTTGAAATTTGGAATATCTTGTCGTGGTGAAACTGACATAACAGTTAGTCATATATAGGTGGTAGGACCAGTGTAGTGCGACCGGGGAAGTACCACCGCCACACCTATTTCTAGCGTGAAGCATTTCTTGCGTTTCGATAGAAAGGTGTGGTTGCCGGCACACTTTTATATAAGACGACCATCATAGTCCTCGGGAGTAGCAACGCATCTGTGATTGACTTCAGATAGAACCCCATGTTCTGTATGTAATCGCTTACAGATGTCCATGGGGTACAGAGACCACTTACCATCAGGTGGACTGCATGATCGTTTGCTACATTAATCATAAATAAGTAGGGTCAAAATAACGGTAAAAAAATCACAAATTTCAAACGTCTACCACCGCACGTCGTGAGTACCTACCCGTTACCTACATGACAACGAGTCAGATAATATACTCTGGAAACACAATATAATATGGCAATTAATCACAATTGCACTAGATTAACAATAGGCGTCGGATTTCACGCTCCATTAGCGGTGAATTGATATTAAATGTTATTTCATTCACGAAACACTGATTTGCTGGTGTTTGCGGTCGGTGATTGCGGATCATAATGAATTATTTTTGAAACACTAAATGACCCTTCAGAAGTGTTAAAGAGAATGAATCAATTACGAGTAATGTATTTTAAACAGATTCAGGAAACGGATACCAATGACTTGTAGCGACATTATTTGTGTCTTGTGTTTAGAGGTGGTAGAATTCATCGTGGTTTAAATCTGTTGGTTTCGCTTTACTGCCGTTATATTGCTGTATAATATACTAGCAGGATTTAGAAGGTGCAGGACCGGTTGGAGTGGTCATTTAGGGGAGGCCTATGTCTAGCAGTGGAACTGAAAGGGCTGATGGATGGATAATGGATGATACTAGCAGAACTCAGGCGACTTCTTTTTCGCAGACTACATGTAATCTATGAAATGAAATGAAATGAAATGTCTTTATTTTGCATAGGCCTTCGGGGGCGCTTACAAATTGTCAGTTACATTTATATATATTTTTTTACACTACCACCGGATCGGAACACGACCTTAACTGAGAAGATCCGGCAAGAAACTCAGTGGGTTTGTCTTTTTTCTTTGAATATCTTTTTTTTATTTTTTTATTTACCATCATGTTTTTACATGGTTAACAAAAGTTAGCTCCAGTATCCTGCCTTATCCAACCAATATACGTTTGAGATCCATGTAGGCACACTGGACTTTGGGCGGCGGCGGTGTCCAAGTTTTTCGTAGATATTGGTATTGGTAAAGCGTATGCGTAAAAGAAAAATTTAAACAATTTTTTTTTACTCCTTGATTCACGTTATTGAAGGTTTATGTAGGGTCTCTTATATATTCTAATAATAAAAATAGCCTATAATACTCAGGAATAATGTAACATTCTAACAGTAAAAGCATTTTTATAATCGGTTCAGTAGTTTTTAAGTTAATTTATAACAAACATACAATGTATGTTGTTCCTCTTTATAATATTAGTATAGATAGTATAGATCAAACAATAATATTAGGTTTAATAATTTAGTGAAAAAGAGATATTTGTACGTGGCGTTTCATCTTGGTACTTAGAGATATTAATTATATTTGGAGTTACTTAAAGAAATGTAAATATTAGAAAAATAAATGTAATCATAAGTAGGCAATAACTCTAAAGTGAACTGAAAGATCGTTAAATATATAAATTTCTAAAATAATAAGTAGCGTAAATAATAACACACAATCACGCACAAACACAAAAAAAATGTTTCTAAAATAAAAACACACTAGAGTTTTCTCTTGTGTCGTGGGTGCCGTGGACACAAACAAGACGAATACACAAACACCCAAACCCAGAACATGAATCTAACCTCATCGTTCAGATACCTGTCTTGCCGTGAATCGAATCTGGGACCCATTGCGCATCAGACCGGTATGGTAACCGCTCCGTCACGCAGGTCGTCAATACGGTGGAAGGCGAGTTAAGGAACTTCAAGATAAAAAGATAATTGAGTTTTAGTGGACACTCATCATCAGTTAAACAGCATGTCCGTCTGCTCTTCCAACCCAAAAAAAAACATTTTACATTGTACACTTGACGTTTGGTACAGCAAAAATTCCGTAAACGCAAAATCGCGCAGCAAACGCAGACGCGACACGACGGGCCCACCAGACCGGGTAATGCCGATTAAGCCGGATGTTCGTTTTTTTACCGGATTACCCGGCAGAGCTCTGCTCCTAGATATTTGTAACTCCGCCATTACAGCGCCCTGATTGAATTTCGAGTCTTTTGTTTTTAATCGGGATTTTTATGCTGGACTTCTTAAATGTCCTTTACAATTAAACTTTACTGTCAAATGAGCGTGGAATTTACTGTGAATTCCCTATCACATGACCATCTGCAATCAAACCAAAATATTTTCCTGAGATCGGTACCTATGCGTTACTTCCCCCGAAAATTTATTAAAAAAAAAACTTGTCAAAAGTCTTGTCTTTTTATTATTACTATTATTAACTCCTATATCATATTTTCCGTTATAAAATATTTATAAAAATACAGTATACATAATATACTAATAACAGTATACAATACATAATATTGTGAATATTATAAAACGCAGCGAAATTAAATAAGAAATTAGCGAAATATTTGAATTTTACCAGAAAATTTATCCGCCGCCCGCCCAAGTCCGCTTGAGCTCCGAAACTTCCGGCTCTAAATAATAAAGTCGGCTAATGACAGGAAAAATACGAATTTCAACTTAAAGTAAGCCCTCTGAATATTTATATCGTGAAATTATTTATGAGTTTCATAACGTTTGCTCTCGTTTTGCAAAAATAGCTTAACGTACATCTCGGCCAACTTAATTCGCACTATTAATTTGCTCATATTATTCAAAGTGCCAGTGTAACATAAGGGTATATAATATACATAATGTTTTTATAGCGACTGCACATTTTTTTAATACCAGAAAATTTAGTAATTAATTTTACAATCATTATTTTAAAACAATATGTCAAATTAAATGTAAAAAGCTGCATCCAAATTACTGTCCTTAAGACGAGTTTCCAGAACGCTGGAAACTTTAACTCGTTAGAACATTTAACCTTTTTTAACATTTTTTTTTAACATTTTTTAACCTTTTTTGTTACTTTACTTTCGAGTATGTTTAACATTTGTAAGTAATCCATCAATCTTAATTAATGTATTACTATGTAATAATACTTTATGTTTTAAGGATTTCGGTTATACCTATTGTTCGATTTAGTTTTGATATTACATAAATTCTTATATTTATATGAGCCTTGGATGGCCTCGGAAATACCAATGAATCTATGATTTACTTCAAATATAACCCTTGTTCTGTTCTGTGGATAAATGGTCCTATATATATTAAGCGTAATTGTAAGATTTCTTTAATTGCCAACGTTGTCACCACGACAGTGTGATGGTGACAGCGATGGCCTAACGTGGAGCTAAGAAATAAAGACTTATTGTTAAAAAAAGAAGAACTATTGTGACAAAAGGCACGGACGATCAGTCTGTGGAGTTTTTGTGTTATAATAAAAAAAAAACCCTTGTTCTGTAAGAAATCGCTTACAGATGTTCATTTTCTGTAATTGTCAGGAGGACTGTATGCTTGTTTGCTACTTCAATCTTATGAAAAATACTGACACAAATGGTTAATTACTCTCGGCTACATCTAAAAACAAACAAAGATCCGATCGTTCAGAATCACGAGGACGGGTTAGAGCACAGAAGGTTGCGTGGCAGCAGTCCAACTGGCCGGTGGCAAGTGAACACGAAATGTGCACGCAGCAAACTACGTTAGGCTGTTTACACAGCAGCGATTTGGACAGTAACACTGTTTTAAATTAATATTGTCGTGGGATTTATACATTTTATTATGTAACGGGTACTCAAGATTTGCGATTTTTGTACTTCTTCCTATAGTGGGTTTTCATGCAACTGAGTCGAAATATCGGCAGAAAAAAGTTCAAAAATCGCATAACGTGAGTACCCGTTATATAATAAAAAGTTACACCGTTTTCAAAAGTGTTAGATGTGGTAATAACATTTGGGGTTCGATTTCCCTTGTTACTCTGATTATTTCTGCATTTTACCAGCAATGTTAACGTTAGCTGCTGTGTTTTTGTTTGAACACCGTGGTAAGGCAGACGTATTTATATGAAATTTTCCAACGTAGTCCTCGAAAAGAATTAAACTGTGGTCACGTTTCATTTAATGGACTTATTTTTCTACATTTTGAGTTTCAAACTTAAAATATATTTTAAGTGGATCATGACCATTCAAGTTCACTATAAAGAAAGGTTTATTTATGGAAAGAAGGAGTAGATTATGTGTGTGTATTAAAAACTTTTATTTAACTCGTTTTTTTAGCGCATCACTAATTCCTACACAAGGTGATTCTTTACCGCAAGTGTTGTGTAAACATTAAATTAACTAACCATAAAAATTGGAGACAAAGTCAAACCTAAAGATTAACGTAATCTACGTTAATCTGGATAATTTTACAATAATAATATAACTTGGTTAAATTAAGTGAATGCAAGATCATTTTGCAGTTACACGCGTTAATCGCAAATGCGATAAAACCCTTTTCGGTCCAGTGCTTCAACCGCGTAGTTCCTTTGGCACCCGGAATTGGAACGCAGGTTCGATACACTTGCCAAACTAAATGCTTGCACTTATCATCGGAAACAAAATGTTAAAAATTCAAATCTGTTACATAGTACAATACCATGAGGTTGATTTTTAAATAAATAATTTTAAAAAATAATGGTCTGCCAAGAACTCTCTTAGTCTAGAAGGATATACGTGCCTAGTTGTGGAACAATAATGAATTGATTATATGTTTTAAGAAATCGGTTAAGAAAAAACAAGTTATTGCATTCCTAGCTTGATTAAATATAAATTGAACGTGACGTTGAAAAAGTTTAAGTGATTTAATTTAATCTTATAAAATAAATTTGATTAAGATAAAGTTTATTAAGTTATGGTGGAGGAGTGTTAGGATAGGGTCGGAGGGGGTTGGCTCACTTTTAAATGAGGCGACCATCTTAATCTTTGAAAGTAGCGACATATCTATAATTGACTTCAGACAAACCCCTTTTCTATATAAAGTTATTCACAGATGTACCTATATAGGCGGCAGTAACAACTTACCATCAGGTGGACTGCATGCTCGTTTGTTATTTCAATCCCATAAATAAAGCAAAATGATTAACGAATGTTCAAAAATCTACACTTTATTTAGTTTTCGTTTGTAAATCATTTAATGGCTGTTAAAAAAAATAACTTATTAGTTACGAGTACATTTCGGCTACCAATAGTGACCTAGTTTAGTCCAGAGAAGTATATCATTACTTCCGCTAAACAGCCTCTGAGGAAATCCATTGTAACACAATCTTGATACTAACTTAGCTCTAAAAGCTTATTCCTAATCAGCTTAGCTTCGCTTTAGTAAAAAGCTCTGTACGGGTTAAGTACGTTTTACGAGAGATTTTAGTGCGGTAGACGTAGGAAAAATGTAAGAGACTTAAATTGGGGTTATTTTTATAATGTTATATTGATTAGCATTATTTTTAATCCTAGAAATATAAAATTTCAAATATTTATTTCAAACATCTTGGTAATGTTAAATTAAAAGACAACACGTATACAGTAAAGTATACAGAAAACTAGGAACTCGATTGCTTATATGTTATTTTAAAAGGGAAGAATATCAAAATAGAAATCATATGTTATACGAAGGCTAACGTAGATTTGGTTCACATTTTTCAGAAATTGTTTTTGTTTTTTTTTCTTAAATACTTTATTTAATGCAATGCTTTTTACGAGTGTAAGAATATACAATTGTATAAACTATGTACGAATATTTTTAGAAAATATCTTTTTAAAAATACATTTTTGATTTAGTAGAAAAAAATATTCTTTTATCTTCTTTTTTCTATTCTTAGAGCCATAATTATAAATTATATAGTGTATGTTAATCCAATAAACCCAATCCGCACTTGGCCAGCGCGGTGGACTATGGCCTATAACTCTCTTGTTCTGAGAGAAGACCCGTGCCCAGCAGTGGGACGATAATGGGTTGACAACGTCTCCAATAAAATCGAGACAGTCTAACGACACGTCATGTTTAAAAATCCATCAATCAATTACACGCATATACCAGCGTTTTTGATCAAAATTAAATGTCTCGTGCGGGACAGGCTCAGTCTTGCTTTTCTGGAAGAACTGGACTTTGCAAAAAAGGTCGCATAATCTATAAATCAATACAAATTTAAGTGAATCGGCATTTTGTCGACCAAGAAGGTCGACAAATGTAGGTCCCGACTTTGTCTATGAAATCCCGCTTTTTTGAATTAAAAAGTTTCTAAATCCCGACTTGATGAAAAAAAATCTGGCAACGCTGGCATATACATTCAAAATACATATACAATATAAAACGTATTCGTTACATTGCCTAAAAAATATTAAAACATGGACTAAATAAGAGAACTATGTGATAATTTCAACATCTGCGTTTATATTATTAAAATATAAATTACATCATACTAAATTATAGGCGAAAGTTTGTTACTTCTTCACGTGTAAACGGCTGGAGCGATTTTTATAAAATTGGTAGGGAGTTAGCTGACTCTCTGAATTAACATATAGGCTACTTTAACTATCTTATTTCCACGGGACAATCGATTTTTTTAACGTGATCGAAGCTACGACGACGGAAACGAGGTATCCTAAGGACTTGTGATTATCAGTGTGACGAATCCGTATCAGAGTATATTTTATATGCACCAAAAGGTTTATTATTGTGAATATTATTTGAAGCCAAATAACCGTAAATATTGTAATAATTCCCAGGAAAGCCGTACAAACCTGGCAAATAGTAACCGTAGTTCGAGAGAAACACTGCAAGCAAAGGGTCTATAGGGTAATGATTGTGACTGTTGTACCTTGATGGTGCATATACGTAACTTTGTTTCCGATAAATTGGATTGTAGTTGTTTCTAGATGCAGCATAATTTGTCAAATCATCATTAGTTCTTATATTATAGTTCCCGAGAATGTTAAATAGTTTATTTGTCAGATTTTCTTCCGTTACCGGCTTATGGGTTGGTTCAAAGTATTTTCTTTGATCTTTGATTTCTTTATGATTATTTTCTAATAAGCTTATAACTTCAGAAGCTTCCGTTACTTCATATTTATTTAGTTCATCATCTGTAAGATTAGATTCTTTTGATTTTCGTTCCTGTATAGTATTTGTTGTATCTATCTTATTTTCAACGTTATGGGGAATATTACTTATTAAACTTTTGTCTTCAATTTTTTTCGCCTTTCTTGAACGTATAGCTGTTTTGCCGTCTTTATTTTCTTCTGAATTGACATAATATTTTTGATCTACAACATTCGGCCAGGACTCTGTAAATATAAACACACTTCTTATTTACCTAACAGTGTAATTATGTAAAAATATATGATTTTTACATTTTTTGTGAATTGATTATACCCATTTTAGATTTTTGAAAAAAAAGAGATAGTATTTCCAAATAATATGTTTTATAAAGTATAAAAATCAAACATTAAACTTAACTTTCTAATTTTGTGCACCAGTAATATTCGCAAAAATATTAATAATTTGCAGAACTTACCCGTTATCCTGCGTGTATTTTCATTTGCGTCCATTTCAATGCCATCATAGTAATTGCCTACATTCATCAGCTCGACATTTATATCTTGAGGCTTTACGTTAGTAATTTGTTCAATATGTCCAACATTCTCCGTGGAATGTACAATAGGATTCCAAGAGGCAGAAAAATGTAGTATTTCTGGTGTTTTAATGAAATTTCTTCGTAGGTTGCCGAGGACTTTCTCATTTGATATGGGTCTCCAACCATTATTGTAGTCTGTATTTTCTTCTGCGTTCAAAAAATTCGCTTTAAGGATAAGCATCTGAAACAACAAATATACTTTTATTAAATTGTATACAATTGTTATTGTGGATCAAAAAGTGAAACGTTCTAAGAGATTTTTCCCCTTTAAATAAATAATACGACCTTTCTGCGTAGAAATCATAAATTCTTTATTATTTTAAATTTAATTAATAGTAATAGGGAGTACATATTGTAAGCGTTGAAGATTATACTTATCGAAATTGTGAATACATCAGATACTATCGATCAATTACATTTAACAGATTATGATAATGTTCATAAAACTATAATTCCATATTAATAACGTCGATCCATTTACTTACAATTTTTTTCACATCCACTGCTGGATAATCCTTTCTTAGGGGGAGATTTTCTAATAGTTATCGCAACTAGCATGAATATTATTGACCACAGTGGGTTTTTATGTTACAGGCGAACACGTTATTGTACTTTTGAGGCCTGTTACGACATTCACAGAAAGAAAAGTAGTACTGTTTAAGACTGACACCACACGGCTCTTACATTTTCACGTCCTTTCATTTTAGCAAGTTGGATATCCCATCAATATTATACATTGGAAAGTAGGTTGGCGAGTAGGTATATAAATGTTTCAAAGAATGTTATACTTTCACGCAAAAAAATATCGGATTTCGCTTTAACTTGGCACTCAGATAGTTTATGATCTGAATTAACACTTGGCATATACAATACCTTAGTGCAGTGATAGCCTAATGGTTGAAACTTGCCTTCTCGAACGGGAGGTCCGAGGTTCAAACCCAGGCACCACTAATTTTTCAAAAATTATGTGCGAATTAGAAATGAACTATCACCGCTTTTCGGTGCAGGAAAACATCGCGAGGAAATCTACACACCCGAGAGTTCTTTAAAAAAAAAAGTTCTCGGAGGTGTGTGAAATCCACCAATCCGCTTGGCCAGCGTGGTTGACTATGGCCTAAACTCTCTCATTCTAAGAGAAGACTCTTGCCCAACAGTGCGACAATAATGGGTTGACGACATATACAAAACCTTGGTGAACAGATTTGACGGGCATAGACAATGAGCTAGTTTTTCAATAAAATACCTAATATTAAACACTGATATTACGTACCAAATAATTTGGTAAACAATTTACCTCGAGACCAGCAGACCTTACACAAAACGGTGACGCCACCGCTGCGGTATAGGATGACTTTCAAAATAAAAAATAAAAAATACTTACAATAATCACTCTGCTCACGGTGAACATAGTTACCACAAAACGCATTAGGTTGCTAGAGTGACTGATTCTAAACTATTGCCCGTGTGGGCTCTTGTGTGCCAATAACACGGGTCAATGCACATGAGTTTGTTAGTAAAGCTTAGTACAGGATGCAAAATGTGTTGATTTTTTTGGTTTCTAACAACTATAACGGCACATACAGTGAATTATTTAAAATCAAATAATTTAATAGCGATGGCGTTTACTAGCTAAATTATATACAAAAGTGTGTATAATTAAAACTTTGACAAATATAAGGGGAAGAGCTTTTTTATATCTAACTGAAATAGCAAACGAGCATGCAGTCCACCTCATAATAAGTGGCCACTGCTCCGCTCTTAGACATGCGTAATCAAATTTACTAAATAAATAAATAATCAACTTTACAGAACATGGGTTCTATCTGAAGTCAATCACAGATGCATTGCTACTCCCGAGGACTACGATGGTCGCCTCATATAAAAGGATGCCTGCAACCACACCCTTCCATCGAAACGCAAGAAAAGCTTTACGCTAGAAATAGGTGTGGCGGTGGTACTTCTCTGGTTCTACCACCTTCATAGTGGCGTGAAAGAGAAAACTTTTGAAACAGTGAGTATACATATATGACAATAAGGTTTAAATCTTTACCTAGATGCAAATCTTGAATACTTTGCTAAAGTTCATATTTGTCACAAGACATTTTATATAATAATAATATAATAATACTTTATTGTCCAACAAGATTGTACATAATATAGACTTATGTATTACAATAACCACAAAGTATACATATAGTAACTAAATTATTCCTAAAATAACATAAGTATATTGAACTCTGGTACCCATTGTAAGATTTAACTTGTGTTATGGGTATCATAATATCATATATACGTACCGATATAGAAAAATCTGCATCGCTCGAGAATTTGAAAGTTCAACAACAATTCCGAAATAAACCAATTACTTAACTTACTTATTTAAACGAGTTTAGTCCAATCGGAAATGAAATAAAGGAACACAAAACAGGAATTCAGAAATCGGACAAAGTTATGGCGCTCCAATCTAATAATGTGGACCGAACAACAGAGGAAAAAATGCTAATTCGCGTACCAGCTGTCCAGATGTGCCGAAATGCTGGGCCGTTTATTAAGTTTTGTTTTGTTTTTCAGGAAATAAATACATATAACCAAAGTGCTAGAGCAGTGATAGCCTAAGGGTTGAAACTTGCTCTCTCGAACGGGATGTCCGTGGTTCAAACCCAGGCACGCATCACTGATTTTTCTTAAATCATGTGCGTATTAGAAATTTATTATCACAACTTTTCGGTGAAGGAAAACATCGTGAGGAGAGTTCTTTAAAAAAACTCGTTCTCGTAGAGTAGTATTAATAGTATTTATTGTCCATCAATTCGTACTTGGCCAGCGCGTCGGACTAAGGCCTAAAAACTTTATTAATCTGAGAAAAGATCTACATGATGATCTATATCTACAAAGACGAGAAATCAACTACATACAGAACATGGGTTCCATCTGAAGTAAATCACAGACACGTTGCTACTCCCATCACAGGCGATGATCGCCTCATATAAATGTGTACCGGCAACCCCATCCTTCCATCGAAACGCAAGAAATGCTTCACGCTAGAAATAGCTGTGGACCTTCAAAAATTTGCATAAGTAGGTCCAATTATATTACAGAAAAAAATGTCTGAACCATTTTTAAGCAATATTAAGGACGTTGTATATAGAAAATAATGGATTTTTTCGTCAGTGTGTCCAGTGTTTAGAGCTAAATAACCAGCACTTGTCGTCTTAATTGCGTTTTCTCCCATTGTGTGCTGTGACAAGGTATTGCTTTCAACACATCGACTTTATTGCATTACGCTGTTTGTTGGCTCAAAGTGAATTCGAAAATATTATCCCAGATAAGGTTGGTATTTGACTTTATTTACTGAACTTAAGCGCAGTGATAGCCTAATGGTTGAAGCTTTCCCTCTCAATTGGGAGGTCCGAGGTTCAAACCTAGGCACGCACTACTGATTTATGTGCGTATTAGGATATCACCGCATTTCGGTGAAGGAAAACATCGTGAGGAAACCTACACAGCCGAGGGTACTAAAAAAAAAGTTCTCAGAGGTGTGTAAAGTCCGCCAATTCGCACTTGGCCAGCGCGGTGGACTATGGCCTAAAAGTCTCTCATTCTGAGATAAGACCCCAGCAGTGGGGCAATAAAGGGTTGATGAGCCTGAACTTAAGCCCTGAGGAGTTTTATATTCCAAATGTATACTTAAATCCGTAATGATCGCTAATGATATCGTGTACATTATTCGTTTTAGTTATCTCTTTAATTGTTACAACAATAATAATAGCAGGCTTTCATTCGTTTCTCAATTGGTTGAACGAGTATGGTTCAACGGTAAACGTACAACCGCCACGTCTATTTCTACCGTGAATCATTTACGGTGGAAGGCTGTGGTTGCCCGATCACACAGTAGAAATATGGGGAACAGTATGGAAACTGCCTACAAACGTTCGAAAACAGCACACTCACACAAACATATGCACCGACGAGGCTGCTTAGAGGTTTTCGCAGTACTTCAGTAAAGAGTGTTGCCCCAAGACGTCACGTCACGTTGCTATTTGTTTCCACGATCTTTTTAAAACGGTCATGGCTCGTGAACGCTCCCGCCAAATTACGCCGCAATAACAAGTTAGAGATCTACAAAAAATCAATGATCTACAAATTGTATCAATATCAAACTGTTTTCCGTATTTAAAACTATACCTAATAATAATTATCGTCATGCTGCGATTAACCAATACCGTGAGATTACGTTCTTATATTATTTGTAAACTGCGTAGATATTACAACTCGATTGACTGCTGTCTAGAGGACAGTAGACGCTAAAATAAAAATGAATAGCATTATTATTAGAAAAATAGTATAGAGACAACCCTATCGCTTCAATAGAGTGTAGGTCATCAACTATCGTTTCGTTTCCATACTGTTCCATATTTGTACTGTGCTCATCACTTTTCTTTAAGCCGACCATTTTAGTACCCGGGATTAAAAACGTATTTGTAGTTAGATACAGATAAACCCTGTTCTTGATAAGTTCCTTACACATGTCTATGGACCGCTGTGACTATCGTCGCCCTATGTCGTAAGAGGCCCAGACGGAGCGGCGGGCCCAGCCGCCCATCTGTGAGGAGCCGGATGGGGCAACGCGTTCAGAGGACTCCGGTTGCGGTCCTTTGGAGTTCCCGGAGTCCTCTTTGTAGCGCCGAAGACGGCCGCCGGGGGGGTTTTATTGCGGTAAAAATCCCACATAACCCTGCGTCACTCCCACGGCGTCGGGTACCTTTTGAAGGTTTCCCCCTCGAAAACAAAAAAAGGGGTCGCTGTTACCATCAGGTTGACTGCTTGTCCGTTTCAGTTGTATAAAAACTCAACCTATGCAGAAAGCAATAAGAAATATAAATGGTGCCGAAAAGGAAAAAATATATACCTACCATTCGCGGCTTAATTCGAAAAATACTAATAACTAATTCGTTGCCTTTCATTAAGTACAGAGACATGTTATTTTCAGTCACTTAAAAATGTAAATAGGCAAATCACACACAAATCTACATTACTAAACTTAATTGGAGCGAGTGTAACGGCCATTAATTAGGCAAATTGTGGAGCGCGGCTCCAATGCGGGATGTTTTGGAGCACTCTCAAAATTAAATATTGTCTTTTAGGTACAACCTATATTAGTCGCATGGCCGTGTATCAGGTAGAGCATTGTTCGAGAGGTTTTTGTCAACTAATTTATTTTTATGACTAAGTTATTCCGCGTCCTTGCCTATTATAGGTGGTAGAATCAGTGTAGTTCGCACGGGGAAGTACCATCGCCACACCTATTTCTAACGTGAAGCAGTTTTTCGTTTCGATGGAAAGGTGTGGTTGCCGCACACTTTAAAATGAGGCGACCATTTTAGTCCTCGGGAGTAGCAACGCCTCTGTGATTGACTTCAGCTAGAGCCCCATGTTCTGTATGAAGATGCTTGCAGATGTCCATGGGCGGCAATGACCACTTACCATCAGGTTGACTGCATGCTCGTTTGCTACTTCAATCTTATAAAAAAAAAGGTATTGGAGACTACGAGTATAACAAAGTGAAAGTAATTTCTAACTTATATTGAAACTGCATTAGTAGGTAGGTACCTAGGTACTTTATTTCCATTAACAAATGCCTATTCTAAGTAACTAGTGAAACTATTAAATTTTCGTTAAAAATAATTCATTTAAATTTTATCACTTTTTCGTGCAATATTAATTAGAATTTTGACACAGGTCAACTATTTCGTGACTTTGTTTATGTTTCCAGGTCTCCAAAGTTTTGTAAATACGTTTTGTGGTTGTATTTGGAATACCTTTCTGCGTCTCATTTACTTTCTTTAAACCTTGAGTACTATAGTTAATTTCTTCAGGTCTGGAACTCTCATGTGATTGATTTCTAAAACAATAAAGCGAGTGAGGTATTTATAAATTTGAATAATAAGCTATTCAAATTAATTAAACACTATAATTTATCTATGCCCTCGCGTTATCCTTACGACTTTAGATAGTAGTCCAATGTTTGAGTTTTTACAGCTTTATTATTTTTTAAACCTTTTTGAAATAAAATTGAAAAGCCTTACCTCCTACAACTAGCATCGAGAAGTTTCCCAATGTCTCTCATAGTTTTACTTCGTGACGGATGGCTTGCATCTGATGTAGTACTCATTATAATTAAGTGTATCAAAAAATGTCTAGTAATAAGAATAATTAGAACACATATTAGAATTACTACAAATACTTAAGTCTTTTTGCTATGTCATACGTTACCGTGTTTCAGATATTTAAACAAAACTGAACTAACGACATCTATCGATATAGTACGTAAACGCGAGAATTCCATCTTCGCGTAAGTCAATAACCGAGTGGTTTTTATCTACGTTAATGTTTAAAATATTTATCCTGTAAACATTTTAATATTTTTATGTTGTTACTTATCCTTGACAAGCAAAATTATTAATTATTGTAACGAGTTAAACGAGTTACATTGAAATATTTTTATTAACAGCACTAAAAACAGAGACATCTTTGTGTACGTATTGTAACTATTAAGACAAGTAAGTCAGCGTCAACCACCGTGTGTATTAGTTTTGCATATGGCCAATAGATGGCACTTTTTACACATGTAAGTGTTATATATTAGTATCAATTGAGTATGACGCTTTATTGTAAGTTACATTATGAAGATTTTAGTTCACCATCTTAATCTATCCTACCTAACTAGTTATCCAATATAAAAAGTAAAGAAAATTATTTCATAATCTCTCTTAGTAGATAACGCCATATTAACGTATTAGTGAAAGTGATTTAATATAAAGTCGAAATGAATTAAAAAAAGTTGAATGGGCTTCAGCACGAGTTTATAGTGCGCAAAGAATTAATAAACAATTATTGGAGGTGGCAGTTTAATATCGTGCGTAGTTTTATGACTTTAAGTTAACTGTGAATTATGTAACATGGGGTCGAATGGCATGAAACGGAGTTTGTCTTTAATTCTGTACTTTATATATCTCTAAGACTTATATTTTAATGTTAAAATTGATAGTAGTGGAACCATTTACGCCTCGAATAAAGGTCAATCAGAACTCTAACGCCTTCATCACTAATTTTATTTGGGGTTAATAACAGGCACTCAAGAGCAGTAGTAGCCGCTTACCTAAATTCGTTTAAATAAAGTATGTATGTTGTGTGTTTTCTAAGATTTGCCTAATATTGACAGAAAAAAATCAGTGTCTGAATGAATTACTATCTACAATATAAAAAAATATTTTTGCCATCATCGGACACTGTTCCCGATTTTTTAGTAATAAAAGCACTGCGTAGTTTACTACGCACTTTTTAATATTACCCTCTCGTGTGTCGCTGTCAAAAATCGATTACTTCTTTATCCGGAGTTAAGTTTTGACTTTATTCGTAGCTCCATCAATGCAGTGAAAGTAAAAAGCAGATTTGGACACGTGTGGAACGAGTGACTTAATAACCGGTTGAACTGTTACCGCTCCGCCAAAACGATTCAGGCTTGTTCTACACTATCGTTAAACTGTTGTTTTAATGTTTTTTGGGCACCGTACCCAAAGAAAAAACGGACTTCTATTACTAAGAATCCGCTGTCCGTCTGTCTGTCTGTCGCCATGTTTTATTTCAAGAGCTGATAATTAATAATAATTTAAATTTGTTTTTTATTTAATCATTATGGAAGCCGCAAATTTTTTAACGTTGATGTTTTTTTACGTAAGGAGGGAAGTCTAGTTAGAATTTAAAAAAAATGTTGTCTTTTTTCATTCTTCTAAAAGTACAATGCATTGCGCGTATTTACCTACTAGCTGCGTTTGAATCAGACCATTTAACAAAACTTTAATCTGAGAAGTCGGAGATCACTGTAGAATGAAAACGGCTTCACCGATCGGGTTGAAATTTATATCACCTCTTCTCTATACAGTTGTTCCCCGGTAGAGCGAAGGGGTTTGGAAAATTTCAATTTTTTACAAAATGGCGAACTTTGAAAGTCAAACATTTTATTTCTTCCAATATCAACGAGATATTTTTGACTATCAAAAAATGACAAAAAATCCGGAGGGGCCAGATAACTGTCAGGCGGAACGGCGCATTAAAAAACTTAGTCTCCAACAGTTTTGCCAACAAGGTTTCAATTCGACCGCGTCTCATTAATACATAATCGATATTCTTTTAAAAGTAGAACACTGTGATACAATCAATCAAATTGATCAGTCTGTGATACAGTCAGTAAAATTATATTGATCTGTGTTGTATGGCTTGTAATTGTAAGGCTGATCGATAGTGTAGAGCTTACTTTACGAGTGACTTTACCGCTACTTACAGAGTTATTTATTGCGTGGAATCCAACTGCTTTGTCATTTGTGCCGAAAAAGTACTGACGACCATTATGTCGCGGCCTTTCAAAATAATTATTAATTACGGTCTTCACTTGCGGCTTTGTCTGTATTAATGAGTATTTTTGTTGCTAATTCTTATATCAATATCTGTTATCACTCGTATCTATTACAAAATTGTTTAAAATTAAAACTGCTTATCGTTAGGCTCTCCCTGCGTTAAATGAAGGGTAATGTTTGTATGTCCATTTCTTTAGCACGTGCTACAGCCTATTGTTAAACGGGTCCCACTTAGAGTACCAATATCATTCATTCTTGCATCACAATTATTTATTTATCAGAATCTTAGTTACAACTATATTTACAATATTTCTCCAACGACCCACCATTGACTACGCATGACAACTTATTCCTTTTTATTTTTAAGGCTTTTATTTATTTTATTAAATTAGTTTTGATATAAATATTATCGTACATGTATAATACATTAATTTCGATATTTTGAGAATGCTAACACTATGAACATATGATATATTACTGGAATTGACTCGGCTTGAAGTGCCATTGGCTATACAATTTATAAATATATGTCGCATTTTATTAGAGAAAGAGAGGTAGGATGGAGGGACGATTTTTTATCATTACAATTTGTAACAATGTTACAATGTATCAAATAAAATCTATTAAATAGACTATTACAAAAATATACTATTACACTTTGTCTTTTATTTATGCTAAGTACTATTTTGACGCAGAATCCAAAAAGCGTTAAATTAAAATAAATTATTATATCAATAATAGCTACCTTATTGTATTGAGGTCTAGTTATAATTAAAATTTTACATACTAATAATAAAATAGGGACACACAGACGATGGTATTATTTGTATGTAGTGATGGCCTGCCGTCATACAAGTTAAGAGATATATAATAGGATTACTACTAGACAATGACCGACCTTAATCACTAAGTTTTCTAAAATATGATAACCAATGTCATCATACCGGTTTATGAAAAATATGTAGGACAAAGGATAAAGTGAATTTTGAAATAAGTTCTGCTTTGTACATACTTTTCGTAAATTTAAATTTGGGTATATTATTAAGAAGGACTTATGTTGGTTAATTTATAGAGACTCACTTTTTATGTTCTATAAACGTATAATTAATAATTATTATTTTACATAATTTCCAATGAATATTTTTATAAAAAAGAACTTAAAACGCTTTCTACACGCATAGCCCCACAGTAGGATTTTCTTCTGTGTCGTGGGTGCTATGGACACACACAAAGACGAATACACAAACACCCCGACCCAGAACAAGAATCTAAACTCATCATTTATATACCTGTCTGGCCGGGAACAACTGCGCCGCGCGGGTCGTCATATTATATATTATATATTATAATATTATTTAAATAACTTAAATTATGAATGTTTAATCAATGTGTTTTTAATAATATGATGATTTCTAGATTACTAAACATAACCATATCATGGAAAACGGAAGTCGCGGAAAGATCGGCGGCCATGTTGAAACAGAATACGCGTAATGGCCGAACTTCCGGGAAGTGTGATAACGGGCAAGGCATTGGAAGATTTGAATTGGTATAATTGCGCAGGAAACGATAGGCAGTTGGAGATATTAGAAATATCCTGGGACTGACGAGATTGCGAGATTGGTACAACAATGTTGTAATTTACTGATAGTTGGTAACAATCATGAATATTTGTTACACATTTTAAGGTTTGCGTTTTTCCTGGATGTGTTGAATCATTCATAAGTTGTAGTAACAATCTTTGCTGCCCTATCATGCGTTTTTCCATTATATAGAGTAACAAAACGTCTGTGGTTGGCTTTAGTTAATACATAAAATTATCTGTTTTTTTTTATATGTAAGTAGCCAACGAGGATGTAGTCCACCATTGTAAAATGGTAGTAACCGACCATTGGCCTCTGTAGTTACTCATAGATAAAGTAGCAACAATAATTACATTCATGCGGCAGCACCGCTGAGGACTAACTTGAAACGCCTCGGTCTCTTTTTAATCTGATTGAAGTAGCAAGCAAGCATGTAGTCCACCAGATTGTAAGTGGTTACTGCCGCCAATGGACACCTGTAACCTACTTAAAATAGAACTTGGGTTCTATATGAATATATCTCTTCTTGGGAAGTCAATCACAGATGGCTACTCCCGAGGACTATGATGGTCGCCTGAAAAGTGTGCCGGCAAGCACACCCTTTCATCGAAATGCAAAAAAATGCTAAAATAGGAAATTCTCTTACCACACTCTTACCCTTCAGCTCAAAACACAGCAGCGCAACACTACTGTTATTAGACAGAAATAAGTGTTACGGAGTTGCTTCCGGAGTCGAACCACAAAGAGTTCTGTCATCTTCTGGTCACTTATCCATACTTCCATATCCATTCATACATAACATTATAACTGTGAAAATGTGTTTGTTTATTCCTCTTTCAAGTCGCTACATAGCTATCATATGATATGGTTTGTATACTTTGTATGCTGGGCGATAGTTTAAGAGGGCGGAGAGTGACGTAGGCTACTTTTTACCGCGCTTTCTCATTCCCATGAAAATATCGATGTTTTGTTAGTTGATACATATTTAGTAGTTTCAGACGTAATAGATGGCGTTAGTAAAATTCACTTGCAACTTCTGAATCGCGCTATCAAATGATAATGGTTATTTCCTTTGCCCGTGCGGTCAAAGCCGCGGGTAAGAGCTAGTAAGTACATACCATAGGCGGCAGTGGTCACTTACCTTCATGTAGACTGCATGCTCGTTTGCTACTTCTATTTTATTTTGTTGGACTTTCACTACACAGTAAGTATACAGCAAAACAAAAGAAACCAATATATCACCATCTGACATGTGTGTTATTCAGTGGAATATCGATAACTCTATTCTCGATACAAACTCGATTGCTCGGAAACTAAAAAGTGAGTTTATGTTTCAAAAAATTAAAATTGTAAGTTATTAAAATAATAAACTCGACTGACAACTCGATTTAGATAATTGCTAAGTATTTTAAGTCGATTGAATGAATGCAGATTCGTATTTTTTGTCAAAATAGTACACATATTATTATATTGACATAAACTGTAAACAGAAAAGGGGGGGCCCCTTTTCTGTTTACAGATGCTAAATAAAAAATATATGTATAGCCTACATCACATTGACAACGGAGTCAAATATGTCATATGTCACATTCCGTCCAGCCATTTAGGGTGTACCGTGTGCCAAAGAAGTAGACAGACAGACATACATACATACATACATACATAAAAAAACGTGCGGCACTCGGGGACTGCCGCGGTAAAGCTATTGCATAGCATTTTTTTATCAACGCATTTTGTTTTCTTTGATATCCATTCAAGCTTTTTTTGATACTATATACTTTCTCACAAACAGCTGCTTATATATTCGTCCGATTTCCGAGCAGCTCGTCTCGATCCGTGCGAGCTACGTACTGGCGTACCATATACATCCACGTTAAGCGAATGCTCGGCCGCGCTACATGGTAGGCGGAGTGAGGGGTGTTAGGTTTTTTTCGTTACGGAATTTCTTCATTCGGTCACCGCGTTAAAAACCCGCGATCAAAGCTATGCAATAGCTTAAAACAATCATAACATAAGCACAAAACACGTTACCCTCCTTCCGACACAGGCAAAAACAATGAAACTCAATTATCTCACAGAATGCCATAAACAAATAAGTTATGTCTGAGTTCACATTAAAGTTATCTTCACAATGGAAAGTGCCGTCGTTGGTATTATTGACATTTAAGGAATATCAATTTGACATTTCACTTGAGAATTCAGCTTTCGAGATTTTATATAAATTATTACAAAGTATGTGAAGATTTCTGATATTACGTATAGTAATTGGCTTTCAATTGACGACCCGCGTACCGGTCTGACACGCATTGGGTCCCGGGTTCAATATCCGGCCAGACAGGTATGTGAATGATGAGTTTAGATTCTTGTTCTGGGTCTGGGTGTTTGTGTCGTGTTGTGTCTTTCGTCTTTGTGTTTCCATGGCACCCACGACACAGGAGAAAATCCTACTGTGGGGCTATGCGTGTAGAAAGGAAGGTTTTAAGTTTTTTAAGGGATTTGTTTTGGATTGACGTACGTGGCGAAGCGCCGTGTACGAGTTTATATATGTACACTTTATCACGCAGAACGTTCCGGGTTCGATCCCCAACCAAGAAAACTAAATGATAGATTTTAAAATTATTATGTCTGAAATGTGGGTGTTTGCGTAATCACTTTTATGTGTTCGTTCTCAGTATCATGTTGGCATCCGAAGATATCCAACCGGTGACGACACGACATAACGGCTTATTCAAAAAAAATACCTTTTACTATTCTAATTGTAGTTCCGGGATCAGAATAGGGCTACGGCATCGTAAGAGGCAACTAAAGGGGGCTTCCGAGGTTGCAGGCGGTTAGAGTGGGAGCTCGAACCGTTCGGTCAGGTGATCCCAGGAAGGACAGCGGTATGTGTGGTCGCATACCGTCGTAAAGACTAGACGGAGCGGTGGGCCCAACCGCCCATCTGGGAGGAGCCCGATGGGGCAACGCGCTCAGAGGATTCCGGTTGCGGTCGTTTCGAGGTCCCGGAATCCTCTTTATGGCGCCGAGGACGGCCACCGGGGGGGTTTTAGTGCTGTAAAAATCCCACATAACCCTGCGTCGCTCTTTACCCCTCGAGAACAAAAGAAAATCTAACCTAAGCAAAATCAGCTTTCTTTGTAATTCGAGTTAACGATACACCAAGATTCGAGCTAGCTTTACAGAATAGGTCTTGATCGCATTCAGTCTTACACATTGCATAAACTGAAATTGTCTCTGGCCACACTTCCTTACATCATTTGGTCTGATTCGCCTCACTTCGGCCACATCAATGTAGTAAGTAGAAAGTTTGACCAATCTCCCCAATAGGCCTTATTTGATCTGATGTAAGCGTATTGTCTTTGATGTGGCGTGACGATTGTGGGAAAATTAACCATTATCTTATATTATTTGTTGCATGAAAGTATCTCCGCATTTTCTATGGAATTGTAGCGAACGACTGTATGAACAACCTGATAGTGAGGTCACTACCCGTGGACATTTTACGATAACCCAAAATGGATTAAATTTTTTAAGAACTCTCAGATAAGTACCTTTTTTTGTTACGGGGAGGAAACCTTCTAAAGCTACACCGAAGTCTTGGGAGAGACGCCACTTTATATGGGGTTATTACCCACTAAAACCTCCTCGGTGGCCTTCCTCAGCCCTTGTAGTAGGGGACTCGGAAACTCCAATAGAACGACCCGATGTCCCCTAGCGCAGCGCCCCTCACGGGCTCATCTCTTGGGGGACGTTTACCATCCCCTTTCACTATCCGGTGCTTACGAGATACTGCCACACATACCGCCGTCTTTCTAGGGGTTCCTTGTTGGACAGTTCGAGCTCCCACTCTAGCCGTCCGCAACCCCAGAGGCCCCCTTTTAGTCGCCTCATATGACAAGCAGGGGATACCATAGCCGTATTCTACTCCCCGACTACAGGGTACTCAGGTATACTTACCTTTCATAATGATACTTTCACTATAAAACCGTATTTGTATATTTTTTTTTTAAAACACATCTCGGAGTTTCAACAAGGCCATCGCTATTCAGATAAATAATGATCCACACACAAAATTACTAGTAAATCTGTATCCAGCGACATTCACCATTTCAAGGACGAATCTGAATAAGTACGTAGATTAAACAGCAAATAGACCACTCATACGCCATAAGAAACTCGGACAATAGGAAACGTGGCAGATGACAGGCGATTTCACGGGCCACCGTCCATTGTAACGTAATGTCACGTTACAACATGTTCATTGCTATATTTATTCTGTACTACCTGTCACGGAACTTATAGAGTGGTTTGAGTGTGATAGTTATTATTTTGGTGTGTTTCATTGAAATTCGATTTCAATTTTAATTTCTTCGAGCAGTATGATGATTCACATACTATTTTATCCGATTAAGCGTATATTATGTATTTACATAATCATAACATAAAGAATATCATGAAAATACAAAAACTTTACATTGTTGGCACAATTATAGTATGTTCTACATATACATACGTATTTCTATACATGCATCATACAAATGAGCACATCGGGTAGTAAGCAAAATAAAGGTGGTAGAAACAGTGTAGTTCGACCGGGGAAATACTACCGTCACACCTATTTTTAGCGTGAAGCATTTCTTGCCTTTCGATGGAAGGGTGTGGTTGCCGGCACTTTATCTGAGGCGACGATCATAGTCCTCGGGAGTAGCAACGCATCTGTGATTGACACCAGATAGAACCCATGTTCTATATGATGTTGCTTACAGATGTCTTGAGTCGGCACTGACCACTTACCATCAGGTGGACTGCATGCTTGTTTGCTGCTTAAAAAAAATAACGGAATAAGCCAGCACTATTTTCCAATTAAGTTTATATGTACTATTATATTTTTATGTACTAAATTCTTGTACTACATGAACAAATATCTACACACATCTTAATACAGTTAATTCCATGTAGCAAAATTGTAAAAAAATAATGTTATAGGTATATCTGTAAATGTTTATCAGGTACCAATGGCAATAAAAATACCATCCATACACATCCATTATGGCTCAATGTTTAAAACTCGGCCTCTCAATCTAGACTCATAGGTTCAAATCTCACACCACAGATTTTTTCAAAACAAAAACGATTGACGGTGGTAATAACCACTCCCATGAGTATCCAGAATTGCAGTAAACAAATCGAATGGCCGGTTCCATCAAACAACTGCGAACAGTAGGAGCAGGTGCGTCCACTTATCTGATGGGATGATTGCAATCACTGATGCATTTGCCTATTCCAGGGCTGCTTGCAGTGGTTTTGTAAGCTTTTCGAAATAATATTGGAGATCCATAGGTTACAATGAAATAGTTTACTGGACCTTTTGCTTTTGCTTGTTTTAGTAACGGTTGATACGAGTAAATCAGGACATTGTCCTTCTGCGGTCCTTCAAATGAGCTCCTCCACGAGTTTGCGCGCTCCTTCCTGCCGCGGACGTGCAAGATGTGGAATGAGCTTAATCCTGAGGTATTCCCGGAGCGCTATGACATGGGGCTCTTCAAGAAAGGTGCACAAAGAGCTCTCCTTCAAAACCGACGATTCATTGGCCACTCCCCTGGTGTTGCAAATGTCCATAGGCAACGGTGACTGCTTTCTATCAGGTGACCTGTCTGCCTAATCGTTAGGCCCAACTATCAAAAAAACATTGCTGTAATAGTCCGGTCAATTTAGACATACAAGTGGTCAAATAACAATAGTTCCTGGAAAGCCAATTATTGGTAGAGAGCTGGGGTTTATCATTACAATTAAAGTTTTTTAAAATCCCCATCGATCCTATGTGTGCTTCAAGAGTTATTCGAGGTCAAGTGTCAAAAGTTAAGGGTTTTATGTTTTTTTTTTCTCGTAAACGGTAAGTTTTATTAAAATAAACTTCACACATACATTCATTATACATGATATGCACACATTTCTACGCCATCTGTGAGGTAGTGTACTCGGCGCGCTTTTTCTTACCTTACTACCTTGGCTACCTTTGATCCTGAGAGGTAGCAGGTATATATCTATCAGGCAGGTATATATCTGTGGGTGTTATTGTTCAATATAAGCAGCGATATTTGGTAGTGTATATAAGAAAGTTGTACTATTTTAGCATCCATATTAAACCTTGAGTCAGTGTATCCCAGCCCTACCATTGTGACCATTAGCGCCACTTCCTCGAAGGTTTAACCTAATGAGAGTCTAGTGAAGGTCTTACTTTTTGTATTAGATAATATCATTTTTTGTTTAGAATACCGTTAAATAATCGAATAAGCTTACGGTAAGCATTTCTTGTGCGCAATTGATAACATCGTATATGTAAGAGAAACATTTTAATGAAACTCTCCCATATTTGTGTAAATATTTTTTATATCCGATTGAAGTACAGACGAAGCATGCAGTCCATATATCCATCCATCAGCCCTTTGAGGTCCACTGCTGGACGTAGGCCTCCCCTAAATGACAATACCCCAATCGATCCTGTGCCTTCTGAATCCAACGGTTTCCCGCTGTCTTCTTCAAGTCATCGGTCCACCTGGGGCGACCTGTGCTCCTTTTGCCTAAGCATGCAGTCCACCTGATGGTAAGTCACTGCCACCCATGGACATTTGTAAGCAACTTCAGATAGAACAAAGGTTCTTGAGAACTAAGATGGTGGCCTTATACAAAAGTGAGCCAGCAATCAAATATACAGTTATTAATGCTTGTTATTTGATTTATTCAGTGTTACATATCGATATTGATGTTTCAACTTCTTGCGTAAAAGTGGTCATCTTATAAATGATAATAAATTATAAGTAGCAGTTGACATTAAAAATCGACAGTGATTAATGTTGAATATTTTTTACTAATGTTGGATGTTGATTTTGAGGGCTTATAATTTAATATTATTGCGTAAAGTTTGTAAAATAATATGTCTTCATTAACATACATAAATGCACCTGGTTAGCAAGTCAGACCAACTAGTATTCATGGTACAAAGATTAACGAGTAACGGTAGCTAAAACTGTTTCAAATTCTGCTAAATTCTAGCGTGAAGCAAAGCAAGAACTGCTTTTAGCATTCTGGTGGAAAGATGTGTTCTGCCCATTTTTATATGAAGCGCCCATCTTATTCCTCTGAGTAGTAATAAAAACTTTTTACCAAAAAATATCTACCGAGTTCCATGTCGCGCATTCCCTTCCATATTGAGCGCCGACTTCGGGACTAGGTACTAATTATGTTCTAAACCAAAATTAATTGAAATTATTTTTTCCTTTTATTGTGACATGGAAGTCGGGAGATATTCTTTGTTAAAAAGTTTTTATACTATGTAGTGATGATTGATTGAATGGGCCCTTTTTTATCTGCTTTAAGTAACAAACGATCATGCAGTTCACTTGATGTTAAGTGGTCACTGAAGCACATGGACATCTGTAAGCAACTTCATATTAAACATAAGTTCTATCTGAAGTTATTCACAGATGTGCTGCTACTCTCGAGGACAAAGATGGTCGTCTCATATAAAAGTGTTGCCCAGAGTGACCGGAGTAACCAGGTTGCCCGGAGAGCACAGAATGACCGAAGTACCTGCAGTGCCTGGAGTGACCGGTATGACCTAAGTGCCCGGAGTACCCTTTGTGCTCAGAGTGACCGAATTGTCCAGAGTGGTTGAGGTGACTAGAGAGCGCAGAGTGACCGGATTGCCCGGAGTGCCCAGAGTGCCCAAATTTATCGGAGTGACCGAATTGCCTTTAGTGACCGAATTTCTCGGAGTGACCGAATTGCCCGGAGTGCCCAGAGTGACCGGATTGCCTCGAGTGAGTGGAATGCCTGGAGTGATCGAAGTGCCCGGAGTGACCGAATTTCCCGGAATGACCGAATTGCCCGGAGTGCCCGAATTGCTCGGAGTGACCGAATTGCCCGGAGTGACCAAATTGCCCGGAGTGACTGAATTGCCCGGAGTAACCAAATTGCCCGGAGTGACCGAATTGCTCGGAGTGACCGAATTGCCCGGAGTGACCGAATTGCCCGGAGTGACTGATTGCCTCGAGTGAGTGGAATGCCTGGAGTGATCGAAGTGCCCGGAGTGACCGAATTTCCCGGAATGACCGAATTGCCCGGAGTGCCCGAATTGCTCGGAGTGACCGAATTGCCCGGAGTGACCAAATTGCCCGGAGTGACTGAATTGCCCGGAGTAACCAAATTGCCCGGAGTGACCGAATTTTCTGGAGTGACCGAATCACCCGGAGTGACTGAATTGCCCGGAGTGACCGAATTGCCCGGAGTGACCAGATCGCCCGGAGTGACCGAATTGCCCGGAGTGACCGACTTGCCCGGAGTGACCAGATTGCCCGGAGTGACCGAATTGACCGGAGTGACCGAATTGACCGGAGTGACCAAATTGCCCGGAGTGACCGAATTTTCTGGAGTGACCGAATCGCCCGGAGTGACCAAATTGCCCGGAGTAACCGAATTGCCCGGAGTGACCAGATCGCTCGGAGTGACCGAATTGCCCGGAGTGACCGAATTGCCCGGAGTGACCAGATTGCCCGGAGTGACCGAATTGGCCTGAGTGACCGAATTGCCTGGAGTGACCGAATTGCCCGGAGTGACCGAATTGCCCGGAGTGATCGAATTGCCCGGAGTGACCGAATTGCCCGGAGTGACCGAATTTCCCGGAGTGATCGAATTGCCCGGAGTGCCCAGAGTGACCGAAGCGCCCGGAGTGCCCAGAGTGCACGGATTGCTTGGAGTACATATGACCTGACCGGACCGGACCGGTGCAGAGTGACGGGAATGGACAGAAGGACCGGGATGAGCGTAGGAACCGGAATAAGCGGTCGAGCGGAGGGACATGAATGAGTGGAGTGAAGGAAATGAGCGAATTGAGCGGAGTGACCGGATTGGACTGGACCAGACCTGGTACATTTTTTTTTATTTGACTGAAGTAGCAGACGAGCATGCAGTCCACCTGATGGTGGTCACAACCGCCCATGGACATATGTAATCAACTTCATACAGAACATGGGTTCCATCTGAAATCAATCACAGATGCTACTCCCGAGGACTATGATGGTCACCTCATGTGAAAGTGTGCCGGCACCCTTCTATCGAAACGCAAGAAATGCTTCACGCTAGTAATAGGTGTAATATTAGCTTTCATTTTATCCCTATATTGTTATGATAATAAAAAAAAATGTCCCTCTCCTCACCCCTTTTTCTCCAACCGCAGGATCTATATTTAAAGTTAAATAGTCTACTAATTGACCTGGAGAATTTTGTTCTGCCTAAAAGTCATAAATATAAAATTATCAGTGTAACGCCGCTATAATATACATGTCGGCGCGACACCGCGTATTTATGAAAAACACTTCGCCGAAAATAATTATTTTAGTTAGTTTAAAGATCGAAAATTGTTTGTTTATTAAATTAGCAATATTTAGTGATTTTATGAATTGTAATTTAGTTTACCCTCCATAAATTTGTTATTGTCACCTCACCAAACATTGTTATAAAAAGGCGAGCGCCTGTCGGTAGAAAAAGATTCTTGTTTAACCGTCGAAGCGATCGGACCTCCTAAACTGTGAATAAATTGAAGAAGTTTACTCCTGTGTTTTACTTGAAATCTTCAAGAAAAGACTGTATTGAAGACTCCTGGCCTTCCTGACTTCACACTTCACGCTCTTCACTTCGTTATACATGTTTTGTACAGTTAGTTTTGTAGTTTAGTTAACTCCTAAAAAAATATTCCTTACCTGTCTTTGAAACAAATCATAGTTTACCATTGTTATTAGGTAGAATTAAATGTAGGCATGTAGCGTCCGGGATCGAACCACAGACCGTTTTACCACTTTTAACATTACTATGGAGGTAACTCAATGGTCCTAGATAACATTTAATACGAGTGTGTCAAAAGGGGTTAGAAGATTGTTATTATATCGACGAAAATTCACGAGAAGCGTTAATTTACATGTATTACAAAAATAATACACCAGAAACCTCCACGAGCTAATGAATAACAACTTTGCTAAAGATCATCACATGATCAAATGAATAGTTTACGATTCTATAGAGGACATACAGACAAACATTAATTTTCATATATAAAGAAGATTGTTTAAAAACAAATGCTTAAAAACAAAGATCTGAAACAGCAATTAATCTTTTTTAAACTGTCGAGATTTTTTTTATGTTTTCACAAACTTGTAAAACATTTCTCGAAATGACTAAAACAAAATAGAATTTAATATACAGATACGCATTTATTCACGAACACAGATAGTTAAGAAATCACAAAACGTTCGTGAAAGTTTAAATTTCCATTTCTGCTGATGTCCACGTCTTAATTATTCTAATTATTGCGAAAATACCAGCCGTTCTTTTGATTAATTTGCGATACGTCCTGATTTCACTCATGTGCGAAATATTATTATTTTATAAATTACTTTTATATAATATTTTATATATTACATATAAATAGTTTTATATCTTTAGCTTTGCTTTTACTAGAAAATGCAGAAGTTTAGTTTCGAGGTCAAGAGTTTTGGGTTCAATCTCCAGCGAGCTAAAGAATGAAATTATGTATTTAATCTTCTTTTTTTTAAAGATTTTTTGTACTCCTAATATAATTATCTGTATATTTTAATTTTGTATCTGTATATCCTTATATCTCTGATAAATCTATACTGTATATATATAACATGTATATACAGTATAGAATATCATGGCATGAGACTACAATGTAAATTACTTTGTTTGTGTTAAAATATTTTATGAAATAAAAATGAAATACGCCAAAAACGACTTTGGGTGTTTTACAGGACTTCTAAATAATTACATTAAAATTTGTTCAGGCCTTTTCAATTTGTTCTTAACTAATGTATAAAAGTACTTTAAAAGTAACATTGTGAGCCTTTTTATTTTGTTCTCGAGGGGGAAACTTTCAAAAGGTACCCGACGCTATGGGAGCGACGCAAGGTTATGTTCGATTTTTACCGCACTAAAACCCCCCGGTGGTCGTCCTCGGCGCTATAAAGAGGACTCCGGGATCTCTAAAGGAACGCAACCGGAATAATATTATGAGCCTAGAAAACGACAATTTTTATCTGTGATATAATTTTTAAATAGTTATCCTAGTACTTTACGTAACATAGGCAACTTAACTTTTTTTACTATTACATAAAACGTTAATATAAGATCATAAAATCATCCATCATAACAACTGTAACAGGTGTCAACAAGTTAGGCAATTTTAGACTAACGTGTTATAGATGCGAAATCGAAAGTGGATCCGTGAAAAACCTGTTGAGTTAATATTTATAGAGGCCACAGACTATCGAGGCTTAACCGCGAAGTTGAACGCACTGTAGATTCCGAAGATTAAGTGGTTCGGTTTAACGGCACTGTGGTTACTGGAATAAACAAAAAATACCGCTTCTTCAGGCGCTATATGCCAAATCAATTTGTACAAAAACATATTTCGATAACGAATTTATTCACTCACGTAACTTCAAATTATGCTAAATATTATTCTAATCCATACAAATTCTACAATATTCGTACATAATTTACATAACGCATGTGTATAGTGTCATCTCTTTCGCATCTGATTGATTGCATACTAAATTGCAAAATAGAAAAATTGGAGCATGATTCTTTCAAATTATCTCTACAGTTAGCCAACCTCAAGACGACCATAGCCATAGAACCAAAACTAATTAGAAATGGCATTATTTACTCGTAAATACACTTTCTCGCAAAAATTTCTATGATAATGAGTTGTAAGCTTAAAGTGTGCTAGGTACATTATTTAACCTATATACTAATATATAGGTTAAATAAATATAATATTAATTTTTTGTCAAAATCATATCAGATTAACTTATATTTATGTTATTCCGAAGACGAAATGATTACATGTACATAGACAAGAGTTTAAATAAATTGTAAAGTGCAAATAAACATTAAAGAATGTAAGTGGACGTACATCACGTCTTTGTGCTACAAAAAATATGCATCCGTATCTTGGCAAATATTGACGAAACGGAAACTTGTAAACCACACTTTATAAGATATAAATTATTAACATTAACATCTATTTATATATTGTAGTTTGTAATATGCATGTAAGTTTATATTAAAATTTCCGCACTTTTTCACCACCCGCGATGAACATCCACGGCGATACCTAGGTCGCCATAAAAACCTATTGATAGTTCCCACCTCAAAGCTTAAGCTATATCGGTCCGGGCCATATGCCATGTGTGTAAATTTTTTTAATAACTTACCGGAGGAAATAAGACGCGTAAAAAATGACACAATCTTTTTGCCAACTTTAGAACAGTACCTCATAAAGGAGTGCTTCTACGACTTAAAGGAGTACTTCGAAAAATAAATCAATTAACTATATATAAAAAAGATCGGTGTGCTCCTATTAAATTGCTATACCCTAACAGGGTTCATACTATGTGTGACTCCAAATAATATTTACCACCTAATTATAACATTCACTGTGTATGTATGCAATAAAGTATTGAGTATTGAGTATTGAGTATTAAGTGTCGAAATTATTTTGAAAGAACAGATGTAAAAGTGCAATCCGGATCTCTGTAAATGTCATGTAAGATTATTTAAGGAGATTCATAAAGATTATTCTAACTTACTATATGTTACTACTAAAAAAATACTAACGCGATATTATTTTAATCCGTTTGATCTCCAAATGATAAATTATTTGTAGGTATATACTGCCTTGTCCCTGTAGTTCCGAGACCAGAATAGGGCTACAGTATCCCCTAAACACCAGGAGGCGCAGTGAGTACTAACGCTGACTGGGAAGAGCCCGAATGGGGCATCGCGCTCGGAGGATTCCAGTTGAGTTCCACTGGAGATCCCGGAGTCTTCCACGCAGCGCTGAATGAAAAATGGCCACCGGAGGGTTTTCAGTGAGGTAAAAATCCCACATAATCCGGTGTTGCTTCCAAGGTGTCGGGTACCTTTTGAAGATTTCCCCCTCGAAAACAAAAAAAGAAGGTAGGTATATCGTGTCATTTCTAATTTTCCTTGTTCTATGGCGTTTGATGAAGCAAATACCAATTGAAACTGGAACGATAGGAAATAATCTGTAATTAATTATCTTAATGTGTAAAGAGATTAAAACTGAAGCCAAGGTTCAAGACCCATCAAATGTGGTGTAACCTTAACCTGGTAGTTTTATGTGAAATTCATGTATGTCAAATTAAATTTAATGTTGCTACTGGTTTAGAGCATGTTTTCAATTTTAGATGATATAACAAAAATGTGAAGGTTGCTTGAAATGGTATGTCTTTAAAGGTTTAATGGATGGATGGATTATGTTTAGGTCTAGGGCAAATATACAATATTCACTTGAGCAACTATATTTTCTTTTTTTTATACTTTAACCTAACGATACAGCAGATGGGCTACCTGATGGAAAGTCACCATCGCCTATGGACATTCGCAACACCAAAGGAGTCGCCAATGCCTCGCCGGCTTCGAAGGAGAGCTCTTTTCGCACCTTTCTTGAAGAACCCTATGTCATAGCGTTCCGGGAATATCTCAGGAGGAAGCTCATTCCACAATTTGCACGTCCGTGGCAAAAACGAGCGTGCAAACCGAACTGTGGAGGAGTCCAGACAAGTCCAGTTGGTGTGGATGGAATTTCATCTATCGAAAACTTCATCCTTTTTTTACTTTACTATAAAATTTAATAATAACATGAATATATATAAGATCAACTATAGAGATAGTTGATAAAATAGGAAAATCGTGCAAGCAAACACCTCTAATTGATTTGATCTACAATAAAAATTGTATAGATGAGCTAGGCCTTAGGGATAGTCTAGAATTATTTCAATATACACAAAATTTGTATCGGAATGGTGTCGATTTGAAATGTCAAATATATAAAAAATGGCGATCATAACTAATACTACATCCATTTTTAAATAAATTATTCTTTATTTATGTAATGTTATGTTTTAATATTGAGGTTGTCTACATGATTTTGTATTTTATTTGTGTCTATTTGAATATAATTGTAATACTTAGCTATTGAAAGAAATATATGTTATTGAGATGGACGTACGATGTTTTCCTGCGTTCACCTAAATAACATACGATTTTTTTAAAAGAGATCATTATCCTGTCTCTTATCCTCTATTTAAGTAACAGATATATCCTTACCTGGACTTAACCCTTTTGAGGCCCATTTTTTTAATTCCTTTCGAAATTTTAAGGAAGTTAATCAATTATATAGTGCATTTGTGCACTTCAAAATTAAATTAAATTTTGCTACTGGTTTAAAGCATGTTTTCAATGTTAGATGATATGACAAAAATGTTAAGGTTGCTTCAAATGTTGTCTTTAAATGTTTAATGGATGGATGGATTATGTTTAGGCCTAGGGCAAATATACATTTAGTTGAGCAACTATATTTTGTTTACTGTACTATAAAATTTAATAATATAAGGCAAGATACTGGAGCTAACTTTTTTATCCAATGTAAAAATAATATGTCTATAAAAAATATATACAAACAAAAAAGACAAACCCACTGAGTTTCTTGTCGGATCTTCTCAGTTGTGGTCGTTTCAATTCCAATGGTAATGTAAAAAATATATGTAACTGACAATTCGTAAGTGTCTCCGCCGGCGGCGGTCAACTGGAGTTCCCGGAGTCCTCTTCGCAGCGTCGAGGTCGGCCACCGGGGGGGTTTTAGTGCGGTAAGAATCCCACATAACCCGCGTCGCTCCCACGACGTCGGGTACTTTTTGAAAGTTTCCCCCTCGAAAACAAAAAAAAATGCCTATGCAAAATAAAGACATGTCATTTCATTTCAATGTTTTTTTTTTTACCTGACTGAAGTAGCAAACGAGCATGCAGTCCACCTGATGGTGAGTGGTCACAGCCGCGCTTGGACAACGTAATCAACTTCATACAGAACATGGGTTCTATAATAACTATATTCTTCAAGGTTCAACAAGGAACTTCTATCCAAAGTATCTTTTAAATACATCATTTAAAGCCATTCATTGCCTTTCAATCAGTCATGTTAGTTTAATTAATTAGATTGTTAAATTAATTAAGTACCGTTTATAATACAGTTATGAAACCAAACCAAATCGTTCTTCCATAACGCTTTTGCCAATTATGCTGATAAGTTAGCAAAAATATGTCCTAAGTGTTATACAATATTGGATGGTCTCGGCTGCATTTTGCAAGGGTCAGGTCCGGTCAGATCAAGGCATAAATATCCATAAATAGATCAAATTACGAAAAGTTTTCGAAAACGGTGTCATATTGTTGCTAACGAATAATTAGTTCCTGTTAATTGATTAACACTACAAACGAATGTCACAATTCGCGGTCACCATAACTGTTATGCAAGGCTCCAGATTCATTTCCCGGTTAAGTTAACATACATATACGTTGAAGTGATAAATTACGTACTCTTAATAAACAAAAACGAAGAAAACTCAATTTTGAATCAATGGATTAAATCTCTTTAATCAAAATTAATTCTCTTTGTTTAGATTTCATTTGATTTTATTTTTATTTATCTTACTGAAGTAGCAATCATGCATGCAGTCCACTTGCTAGTAAGTTGTCACTGCCCATTGACATCTGTAATCAACTACATACAGAACATGGGTTCTATCTGAAGTCAATAACATATGCGTTGCTACTCCCAAAGACTATGATGGTCGCCTCATGTGAAAGTGTGCTGATAACCACACTCTTCTATCGAAATGCAAGAAATGCTTCACGCTAGAAATAGGTGTTTCGGTGGTACTTCCCCGGTCGATCTACACTGGTTCTATCACCTTGAAATTCTGTTTTAGAGAGTTATAGATTTGTGTGATTGTGTACCTACATATTATTGTGTGCTGATTGTAGTGAATGTCCCTATAGAGTTATTGATAATTGTATGGATCTTGTAATAAAACAAATTCAGACTAAAATTTTGCTAGCAAATGAAGAATGTATTGTTAACTTAATTTCTGTTAGCTTAATGTCACGCTACTACGTTAAAATTCCCGTTTGCCTAGAGGAGGCGCGGAGCTTATTCCACCTTGCTTCTGTATAGGTAAGATAGAATGATACTAATATTATAAAGGCGAAAGTTTGTGAGTGTGTATGTTTGTTACTCATTCATGTCTAAACGGCTGGAGCGATTTTCATAAAATTTGGTAAGGAGTTAGTTGACACTCTAGATTAATATATATACTACTTTTTACTGTAGGAAAATATCTTACTCCCACGGGACAATCGATACATCGATTTTTTAACGCGGGCGAAGCTGCGGGATTCAGCTAGTAGTAAACAAAGTGAAATAATATTATTCTCTTAATCTTGTCTTAAATATTATTTTCTTCTTTAGGCATGTTTAGAACTGCAGAATAATTTTAATCCGCTATTTTACATGACTTTCAAATACCCATTAAATACATTTCATACTAACAAGCAACTGTGAGCAACAACGACCACTTTCTTACTAATCGACTGATTTCAGTACAATAAGACACACGCTGCGGTCGAGTCGGTCGTAAAGTGGAATGTCCCATGACATAACCTCTGACCATCACAATGCGAGACGAAAGTAAGAGTAACGAGCTAAAAACCGGAACCATAGAAATGTCATGCCGAATCGTATTCAAATGCAAATAAAAATAATCTTCTTAAAGATTACTGAGAGAGTTTTACTAAGTCGTTGGAAGGCGAGCTAATATCATAATCAGATTAAGAGACAGAAGACTGCTCGTAAAATATTCTAAGACGACCCGCAAAGCGGTCATTATATTCTGACGGCTGTTAGGCCCGGATTCGTTCCCCAGTCAGATATCTGAGTGATGAGTTTAGGTATTTGTTTCTGAATGATTAGATATTTGCTCTGGGTCTGAGTTTGTGTATTCGCCTTTGTGTAAGAAGGCGTATTGCTATAATAATAAAAAATAATCATCAGATTAACTTTAAAATTGAACCTCAGTGAGGATTGTTCGTAAAATAACACAAACCGACCCACGGAGCGGTCCCTAGGGTCTGATCACCCGTCCCTGTAGCTCCGGGATCAGAATAGGGCTACGGCATCCCCTGCCTGTCATAAGAGGCGACTAAAAGTCGTTTCGAGATCCCGGAGTCCTCCGTTTCAGCGCCGACGACGGTCACCGGGGGGGTTTTAGTGCGGTAAAAATCCCACATAACCCTGCGTCGCTCCCACGGCGTCGGGTACCTTTTGAAGGTTCCCCCTCGAAAAAAAAAAAAATAGGGTCTGACCACCAGCACCAGGAGGCAAAAAGGCCAATAGGTGCATCGCGCTCGGAGGGCTATGGTTGTGTTCCGTTGGAGATCCCGGATGTGTGTGTATGTGTGTGTTCATGGCACCCACCACATAGCGTAATAAAAGAACTACTGTTCTTTATGAAGTTGATTACAGATGTCAATAAGCAGCTGTACCCACTTACCGTCAGAATTATACCTGACACTTACTGTCATGCAGGGAACGTAATGGATCATTTGCTGCTTTAATCAGTTAAAAATATTTGATACCAATCACAGATGCGTTGCCACTTCTTAGGATAAGTTGCATTGATCTTAAATCAATCGAATGTTCTCCAAAAAAGATCAAACATACCTACTTCAAAATGTCATTTGTCATTTTAAGTATGTATATTACTTTTTACTTTGCAAGTCCGTAGCAGTCACTTGTATTATATAAAAATACTGAAGCTTTTAGCTTATAGTCAATTGCCGCCTACGAACACTTAATGAACATAACCTTAGTTTCACTTAGATACCTTTATTTATATGTAATACATATGTTTTGTTAACATTCTAGTCGTTCCTCACCTCGTACGAGTATCTCACCTCCTACTCGTATGAGTATCACTACCATAGTAGAAAACAAAGTCGCTTCCTGCTGTCTGTCCCTATGTATGCTTAGATCTTTAAAACTACGTTACGGATTTTTATGCACTTTTTTAATAGATAGAGTAATTCAAGACAGAAGGTTTTTGTGTATAATACATGTATAATATAGTGGAGAAACACTAATAATGTAAGATTTTTGACTTTTAGGCGGAACGAAATCACCGGGTTAACTAGTATCAATACAATACAATACAATACAATATCATTTATTTGTCAAAATAAGGTATATTACAAAGATGTCAATAGTATGCTGTTTATGTCCGCTTACTTTACCCGTCATGGGTGTACAAATATAAATAAAAATTTAAATAGGATAAAAATTTTAAAATAGGATTACGTTATTATTACAATAAATTATAATTTCAATATAGGTACATCGAAGATAATCATGTTAATAAATCAGACCTTATCACCGTCATTTATAAATTCGTTTATGCTATAGTAACATCTATTTGTTAAGTGGGCCCGTAACTTTGCTTTAAATAATACTGGGTCATCAATAACCCTTATGGATTTTGGGATCTTATTGTATAAGATCGGTGCCATTCCAACAAAACTTCGTCTGAAAAATCTGGTTTTTGCAGGTATTGCTTTTAATTTGTACTTTTGTCGTGTTCTTAGGGAGAATTGGAACTTGTCAATGTTAGTTTTAATAAATATTGCACATTCAAATACGTAGAGAGAAGGTAATGTCATAATACTAAGCTTTTTGAAATAGGGTCTACAACTATCTATCTGTTTTATGTTGCACACAGCTCTAATGCATCTTTTTTGAGCTATAAAGGCTCTTTTACTGCTAGTGGAGTTCCCCCAAAATATCAAGCCATATCTTAATGTTGATGCAACGTAACTATGATAAGCTGTCATCAAAGTAGACTGGTCAACTGTATTGCCTAATTTCCGCAACATATAAGAGTATGTACTAAGTTTTTTACACACCTCTTCCACATGAGTCTCCCAGTTCATTTTTTTGTCTATGTGTAAGCCTAGAAACTTTGTGCTCTCTATTTCGTCAATTTTATTATCTAAGTATTTTATATTCAGAGTACTATTACCATTCATTCTGTTTTTAAAATTTATGAAATTTGTCTTACTAAAATTAATTATCAAATTATTATATTTATACCATTGTATTACTTGAATAATTGTATCATTAATATTATTTTCTAGTTCTCTTTCATCGTCATTTGTAAACAAGATAGTACTATCATCTGCAAATAATGTCATGTCACAGTTTACAATTTCTGGTAGGTCGTTTATGTATATCAAGAATAGCAGAGGTCCTAGGATACTACCTTGTGGTACCCCATACTTTATACTTCTACACTCAGAATTAATTTCAATTTCTGTCCGTGTTTTTACACATAAATATGATATTTGAGTATATAGCTCCCTTTCAGTGAGGTATGATTTGATAATGTCATAGGCCTTACCTCTAATTCCATATTTATAGAGTTTATTTAATAATATACTGTGTTCTACGTGATCGAATGCTTTACTTATATCCATGAATAAGCCCGCAATTGGCCGTCGTTTGTCAACCTTATTAACAATTCTTGATATTAAATTATAGATTGCTAAATTTATGTTTTTATTTTTTCTGAATCCGAACTGTTGTTTACATAATATAGAGTGTTTTTCAAGAAAAGCATAGATGTTGTTGTGCAGATACTTCTCAAATATCTTTGAAAAGACTGGTAGAAGTGCAATAGGTCTGTAATTATTCATGTCTGTGCGATCGCCTTTTTTAAACAATGGTTTTACTATTGCTCTTTTAAGTTTGGCGGGAAACGTACCTTTTTCGACGCAGCTATTAATTAAATGACTTAGAACAGGAGATATTGCATTTGAAACGGATTTAATTATTTTAATAACAATCCCATCGTGACCTGCGCTATTCGTATTTTTCAGTGAATTTATTAAAGCTTGAATATCCGAAGGGACTGTAGGCGGCAGAAAAATTGTGTTTAAATTACTATAATTAAAATTAGATGCTTTGCTCACATCATAACCGTGTGTGTGTATCGTAATATTTAAGAAAACATTTAAGGTTTATTTTTTTTTTATATTTCAAATGTGAGATTATACGTCTTTAAAAGTACTTAAGTTTTACTTGTCTGTCATTTAATATATTTGCTACTAAATAGTTTTGGAGGACTTAGAAAAAGAAATAACTAACCTTTCTCTATTTTTTAGGATTTATTTAATGTTAGAAATCGCATCACAAAAACTATTATATTTAATTAAATTATTAAAAATATACTTTTACTTTATATTTTGAGTACATTAATCTCTCTTTCACTAAATCCATCTAATCAATCAAAAGTTATTAAAATTCAAAGTTATGTTCATTTTGATAGGCAGTGATAGCCTAATGGTTGAAACTTGCCCTCTCAATCGGGAGGTCCGAGGTTCAAACCCAGTCACGCACCACTGATTTATGTGCGTATTATACATTAATTATCACTGCTTTTCGGTGAAGGAAAACATCGTGAGGAAACCTACACACCCGAGAGTTCTTTATAAAAAAAAAAAAGTTCTCGGAGGTGTGTGAAGTCCATCAATTCGCACTTGGCCAGCGCGGTGGACTATGGCCTAAACTCTCTCATTCTGAGAGAAGACCCGTGCCCAGCAGTGGGACAATAATGGGTTGACGACGACGTTCATTTTTAAAACGCGTGAAACCGCGGTGCTTATCTTGTTAGTAATAAAACTAAAGAAACGTCTTTAGTTTAATTGCTTAATATAATTTGTGAAGCAAGGATGCCTAAACATTAATTGCGTAATAACGACTTTTGAATGATCATGTTCATGTCGGTCGCAACATTATTTTATGACATAAATATGTGCATAAAATTGTACCTTTTAATTCAATTTAATTCAAATTCTTTATTGGTATAACAAGTTGTACACAATCATAAATTGTTGTTGGGACATCCTTTTAAGTAAGAAAAATAGTTGTGCCAGGATGCCCCGCTCTTCCATATCTTAAATAAGCGAGTACAATTTGCTTAGTAGCAATGAAAATATATTAATGTAGTATTGAGTGAGAGTGCATATGTATGAATTAATTATAATCAATTCTTTTCAGCGAATTCACTTGTTTTAATTGAATATAGATTAATTGAAAGTCATGTCCATAGTACAAAAAAGTACTATGGACAGTAATTCTTGATCTCTCATATTCTAAACAGTTGACGCTATAATAGTATTGCTTTATTCTTGCGGTTTTGCCCGCTTTGGTAAAGTCTTCCACGGTAATGAATCTGGCAAAATCTGACTAATAATTTTTGTGTGAAAGAGAGGCATTTAAAATATTCAAATTAGATTGAAATATGAATGTATTATTTTGTTAAATAAATGAATGAAAAAGAGTCAAGACTTATTACGTCATATTTGCGTACAATTTTATGAAAAATTTAATCGTTTTCCAAAGGAATGTATAAATGAAGTGATCATAAGTTTTATAAGATGGAGCTTTCATTTTGTTGACATATTGCAATGAGAACCTGATAAACATCAACTGAATGTTGATTTTTAAATTATTAAAGATTGGCTTTCGACGTTAAAGTCTTTACAGGTAGATTAAATCTAATATTTAACTGGGAATGATGATGGTAGTATAAAGTACATATATAATTAATGATATATTGAATATATAGGCGTCGTTGACTGCTTTCCACCAGGTGGCTCGTCTGCCTTATCCTTAGGTCTAACAATAAAAAAAAACGTCAACCACACACTTCCAACGAAACGGAAGAAGTGCTTCACGATAGAAATAAGTGTGAAAGTGTTACCTCTTCGGTCGAACTTCACTGGTTCTACTCTGGTACGCCTTGTAAAATTATAAGTTAGCGTAATACATTTTATTATTAAGATAAACCTACCATTTATTCAAGAAGATCTCGTAACATTGCACAATTAAATAAACTGAAGTTTTATAATACATGCGTACATTGTAAAAGAGAAAATATAAAATACAATTTATTTTTATTCTCTAGCATAAAACCTGTTATTTATTCAAGACATTTCGTAACAGTGCACAATTAATAAATAGCTAATTGTATGAACTAAACTTATAAACGAATTATTGAATTAGTAAAAAGTGAATTAGTAAAAACTGACATGTATTTAATTGTTGGATAACTTTTTATAACCCATATGCTATTTGTGTAGGGAGTTTTTCGAGCTAACTTTGACAGTTCAAGATATTCCGGTCTGACTAGATCGCACGTAATCGCAGAGCCAAGTTGGAGTGCAAACAGAGCGTGCTCTTCATTGTCGATTACGGACAGTTTTGCCCAAGATAAGTATTAACTTTCTATCCCTTTCTTTTGATTGTAATTGAATGTTTTTGCTTTTTGAAAAAAAATCTAGATCGACCACAGATTTGATTAAACTTGAATATTTCTTACAGTTAAAATAATGTTTGAATAGGTTTATCGTAAGTAATATAACTTTAATTTACTTACGCCTCATTTTTAAATGAGTAAACCATCTCAGCCCGCGGGATCGTTACATCATCTTTTCGCGACTATGGTTGACTTCACATAGAACCTCGTTCTATGTGAAGTTACAATTAAACACGTTATAGTTATCATCAGGTGAATAGAGTAGTGAGAGCCTAATGGTTGAAACTTGCCCTCTCAGTGGGGAGCGTTCGAGGTTCAAACCCAGGCACGCACCATTGATTTATTACCATTAAATTAATTTGTCACTAATACATAAATAATAAAAGAAATAGAATATTCAATGTCTTACTATGAAAACACATAACCTCAGAAATGTCAGTGTCTTTATCAAAATACCCGCTATTGCTGTTAAATGTGGCTTTGCTAATTAATCCTCTTTTTATATTTAATGGCTGCCTTCAAAGTTATTTAAAATATTGCATTTTATTTGCATTTAAGAAATATTCGTACTACTTTGGACAATATGAAGTCTAGTTTTTTAATTCAATTTACGGTTGAATTTCGACCGATGCGACCGGTGACCATTTATAATACGGTGTAAGTTAAATAACAATTAAGTATACATTTCATTCCTAAGCACTACGTTTTGTTTTCCGCGTTCATTGTGTTGTTTGTCACACTTCTAACCGCGGCGTCTAATTTGATGAAATTTGCACGTTGTAGGAAATGATGTTTACACTTTCTTTCATTTCTATTGTATAAGTGTACCTTCTTTTAACAGTTTAAGGCAAGGAAATCACTGAATTCACTTGTCGTGGTCATATTGTGCTGTTTGATGTACGTTTCATAGCATCACTTTTCCTATTACCGTGGTTATTGCAGGAGGTGGCTCTGGGAAACATCCAGGAGATGGGCAGCAGCATCCTAGGTATTATCAACGTCCACTGTGGTTAACAAGATATGCTCCAGGTAAAGGAATTGTAAGCAAAAACTCCCATTTCGGGTGGTTGCAGAGAGCTAATCCCTGCAAAACGTCATTACAGGATAAAATACTATACCAACGCGTTGACGTACAGTACCTTGTAACATATTATATTTATCTCTCGTCAACCCATTATTGTCCCACTTCTGGGCACGGGTCTTCTCTCAGAATCAGAGAGTTTTAGTCCATACCCCACTGCGCGGGGCAAGTGGGAATTGGTGGACGGTGGTTATAATTTAAATTTAATTTACATCATGGTTGTTGTTTTTTTCCTTATTCGCTTTAGCATTCAGGCTTCATGATTTTATAATAATGTATTTAATAAATTTTCCCAGTTTTTAGTTTTAAAATGTTTATATTTAAAGACTGGCACGTTGTTAGTTTCATAGAAAATATATTACTGTTAATATTTTCTATGAAACTAACAACGTGCCAGTTTCCTGATATTAATTAATTATATGAATGCGCAATGCTACGCAGCACTCGCTGACCCGGCGAACGTTGTTCCGGCTAAAGGTAAAAATCTTAAATTATCAGTGTTCCTCCACTATATTATGCGTATATTATACATAAAAACCTTCCTCTTCCTCTTCCTCTATCTATAAAGAAACTGCATTTAAATCCCAAGCGTAGTTTTAAAGATCTAAGCAAAAACAGGGACAGACAGCGCGAAGCGACTTTTTGTACTATGTAGTGATATAAACATCTACTGCTTAATAAATAATGAATTTGCATGTAAAAGACATTTACAAATCGTGAAATTCATATATACACATATTTATAGTCTAACTACGATGTACAAGTTTGTACTTATTAAAATTACAGACGATTTAAATGTTAATGATTCACGTATATTTATCTGCTCGTATGTCAGAATGTGAGTTTTTAGGACTAGGTTTACAGCAAAAGTAAAGCCTACCAATTCACACTTGGCCAGTGCGAATTGGTAGACTTTACACATTTGAGATTTTTTAGAGAGTTATCAGTGTAGATTTCCTCGCAATACCTTCAACGTTACATAATTTTAGAAAAATCAATAGTAGGATTCAAACCTCAAACCTCAGATTGAGAGACTGAGTCTTAACCAATAAGCTATCACTGTTAATTTGGCTATAATGGGTTCTATTGAATATTGTTGATCTCATTATACCCGTCCTTATCATTAAATGAAGTGGTACTTGTTAAAAGGACGGTAGTATTTAACTTTTTAAGAAAATTTTTAACAAAAATCTTTTTATTAATATATTAAAATATATTTTTAATAACTTCAATAACTTAGATTTAAATACATGCTTAAAAATGCAAATAAATTGTATTTTCAATTTCAAAGTATAAATGGGCTACCAGCGTTAGATTATAATTATAAATTATATATTCGCGTATAAAGAAATGCGATATTACGCATTTTTAAAAATAATAATATATTCTTCACGGCTTTTTTACGCAAAATAACATGAGAAACTGATTTTTGCAAAAGTTTTGTAATAGGCTATACGCGTTAACAACGATGCTCTACCATCACCAAACGATAAACAAGCGAAATGCAAGCTCTACGTAGAGTGCAGCGCCAGTCGCATTTCGCGCCGCGAGAGAGCTTCACGTACCGTTACGTTCAATCAAATTGAGCTTTCGTTATAATTTGACGCTTTCCGCAACGGAAACTCATGTCAAATTTAGTGGAGCGTTGATAAGTGGTGATTTTTGTATTGGATGCCATTTCGCTTTTTCATGGTAAGTTATTTTTTTTTATTCGGTAAAAGAGTAAGAGAAATTGTTATTGGCAATTTATGATATCACTCATCACATAGTATAAAACAAAGTCGCTTCCCGCTGTCTGTCCCTATATATGCTTAGATTTTCAAAACTACGCTACGGATTTTAATGCAGTTTTTTAATAGATAGAGCAGTTCAAGAGGAAGGTTTTTATGTATAATACATGTATAATAAAGTACAAAAACTGATAATTTTAGATTAGGAACGAATTTCGCCGGGTCAACTAGTTTATTATATACTTCTTTTTATTTATATACCGTTTTATACCAAAAAGATAGTTAAGCGGATTTATTAATTTATATTTATTTCTAAAATAGAAATGGCGTTCATAAAATAATCATAGTGGGAACTTACTAATCTTCGAAATTATGGATTGACGTTTATTAGCAATTTCTGCCAAATGTTCGGGTAAGATTTGGCTGAAAATTAGCAAATGTGTAGTTTATAGCCTGGAATAGGACTTTTTACGGTGGTTATACTATTTTCCGTGACCGTTAGAAGTGAAGCCGTGGGACTATGCTTATATTTATATAAGTATTTGTAGTATATAGAGAGCAGTGATAGCCTAATCGTTGAAAATTGCCCTATCAATCGGGAGGTCCGAAGTTCTAACCCGGGCACCACTGATTTTTGTTCGGGTTAGAAATTAATTATCACTGCTTTTCGGTGAAGGAAAACTTCGCGAGGAAACCTACACACCCGAGAGTTCTTAAAAAAAAGTTCTCGGTGGTGTGTGAAGTCCACCAATTCGCACTTGGCCAGCGCGGTGGGCTATGGTCTAAAACTCTGTCATTCTGAGAGAAAACCTGTACCCAGCAGTGGAACAATAATGGGTTGTACCCAAGTGCAATAAGTGCAATAAGAATCTATTGGGATTTATATTATTTTTGACTAATTACTTATTTAAGTCAGGTAGTACAAATAATGTTTTATACATCGTAAAAAAGTTTGTATTGGTAGGCGTCGATTCATCGCAATGACACCGACTTTTCCGGTTTCCCGGTGCGACTTTCTTTCAAGATTAGTTCGTATTATATAACATGGGAAGTTATTTCATGGCTACCGTGAATTTTAATACGGTTGTATACTCAATGATTATGTAACTTGATCAATTCGTTAGCTTATTGCACGGATCATTTCTGTAAATCTCGCCTTCTATAGTAGTTTAAATGTATTTAATAAAGTGCATGTAGCAAACAATAAAAGGTACAACCCATTATTGTCCCACTGCTGGGCACGGGTCTTCTCTCAGAATGAGAGAGTTTTAGACCATAGCCCACCGCGCTGGTCAAGTGCGAATTGGTGGACTATGGTCTAAAACTCTCTCAATAAAATTACATACATACAAACGTACATACATACAAATGCTTGAAAAGCATTACCTTACTTACGCAGTTGGATAAAAATGCAGTCCATCTGATGGTAAGTAGCCACTGCCGTCCACGGACATCTGTAATCAACCCCAAAGAAGATAAGTCTCAACTGAGGTTATTCACAGGTGCGTTGCTATCTCTGATGACTAAGTTGGAACGCTTCGAATAAGTTTGTCTTCTTTACACCCCTTTCGCACGCACCCCAAGGTCTTCCACCATTTCGCACTTGGCCAGCGCGTTGGACTATGACCTGAAACTCTCTTATTCTGAGAGAAGACTCGTGCCCAGCAGTGGGACAACAATGAATTGGCACCACCACACTCTTTAGAGAGAAGTGTTAATACAAATATTATTCAAGCACAGCTTCCGTCGTACCGTAAATTTCCATCACCTTAATAATTAATTCGTATAATAATTTAATGTATGTATTAAAAATATTTTTGGGCTTTGTTGTTTAATAACAACTTTCCCATTTTCTAAATTATGTTTTGCTTTGTTTACACGCTAAGTTAGATTTCAACTTTAGATACATTTATTATATTTTACATTTTACATAGATACAAATCTTCATAAAAAATATCACGAGGTCTTAAATAAAATCTCAACACGCAATTTGAAATAAAAGGTGAAATAAAAACGTATTTAATTCCGTAATTCTATTCGCACAAAACGAATGCCAGGTCAACTCATGTGCCCATACATAGCTGCTATGCCCATTAACATAATTTTGTCTGTTCCTATACTTGATAGTATTCAAATGGCCGTCTGAGTTTCTATTTTATTGAATTCTAAATTATGTATCAGATTTTTAGATGCATAATTGTTTTATTTATAGTCTTTAAAGTTGAAAGAACTCTTGTTTGTATATTGTTGCGGTACTACTGTCACACTTTTTATTAAATTTCTTGAACTACATTACAAATTGTTATCAATACCTTCAGAATCTACTTATTAAGATTACTAGCGCTTTCATAATGAAGACTTTATCTTATATATTACTAGCTGTCGCGACAAACGTTGTTTTGCCATATAAAAAATAAAAAAAAATGTTAAGGGTGGACAACCCTTAAGGGGTATTAAAAATACATGTTGGCTGATTCTCAGACCTACTGACTAAGCGTATAAAATTTGGTAAAAATTGGTCAAGCCATTTCGGAGGAGTATGGCAACTAAAACTGTGACACGACAATTTTATATATTAGATTATACCTATTATTATCTAATAACTTCTTTTAAATGTACTAATATCGTGTACGTAATATATTAATATAAAGTAAAGCACTTTTATGTATCTCAAGAGTTTATATACTTTGAACTGTATTTTATACCTCAGTATAGAGTTTTTACAACACATATGTATTACCTATTTCCGCTAGCGATGATGTTCACGATGTTTTCCGGTCTATGGTGTAAAAAGGTAGTCGTTTCAAACAATAGGCTTTCCACCTGCATTCTCTACGTCGAAGTAACGACTTATGAATGATTAAAGATTATGTACATCTATTTGTGGTATGCGATACTCAGGTTTGTGTATTGTGCAATTAAATAAAATATTTTACTATACATTATACTTCATATAAAATAATAAACAACAATGGGGAAAGATATGAACTTAAATGTATTATATAGTTATTACTAGCTGAACCCCGCAGCTTCGCCCGCGTTATTAAAATCGATGTATCGATTGTCCCGTGGGAATAAGATATTCACATAAAAAGTGCCCTATATGTTTATTCAGAGTATTAGTTAACTCCCTACTAAATGTTATGAAAATCGCTTCAGCCGTTTAGACGTGAAGAAGGAACAAACTTTCGCATTTATAAAATTAGTATGAAGTGTGTTCTGTAGGCGGTGAAATAAGTAATTTTGGTAATTTCTTCTTATTAGCTTACTACACTTTACTATTTTTTATATTATTAAAGGTATAAAATTTTACACAACTTTAATAATTTAGACACTCAGTACTAATAAAATGCTTTTAAAGTTAATGTTTTAATATATATTAGAGATAGTGATTTTTACAATTTTAATCTATCTGTAAATATGTATAGAAAAAAATCTTATATTGTAATATAAAATCGTGACAGATGCTAGTATCAGTAATTATGATGTTGAAATCGACATTATGATTAATTAAATGTGTGTTTATTTTGATTGATTGCTACTTAAATAATATTTCTATCGTGAAGCATTTCTTACGTTTCGATGGAAGGTTGTTATAGCCGGCACACTTTTACATGAGGCGACCATCTCAGTTCTCGGGAGTAGCAACGCATCTGTGTTTGACTTCAGTTAGAACCTATGTTCTATATGAAGTTACCTACAGATGTCTGTGGTCGCCAGTGACCACTTACCTTCAGGTGACTGCATGCTCGTTTGCTACTCCAATATTATAAAAAAATATATAATTAGAATTTTAATAAAGGCTTTATCTATTTATCTATCAAATCTAATATTAATAATTAGCTATAAACACTCCATATGAGATAGGTGGTTCCACAATATAAAACATGTAGATTGTGCGCGTGTTAGCAAAAACTAAATGACTTTTCGAACAAAGTTCATTTACATTATTTATCACAACATCTTAATCTTAATAGAAGTTATGCGAAAACTTAGTACCCATTACATAAATTAGCAAATCAATTATTTTACCGTAAAACAATGGCGTTATTTTCCAACGGTTACCTAAGCTGCCGTGTAATTAACTGTTTTTATTTTAAGGAATAATATTTAGATATAGATTTACCATAGAAAAATTGTATTGATAGAGGTATTATTTATATAATTAAAGACAGAAATGTATTTAATACACAAAAACTTTTGTAACGTTCAGTACTAATTCAAATTTTCTTAGTTTACAATTAAATACATTTATTTTTTAACTGAATAAGTTTTTGATATATTTATCCTGTAATATAGCAAAAATAGATATGTCTCAACTTAAGTTTTATTAATTATTTTACTATTGTCTTTATTTAAGTTGCACTTACTATCAATAGTAGTCCTCTGTTTAAAACATTTAAGTTAATGTAGTTCTCTGCTTCATCCTTTCGACGTCCCGAGAGGCGGAGCGGTTATCATACCGGTCTGACGCGCAATGGGTCCCGGGTTCGATTCCCTACCAGAAAGGTATCTGAATGATGAATTGGATTCATGTTCTGGGTCTGGGTGTTTGTGTATTCGTCTTGTGTGTGTCCATGGTACTCACGACACAGGAGAAAATCCTAGTGTGGGGCTATGAGTGTAAAAATAGTGTTTTTTCTGCTAGTTTCTTCCGCGGCTTTGCTGCCTTTGATCACGTCAACCACGTTAATGAGTAATTTAAGAAATAATATAGGTCATAAGCTAATTCCAAATTTCAGCGCAATCCAACCAGTATATTATACGTAAAAGACAAATTAACACACAATAATATACTCGAAAACCTTCACACTTATAATATTAACCAGATAAGTTGTTACTCCGCTGTTTGTAAAGATTTTATAAATAATATAAATAAATAAAACAACCTAAATAAATTAAGCTCTCTATTTTTAAACTTTACAAGTAAACTCACAATCCTACCTACAATATTACGTAATGTCATTGATTTGTGTGCAAATAGCAACCTTCGGTAATTTCTCCTCTATGTTAATCACTCGTTTTACATTAGTTGTGTTGCGGTATAAATATTAATTTACTTTCTCCGAAGGGCGTAGACCTTGTTAGATCAGATTAGTTATGTACTTTTACTATTGGAGGTATAAGTTACATAATTGTTACAAAACCATATTTAGTTATTTAAAAAAATGCACATCTGTAAGTCCAGATAGTATTAGAATATTACTTTGTGTTGGCTCTAAATACGTAGCTATCCCCGAAGACAAAGTTAGGTCTAGGATACATTGTTCCTGTACTTCCGGGACCAGAATAGGTCGTAAGAGAGTAAAAGGGGCTTCTGGGGTTGCGGGCGGCTAAAGTGGGAGCTCGAACCGTCCAGCCAAGCGACGCCGGGAAGGATGGTGCCATGTGTGGTCGCATGCCACCGTAAATCTCAGAAGGTAAATAATAAGGTCGTAATCTCGATGAGCGATACGCTCACCAGGGCCGAGCCTGAAGTAGGCATCGCGCTCGGAGTACTCCGGTTGTGTTCCGTTGGAGATCCCGGAGCGCAGCGCTGAGGACGGCCACCAGGGGTTTTAGTGAGGTACGAATTCCACGTACCCCGCGTCGCTCCCACGGCGTCGGGTACATTTAGAATGTTTCCCCCTCGTACAAAAAGAGGTCTAGTATACATAGGAACAGTATATAATAAATAGGAAGTATGTCTCCCTTGCCGTACTTCCCTTGTCATACATTGCTATTCTTAGATAGAAATATGTGCTTCCGAATTGCTTTCCTGCTTTCGAAGACTAACTAGAAAAAGTCTACTATTTTAAACTCTTGAAATTATCGCATTTAAAAAACCATTTTTGTAAGATGTATTTACTACTTAGGTATTAATCATATGTAAATTTTTTGAAATGAAATGACATAAAATGTCTTTATTTGTATAGGCTTACGGGGGCACTTAAGATCGTCAGTTACATTTTTTTCTTACACTACCACTAGATAGGAACACGACCTTAACTGAAAAGATCCGGCATGAAACTCAGCGGGTTTGTCTTTTTATTTATATCTCACCATGCTTTTTACATGTTAATAAAAGTTAGTTCCAGTATCTTCTTTAATCATAGCGTAACTATATACAGCACTTAGAAATTTCAACTTAAACTTAAATATCATAGACATAAGCTCCCAATCATAAAATTAATGTAGCACTTATAAACGTTTTTAAAACATCATGACTATATATAAACTGCAATTAGACATACCGTATAAGTGATTCACGCACGCGTAGGAACTTGTAGCGTTTTGCAAAACTCAATTATACTTTACAATTAGCGCTCTTGGGTAATTCTTTGAGCGGAAAAGATTGCTGCTTGCAGTTACTGTAAGGACAATGCTCTTTGATTTTACATATTAATTGTATCAGAGCTGTAACTGATGAGTTTTAGTAGTATAGATTTTATAAGCACGTTAAGCCGTTTCTATCCTTCTTAATAACGATTGGCAAGATATTTAAACCGATTTGCAACAAAAAAAAATAACGAATGGTCTTAGTATGCTTTGTATTTTTGTATGTTGAATATTTGTAGTAAACGACCTCTTGTTAAAAAAAATATCAAAGAGTATTGCAGAGAATAAATTTGCAGGGATACATGACATACCCCCTGCTATGAAATAATTATAAAACATGTGATTCTCTATTCAGTTAATTTTACGCAATGAAATTACAAAAAAAACATACATTAATATTAATTAGTATAAATATATTAGTTGCCCTCCGTACCGTCAGCGTTAGCGTTAGATTGCGTTGAAGTCTTTTCAAAGGCCTAATTGACAGTCCGCAGAGTATAACATAGTTTATCCTCATTGTACTGTCGCTGCTCTATACTGTCTACTTTAGCATTAGCTTACAGTTTTACAGTACAAAAATATGTATATATTTAGATATATTATATTATTGACTTAAAAACTCAAATTTTATTCATAAAACTATTATCTGCTTTTATTTCCTTTGTTTTGCGCCATTAATGTATATGTAACCAGTGGAAACTTCACTGATCTTAGTATTAATTTTACTGTGTTGTTTAATTATGTACTATGTAATCGTTTGTTTCCCATATAAAATAAAATAAATAAATAAATAGACTTTATTAGTAAACTGTATATTAGGTTTATCTAGCTTAAAAATTAATTAATTATTTATACGAGCACAAAAAATTTGATAAAAAGTTTAACAAGCTTCGTAATAATTTATTACCGTATAATTGTGGTTGAATTAACGAGTATTAACAAATGACGTCATACATTGATGTCTGGATTTAAGTCAGTTTCCTAAAGACTAAAAACGGATCATAACAAAACAAAAGAACACAACGTTAACAGTAATATAAGTAGTAGAATAAAGATTACATTTATATTCATACACAATTATACGGTAATAAAACTCTACTGCGTTCTGGAGCTAGCCTTTATTGACCATTTAAAGACAAGATGGTTTGAAAAAACAAACCCGCTGAGTTTGTCGGATCTTCTTAGTTGAAGTCGTGTTTCAATCCGGTGGTAGTATGAGAAGATCAAGGTGGTAGAACCAGTGCAGTTCGCCCGGGGAAATACCACCACCACACCTATTTCTAGTGTGAAGCAGTTCTTGCGTTTGGAGGGAACGATGTGGTTGCCGGCACACTTTCACATCAGGCGAACATAATAGTCCTCGGGAGTAGCAAAGCATCTGTGATTGACTTCTGAATAGAACCCATGTTCTATATGTAGTTGATTACAAAAGTCCATGGGCGGCAGTGACCACTTACTATCAAAATATACTATTTTGGCTTTCGCCGAGGCAAATCTACAGAGGATGCTGTCTTAAAATTAATAAATACTATTGTTTCGAATCATAACTCCAAGCTCAAAACTATTGGAATCTTCTTAGACCTTTCTAAAGCTTTCGACACTGTCTCTGTTCCTATCCTTGTAAATAAGTTGGAAAACATTGGCCTACGGGGCCTTGTTCTTGAAATTTTAAAAGTTATCTCAGTGAACGCAAACAAAGTGTACAAATCCGTCCATACACTAGTCAAGAACTACCTATTACCTCCGGTGTTCCACAGGGAAGCGTGTTGGGGCCAACGTTATTCTTAATTTACGTTAATGATTTATGCAAACTGACCCTAAATCATTGCACAATTTTTTCGTATGCAGATGATACTGCCCTCCTTGTACAAGCCAGCAGTTGGTCAGATGCACGTTCTTATGCTGAGAATGCGATGAGGAGCGTAATAAGATGGCTTGATAATAACTTATTGACACTTAACCTTGACAAAACGCAGTTAACTACCTTTGCTGTTAATGCATCATTTTTGCCAAGCCAATCTATTACTGTTCGTGCCCACCGATGTTTCTCTAATGACATCGCATGCAGCTGTCCCACCATAACGCGTACTAGCTGTGTCAAGTACCTTGGAGTCCAAATAGATTGTTTACTCACCTGGAAGGAACAGATCGAGGCAACTGTTGCTAGAGTAAGAAAACTCATATTTATTTTTAAAAACCTAAGAGCTGTTGTCGACCAGCAAACTATAAAAACAGTTTATTTTTCCCTGGTACAATCCATTTTATCCTATTGTTTAACGGCCTGGGGTGGATCTGGTAAAGCGAGATTTCTACGTCTAGAAAGAGCCCAGAGGGCGGTACTTAAGGTAATGTATTCAAAACCCATCCTATTCTCTACCTCTGAGCTTTACAAAATTTCTAAAGTCCTTACAGTAAGACAGCTATTTATTCGACAGTTGATTCTTCGAAAACACCAAAGCTTACCTTATGTGAATACCTCTACCTCACGTCGTTCTCGACCGCGCCGGATCTGTGAATCCAAAAACGGTCGAACTGCTCTTGCAAGACGTCATTATGATTATCTCGCTTGCACAGTTTATAATAAAATAAATAAAGTTATAAATATTTATCCGCTTTCATACTGGGAATGTAAATGTAAACTTACAAAATACTTACAGTACTGCTCCTATGATGAGTCTGAGAGAATTATTTTTGGTTGAGTAAATGATATTCAATTGATAACTTGAAATTACTAAACATCACACACACACACATACACACACACACACACACACACACACGCACACACATACACACATCTCACATTTGTTGTAACTCATAGTATGGTAAAATAATTAGAATAAGAATAAAATATTGCAATTATCTTAATGTTGTAAAGTTCAAAAGGAACATACTTCAATCAAGTCCAGAGGGGGCGTAAACGGCTGCGACACAGTCTTTATAACTATTGCAGTTGTTTACGAAAAAGCAAATTGTGAAAACGTTTATTTGTTCAATAAATCTTTAAATCTTTAAAAAAAAAAAAAAAAAATTGCTGCTCGTTTCTTACTTCAACAGCAAGTTGTTTAGCATAAACAATAATTGTATCCAGGAAACATTAACTTGACCTGAGTACATTTATCTTCAATTCTTGTCTGAGATGATAACAAACATCAAAACACAATAAAAAGTAAGTTACACTACAAAATGCCAAGTGAAATCTCAAGTCAAACGTTGCTAACTGTGGCAGCGGTACGCGAATCGTAATTAAGCCCCAATGAACCGTGGCCGATAAACGCCGAACGCTAACGGTCGCCGTTATGGGAACGGGATCCCGCGGGCGAGATGCGCCATTGTATCTTGTATATCTGTACGTTTATAACATAACTATGAAATGAAATGAAAAAACGCTTTCTACACTCGTAGTCACTAGGATTTTCTCCTTTGTCATGATCACACACAGTACACTAACTCAGAATAGGAATTCGTCGTTCAGAATAGCAGGTGGTAGAACCAGTGTAGTTCGACCGGGTAAGTACCACCGCTACACCTATTTCTAGAACAGTTGGTAGAACCAGTGTACTTCGACTGGGGAAGTACCACCGCCACACCTATTTCTATCGTGAAGCATTTTTTTGCGTTTCGATGGAAGGGTGTGGTTGCCGGCACAACATTTATATGAGGCGACCATCATCCTCCATCATCCTCGAGAGTGGCAACGCATCTGCGATTGACTTCAGATGGAACCTATGATCTATATGAAGTTTATTACAGATGTCCATGGGCGGCAGTGACCACTTACCATCAGGTGGACTACATGCTCGTTTGCTATTTCATTATTACAAAAAAACGTACCTATATGATTTTGTTTTCAGCCATACAATAATCGTTTTAAGAGCATTAATAAAGTGGTACTATGGGTAAACCTGCAGACCTACATTCTATGTCTGTATATGTGTGTTGATGATATCCATAACAGTTAAATATAAAATCATAAAATAAGCCATTATATTAATTAGTAACTCGATATAAACACCGTGTTAATTTTATAACTGTTTTATATGGGACTAAATGAGCAGTTAATCTTAGAATTACAGTATAATATATACTAAATTAGGTTTTAATACGAATTAATATAGAAACCAACTTTCATGGGAGTATTGCCAAGTATTTATAATACTTGTCTACATAAGATATGCATGGAGCTTATAAACAATAAGTTTCATATCAGTTAATATGTATTATATAGTTTAACTAAGAAATATATTTTTGTAGTTCATATATTAATTAGTATCTCAATGCTAGGCACGGATCTCCTCTCAGAACAAGCGGGGACGCCCATAGTCCACCGCGCTGGCTAAGTGCCAATTACAAAGTGAACATCACACACACTTTAATACTTTTTTTTTTGGAAATTTTAGGCGTTCATATTTTTTGCCTAATAAGTTATGAGTTATGTAACATTCAGTGTTTGTCTTCGTTGTAACGTTGCGCGTGGCGCAGCGGTTACCATACCGGTCTGACGCGCAATGGGTTCCGGGTTCGATTCCCGGTCAGACAGGTATCTGAATGATAAGTTTAGATTCGTCTTGTGTGTGTCCATGGTACCCACGACACAGGAGAAAATCCTAATGTAGGGCTATTAGTGTAAAAAACGCGCGTGTGTGTGTGGTTACCGATATTATCCCAGCGCTGGACACGGGTCCTCACTTAGAATTAGCGAGCTTTGGGCTAGAGCGTAAAGACCCGTGGTAACGCTTAATTAGTAAATTGGTAGACTTTACACACCTTGGAGAACTTTTCAAAGACTTTTTGTTGTGTAAGTTTTTTCACGATGTTCTCCATTGCGTTAAGATAATTAATTTTCAAAATATTATTAGTACCCGCGCAAATAATTTACGCTTACGCTAAATAATTTTATAAAATTGCATATCCAAAAATGTACTACACGCAAAATTAAATCTTATTTATTTATTTATTTATTTGGAAAACTTACAGCTTCTTAATAATATGGGTATGTGCTAATTATTACAAAAGAAAAGCCGATTACAAGTTTTCAAGTTTTCTTCTCAAAAACAGTTTTATGAATAGCCGAATTTAACAAAACGTAACATTGATAACATCTTGTTTTACAGATCGTCACACAATGCCGCGAAACCCGCGCAGAACAAACAGTGAGTGGCAGTGATAATGTGCTGTAACTTAGTTCCCGTGACAATGTGGCTGTGGTTGGTGCTGAGCTGCCTGGTGCGGACTGGGATGAGTATGTATCACTACATAGTATAAAACAATCGCTTCTCGCTGTCTGTCCCTATGTATGCTTAGATCTTTAAAACTACGCTACGGAATTTAATGTAGTTTTTTTAATCGATAGATTGATTCAAGAGGAAGATATGTATGTATAATAAAGGCAAAATATAGTCGAAAAATACTGATAGTTTTAGATTTTTGACTTTTAGGCGGAACGAATTTCGTCGTGTCAACTAGTCATTAATATTATAGCGAACATGCGGTCCATTTGCGTGGCGGTGCAGTTTTCATACCGGTCTGACACATAGTGGGTTCCGGGTTTGATTCCCGGCCAGACTGGGATCTGAATGATGAGTTTAGATTCTTGCTCTGGGTCTGGGTGTTTGTTTATTTGTCTTTGTATGTGTCCATGGCACCCACGTCACCGTATAAAATCTTACTGTGGCAGCTATGAGTGTAGAAAGTAAACGGAGACTAAAATCAAATTTGAAAACTCAACTTTCAACAATAACAAAAATATGTATGTCTATAATTAAAGATTCCATTTTTAAGCAATTTAGAAAAAGAGGTTATTTTCAACCGACTTCCAAAAAGAAGGAGGTTCTCAATTCGTTTGTATTTTTTTCTGCTTAATGATAAGGGCCAAGGTATGGATTACAAATATATCGTATCTAAAGATATCTTTCTTCTATATTATATTATTTAACTACATACAATTCAATATACATTTTCAAGCAAAAAGAAACATAAAAAATACTTATTTTCCGTCTTCCAAGCCATTTTATCGCAAATACATATAAGCGATGTACAGACAGGTTTTAATATGCTGATATTACTATTTTAATATATCGGTATGAATATCTTACAAAAATACAGGTTTCCTCACGATATTTTGCATCAAAATTTCAATAATCAATATGTATTTTTTACAGATAAAATATTAATTGCGCCAATTAACAGTTTGTAATATTATTACGTTATTTATGAGTGCTTTGTTATTCAAATTATTATTGTGTAAACCGATTGCTATTTCCAAATACGAGTGAAATTTCATGGTAATCTAATTCTTATTTAAATCGATTGCACATTTGATTTAGAAGAATCCATTTCTTGTAATTGCCCGTGATGTTTGCGGGTCGTAGGGGTTAAAATGACAAAACGTTTAGTAATCCTGCTGTGAATGCGATTGCCTTATTATGTTTTTACTAAACTTTGTGAGAAACGTTTTCAAAAGCAAGTTGCAATTTAAGCGTATGGTATGCATAATCGAAGTAAATAGATATTTTATAATATACACTCTGATTATTTGACTGTAAAATATAATAATAACATCAGGCTAGAATGCTTATGGGGAGTTAAATTTATTTGAAAACTAAAGCAATAACCTAAAATTGAGCTGTCAAAGGTAAACATAGGTATAATAAAAAACGAGTACATCAATAGCTACGACGTCCTTTGTACAATTATTATCAAAGTATTACAATACGCATAATAATTTACCTTCATAAAGGAGAAATAATCAAATTTCGCCCATTTTTCTGATTTGTATTCTCGTCAACCCAATATTGTCCAAGTGCTGGGCACGGGTCTTCTCTCACAATGAGAGAGTTAAGGCCATAGTCCACCGCACTGACTTGATTTATACATTTAATTTGAATTACACATTTAATCAAAAATATTATTTAAATTATTATATTTAAAGTTTACTTAAGATTTTTATAATAAATTGGTTTCACCTTTTTAGAACCAAATTTAGACTTACAGCCATACACGAAATTAGGAGTGACATAATAAGGGTTCAACGTCGTTTACGGGACTCTAAAAAACATACGCTTATTATGCTACGACATAATTATTGTACATTGGTATATAGTACGTTAAACATAAAAATATAAACTAATTATGTTAAAGTAAATAATCCTAATCAAATCTAAGTCACGTATTTACCTCGGACACGCGCGTCATAACGAGTACTATTTCACAACCGTTATATCTGTACCCATTATATTTATGATTATGCATGACTTAGTTGCACAGATCATTATTATGAATGTGCGTGCGGTATTGTGCGTTCAGTCGTAACACAACTGAAAATAAGAACCTCATTAAGATTGTAATAAGTTCGTTATAAGTTTATAATAACCGCGGCTTTATCGGCTTAACTCGGGTGTACCATGGTAATGAGAATTCTATGTGTTATCTAGAATAACACATAGAGCAGTGATAGCCTAATGGTTGAAACTTGCCCTCTCGATCGGGAGGTCCGAGGTTCAGGCACGCACCACTGATTTATGTGCGTATAAGAAATTAATTATCACTGCTTTTCGGTAAAGAAAAACATCGTGAGTAAACCTACACACCCGAGAGTTCTTAAAAAAAAACGTGTGTGAACTCCACCAATTTAATTATCACTACTTTCCGACAAAGGAGAATATCGTGAGGAAACCTACACACCCGAGAGTTCTAAAAAAAACGTTCTCGGAGGTGTATGAAGTCCGCCAATTCGTACTTGGCCAGCGCGGTGGACTATGGCCTATAACTCTCTCATTCTGAGAGAAGATCCGTGCCCAACAGTGGGACAATAATGGGTTGACGAGAGATTTGCTCTTTATACCTTTGAGGTAGCACTGCATCTGTGGCAATCTCAAATAGGTCTCCAATTCTATAACGGTTAGATACAAGTGTTCATTACAACAAACAGAGAGAATAGTGTTCTTCGTATATAAAATCATATTTATTGAAAAGAGACGTACCAACAGTTCTTAGGGACAGCATAATATGTTAATTTGTTTGATATCAGGTAGCTTTTTACTTCCGTCGTATAAAACTAATTAGATAACATCAAACTATTAATTCAATCTTTATATTTATTTGTATTATAAAAAACTCTCCATATGCATAAAGATGTTATAATAATATGAACAATTATTTTTACTGCAACCGTCACGGTTCGAGACAACGAGTGTACAGAGAATCAACCACTAAATCTTAGTAAAATACTACATTAAATGAATAAATATTTATAATAAAATTATAATAAATCTTTACCATAATGGTAGGTAAATATAAATTTATTACCACGATTAAATATATTATGTGGAGCGGTGAGCATTACTCGAAAAGTAATTACCGAGTAATGTTGAGGAAATAATTTCTAATTTTAAATTTTAAAATGTTCATTAAGATTCTTCACCATAATTGGGGTTACTTAATTATTTTAATGACCAAAGTGTTCGGTCATAGTTTTGTAATATGTGCACGCTGTAACAAATCTCGAGGAATATATATTATATTTTTTGTCTGTGTATAGTTAATAACTGCAGTAATAGCCTAATGGTTGAAAGCTTGCCCTCTCGATCGCAAGGTCCGAGGTTCAAACCCAGGCAAGCACCACTGATTTTTCTGTTATGTGCGTATAAAAAAATAATTATCACTGCTTTTCGGTGAAGGAACATCGTGAGAAAACCTACACACCCGAGAGATCTTTAAAAAAAAGAAGTTCTTGTAGGTGTGAAGTCCACGAATTCGCACTTGGCCAGCGCGGTGTACTATGGCCTAAACTCTCTCTTTTTGAGAGAAGACCCGTGCCCAGCAGTGTGACAATAATGGGTTGACGAGACGAAAGAAATATTAAATAACTGCCAATAAATAATAAATAAATCTGATGTAATAAGTATCATGCTTCAAGCCTTTCCCAATTGCAAGTAAAAGTGTTGATAAGCATGACAGTAGTAGCAAGCTGGTAGCTAAACTCATAAAAACCGTTTGTCATCGGTCAAATAATAATAAAGGACAAAATCCAGGAGATAGGCATTAGCGTGTAGTTCGACCGGGGAAGTACCACCGCCACACCTATTTCTAATATGGAGCATTTCTTGCGTTTCGATAGAAGGGTGTGCTTGCCGGCACACTTTCACATGAGGCGACCATCATAGTCCTCGGAAGTAGCAACGCATCTGTGATTGACTTCAAATGGAACCTATGTTCTGTATGAAGTTGATTACAGATGTCCATGGGCGGCAGTGACCACTTACCATCAGGTGGACGGATTGCTCGTTTGCTACTTCAGTCAGATAAAAAAAAAAAAGTTAGCAAAACACATACCAGGCATGGTGAATATTGCCAAAAGCCCCTATTAAGGGGCCTATGCACAGTAGTGAGCCTCAAAAGGTAACATTTATATTAGTTTATAATATGTACCTATATAATGTTTTTAAACTATAATAGTAAAAATAACGTTACATTTGGTCATAAAAAAGAAAAAAAGGCAAGTATCTCGTAAATACGCATGCACAGTTGCGCGCGATGGCTTGTTTATATAATTAAATTTAAAACTGAGTTTATGATAAACCAGCGAAGTCAGAGATCAGTAACTTTCTCGGCTTTCTAACTAATCCGGGGAAATATAATTTGTCACGTGACCGTCCTTTGTCTCAGTTAACGTGAGGTAAGAGTTCGTTACTGTTACTTTGATCTATCATTTGCTTCGAAAATAAGTAATAAATTGTAATTTATAACGCTCTATATTTTTTAAAATACACGCCTCATACTAGGAATATCTTCTGTGTCATGGGTGCTGTTTATACAAAAATGATCTCAAAAACACTTATAACTAATGATGGTAGAACCAGTGTAGTTCGACCGGGAAGGTACCACCGCCACTCCTATTTCTAGCGTGAAGCATTTCTTGGAGGAATCTAAATGAAACATTTAGATGATTGTCTAGCCGGGATACGAACCCGGAACCTATTGCGCTGGTAGGTCACGGACCGGAACGACCAGTCTACCAGGTGTGTAGTCTATAAATGTAACCTATAACAAAAACAAATAATTGTTATAATTTATTATTTAAAAAAAAAACAGAAACTTTATGTTTGTCGTTGACACGCATTTAATGGTAGTAATTAAACCAATAATTGTAAAGAATTTCTAAAAACGAAATGTGACTTTTAAAGATCAAAAGAGAAAACTCTTTAAAACAAAAAGTGGATTAAATTTGTTTTTCCTATATCTTAAATATTACCTATTTCATTAAATATTATGTCTGTATTAAATAAATAAAATGAAAGGCAATTAAAAATTAATTAATGTGATAATTATATATTGCGTCACTTTCCGGAGTTAAGAAACGGAATGTCTTTATTTTACACATGCCTACGGGGGCACTTACAAATTGTAATTTACATTTTTTTCATTATTTATTTGTATACTAATGCTACACTTAAGTCCACATTTATTAAATTATTATAAGTATGAATTTTAAAAATAATATAGTAAACATAAAATATGATAGTATCAAAAAGATTTTTTCCTAATTCCATTAAGCATAATGTAAATAATATTTGTAATCGTTCTAATACGGAGATTTACGGTTATAATTAATTCATATGTAGTTTCTACATATTATATCAAAGTTATAAATTCATAAAAGTGAAAACTCGTTAAAATTAATAACAGAACAAAAAACTTCGCTGTTATATCATTATATTAAGTAGAATAAGCATAAACTACTTGCACGATTCCCTTGTTATTATAAATTAAAAAGTAAAATTTTTAAAATATATTTATCTCGGTAACATATGGAATATATTACGCAAAACAGATAAGCAACTACATTTTTATATTGGTTATGCCTGTGAGGTCGATGACCCGAGCTATATAGCTTGAAGTTTAAGAAAGTTGAGTTAAAACTCTACATTATGGTATACATTGCTCTATAATTACCGGAGAGTATAGTACGGATGCAAATTAGATAGAGCCTGTCCGCACGGTCTATGGGTAGAGCCAAGCGAAAGTATTTTAAAGCTATTTATTTAAATTGCTAACTTTACAATTTTACGGAGATAAAGTAGTATACGATTATACATGGTGTACGGTGAATTTTAACTCCGCAGTGACGAGGTTTTGGAAATAAATTAAAATAAATTATATTAAAAGTTATGTCGTACTAAAATAATTAAACTTTATAAATTTTCTTATCACTACATAGTATAAAACGAAGTCGCTGCTCACTGTCTGTCCCTATGTATGCTTACATCTTTAAAACTACGACACGGATTTTATTGCAGTTTTTTTTAATATATACGTGTGATTTAAGATAAAGGTTTTTATGTATAATACATGTATAACATAGTGGCAAAACACTAGTAATTTTAGATTTTTGTCTTTTAGGCGGATTGAAGTTCGAAAACTAGCGAGAATGCAGCATGCTTCATGCTAGTTGATCACTGTCGGTCACGGACATCTGTAAGCAACTTCACATGGTTATTTATCAAGTCTATCTCGTTACGTCTCTCGAGGCCTAGTATGATTAGCTCGTAAGAAAGTAAGCCGGCTACCATATTCTTACGCTCAAATTTAAGAATTTTACACTAGAGAAAACTGTTACGGTAGTACCTGTGGTCAAACTGCGTTGCTTTTTATGTAGTAATGAATATAAGTGATCGATGTTACCTAATGTTAACACTGGAAAGGAAAATGCTGTTGAACAGGAAAATAATAAATATGAGAAATTAATGTAGTCCTAAGTAACGTCAGCTATAAATGTTTAGCTTATACCATCCAGGAGGTCTCTAAAGATTAAATTGAAATGCAATCGTTCCTGTATTCTGGGATAAGAATAGAGCTACGGTATCTGCCTGCCTGTCGTAAGAGGCGACTTAAAGGAGGTTCCCGGGTTGCGGGTGGCTAGAGTTCGGACCGTTCAGTCAGGCGACCCTGGAAAGGATGGCTATATGTGTGGACGCATACCGTCGTAAACGCGCTTAGATGATTCCGGTAAATCCCACATAACCCTGCGTCGCTCCCACGGCGTTGAGTACCTTTGAAGGTTTCCTCCTCAAGAACAAAAAAAGTTGAAATGCAATAGCTGAAATGTGGTAATTTCTTCCTTAACATAGGCTTAAGCGGAAACAGTATTTGACGATGGTGTTATGTAAGCTAATTGTGGCTTTAGATTGGAGCTACATTTTAAGAAAGTATAATTGGTTTACTATGGTATCCCTAAAAACAAATACGTAGCGTCGCGCAATTTTTTAAATGTTTAAAGAGGAATATATCCAAATGCATTATTTGTAACAACTCAAAGGGGTTAGGCAGCGTTTTTGAACAAAGCTCCCAGGCGACTAGAGTTTTACTGCACATCTAACAAATATCGCTATATTTCAACCAATTTATAACGTCAAATTATATAAATGAAGTATAGAGATTTATGTCAAATCTCTTCATCTATTGGTGAAAACCTCTTCCTCCTCTTTTTTTGTCTGATTTATGTCAAATCTTTTCATCTATTGGTGAAAACCGCTTGAATATCTGTCTAGTAGCTTTTAGTACGTCACAAATAGACAGATGCGGCGAAGAACTTAGTTTTATAATATGTAGAGGTAATGATCATAAAGAATTTTGTAAAAAACAAAAATAGAATTCTTTTCGTGATAAATGCTAATAAGATTCGTCTGCATTAGTATGATAAAGATAGGTCAATGTCTCGCAGAAATAGCGGTATTCTTGTATCCAGATTAATGTTTTCTGCATCTATTTGCCAATCTGGTTTGTAAACTTACGAATTAATATAAATAATAAACACGAAATGGGTGGGGCAGATAGCTGTTTATGTGCTTCTTTCGTTTAATGTAAAATATTGCATATTTCGTGTATTATATGAACCATACATTTGTTAGCCTTTAGAAATTAATTATCACACCTTTACGGTTAAATCACAGAACACAAGAACAATGTGTCTACCCCTTTATGTTAGAAAAAAGAAGTGCAGTGTCAATGGACGCCTCCTTCAATAAACATTTAGCAGTTTAAGTTAGATTAGAATTACTCATTAGCCTTATATAAGGCTAGATTGTAATTAATATGAAGTACCCTATTACTCATTCGGTACTTTATATATAACATAAAAAACCTTTTCGGTGACGGATGCATCACGAGAAAACCTACACGCTCGAGAGTTAACACCTTTAACACACATATGCTATGAGTGGGGTGCTCCCCGTTATAGTATTTTTTTCTTTGCTATAGATTAAATAGATGCAAAAAAGACGAATCCACAAATACCCAGATGCAGAAAAGAAGTCTAAATTCATCATTCAGATATATGTCTAGTCAAAGATCAAATATGGAAATCACTGCGTGTTTGACCAGTTTCATGACTAGTCCGCCACCGAACAAAATATATAGTAGGTAGGTACATTTATTTTCGGTGTAATATACTATAATCTAAATGCTTTAAATGGTAGTTACTAATGCTTAATTGTAGAAAAGAATATTTCCAAGTTTATTTTTTATTAGCACCAGTTAATAGTTCTAATAAAAAAGCATTTCAGTAGACTGCTTTGTACTATTAAATAGAAAGTAGAGAGTTCAATTAATGTAAATAAAAGTACTAATGAGATAATAGGTATAATTAACGACAGATGAGTGAGTACTTAATACATGTACCTAAATTAAGTTAAAAAGAATGAAAGGTTCACTAACTATACTTAATAGCAGTTTTTCTGTGCTGAAACTCCGGCAATAGGTGTATTTGCATGCGTCCCTCCTTCTTGAGTAGGCGGAAGGTCGAGGAACCTGACAACGGGGAATGCAACCATCCTCACCTTCCAAACTAAATCCTTTTTTCCAGGCTTAGCATAAGGGTCGCCAACGAAGGAAACTCAAGGACAATAGAGCTAACAGCCACTACATAATTGAAAAAAAGTGTTCCTGTATTTTAAATTATTACTCAGGTGTAGCGACACATTTGGCTGATCATAGGCAGCGCTCAAACAAGCATGCACAGTTCAACATCGATTTCATAAATTATATAATCCCATTGCAAAAAAACATAATTCTTTCGTCAACCCATTATTGTCCCACTGCTGTGCACGGGTCTTCTCTCAGAATGAGAGAGTTTAGGCCATGGTCCGCGCTGGCCAAGTGCGAATTGGTGGACTATGGCTTAAACTCTCTCATTCTCGTGTTGTACTCGCTTCGCAGCACATATACTAAAAATAATTTACGAACTATAAATATACACAAATGAAATAAATTGTTAAAATTAAATTTATCTTCCGTGAAAAACTAAATGAGATGTGTAAATAATAATAATAAGTAACACCTTTGAATGACCAAAGTTATTATTTTGCCAAAAAATTGCATAATTGAAATTAAACAATTGGATCTATGACACACCATGGAACCTTGGTAAGTCAAATTATCTCACATCACGACACAGTTTCGCGCGATGTGGAGCGAGACGACTGATCTTATCAATCGTAATAGAAGAGACATCAATTGTGCATTTACTTACATGTTACTGTTATGCTTGGGAATCATCTGCAAGGTAGAACGGGTATGGTTCGGCCGGAGTTTTTATGTAAGACTAGGTTAAACATGTGGCTACGCCTGGTATGGTCGAGACTACCATAGTAATGAGCATCCTACAAGTACAAATCTAGGTCATAAACAGTGATGAGCAGTGATAGCCTAATGGTTGAAACTTGCTCTCTCGATCGAGAGGTCCGAGGTTTAAAACCAAGCACCTACCACTTTTTCATAAAATTATGTGCGTATTAGAAATTAATTGTCACTGCTTTTAGGTGAAGGAAAACGTCATGAAGAAACCTACACACCCGAGAGTATGAAAGTGGTTGAAGTAAGCCATCCATATTCGATGATTTCAGTATCCATAAGGTTCAGACGGTATCCAACGATATACAAGGCACGGCGATTATTGAAAAAAAAAACATAAGCGAATGTCCTATGTCCAGTATTGACACACACGCTTTCTACACTCATAGCCCCAAACTAGTGTTTTCTCCTAAATTGTTGGTGAACTCACAAATCACGAATACACAGACCCAGAACATGAATCTAAACCCATCATTCAGACACCAGTCTAGCTGTATAACTGCTCCGCCATGCGGGTCGTCAATGGATACATGCCAAAACCAAGCCAACTTAACGTGCCCTTCATAACAAGGAATCTCCAACTCATCTCTAACGTAATTCCTAAAGTAGGTTAGTAATATTACACACAGTTAACTTGTTATTGTTTCGGCGAAGTAAACCAAAAACCGTAAAGTGCGTGCATCTTACCCATTAACATCAAAACAACAGTACTGCTATACCATATTTTGACAATAAAACCCATTTGGTTACAGCTTGTATCGTAACAAATTTGTAACGATTTATACATAATCAGTTTATTATTTAATAAGAAAGGTACGATAACAATATATATATATATATATATATATATATATATATATATATATATAGTTTTTTTATATACATTTTTTAATTCCTGCTCTAGCTTACACCACGGATCACGTTACACTATGTCTGTACTTTTTTAGATTTCAAATATAAATGTGTCTGGTAAAAGTTTGATTAAATGAAATTTATATGATAAAGTAACGAAGAAGCATGTAGTTCATTCGATTCAATTGGCCACCGCTCATGGCAATCTATAATAAATCCCAGATAAGTCTTACCTGAGTACTAAACTTGAATGCCTCGAATTTGTATGTCTTCTTTACCAGTCTTCAGACCAAACACGGCAGCGCATTACTCTGCTGTATTTACGTGTAATCAGGTGTGCCTCCTAATAAGCTGATGAATTTGATACAAATAATAAAATAAAACAATAATAATGTAATAATCAGATTCTATTTAAAAATTTACATGATATAATATGCTGTCATTTTATATGTATAAAGTACTATAATATACTATATACTTAAAGTTAGTTTACATGAAGCCTATTACCAAGGTCTTCACAATTACAAAAGTTGTAGCGTTGGAGATATTACAAGTGAACTAGAAAGTCTCACCTCCTTTGAAAACATAAAGTATGCCTTAGGCTTATTCATTACCATAAAACAATGCATGAGCTTACTAAAACAGTAAATAACTACTTTCTTACCGCATTCTTAATGCTATGATCTGTCAAACGTCATACCTCCGCACGCCTATAGGTTAAGATCAAATTTTGAATATATTAAGTTGCTTATTGAAGTATTCAAATTGTAGTATGTGTTTTCAATTCTATTATTTGAAAAGTACCTACTCTTTGTAGTATGGAAATTATGGTGGTTTAACTCCGAAACCACAGTCAAACCTATTTTTCTCCAATGCAGCTGTGTTGTGATCTGAAGGAGATGGAAAGAGGAGACATATTTTCACATGAGCAACAATCATAGTCCTCGGGAGTAGCAACGCATCTGTGATTGACTGCAGATGGAACCCATGTTCTGTGTAGTTGATTACAGATGCCCATGGGCGGCAGCGGCCACATACCATCAGGTGGACTACAAGCTCGTTTGCTACTTCAGTCAGATAAAAAAAAACATACTATCCGGATTCATAGGAGGAGACTAAGGTACAAATGGGCAGTCGTGACTTAATGAGTAATATTAACACTCACTGCGCTCACCAACACACATGCCAGACGCAGTGGATATTGCTAAGGCTCTTACTGGGGGAGACCTTTGTCACGCTGTGGACTTAAAAAGCCGATCGATAGATGGTATGAAGCGTGTTTAGTTCGAAAAGTTATCATAACCTGTAGGATTTCCTAGTCAATCTCAAATAGAGTCATCACTGGAAGGTCACAATAGAGATTTTGTAAATTGGTATAAAGCAAACTTAAGTAGTATGTTTAATCAGTTACTGGTTAAAGCTTTAGAGAATCCAAAAATATGTTTTACATTTCATTTTGCTTAATGTTTACAAACTTCTTGTAGACATCAAAATTAAACCGATATTTGATATTATAATTATCCTCCACTGAATATGTATGTATTTAAAAAATGATATTACCGAAGTAAATAATATTAACTACTTTTTACGTAAACCGAAAGAATAACACTAGAAATGTTACATTTTGATCGAAAACCAAAAAAATATCAATTTTGCGTTTATTAGTGATGTATTGACAAGACAATAAGTGATAGTGAGATGTGAGTGATAACACTGACATTTATAACCGAATAGCGTGACCTTGGTGCGATAGTCTCAAGAAACTCCCATAGTTTTCCCCACAGAATTAATTAGTCTATGAACATGTCATTCAAAAGTAGAGCTTGACTGACAAGTTTATTTTGCATCCGAATTACACAAAATTAAACTTTACCGCCTTGTTATAACGTCTAACGTGAACGCAATCATATTTGTTGCCATAAACCTTTTCTATAACTGTTGCATCTTACTAAGAGTTGATATAACCTCTATGACCTCGAAATTAGGTATGAAATTCTTTGATACGCGTAACATCTTAGCAAATCTATAAAACCACTTTACATTGTAATTGAGACGTGTCAATCTAAACTTTAATCCCTTGTAATAACAGTAATGTAGACGCTAAATACTCTTGTAGAAATCTGTGCCGTGGGATGCACCGTCGAGATGTATTTCTCATTATTTGTATGTGATTTTCAAACTTCCCTTTATGGTATTGTCATTATAAAATCACTGCTTGAATAGAGTAATAATAACAGAAACGCTAATTTGACAGCCAAGTAAAAATTAATTAATTTTTACTTGGCTGTCAAATTAGCATTTATATGTTATTATTATTCATATTTTTGTTGGTATCTTAGGTAGTCTAATAGAACAAGTAAAATAAAAAGAAGGATAAAAAAACATGTATGTATGTATAGTTCGAACACCGCGTTTTCAAGTTATCATACATACATATTTATACATTTCTTAATCGTATTTTTTTTATATACTTTATATAGGATTGTTGTTTATTGTAATAATGTAGTAGATATCTAAAAGCAATAAATAGCAATAGTTAGCATTATTTCAATAAAACTGTATATTTTACTTAAAATTGTTGAATTTTGAAATGAGCGGTTATTCGTGCAAATAACCGATTTAAACGAGTAGAAAATTAACTGTCAGTGTGGCTGCTGGTGTTTAGAGAAAAATAAGTCCTCCAAATTACTTTCTAATCAGTCGATGGAAGCTTGAGAAAGTCATAATTTTAATACGCAATTCTTGGCCAGAAAGGTATTTATGCGAAATACTTTAATCATAACAGCATGTTATGAGAAAAGTATTTGAATCAATCTGTGATCAAAGTTATTTATAAATCATTGTTGTCCCGCTGCTGCGCACGTATCAGTGTAAAGGCCCAAATACTTGTCCCCATGTTAATCCAGAACTGACATCATTATCAACTCGTTTATTCTTTCTGGGCATAGGTATTCATGACAATAAGTGTGTAGCCCTTTGGTCGTGGAGCTTAGTGTAATATATTTTTTCGAAAAAAATGCGTAAGGTTTTAGCCAATAAGTCCAATTATGTCAAAGTGTGGTGTTAATGATATTTCTGGGTGTGGGTAATTCATCGTGCTATATGTACAATCTAGCTATTACCCGCGGCTTCGCCTGCACGGTCAAAGGGAATTAACATAAGCATTTGGTACCGTGATTCAGAACTTGCAAGTGAATTTTACTAACGCCATCTATTAACAACGTCTGGAACTACTAAATATGTATCAACTAGCAAAACATTGATATTTTCATGGAAATGAGAGGGCGCGGTAAAAAGGAGTCTACATCACTCTCCGCGTTCCTGTCTCCCAGCATATAAACTATATCATATAATAGCTATGTGGCGACGTGAAAAAGAAACAAACAAACACACATTCACATTTATAATATTAGTATGGTATATTAGTATGGTAGTATGGATTTCAAAAGCATACACTATAGGGAATCCTAGCTGAAACTTTAAATTATACATGCATTACTATGTTCCGTCATCTATATGTCAAAGTTGTTTGTAACTAAAGAGCAAGTAATTTCGATTTAATTAAACAGTAGAGCTTAACTCGTAAGACATTCTGTGTTATTCAGAAGATAATGTCTCATTTGATAATCGTTTAACAGCCGTAAGATAAGTTGCATAACTAAGCCCCGGCTCTCACCAGTTGTAAAATATTAATGACCTACTGCTAAACATTTTTGATCACGTATTTACAATCTCTCATCAACCCATTATTGTCCCACTGCCGGGCACGGGTCTTCTCTCAGAATGAGAGAGTTTAGGCCATAGTCCACCATGCTGGCCAAGTGCAAATTGTATTTACAGTACTAACAAAGAGTATGAGTAGGTTGGATCTAATAAGGTTGGATCTAATAAGGTTTTCAAGGTAGAACCAGTGTAGTTCGACCGGGGAAGTACCACCGCCACACCTATTTCTAACGTGAAGCATTTCTTGCATTTCGATGGAAGAGTGTGGTTGCCGGCACTCTTTCACATGAGGCGACCATCATAGTCAAATAAAAAAAAAGTTACATAACGCCTGAAATTGTGTATAGAAAAACTGCAAATAAATATAATTATCAAAACGCATAACTTTTTTATAGAAAATATACTAAATTCAGTTCGCGATATGGTCATTTATACGCTATGTGTGGTTACCCACACTACTTAGTTTCTAGTCACTGGCAGTTAAATATATAGCTGTCGTTACTATAATCTTAAGGGGAAGACGATATGTGATCGAACTATTTAAGAAACAAGTGCACCCGCTAATTTCATCATACATTATAAATGTTTTGAAAGTTATTAAGAAGACAAAATATGCCTAGTTCTATAAATGCGCAAAGATTGTTACAGCCTACTAATTTTTATTGTTTATATACATGTTGTATATATAGTTTAAACTATTATGATATGGAAAAATACAAAAAAATAAAGTCTATACTGATACAAGTACATTGAAGAGTTTGTATTCATAACAGGACAACACAAGACAGGAATTATTTGTGTAGTCTGATGTAGCATCGCTGAACATAAAAAAAATGTGAAATAAGCTTTCAATAGCACTTTAGAACGGAGAAACCAAACAGTTTACTACGCTAACCTAAGTATAAAAGCTTGGTGATAGGTACCCCTAAATACTAAAAAAGTGACAGGCATTTCCACTTAGTACTTAGGCCATCAAGCTCAGGCGAAACACAATTTTTTTAGGGCTTCTATACAGATGACATTTACAGTAACTAATAACCATAATGATACAGACTTGCTTTAAAAAAAATCTAATTAAATTACGAAGCAACTATTACACGTTAGTTCGCTAAAAGATCATTGAAATCCATCGCATACCAGCTTAAGAGCCCATCACACCAATCACTATCGCCCGTGGTAACCGCAGTTCCCGTAGCGGTAAGCGCGCCCGTAAGGTGAACGACATCGGAAAAAACCAGGGAAACAGGAGCATGCGAATACTGCGTGGAAAAGAATTCTTGGGGAATTTTAAAAGAATGTTGCTCGCTCGCTTCCGTCTTGATCGATCGCTGTGGCGCGTGGATACCTTTATTTATGCCCTACCAGCCGTACCTTGCGTTTTCACTTCTTAAGTAACATCACATGACGATTCATATGAATTTAACAGAAATGTTATTCTTTTCACTAATTTTGGAATACGTTACTTAGCTCAATGTACCACGTCACTGTTAGTTTTGAATTCAAATTTAATTTTAACTTTAAAATTAAATTTTAAATAAAACTAGTCACCCGTCGCAACGGTCTAAATTCGACCGTAATTGAAATGAAAAAACTAAACTTCATATTGTCCAAAGTAGCACGAATATTTGTCTAATTCAAATATTTTTTTTTTTTTTTTTTTTATTTTACTGAAGTAGCAAACGAGCATGCCAGTCCACCTGATAGTAAGTGGTCACTGCCGCTCATGGACATCTGTAACCAACTTCATACAGAACATGGGTTCTATCTGAAATCAAACACAGATGCGTTGCTACTCCCGAGGACTATGATGGTCGCCTACCCTTCTATCGAAACGCAAGAAATGCTTCACGCTAGAAATAGGTGTGACGGTGGTACTTCCCCGGTCGAACTACACTGGTTCTACCACCTTGTAAATTGTAATAATTTTCAAGTTACTTTGAATGCACTCGTTAAAGGTAAAAAGAGGTTTATTAACTAAGCTGCATTTAAAAGGAAGAGTCGGTATTTTGACAAAGACATCTCACATTTTTGACGTTATGTGTTTTCATAGTAAGACATTGAATGTTCTATTTCGTTTATTATGTATGTGTTTGTGTCAAATGCAAGGCAGTGAGCGTAATATGTTTTTAGTTGATTTTATGTATGTTGTATGCATTATTGGAAAAAAAATATTAGCATTGCGCCATCCTTCTCTACATCACCTATAACCGTGCGTAATTTCATACTCCTCCGTCTGCGGCAAGTATCTTGTGAACGGATCACAAGTTTTTGCTTCACGTATTAAAATATAGATAATGATATTTTTACATTAATTTCAGTAGTTTTGGTTTAAGACGACTTCAAACGTGCTGACAAACGGACAAACGTTAGTTGAAAAAAAATTTTTTTTTCCCAGTCCGTTAAGCCTCTTTTTGCAAATAAACGGAAAACTTCAATGAAAATTGTGGAAATCTTCTTCGTTGGAAATTTTGTATGGATTTGGTTTTTGTTTGTAATTTTGAAGCAGTTTTTTTTATTTTATACAGTTCATTATTTCAATTGTGTTTTGTTAAGAATCGTCTGTCTTAAGTGTGTCTATTTTTGTTGAATGGATATCGATTCCATCTACGTAATTATCTATTTCACACTGTTTCACTTAAATTAGGCCTTTTTCTTTCTCTCTTATGCTATATTCCTCAATTCTTTGTTTATAAAATATATATACTGACTGTTTATCTAAATATAACTTGGTTGAAATACATAAATAGATATATTTAACAAATATGGTTGTTTGTTAAATACATGAATAAGGATAAAACGATTCCATTCTTTAAAAATGACACAAATAAAAAAAACTGCAGATTGTACATTTAGTGTCTACATTTTTTTCTTGTTACATTTAGTGTAACAAGAAAAAAATGTAGTGAGTGTTACGAAGTGCTTTCCTTTTACTTACAAAATCGTTAATGATAGTCTTTTTACATTAATTTGACAGACATATTGATTTGCGGTCGAATTACGTCCTAATTCATCAATTGTGTAAGATTTTAATAGAATAATGATCTATCTAATAGATTCCTTCTGATAGGTAACACGAATCTGGCGAATGGCGAAGATATAAATCGAGACCGTCCTTCACATTTCGTAATAATAGGTTAAATAATACTATGTTAATGTACAACGCATATATTTTTTCATTTGTTGTAAGTCCATAGGTAAAGAGAAAAAAATGTTTCCACTTGAGGAAATGTACGTGTTATATTTAGATAACATAACACCGTAAAATATTTATATTCCATGAAATAAGCGCAATTTAAAGAATAATATATACCTATTTTTATTTTGATACCCAGAAAGCTTGCGTAATATGCAGTTGTGAATGATTTCTCTTCTGAGACTGAAATTTATTGTTTGGCTGTTTGAATTTACGTATATACAGAACTACGTATCATACCACTGTTTTTAACCGACTTCCAAAAAGGAGGAGGTTATCAATTCGTCTGTATTTTTTTTTTTTTTTTTTTTTTTTTTTATATTTGTTACCTCATTTCTCCGGACTGGGTGAACCGATTTAGATGATTTTTTTTTATTTGAAAGGTAGTGCGTGTCATAGGGTCCCATTTTTTTTTAGTATTTTTTTGACTAGGGCATCCATAAGAAAAACGCATAAGTCTTAAATTTGCATTTTCAATGTACGCGATAAATGTATGAATAACTCAATATCCCGCCAACCGATTTTGATGATTCTTTTTTTATTAGAAAGGATGTACTCCAGGGGTAGTCTGATAAGAGTTTGATAAGGTTCTAATCATAGGATCTTCAACTTTTTGGAGCAAAATAATAAAATTAGTGATAGTCGGCCGAACCTTAGCTGGAGAAGTCCAATTGAGTAAAATATAGAATAAAATTACTATGTAGGTATTTACTATGAAAAATTTGACCTTCAACTCTTCAATCCTGATGATGCAGGGGTACTGCTAGCCTGAACTATAAAAGTTGGTCGTTTGATGTTTGCGAATATATAATGAAATTGTTAAGCAAATTCATGGGACAAAAATTTGACCTTCAACTCCTCAACCCTGATGATGCAGGGGTACTTAAAGCCAAAACCATAGGAATAAGCCATTTGGTGCTTACGTATATGTTATAAGATTACTGAGCAAAAACATAAGATGAAAAATTTGACCTTCAACTCCTCAACCCTGATGATGGAGGGGTACTTCAATCCTAAACCATAGAAGTTGGCAATTTGGTGCTTACGGTTATGTAAAGAAAATACTAAGCAAAAATATAAAATCAAAAATTTGACCTTCAACTCCTCAACCCTGATGATGAAGGGGTACTTCAATCCTAAACCATAGGAGTTGGCAATTTGGTGCTTACGGTTATGTAAAAATAATACTAAGCAGAGGCACAAAATTAAAATTTTGACCTTCAACTCCTCGACCCTGATGATGAAGGGGTACTTCAATTCTAAACCATAGGAGTTGGCAATTTGGTGCTTACGGGTATGTAAAAATAATACCAAACAGAGGCACAAAATTAAAATTTTGACCTTCAACTCCTAAACCCTGATGATGCAGGGTACTGCAAGCCTGAGCCATAGAAGTTAGCCACCTGGTACTAACGTATATGTTATAAGATTACTAAGCAACAATATAAGATGAAAAATTTGACCTTCAACTCCTCAACCCTGATGATGGAGGGGTACTTCCAGAGGGGGCGCCCTGTTTGTATGAATTGTAAAAGTGTTTTATGTTTAATTTTTGTGAATATGTAGATGCACAAAGCAAACTTAGAGGCTTTATTTAAATACAAACATAAAAATATAGTCACTAAAAAGTGTAAAATAAAAACTTTTTAACAAAAAATATCTACCGACTTCCATGTCACAAAAAAGTAAAAAATAATTTAAATATATTTTGGTCTAGAACATACTCAGTACTTAGTACATAGTTCTGAAGTCGGTGCTCATATAGGACGTAGTTACCGTCGTCCAGCGAAATATGTCGAGCACCGACTTCAGGACTATGTACTAAGTACTGAGTATGTTCTAGACCAAAATATATTTAAATTATTTTTTACTTTTTTGTGACATGGAAGTCGGTAGATATTTTTTGTTAAAAAGTTTTTATTTTACACTTTTTAGTGACTATATTTTTATGTTTGTATTTAAATAAAGCCTCTAAGTTTGCTTTGTGCATCTACATATTCACAAAAATTAAACATAAAACACTTTTACAATTCATACAAACAGGGCGCCCCCTCTGGAAGTACCCCTCCATCATCAGGGTTGAGGAGTTGAAGGTCAAATTTTTCATCTTATATTGTTGCTTAGTAATCTTATAACATATACGTTAGTACCAGGTGGCTAACTTCTATGGCTCAGGCTTGCAGTACCCTGCATCATCAGGGTTTAGGAGTTGAAGGTCAAAATTTTAATTTTGTGCCTCTGTTTGGTATTATTTTTACATACCCGTAAGCACCAAATTGCCAACTCCTATGGTTTAGAATTGAAGTACCCCTTCATCATCAGGGTCGAGGAGTTGAAGGTCAAAATTTTAATTTTGTGCCTCTGCTTAGTATTATTTTTACATAACCGTAAGCACCAAATTGCCAACTCCTATGGTTTAGGATTGAAGTACCCCTTCATCATCAGGGTTGAGGAGTTGAAGGTCAAATTTTTGATTTTATATTTTTGCTTAGTATTTTCTTTACATAACCGTAAGCACCAAATTGCCAACTTCTATGGTTTAGGATTGAAGTACCCCTCCATCATCAGGGTTGAGGAGTTGAAGGTCAAATTTTTCATCTTATGTTTTTGCTCAGTAATCTTATAACATATACGTAAGCACCAAATGGCTTATTCCTATGGTTTTGGCTTTAAGTACCCCTGCATCATCAGGGTTGAGGAGTTGAAGGTCAAATTTTTGTCCCATGAATTTGCTTAACAATTTCATTATATATTCGCAAACATCAAACGACCAACTTTTATAGTTCAGGCTAGCAGTACCCCTGCATCATCAGGATTGAAGAGTTGAAGGTCAAATTTTTCATAGTAAATACCTACATAGTAATTTTATTCTATATTTTACTCAATTGGACTTCTCCAGCTAAGGTTCGGCCGACTATCACTAATTTTATTATTTTGCTCCAAAAAGTTGAAGATCCTATGATTAGAACCTTATCAAACTCTTATCAGACTACCCCTGGAGTACATCCTTTCTAATAAAAAAAGAATCATCAAAATCGGTTGGCGGGATATTGAGTTATTCATACATTTATCGCGTACATTGAAAATGCAAATTTAAGACTTATGCGTTTTTCTTATGGATGCCCTAGTCAAAAAAATACTAAAAAAAAATGGGACCCTATGACACGCACTACTAGCGTCAAGCATTTATTGCGTTTCGAAGGCGACCATCATAGACCTCGAGAGTAGCAACGCATGATTGACTTCAAATAGAACCCATGTTCTATTTGAAGTTGCTAACAAATGTTGATGGGCGGCAGTGATATCTTACCATCAGGTTGACTGCATGTAGCATACTTCAATCAGATGAAAAAATAAAAATAATAATAAAAAAGGATTATCGGCAAAAAACCTATATTTTGACTAAACCAAAAAGTAATAAATAAACATTATTTTAGAGGTATCTGCATAATTTATCTACAAAGGTACAAAGAAATTTGTCTTAACTAATATCATAGAAATAATCAACACCGCAATAAATCATCAATTTCTTAATGACTGTTGTACAAAAACAACAGCCCTGTAGTCTAATGAATCGAAAGTGAGAAAGTTGAAAGTCTGCGCCGGCGCATCGAAATGAGCAAGTTGGAGTTGAAGGTTTCGCGGGGTCGGATTTGATTGGCAACGAGCAAAGATATTATCATAAAACGATCACTTTTTGTGTAATAGCGGCAAAGAAAAACGAAACAAAATCTCGTGATTGTCTATAAATAACCAGATATTAGATGGAGACAAATGCGTTAACGCTAATGACAAGGAAAGTGATGTACGTAATTATATATTGAAATGTACATAGTATAATGAAGCTTATACGCAGTAGGTATGTGAAATTTCGGAGTGCTCTTCAAAAATTCGATTTCAAATTATGATATATATTCAATACAGAAGTTCGATAACTTCTATTAATTTTTTATGAAATTATGAAAACACAAATAATGAGAATGCAAATGCATATTTAAGCGTTGATATTTACCTACTACGCAGCTACCCAATTAGACTTCAAAAGCCCAACGCATATGTGAATGACCACTTAATATCACCTACATGGTCGTTAGCTTCTACTTAAACACTACACGGATTTTTATAGACGAATTAATATACGAGAATTTCGGCAATTATATGTGTCGTGTGTTGTAAATGGGGCCACTTCTTTTCTTTCTGAGAATGTCGTGACAATTAATGCACAAAATTTGAAAGATGGACAAGAGCGTCTTCTTGTGCACCATCAAGACCTTCTGCGCTTACAAATCTTCAGAAGAATTCAGCAATTTAATCCAAAATACTAATGGAATACTAAAAACTAGTTACCCGCCGCAACGGTCAAAATTTGACCGTAATTTAAATTAAAAAACTAAATTTCATATTGTCCAAAGTAGAACGAATATTTGTCTAATTTAAATGAATTGTAATAATTTTCAAGTTATTTTGAACGTACCCGTTAAAGGTAAAAAGAGGTTTATTAACTAAGCTGCATTTAAAAGCAATTGCGGGTATATTGACAAAGACATCTGACATTTTTGACGTTATGTGTTTTCATAGTTAGACATTGTATGTTCTATTTCGTTTATGCATGTGTTTGTGTCAAATGCAAGGTAGTACATTACACTATGTGTTTTTAGTTGATATTATGTATATTTTACGCATTATTTGAAAAAAAAATATTAGCATTAATGAAACCGTGGGTAATTTTATACTCCTCCGCCTGCGGCAAGTATCTTAAAAACACAAGTTTTTGCTTCACGTATTAGATAGAATATCTTCATGCAAGTAGCACATGAATGAATTAATATTAGTCAGAATCGTTCAAACATTAGCGTATAGCTTTTATCATGTTTTTAGAAAGGCAATTAAATTGTCATACATCATTTACGATACCAGATGCGAACGGTACAATAATAATAAACATTTACTTACGCACGACATAAACTAACGTTTATAACGGCGACCTACCATCAAGTATCATTTCGATTTCTACTGAGAGTAATGACACCTGGTGCAATACTTTCATGATTTTGTTCATCTGTATGTTGTGCTCGTAATCTATGTAATGTTGATGATTGTTAGTGTCGATGTTAGTGATGTTGAATTTTTTTGTTGCTTTTCATAGTGAAATGCCTGCTGAAGTTAAAAAGAGCTTAGGTTTTGTTTATTATTAAAATCTGCAAAAGTGAGTCAAATTCATATTATGACGCTCGGTTGAGATTTAAATCGAGATCAATAGATGCTTCTTCAAACAGAACATGGGTTCTCGCTTGCGACGTATGAAAAAACGGTTGAAGTACAAGGATCATACCAATTTTAATTATAATATAAAAACTTTTTAACAAAAAATATCTACCGACTTCCATGTCACAAAAAAGTAAAAAATAATTTAAATATATTTTGGTCTAGAACATACTCAGTACTTAGTACATAGTTCTGAAGTCGGTGCTCATATAGGACGTAGTTACCGTCGTCCAGCGAAATATGTCGAGCACCGACTTCAGGACTATGTACTAAGTACTGAGTATGTTCTAGACCAAAATATATTTAAATTATTTTTTACTTTTTTGTGACATGGAAGTCGGTAGATATTTTTTGTTAAAAAGTTTTTATATTATAATTAAAATTGGTATGATCCTTGTACTTCAACCGTTTTTTCATACGTCGCAAGCGAGAACCCATGTTCTGTTTGAAGAAGCATCTATTGATCTCGATTTAAATCTCAACCGAGCGTCATAATATGAATTTGACTCACTTTTGCAGATTTTAATAATAAACAAAACCTAAGCTCTTTTTAACTTCAGCAGGCATTTCACTATGAAAAGCAACAAAAAAATTCAACATCACTAACATCGACACTAACAATCATCAACATTACATAGATTACGAGCACAACATACAGATGAACAAAATCATGAAAGTATTGCACCAGGTGTCATTACTCTCAGTAGAAATCGAAATGATACTTGATGGTAGGTCGCCGTTATAAACGTTAGTTTATGTCGTGCGTAAGTAAATGTTTATTATTATTGTACCGTTCGCATCTGGTATCGTAAATGATGTATGACAATTTAATTGCCTTTCTAAAAACATGATAAAAGCTATACGCTAATGTTTGAACGATTCTGACTAATATTAATTCATTCATGTGCTACTTGCATGAAGATATTCTATCTAATACGTGAAGCAAAAACTTGTGTTTTTAAGATACTTGCCGCAGGCGGAGGAGTATAAAATTACCCACGGTTTCATTAATGCTAATATTTTTTTTTCAAATAATGCGTAAAATATACATAATATCAACTAAAAACACATAGTGTAATGTACTACCTTGCATTTGACACAAACACATGCATAAACGAAATAGAACATACAATGTCTAACTATGAAAACACATAACGTCAAAAATGTCAGATGTCTTTGTCAATATACCCGCAATTGCTTTTAAATGCAGCTTAGTTAATAAACCTCTTTTTACCTTTAACGGGTACGTTCAAAATAACTTGAAAATTATTACAATTCATTTAAATTAGACAAATATTCGTTCTACTTTGGACAATATGAAATTTAGTTTTTTAATTTAAATTACGGTCAAATTTTGACCGTTGCGGCGGGTAACTAGTTTTTAGTATTCCATTAGTATTTTGGATTAAATTGCTGAATTCTTCTGAAGATTTGTAAGCGCAGAAGGTCTTGATGGTGCACAAGAAGACGCTCTTGTCCATCTTTCAAATTTTGTGCATTAATTGTCACGACATTCTCAGAAAGAAAAGAAGTGGCCCCATTTACAACACACGACACATATAATTGCCGAAATTCTCGTATATTAATTCGTCTATAAAAATCCGTGTAGTGTTTAAGTAGAAGCTAACGACCATGTAGGTGATATTAAGTGGTCATTCACATATGCGTTGGGCTTTTGAAGTCTAATTGGGTAGCTGCGTAGTAGGTAAATATCAACGCTTAAATATGCATTTGCATTCTCATTATTTGTGTTTTCATAATTTCATAAAAAATTAATAGAAGTTATCGAACTTCTGTATTGAATATATATCATAATTTGAAATCGAATTTTTGAAGAGCACTCCGAAATTTCACATACCTACTGCGTATAAGCTTCATTATACTATGTACATTTCAATATATAATTACGTACATCACTTTCCTTGTCATTAGCGTTAACGCATTTGTCTCCATCTAATATCTGGTTATTTATAGACAATCACGAGATTTTGTTTCGTTTTTCTTTGCCGCTATTACACAAAAAGTGATCGTTTTATGATAATATCTTTGCTCGTTGCCAATCAAATCCGACCCCGCGAAACCTTCAACTCCAACTTGCTCATTTCGATGCGCCGGCGCAGACTTTCAACTTTCTCACTTTCGATTCATTAGACTACAGGGCTGTTGTTTTTGTACAACAGTCATTAAGAAATTGATGATTTATTGCGGTGTTGATTATTTCTATGATATTAGTTAAGACAAATTTCTTTGTACCTTTGTAGATAAATTATGCAGATACCTCTAAAATAATGTTTATTTATTACTTTTTGGTTTAGTCAAAATATAGGTTTTTTGCCGATAATCCTTTTTTATTATTATTTTTATTTTTTCATCTGATTGAAGTATGCTACATGCAGTCAACCTGATGGTAAGATATCACTGCCGCCCATCAACATTTGTTAGCAACTTCAAATAGAACATGGGTTCTATTTGAAGTCAATCATGCGTTGCTACTCTCGAGGTCTATGATGGTCGCCTTCGAAACGCAATAAATGCTTGACGCTATAAATAAGTGTGGCGGGGGTACTTCCCTGGTCGTAGAAGTATTATACTGTATTTTAATCTACATTTTCCATTCTTTAGTCTTTAAGAAAAATAGTAAAATATGTATAACGCAAACAAATTCTAGGCCAAAGTCACGGCATAATTTGTTTAAAAACTAGATGGTACATATTTTTACCACCCGGTACTGTAATATAATGATTTAAGTTCAAGTTCAACGAACATCAACAACTTATACGCAAACGGTTCATTTAACACATTCTTCAACTTAATGGTCCTTTACAAAACAACCCTGCCCACTTCATTAACCACCCGGCTAATGACAAGCTAGATCAGTACATTATTCATCCAGCCCTTGAGAATGCGATACAGTTATGACCTGGATCTAGCCTTGTAATAAAGTGTAGGTAATCGTTTCAGATTGCACAGTAAGGGCATTATAATTTCCCGATAGAACCTTTAGTATTGAGCTGTGAAGTCTCGATGTAACTCCACAGATAAGCGGAGTAGGTTTCCTCGCTCCAGGCAAAGGAATTCTCATTGTATTCAATGATAACAGTTACGGTAATGCAGCGGATGTGAAGGTTAACCTACCAACAATCTTGCTGTTATTTATTAACTATGTTAGTACAGAAAGGAAACAATTTTCTAGCGCAATTTTTCACAAATATACTTTTAAAACGTAAGAAAAGTAGTTTAGAATAGTGTATTCAAAGTAACCCGTTAATTCAAATTTTGATAAACATTTTAAAGAACAAAAACCGGTAATTTATAGATGCAAGCGATATAATGTAGGAATAGATCGGAGAAAATATACAGCTATTTGTTTCAAGGATTGAAATGGAAAGAATGACGATATAATGGTTTATAGAACCGCTCGGAAATTTATCGATAGATACTTATTAACTATTAGAATTTACAATTTTATTACGCAACTGACATTTTTCGTATCAATTAAAGCAAGGCATAATGCTGTTCACATCCACTTTCGCTTTCTACCCTATATCATCATGTCTTAAGGATACGGTTTTCGTACACTGATTAACAAAAGATAAATGGTAATTTTAAGTTAATACGAAGCCAGTACTGACAGCTAGCTTAGCTACTTTCTGCCATTTCATTTTCCATAAATGAAGGCAAAGATCAATATGAAGAAGATAAGATAAATGGTATTGCGTTCATTAAAGTTGTGATATTCGAAATTTATCACTTCACGTTAGATATAAATTGATTCGTTTCGGGGACAGACATAATAACGGTTTTAAATCCACACAAACAATTTAAAGAGCACCCAAGCATGTAATTTGTTGATGAAACGATAACAGATGGTACCGATATTGCTAGTCGAACGAGAGTGGTGAGAAAAGGCATTGCTATGAATGGACTAGTAGGAACATCTTTATAATGATCATGGAGCCTTCTGGGCATTGTTAGTGTGATCTGTTCAATAGAACTCTTCAATCTGATAAGTTGTTTATTTCTGCTATTAGATCCAATTGCAAGGTTTATGATTGCTATTGCAGTCAGCTTATTATTTTAATAAAGGGTAAAGGTGAGTAGCCTACTTCTTGTTGAATAGCGTATCAGTAACTTGTCTATCAATGTCATGAGGAATTTTTCATGTGCTATTGGAGACAGATTTTTAATTACTTATATCTTAAATAAGAAATGATTTATAATATTTTAATCATGAATATTAATTACAAAAATAACTGTAACGAAAAATAAAATAACGGTTTAGGTCACGCTGTGGCATAACAAAAACATTTTTTTTTATACTTTAACCTAACGATAAGGCAGACGGGCTACCTGATGGAAAGTAGTCACCGTCGCCAATGGACATTCGCAACACTAGAGGAGTCAACAATGCATCGCCGGCTTTGAAGGAGAGCTTTTTTCGCACCTTTCTTGAAGAACCCCATGTCTTAGCGCTCCGGGAATACCTCAGGAGGAAGCTCATTCCACAACTTGCACGTCCGTGGCAAAAACGAGCGTGCAAACCGAACCGTGGAGGACCGCCACGAGTCCAGTTGGTGTGGTCCAGTCTGTTGGTGTGAAACATATATTTAATTCTAGTTTGCATTGCATTTCAGGCTTGGAACTAGTAAAGCAACATTCCTTGTAAAAATGAAATACTAATTAGGCATTAACTCGGGGGACCTAGGGAAGAAGTCCGCCGCCTCTATGCAGGTGTCGTGCACTCTATCGCGCTCTATGGCGCCCCGGTTTGGTCACACAGGCTGACGGCGAGCCGGCGCCGCGCGGCGAAACTCCTCGCCGCGCAGCGCACGATCGCGATTAGGGTGGCACGCGGATATCGCACGATATCTTATGAGGCGGCAAATGTCCTGGCGCGGATTCCGCCCCTGGACATTCTGGCGGAGATGAACGCAGACATTTTTAACAAGATACGCGTTCTCCGCCAGAGGGCTGAACCCCCGAATGAGACGATCGCAATGCTTCGTCGGAAAGCCAGATGGCAAGCGTTGACGCGCTGGCGGGACAGACTGCGGGAGCCGCAGAACGCGCGTCAACGAGCCGTCAGCGCCATCCTCCCCAGCTACCGGGCCTGGATGAGGAACGGAGGTCGAGTCACCTACCGACTGACACAGATACTCACCGGACATGGCTGCTTCGGTGAGTATCTGAATCGCATAGGCCGGGAGAGGTCCGCAGTGTGTCACCACTGCGGACATGACCAGGATTCCGCGCAGCACACGCTCGAGCACTGCCCATCGTGGGAGTCAGAGCGGCGGATCCTGGTCAACAAGATCGGGAACGATTTGTCCCCGGCGGCCGTCGTCGCTGCGATGGTGCACTCCAGGGACGCATGGGAGGCAGTGACCTCCTTCTGCGAAACAGTCATGTTCGCGAAGGAGGGTGCTGAGAGAGAACGGGAGCGCGCAGATCCCGCTCGGCGAAGGAGCCGCCGGGGCAGACGTAGGTAACGTCCCCCCGGCGCTACTCCCTGTAGTCGGGGAGTAGAATACGGCTACGGTATCCCCTGCCTGTCGTAAGAGGCGACTAAAAGGGGGCTCCTGGGGTTGCGGACGGCTCGAGAGGGAGCTCGAACCGCCCAGCCAGCAACCCCGAGAAGGACGGTGGCATGTGTGGCTGCATGTCGCCGTAGACACCGGAAGATGCAGGGGGACAGCTACATGTCCCCTAAGAGACGAGCCCATGAGGGGCGCTGCGCTAGGGGGTACTGGCGCATTTTCTTTAGAGGTCCCGGGGTCCCCTACAAGCGCTGAGGAAGGCCACCGAGGAGGTTTTAGTGGGTAAAAATCCCACATAACCCGGAGTCTCTCCTCAAGGCTCCGGGTACCTTTTGAAGGTTTCCTCCCCGCCAACAAAAAAAAAAAAAAAAAAAGATACTTATTAACTATTAGAATTTACAATTTTATTACGCAACTGACATTTTTCGTATCAATTAAAGCAAGGCATAATGCTGTTCACATCCACTTTCGCTTTCTACCCTATATCATCATGTCTTAAGGATACGGTTTTCGTACACTGATTAACAAAAGATAAATGGTAATTTTAAGTTAATACGAAGCCAGTACTGACAGCTAGCTTAGCTACTTTCTGCCATTTCATTTTCCATAAATGAAGGCAAAGATCAATATGAAGAAGATAAGATAAATGGTATTGCGTTCATTAAAGTTGTGATATTCGAAATTTATCACTTCACGTAAAATATAAATTGATTCGTTTCGAGGACAGACATAATAACGGTTTTAAATCCACACAAACAATTTAAAGAGCACCAAAGCATGTAATTTGTCGATGAAACGATAACAGATGGTACCGATATTGCTAGTCGAACGAGAGTGGTGAGAAAAGGCATTGCTATGAATGGACTAGTAGGAACATCTTAATAATGATCATGGAGCCTTCTGGGCATTGTTAGTGTGATCTGTTCAATAGAACTCTTCAATCTGATAAGTTGTTTATTTCTGCTATTAGACCCAATTGCAAGGTTTATGATTGCTATTGTAGTCAGCTTATTATTTTAGTATAAAGGGTAAAGGTGAGTAGCCTACTTCTTGTTGAATAGCGTATCAGTAACTTGTCTATCAATGTCATGAGGAATTTTTCATGTGCTATCCGAGATAGATTTTTAATTACTTATATCTTAAATAAGAATTAAAAAACAAAATACTTATATTACAGATACTAGAAGAGAAAGTGAATGTTTTATAATATTTAAATCATGAATATTAATTACAAAAATAACTGTAAGGAAAAATAAAATAACGGTTTAGGTCACACTGTGGCATAACAAAAACATATATTTAATTCTAGTTTGCATTGCATTTCAGGCTTGGAACTAGTAAAGCAACATTCTTTGTAAAAATGAAATACTAATTAGGCATGTATTAATTAAATCGCGTGCAAGCGCTCTGAAACGGATAGGTCATGATTCTTTTTTTGTCCATTAGACCATTAGCTTTTTAACTGAATCGGAACATGCTACCATGTTTTTATATTAATATTATATAACTGTTTGTTCATGCAATATTTAAATCTCAAACATGTTGAGCTGATATTTTTAAATCGCCTTGTGTAATTTAATGACATTTATATCTAATCGAAAGTATTAGATATATTTATATCTAATACTTTCAATTATGATGTGGTAATTATTATCATATTAATACGTGAAGCAAAAACTTGTGACGCATTTTTAAGTAATATGCTGCGGATTAGTATGAAATTTTGCACGGTTATAGTGGACGTAGAGAAGGATTGCAGAATGTTAATATTTTTTCAAATAATGCACAAAACATACGTAAAATCAACTAAAACACGTTACATTCACTACCGTGCATTTGCCACAATCACATAATTATCATACTAAGTAGAACATTCAATGTCTTACTATGAAAACACTTAACTTCAGAAATGTCAGTGTCTTTGTCAAAATACCCGATATTGCTTTTAAATGCGGTTTAGCTTATTAAACCTCTTTTTATATTTACTACTAAAACTACTTCAAAATGATTACATTTTATTTGAATTAGAGAAATATTCGTACTACTTTGGACAATATGAAGTTTAGTTTTTGAAGTGAAACTTCTTTATCGGGGTTGTTTTTAAATTTTAGTGTAACATTTTTACGTTACGTTATGTTACGTTACGTTACGTTACGCGCCATCTTTTTTATTCCGTTACGCGCCATCTTTTTCTTATCCCTACCACGCGTGATATTAGATAGATTGTTATAGATTAGATTATTAGATAAAGTTTAATAAAAGCCTTTTATTAAACTTTATCTAATTTAACTTTATTTAACCAATTTCTGTAAAGTTGCATATAGTAAATTATTTTTTGAAAAATAACGTCATAAAGAAGTTTCACTTCTTACGAGTGTACGCTAGTACACGCACACATTTTTTTAATTTAAATTACGGTCGAATATCGACCGATGTGACTAGTATATTTAATAGCTTGCGATGCACTTACGTCAGTAGTACTACCATACAATAAAACCAACTCCTTAGCATCGCAAAGGTCAAGCGTATTTCAAAAAAGTGTAATGTTTTAAAGCGTGGGTACTACTTTACTTATTCCAGACTTACAAAACTCATTAAAAAAACATTGAAGAATTTGGTGCCAGCTTTATACCTCCATTGAACGACAATTTCATTGCAAATCCACAACTTATGGATTTACTACCACAATCTTGATGTTGATATATAACAAACTTTACTTTCTTAGAATACTATCTATATATATAAAATTCTCGTGTCACAATGTTCGTTCCCGTGCACCTCCGAAACGACTTGATTGATTCTCATGAAATTTCGTGAGCATATTAAGTAAGTCTGAGAATCGGCCAACATTTTTCATACCCGTTAGTGATAAGGGTTGTCAACCCTTAACATATTTTTTTTAATTTTTTATATAGCATAACAAAGTTTGCCGGATAGCTTTAAAAATGTAAACTCCATGAGTTTTTAATTCTATGAAATCGGCAATATTCTGCCTTCAGTGTAAATTTCCACCTACTACCAACGAACCTTTTCATCGCATTTCACTGTTACAATACGTTATCTGTTCACTACCATCTAGCTATTATGCCTGAGAACTTGCGGATTATCACCACTCGATCACGCAAACTTTATTTGCATGCTCGTTCAAGCGATGCACTTGCGAACTGCGGTTCGTTTTATGCGTCACATTGTGTTAGATATTGCTAGAAATATTTTAGATTACTTGTTGTCTTAAGGTAATCTGTTTTTCTATATATGATCTTTAGCATGTTCTACGATCTAATATAAAGATTATTGACCCTAAAACTTACTTAATTGAGCTTAGGTAAGATTTTGTGACGTATTTACTCGTAGTTTTTAAGCTTTTAAGCGCGGCGACCGAATCAACAAATTCCGTAATGGAAAAACCTAACACCTGCCATTCCGCCTACCATGTAACGCGGCCGACCTTCCGCTTAACGTGTATGTATATGGTACGACAGTACGAAGCGATACGAGCTGCTCGGAAATCGGATGAATATGTTAGCAGCTGTTTGTGAGAAAGTATATAGTATCAAAGAAAAAAACTTGAATTAATATCAAAGAAAAAAATACTGGGTAAGTAATAAATAATTAGAATTGCATAAGTTGATAAAAAAGCTATGCAATAGCTTTACGGTGACAGCCCACGATTGCCGCACGTTTTTTTAAGTCCTATATAAAGCAGAATAAGTATCTATTTTTGAGGCGGCCGAAAAGCATACTTTTTTCAAATTAGGGACGCATCTGCAACCAATTTCAGACATTATTCTTCTTCTATTAATATTTTCTGCTAGGTGACTAGGACCTGCTCACATGAACTTTACGTTACATAGATATTTTATAAGCACTTCAGTTGTTGCATGCCGCGTCGCTCAGTACCCTTCCATTACTTCGCAATGTATTTTTTGTCCGCCTTCTTTATCTTCAGTTGTTTGAGCTACTACATTGTATTGCATAGCCGCTAATAAATCGCGTAATGATTCATGTTTACTATCATCGTTTTTAATTGCAGGTGGGTTAGACGAGTTCATGTACATATATCACTTCTTTCCGCTCGCGTTGGAGTGGCTTGAAATCTATCATTAAATTTATTAACTATTGCGTTCCGCTCATATATTCTTTATGTAACTTTTATTATTGCGTTCAACTTACTTCTGATTTCTGAGCCTCGCCATTTGTTTGCCTATGTGCTCTGTTAAACAGTGAAGCAGACAATTTTGACCACAGTGCGAATCACGATAGGAAACTCTAATACAGGCTTGAACGGGACCATATAACTATATAAAGATAGCAAAACAAGTACCATATTGCAAATTGATTACATATAAAATCATTTTACAACAAATCGCATGTCATGTCAGTCTTTGCACAATCGGTCGTCTTTATTCAATACGCACAATGCAAAATACCTAATAATTCGTGGATGACAAAATACGTCATAAAGCCATCATTTTGCACTCAAGTATTGTGACATCTCGAGATGTCGATGGGAAAATTTGCCATCATCGCAGTATCTTGCGAAAGATTCACCGCAGTTAGACCCCGTTAACCGAATACTAAGCTGATAGAATCAATAAGGAAATTTAGGCTTCAATGGGCATTGTTTACTCCGCTTGAATAATCTTGCTAAGTAAAACCTTGTTCTATTTTGCATCTTAAAACTTAATAGATTATTCATAAAGATGCTTAGTTTTTTAACTGATTTATTAACCAACTTAAATAAGATGCTATCAATAAGATCTATAGATAGAACCCACGTTCTACATGAAGTTTCTTACAGATGTCCTTGAGCGGCAATGACTACTTACCATTAGATGGACTACATACTCGTTTGCTATTTCAATCAGATACAAAATGATTGTTTAACAACTTGCAATTAAAGAATAGTAAAAATATTATGAAGCTACTAATTTAACTAAATGTGAGGTAATTAAGTACATATATGTAACTTGCTTAGTATATAGCTTAACAATATCTTCAAAGCATGTTGTAGCATGTGTAACGAGTTTAGTTGACTTAGCGACTGTTTGTGTGTACAGATGTTTATCAATTATGCCATTAAATACATCAATATGAAATTTCGCTCGTCAACCCATTATTGTCCCACTGTTGAACACGGGTCCTCTCAGAATGAGAGTTTAGGCCATAGTCCACAGCGCTGGCCAAGTGCGAATTGGTGGACATATAAAATTTATACAACCTTAATCTTAAAGTAAGACTCCTCATCTATAACATTGTTAAGTAACAAGACAATAGACTAACATAAAACTATTTAGTATTAAGATCATTTTCTCACATATGTGCAGTAAGTACCGAGGCAGTAAGTCTAAGTATGCTGACAATTTTTTCTCGTCAATCTGACAACAGAATAGCATATGAATGTGATCTGAAACAATCGTTATTGCAATACCGGCCTCAGGATATCGGATGGGAATTCAAGCGATTGTTTTAAGCGTTCTTGTATGTGATGCAATGTATGTATGTATTGTTGGATCGCTGTTTGATGCATGTATTTTGATTGTCAGTAGTAATTTCAGGTATTTAACTCATTTTTAAATCGGTCTCTTTCTTGCTCACTGTGCAATATGTACTTAGCCATCTGTAATATTGATTTTGTTTATTTCAGGTTGTAACTTCTATCCTGTTGGTGATTACCTGAAGTTCGTCCGGATACCAGAAGATCTGAATGTGGGCGATGAGGTTCTGCAAGTTGAAGTACACCCCAGGTAATACGATATATAGTATTTATATCTGTAAAATATTTTGCTATTGTCCATATACATGAAAATGAATGTTTGTCTGTATGTTCTTTATAAAATCAGAAAGTATGCACTTAAATATGTGATGATCTTTATCAAAGTTGTACAGCTAGTCACTATATAGTACATATAAAACAAAGTCGCTTCCCGCTGTCTGTCTCTATGTATGCTTAGATCTTTAAAACTACTCTACGGATTTTAAGGTAGTTTTTTTTAAATAGAGAGAGTGATACAAAAGAAAGGTTGTTATATATAATACATGTGTAATATAGTAGAGAAACACTGAGAATTTTAGACTTTTGACTTTTAAGCGGAACGAAGTTCGCCGAGTCGTCTAGTTATATATAAAATAAACCGCTTAAAATGGCCATCCGACATTTATGGTTCAGTATTTTTTTAGTATGTAGGTATATGTACAGTTATATATAGGACTAATTTAGAAGGCGTTTTTCAGATTAACTGCTATTTAAAACGTTGAAATAGCTTGTCTTTGTCTCATATCTATGTATGTTTCCATTGTTCAAAAATTTTGCATTATAAGCTTATCTATTTTATTTCAATCTGTATACATTAAAATAATGTTAACGTAATGTGTAGTAATAAATCTGCTTATCACTACCAAAAATGTAAGTGAACGGTTAAAGTCGGTTTAATTAAAGTAGATTACACTAATTAGCTCGAATAAACACAGAATTAATTACATGTCGTCTCGTAATTTGTCTCGTCGTTTCTTTCTTTCTAATATATCAGCCTTCTTTATCTTATCCCTACTAATATTATAAATGCGAAAGTAACTCTGTCTGTCTGTCTGTCTGTCTGTCTGTCTGTCTGTCTGTCTGTCTGTCTGTCTGTCTGTCTGTCTGTTACTCTTTCACGCCAAAACTACTGAACCGATTTTTATGAAATTGTGTACACAGATAGTGGTGACCTTGGGATCCATTATAGGCTACTTTTTATTTCAAAAAATGGGTTGAAAATGTTAAAATCGAGCATAAATGTTTGTATGGTAGTTCGTTTTTGACAAAGAGCTGTACTAATAATTCCTTCAAGGGTTATCATAGATTTGATTAAAAACTTATGTGAATAATAAAACATTAAAAAATATTGATTTTGAGTCGACAACATATATCCGTAAAACTCGGTATGTCGCGAATTTTGTTAAATTCCAATGCAAATGACAATCTCCGTATTGGCATTTGACAAGGAGGTGTACTAATAATTCCGTCAAGGGGTATGATAGATTTGATTAAAAACTTATGTGATTAATAAAACATTAAAAAGTATTGATTTTGAGTCGACAACGTATATCCGTAAAACTCGGTATGTCGCAAATTATGATAAAAAAAATTGATAGATGGCGTTATCTACAATACAACTTCGAAGTAATATCGATAAATTAAATGTTGATGTTGAATTACTAATAATTCCGTCAAGGGCTACGAAACACTGGTTTGCAAACTTAAATATAAAATAAATCCACGATAGCATATCTATATCTCTTAAGGTTAACTCACAATAATTATTTTTATGTTCCATATTTTAACTAAAAACAATAAGTTATTTTCGAGTCTGTTGTCTTTTGTTCAGTATTAATCCTTATGTAAATAAATGCATTCGTTAGCTTCGTAATTATAACAAAGATCAAAATTGTCTTTTACACTGTATGCATTAAATAAATACGTTTAAAGTTATTAGAGATATCAAATTATATAATTTCCTTCAAGGGGTACGATAATAAAATTCAGTCAAGGGGCAAGATAGACTTCATTGAAAACTTATCTCAATAATAAAACATTAAAAAATATTGATTTTGAGCCGACAACATACATATATCTGTAAAACTCGGTATATCGCGACTTTTGTTTAATTCCAAATTCCAACTATCGCCATATTAGCCATTTTGCCCTGATGTCATCCTGATCCTTAGTTCATTATGAAATAATACATACCTATAAATCGATAACAATTAATTATCATACAAATAAATGTGATATAAATTTGATTTAATTTACCCACAATATAAAATTACGAGGAATTACCGATGAGTTATATATTAGGTATACTTGCGCCATCTATCCACTAATATGTTGAATTACATTGAATGCGATAGGTGACGTTATTTACAAAACAACTACGGAGTCTATCGATAATTAAAAATGTTGATGTTGAATACTAATAATTCCGTCAAGGGCTACGAAACACTGGATTGCAACCTTAAATATAAAATCAATCCGCGATAGTATATCTCTATCTATATTTTATCATATAATTTCAACGGGGTCGAGATTTGTGCGGGAAAAACTTTGCGATACAATCACTTTTACGCCGGCGAAGCCGCGGGTACAGCTAGTGTTAATATACAGAGCGAAATATTTCTATTTTATTTTAAGCCAATCATCAGCCATTCATTCACAAACGAGTTCTTAGTAGTTAAAATAAATATGACATGATTTTTGACTAAGGTGTTATCAATCTGCAAACTGATTTCATTCAAATGATATAATTATTATGTAGAACCGACTTGGGCTGAACCGCGTGCCAGAGATGCACATACATATAGGTACATAACCGTGTGATAGCCTAATGGTTGAAACATCCCCTTTCGATTGGGAGGTCCGAGGATCAAACACAGGCACGCACCACTGATTTTTCTAAAATTATATGTGTATTAGAAATTAATTATCCCTGATTTTCGTTAAAGGAAAACATCGTGAGGAAACCTACACACCCGAGATTTCTTTAACAAAAAAGTTCTCGGAGGTGTGTGAAGTCCACCAATTCGCACTTGGCCAGCGCGGTGGTCTATGGCCTATAACTCTCTCATTCCGAGAAAAGACTCGTGCCCAGCAGTGGAACGATAATGGGTTGAACCATACACAAACGTACATACATACCAGCGTTGTCAGATTTTCTTCAGTAAATCGGGATTTAAAAACTTTTTGAGTGAAAAAAGCCGGATTTTATAGTCAAAAGCGGAACAGCAGTCCTCGCGATACAAAAGGTGTCCTGTCTTACAGAAAGAAAAATAGTTTTCTCCTACGAATAAGGAAGGCCGGAGGATTTAGCGATCTTTTTTTTGGTCAACTAACTGCAGGTGGACGTAGATTTGGCGACCTTTTTTTGCAAAAATCCAGTCCTTCTATACATGCTCGAAAATTATTACCTTCCTTACTTAGTCAGATAAAAATATGTATGTAATAAAGACCTTCATTAAATATTATATTTGTATTGAAATTCGAAAGTTTTCTAATCTTAAGCACGCAAATTTTGTAAACGAGTTGAAATCTCTGATCTAAGACAAGATATACAAGTATTGCTATACACGACGCATCTTTGTCACGAAAAAACAATGAATTACTTCACTGGCCTACATCGTAATCTCATATTTACAAACGTACAACAAATGATTACGGGCTAAAATAATACATACGACACGACGAATTGGTACACGACACACGTTTGGATAATGTGATATTATGCAATAAATAATACGGATACCAAATAAAGCGTTTTCTGAAAATAGTAGGAAATAAAAAAACACACATTCTATACTCATAGCCCTACACTAGGATTTTCTCATGTGTCGTGGGTACTATGGACTCACACAAGACGAATAAACAAACACCCAGACCAGAAAATGAATCTAAACTCAGCATTCAGATACCTGTCTGGCCGGGAATCGAACCCTGGACCCATTGCGCATCAGACCGGTATGGTAACCGCTCCGCCACGCGTGTCATCTTTTAAAAATTCTTTAAAAATATAATAATGTGCCTAAATAGCTTGATTGGAAATATTTTCATCTTACATTTAATTTATTTTTGACAATACTATAGTTTTACTAGCTATCCCGACAAACGTTGTTTTGCCATATAAAAAATATAAAAAATGTAAAGGGTGGACAACCCTTAAGGGGTATGAAAAATAGATGTTGGCCGATCTCAGACCTACTGAATAAGCATATAATATTTGGTAAAAATCGGTCAAGCCGTTTCGGAGGAGTATGGCAACAAAAACTGTGACACGAGAATTTTATATATTAGATACAACATGACATCGCACGATTACACGATGTTGTAAAGTGCTATACGGCATGATGTCGCGTGCGTCGTGTCGTATGTTTGTGTTTTGTTTACATAGCTTGGACTCTAAATTCAACTTTTATGATATTTCTTATACGAAACATCAGCTAATGCAGATCATTAGCTTGTAGATTAATATAAAATTTTAGGACAATGGAAATGTTTACCTATGTTAATATCATGAATTTCGATATCATGAAATTTCACACCACTAGCATTTATAATTAACGATTAATTCCTGGTTATTACAAAGGATTGTGTTATTCATTCTTAGATGACTAACAGAAATATTGTAATATTGCTCTTAGTGCAAAATACTTTTAGTATCATCATTATATTTTAAACTAGTTGACCCGGCAAACTTCGTTCCCCCTAAATATCAAAGACCTAAAATTATCAGTGTTCCTCTACTATATTATGCATGTATTAAACATAAAAACCATCCTTTTCAATTAGAGTGATTAATCTATTAAAACAAACGCATTAAAATCCGTAGCGTAGTTTTAAAGATCTAAGTATACATAAGGATAGACAGCGGGAAGCGACTTTGTTTTATACTATGTAGTGATGTTCTGTGATACGGAAGCGAAACTGCGTACATATATAGCTGAGAACATTTGGTTCTAATAATAATTCGCAGGCTTATGATAAGTCCTATGTAGAGAATTAACGGTCGCACAAAAACACAAACAGTAATAACAATGCTAATAGAAACAGAAAATAGTGTACATGAAATATTTCAAAAATCAATTCATCCAAAAAATTCACGATTATGTTTTAGGTCAAAAGTAAGTATTCTTACGCCTTTACACATATACGTTCATTGGTTTTAGTATAATTTTCAGCAGGTGGTAACCAGTGTAGTTCGACCGGGGAAGTACCACCGGCACCCCTATTTCTAACGTGAAGCATTCATTGCGTTTCGATAGAAGGGTGTGGTTGCCGGCACACTTTCACATGAGGCGACCATCATAGTCCTCGGGAGTAGCAACGTATTTGTCATTGACTTCAGATATGACTCATGTTTTATATGAAGTTGATTACAGATGTCCATGGGCGGCAGTGACCACTTGCCATCGGGTGGACTGCATGCTCGTTTGTTCTTTAATTTAGGTAATACTTTTCCTGCAAGCTGTCTTACGGTTTTTAAATTTTAAGCACAGCAACGCTATGATCATTTATGTACTCATGTATATCAATGACACAGGAATACGTAGAAAATGAGAAAAAAGTACATCATATTTGTTTATATGTAAGTAAGTATATTTATTATTCAAGTACAGATAAATTTTGAGATGACTTTATATTTTTGTTCGTTTTAAAAAGACTTTCTTGTATTTCAATTAGCGTTTTGTCTTTGGTCTCCGGTAATAGTTTATAGGCTAATAATGTGCATATAGACGTACTCAAAGCAAACGATAAAAATAGACCGTGAATCCCGAAATAATTAAACAAAAATGGATATATTTTTAACAATATCGCTAAAATGAGGTTAGCGTAGCAGCCAATTATTATAAGAGTTGTACTTCTATACTTGAGCGGAGTTAGTTCTCCTAGAATCGTGGTGGCCATAATCATCAACCCAACACTAAGTGTTAGGGAATATCCCAGTAACAGTGAAATGGTTATAATTTCGTTTTCTGTAATAATACGTTTGTGTATACAATATACATAAATTGATAAGCAATACAAAAACACTGCGCCGCCTGTAGATGAAACCAGTAATAAAGTTCTTCTTTTAAATATTTTTGATAATCCACATCCAACGTACATTCCGAAGACAGTGATTCCGTCCATAATCAACATTCCTTCATAAGCAGTAGATTCTGATCTGCTAAATTTCTTGATAATATCTAGAGCGTACATTCCACATGCAAGTTTCCCAGATACATGATATAATGTCAGGACTAAAAACGACAGGGCAATCGGTTTGTAAAACATTTCAGATGTCGTAACCTTCATAAACTTTCTGACAGTATTTTCTGATATCTTTGATGAATTTTCCATATCTCTTCTCGATTGAACCAAAGTTTCTAATTCTTTTTCTGATTCCATACTTAATCCTCTCAACCATCTATGTGAATTTGCGCAATCTTCGTATCTGCTTTTAAGAGCCAGCCAGTACGGAGAATCCGGCCAGAATAGAGTAGTTAGTAAAGAATATACGCTACACACAATACCAACAATTCCAATATTTTTCCAATGAAAGAAGGTGCCAATTGTGTTCGCTACCCAAATTCCCCATAAGAAAGAGGCGGATTTTAATGTCAGAAGTACACCTCGATATCTGGGAGACACGAATTCCGTGAGAACCATTATAGATATTGTCATATGACAAGCTGTAAGAGGTCCATGTATGACTTCGCTAATCAGAATATGAGTTGTGGTTGTACTGAAGTAGAAAACCAAGTAACCAATTAAAGCCGTGAAGCAGACGAATAAGAAAGTTGGTTTCCGACCGCACTGTCTCGCGAGTACGACCAAGATAATGATGCATATTAGTCCACTGTAGTTGTAGGTGGAAGCTGAAAAATAAAATAGTTAATTTTAAATGTAATTTTATACGGGTTTTATTATTTTCTTAATCAAATCAATATTACTATTCACTTCCTTAGCCTATGGACGTTAATAATCCACCTGCTCTGTATTTAGAGCTCTGTAGACGAACATAAGGTAAAATTAATCAGTCCAGTTGTTGGTAAGTGCTCACTGCCGCCCATAGACATCTGTAAGTAACTTCATACAGAATACAGGTATTATCTGAAGTCACAGATGCGCTGCTACTTCCGAGGGCTGAGATGGTCGCCTCATATAAAAGTATGCCGGCAACCACACCCTTCCATCGAAACGCAAGAGATACTTTACGCTAGAAATAGGTGTGCGGGTGGTATTTTCCCGGTCGAACTACACTGGTTATATCACTGGTGGCAATTTAAACTTAATATTCCCATATTAAAACAGATTCATGTTCATGTTCGTGTCATTTCAAACAGGGAACTCAGAGTAACATGTTAATATATATTTAATTAATATATAATCATTTAGTTAGTTAATATATAATTATTACCATTACCATTTAATTGACGTCACAAAAAGTTTGCTGTTGAGTGTAGTTTAAATAATCATACTAATATTATAAAATATTATAAAGGGGAAAATTTATTACTTCTTCACGTCTAAACGGCTGGAGCGATTTTCACTCCCTAAGCAGCTGACTCCCTAAGTTAGCTGACACTCTGGATTAACACATAGGCTACTTTTTACTGTAGGAAAATATCTCACTAGACAATCGATACATCGATTTTTTTAACGCGGGCGAAGCTACGAGGATCAACTAGTACAAAATATTGACTTACATAACCAAGAGGCCATTTGAAGACTGATCGCATCGGTTGAATTGGCCTCTCGTCTAATTTGAGCAATAAGCACTGTAGGTGATCCGTAACTGAGACCGAATGAGAAATAACTTGTCCAGATTCCAGAACAAACAAATACCTGAAAATATGATTCGTTATAAAAATATAATTATCATTTTAACGCGAAATGTATATTAAAAACGAATGTTGAAATTAATAAAATCTTTCAATATAAGATTAGGGTGTCACCAACGTTGATCCTTCATGCCTAATAACAGCAGATTTTTGAAGGTGGTAGAACCAGTGCTGTTCGGTCGAGGTAGTACCACCGCCACACCTATTTCTAGCGTAAAACAGTTTTTGCGTTTCATTGGAAGAGTGTGGTTGTCGGCACACTTCTATATGAGGCGACCATCTAAGTCCTCAGGAGTAGCAACGCATCTATGATTGACTTGAGATAGAACCCATGTTCTATTTAAAGTTGTTTACAAATATCCATGGGCGGCAGTGGCCACATACCATAAAGTGGACTGCATGCTCGTTTGCTACTTCAATTAAGTAAAAAAATGTAGTTTTATCGCTAATATGAAGTTATATTGCTTTTTTTTTAAACCTAAGACAAAACATTTTATTTAAATATATCTAAAAGTAATACATAATATATAACCTATATAAATAATTGTAATAACTAAGAATTGAATAAATATGAAGTAATCCAACTTATTGTCAGGTAGCAAAAAATCTGTACCTTTTTAAATATTTAAATCATATTTGAAATTAATGACAAAAATTTAATAAGTGACAAAAGTTTATCCGGTAGACAATTTGTTCCTTACAACGTTTCTAATTTAAATTTGATAAAGTATTATCAATGTTTTTAACTAAACGATTATAGGGTAACAGTTTTGCCGGAAATTGAATTAATGGAATAACATTATTACGAAAACGATTAGCGGTAATGAAAGAACTAGAAATATACTTACCTAAAAGATTCTTATTGATATTGATATTAAAATATTCTGGGCTAAGTAAAGCAGTTTGTCTTTTACTTACATGACTAAAGTATTTTTGTCTTATGAATAAACGCATAGGACAGACTACCTGGAATTGGACACTATTGCCTGCAGAATTTTGAAAAAGCAAACACCTTTTATGCTCCTTATTTTTATATAAAGCTGAAGAGTTTGTTTGTTTGTTCGAACGCGCTACTCTCAGGAACTACTGGTTCGAATTTAAAAATTCTTTTTGTATTGAATAGACGATTTATCGAGGAAGGCTTTAGGCTATATAACATCACGCTGCAACTATTAGGAGCGAAGAAATAATGGAAAATGTGAAAAAAAACGGGGAAAATTATTCATCCTTGAGGGCTTACGTTGTGTGCCACGCGGACGAAGTCGCGGGCACAGCTATCAGAGAATATTTCACAAGTTAGTTCATATTGTAGGTTTGCATAAACAAACAAAAAAATGCTTACCTGTCGTACAAGATACTTCCATGACACTCCATCATCGGATTTTCTTTCTTCAGGTATATCTACAGCAACAGTTTTATAGTAACTTTTTTCCATATTCTAATTAATGTTTTTATTTATGAATCTATTACAGTGATGCTGAAGAACTCTTATATATTTTGCTACACCAATACTAATAATCCGATGTATTAACAGCGAATGAATTAATTTGTGTCTAAAAAAACTTGTGCCTTGACTGCCGATGGATTTAGGATTACGTAGTCCTAAATTGAAAATTCAAATTCAAATTCAATTTATTGCCAGAAAATAGTGTAGTACATAGGTCTTAAATTAAGCATTATATTTTCATATGTCCTACCTAATAAGGTTACAAATTACAATTATATTAATCTAGCTGTACTCGCGGCTCCGCCCGCGTTCAAATCGTATTATCACATAGTTTGTCCCATTTCACTCCCTTAGGGGTTGAATTTCATAAAATCCCTTCTTAGTGAGCACTTACGTCCTTAAAAGAACCCGCATGCAAAATTTGAAACTCCTAGCACTTGTAGTTTCTGAGATTTCGTGATGAGTGAGTGACCTTTCGCTTATATATATATATATATAGATAATTTGATGATAAAATAATAATAAGTATAACAATGTTACATAAATATTATATCAATAAATGTCAATGTCAAATAATATAAGTACTTCATTATTTCTATTGAAGTCGTAGAGGTTCATATTTTAGTGACACAAAATCTACATTAGCAAGGGGAAACAGAGGGTGAATTATCGTAGGTAGATTAATGGCGTTACAGCATTCCTCAAAATTATTTGAATAACTTTTTTAAAGTTTTCTTTCAGTCCAACATTTGAAGTACTATTTCTGTTTTCACCTGCATTTGTATGTACACAAACTTTTTTTTTTATGTTTTCGAGGGGGAAACCTTCCAAAGGTACCCGACGCCGTGGGAGCGACGCAGGGTTATGTGGGATTTTTACCGCACTAAAACAACCCAGGTGGCCGTCCTCGGCGCTGAAAAGGAGGACTCCGGGATCTCGAAACGACTTTAACCGGAATCCTCCGAGCGCGCTGCCCCATCGGGCTCCTCCCAGATGGGCGGCTGGGCCCACCGCTCCGTCTAGTCTTTACGACGGTATGCGACCACACATACCGCCGTTCTTCCCGGGATTGCCTGACCGAACGGTTCGAGCTCCCACTCTAGCCGTCTGCAACCCCGGAAGCCCCTTTTAGTCGCCTCTTACGACAGGCAATACCGTAGCCCTATTCTGACCCCGAGGCTACAGGGACGATGTACACAAACTGGAAGATATTCGGGTACTTTACTTATGCACATAATTCTAGGATCAATTCTGTTCAAAGTTAGTTCAATGAGTTCTAAAGAATGTTATTTTTTTAAGTTATAAAGAAAATAACTAATTAAAAAATATGTACGGGACCCTATTTGTATCAGTTTACAAATAGGTATATACATAAGTATCTTATCTTTGGTACATAGGTAATTGTGTTCCAGGTTCTTCAAGTTTTGTATTGCCAATATAATTACCATAAAGTAGATTATTTTAATCAATCGTTAATGACATTGTTTTAAAAGGAGTTGATATTCAACTTTTTATAATCAAATTAAATACGGTTTGCACGCTCGTTTTTGCCACGGATGTGCAAGATGTGGAATGAGCTTCTTCCTGAGGTATTCACGTAGCGTTATGACATGGGGCACTTAAAAAAAATATTCGTGGACGTCGGTAAATTTAAATGTCACTTACATTTACGATAACTACGCGAAATACTGCATCTATCAAGTCCATAGCATTTTCATTAGATTTAGAATTCTTTGAATTTAATACTTATTTAAAATCAAGGCTAAATGTACTTCCGTTATAATTAATAAGAAATAAAAAAATCAATCCACTTTAATCGGCTAAAATTCGTAAAGTGGTATTCGAAATCAAAAATGTCAACGATTGAGTTAAAGTCATTTTTAAAGTTTGTGCCTAGTTGTCGATGGGTCGTTACTATTACAATATTTTAATGATCAATAATCTAAAACATATTCATATTTTATTTTTCACGAGGAACTCTGCAGGAATATTAAATCTATAAAAGTATTTTTTTATTATTTCCGGTTTAATAAGTTTTGAGATACAACTACACTAAACAAGAGCAGTGATGGCCTAATGGTTGAAACTTGCCCTCTCGATCACGAAGTCCGAGGTTCAAACCCAGGCACGCACCAATGATTTTTCGAAAACTATGTGCGTATTAGAAACTATTATCACTGCTTATCGGTGAAGTAAAACATCGCGAGGAAACCTACACACCCGAGAGTTCTTTAAAAAAAAAGTTTTCGGAGGTGTGAAAAGTCCACCAATTCGCACTTGGCGAGCGCGGTAGACTATGGTCTAAAAGTCTCTCATTCTGAGAGAAGACCCGTGCCGAGCAGTGGGACATTAATGTGTTGACGAGAGAAACTATACTTACCATTTTTTAACAGACCTGCTCTTTTGAATTTTTCAAACTATTTTCAATTATGATATAAATATGATTTCTGAGACATGGCGATTGTAAAACATTAGGCTGATCGGCAACTTAGAGCTATGAGAAGATACGCAGGTAGAAGATTTCAAAATGTTCTCAGAGTTTACACTTTTACTAACCAAACAAGACTAGTCGTCTATGGCAATAAATCCTTTCCAGTCAGAGAAGAAATACAGGTCCATGTAATGAAAGATGATGTCATTCAACGTACGAGAAGTGCGCTCGATTTCGTACGCGCAGACTGATAGAAAATAATATAAACTTTTAATAGCCTCGTTTAACTACTGTTGAAATTATTTCTTTGATTCCCACGCGTATTTGTTGTTGTAAAATAATCTATCGTCTTGTTATTATCTATGTTATTTTTTCAGGCTTGTATTCTTCATTGTTAACAAATTATAATCGAATATCAGAATTTTGTTTTTACTCCTGTTTGTTTCATTGTTGGGATGATCACGGGCGAAATTACATACATAGTCGGGAAAGTTCTACTGTATTAAGTTGCGGTCTCTAACTCATAAACTGGAGCAAACTTTCATTACCGTGTAAAAAACATGATTGTAATTATATAAAAAAATGGATATAAATAAGAAAAAAGACAAACCCGCTCAGTTTCTTGCCGGATCTCCTCAGTTGAGGTCGTTTTCCGATCCGGTGGTAGTGTAAGAAAAAAAATGTAACTGACAATTTGTAAGTGCCCCGTTGGCCTATACAAAAATAAAGATATTTCATTTCATTTCATTTCATAGCCGTAGAAAAAAATATCATCAGTGGAAAGGGAAGGAAGGATGGGGAATTATGGAGTAAAATTTTTTACAGAAAAAAACATGTCACCTTATTTTTAGTAGGATCATGTTGAGTAATATTAACTGAAAAAAAGGTGCGAAAAGAGCTCTCCTTCAAAGCCGGCGACGCATTGGCGACTCTTCTGGTGTTACGAATGTCCATAGGTGACGGTGACTATTTTCCATGAGGTAGCCCATCTGCCTTATTGTTAGGTTTAAGTATAAAAAAATACTATCTAGGTCAAAAGTGAGTACAACTAATTTTGCTCTTAAATTAAACTGATTTATTGATTCGGAAATATTTTTTGCAAATATATATTCCTATCATCAGAATTGGGAGTTGTTTGTCAAAAAGCGTTTCTGAGACCACGAGTGGTGCCGTTTTGGTGGTGTCAAGTGGAATGATCGATTTATTCTTTCAACAAATCGTCGGTATAATAGAAGAACTGAATAACTCAAAAAATCAAGTTTTGAGATAATCGCAATTTACTGTTTTTTTGGCACATTTTTTGATATCTTTAACAAATGGAGAACAATTTTACTGTCAACAAATTTATATGCTTTAGGCATGTTTGCTCTAAATTATTTGCTTAATTAAAATAATTTCCTTCATGAACCAAAAAAATAATAAAAATCAAAAACCAAGTTATCCAATTTTGCCACACCGAGATATTGCAAACATACCGTAGTTAGCTAATTCTTTGTGGTAGTTATTCAGTTTTTCCACGCATTAGATGGATGTAAATACACGAATTTGGGTCAACTAAGTACACTTATTTAAAAACGAAAGAATGCTCATAAACACCCGAATTTTAAAATGAAATGAAATGAAGCGTTAGAATATTTTTGTTTGGGTAAGAACTAAATAACTCATTTTAGCTAATTTATTTTATACTCCAGTAATTATAAGTTACAGTTGTTCATTTATTTATAGAGTTAGCCATTTTTTCCATAATTAATTAGTGGTAAAATAACCATATCTATTTCTACGACTGAAACACGAAAATGGCTTTATTTTTGGATTGAGTTAATATATTGGAATGTTTGTTAGACCAAAAGATGCGGCAAAATGTGGGGGCCAAGAAAATGTTAAAAAGTCAATTTAGCCAAAATCTGAGTTAGTTAGTTCTACTATTATACCGACGAAATATTGTTTTACATTTTCTTTGAGCTAACTAGACACCTTTTAACCATAATAATAATTGAATTTAAAACACAGCAATGCTAAATCTATGTAGCATTGCCTGAATTCCAGCATATTGAACCATGTTTGAGGTCGAGGAAACGAAAAAAAAATAAGTCACGGTTGGTGAATATTAATCATGGTATTAATTGAAAAAGAAAAAAATAGTCATTTTTTATTTACATGTTTTCTTGAACAGATACATTTTTTGCCGGCTTTGTATTTGTGTTTGTTTTTAAAAGAATTTCTTGTATTTCAAGAAGCGTTTTGTCTTTGGTCTCCGGCAATAATTTATACGCTAATATTAAGCATATAGACTCGCTTACAGCAAATAATAAAAAAAGACCATGAATCCCGAAATAATTTAACAAAAATGGATATATTTTTAACAATACTGCTAATATTAAGTTGGCGTAACAACCGATTACTATAAGAAATGTATTTCTATACTTGAGCGGAGTTAGTTCTCCTAGAATTGTGGTTGCTATAATCATTAATCCAACGCTTAGTGTTAACGAATATCCCATTAACAGTGAAATTGTTATAACTTCGTCTTCTGGAATAATATTATGGCTTGTACAATACACATAAATTGATATGCAACACAAAAACGCCACGCCGCCTGCAGAAGAGACCAATAATAAAGTCTTCCTTTTAAACCTTTTTGACAATCCGCAACCAACATACATCCCGAGGACAGTGATTCCATCCATGATCAACATTCCTTCATAAGCTGTTGATTCTGATTTGGTAATCTTCTTCATAATATCTAAAGCGTACATTCCACATGCAAGTTTTCCAGATACATGATATAATGTGAGCACTAAAAACGACAGGGCAATTGGCTTGTAAAACATTTTCGAAGTAACAATCTTAACAAATTTTCCGAGAGTATTTCCTGATGTCTTTGATGTGGTTTTGAAGTCTCGTCTCGTTTGAACCAAATTTGCTAATTCTTTTTCTGATTCTATACTCAATCCTTTCAACCATCTATGTGAGTTTTCACAGTCATCAAATCTAGTTTTAAGTGCCAGCCAGTATGGAGATTCGGGCCAAAAAAGAGCAGTTAGGAAAGAATAAACAGTGCAAACAATTCCAACAATTCCAATATTTCTCCAATGAAAGAAGGTGCCAATTGTATTCGCTACCCAAATTCCCCACAAGAAAGAGGCGGATTTCAATGTCAGAAATACACCTCGATATGTGGGAGACGTGAACTCCGTAAGTACCATAATAGATACTGTTATATGACAAGCTGTAAGAGGTCCATGTATGACTTCGCTAATTAGAATATGAGCTGTGGTTGTACTGTAGTAGAAAACTAAATAACCTATCAAAGCCGTTGAGCATACAAATAGGAATGTTAGTTTCCTTCCCCACAGTCTGGCGAGTATGGTCAATATAATGGTGAACATTAATCCACTGTAGTTGTAGGTGGAAGCTGTAAATAATTAGTCAATTTTAATGTGATGTTCTGCGGGTTTTGTTTGTCTTATTTATTCAGATTTAAATAAAAAAACTTGAAGTACAGATAGTTTAAACTTAAATCTTAACAAAGTTGGAACTGTTTTAAATTATTGTCTTGTCTTTTGAACTGAAAACTTAAAGTGTCATTACAATTTGATAATTTTACTGTTTATAGATTTATCAAATTACTGTTGAATGTGGTTCATTGAATAACATTTACTTACATAACCAAGACGCCATTTCAAGGCTGATCGCATCTGTCGAATTAGCTTCTCGTCGCATTTGAGCAATAAGTACTGTGGGTGACCCATAACATAGGCCAAATGAGAAATAATTTGCCCAGCTTCCAGAACAAACGAATACCTAAAAATATCTTGAATTATAGCCCTATTTTTTCATATTAAAGAAAAGTATACATTTAAAATTGAGAAACGAAATAAATGGAATATATTAATAGAAGTTTAGAAAAAATGAGCATAGAAAACGTTTCATATGTTTATAATTACATTACCGTGACACCTTATAATAGTGGCTAAAGAGTATTGTAAAACTTATTGCTTTCATGAAACATTCCAACTTAGTTGTAGCAACAAACCAGTAACCCACTTCATATACATAGCCAATGTGTATATACATATAGTAGTAGACTACAGATTAGAAATTCAAAAACTATAAGTGGTTCATCCGTAGGGGGAACCACCGCCGTACTTATTTCCAGCGTAAAGCAGTTCTTGGGTTTCGATGGAAGGGTTCGGCACACTTTTATATGAGGCGACCATCTAAGTTCTCGGAATAGCTTTAGGGATCTCGTGTAGGTACCCTAGAAACAAAATTATTTACCAAGAAAATCTTTATTGACTTGCTTAACTCAAAATCTGTCAAGGTTTTGAGTTAAGCTAGACAATTAACTTTTCAAGTATTCAAGTAAAATACATATTTATTTTGTTTTAAAAAAAAAGATGACGCAGACGGACTATCTGATGTAAAATTGGGTACTATAGTATGTACATTTGTAACAGTAGACACCCTTTCTTACTCGAAAGAAGGTAATGATTTTACTACGTGTGAGAAAGAAGGTAATATAATGATTTTTGAGCGTATGTATGTTAATTTCTTTGGAACGCGCTACAGCCTATACGGCTTGGAATCGACTCAGTTGTTGAATTGTTTATAGGTTATGCATTTTTTTCTTATATATGCTTGCGCTGAATAAATGCTTACCTGACGTAGAAGATACTTCCATGATTCATCACCACTGGCTTTTTTTTCTTCAGGTATACTCCCAACGTCAGTAGTATAGTAACAGTTTTCCATTTTCAGATTATTTAAACTCAATTTTATTACTAATACTATAACTTTATTCGAAGGATGAAAGACAACTCTGGAACTATGTTTTGTTACTTCAGCACTAATACTAATATTTAAATGCATAATCATCGAACAAGTTAATGTATATGATTAAAAAAATCGTGACTTGATTGACAGTGGATTTAAGTTTATCAATATTGGATTCCTTAGTCAAATGTTGCAGTCAACGTTTTATAAATGATGGAGCCGGCTGCACGCACCAAAATACATGTCTCGCATGAGACATGTATGAGACATGCGGCGTTACCTCGCTCTGAGGTGTTCCATTTGAGGCTCGAAGTGCAAGTGAAAGCGCGGAACTAGCGAGAAAGATTCGCAATTGGCCAATACGCATAAATACAAATATGTCAAAAAAATTACATAATTGTATTTATGCGTACAAATAAATGTAACTCGATCAATCCCATTGTGATTTTCATTTACGTCCTTATCTATATCCGTATTAAATATCTACCTATCAAACAAACAAAATTAAAAATTGCTTACCAAAAATGCAACCATTCCATCAGTATTTCCTTATGACGTTGTAAACCGACTTTACAGACAACCGATATTTTAACATAATCGGCAAGGAGGAACTGAATTGTCGGCTCACTTTTATATGAAGCGACCATCTTAGCGGTAGTAGCAACGCATTTGACTTCAGATAGCACTCCTGTTCTTAAAGTTGATTACAGATGTCTGTTGGCAGTTACCACTTACCATCTGGTGAACTGCATGCTCGTTTGCTACTTCAATCAGATAAAAAGAGAGAGAATAAGAGTAACAAGGGAAAGGATATGATGAATTGTGAGGGGCAGGTTGGCGACACTACAACGTCTTTCAAATTATTTTTATTCAAGACATAAACACCACATCAAAAACATTTTTTTTTCTGCATCCTTATTTATGAACTGAAAAATATCCAGGTACTTTTTATTCGCACGAAAAACTAAGTACAAAAAGAAGAAGAATTCTTCTGATCATTCGTTTCCATGAGTTGCAATAAAGTTTAATTTATAAATCATAAAAGAAAATTAAAAATAAATATCAATTATACGGAACCTTATGTCTATTAACATATATATAGTTAAAGTATAATATCTTTGGAATATACACAAAAGTAATTATGTTCGAGTGTTTCCAGTTTTGTATTGCCACTTTAATTACAATAAAGTAGTCTTTTAACCGTTTATTTGATGGCGTATTAGTATTGTATAAATAAATGATATTGACTTTAATTTTGTGTAACATACCCAATAGTGCGATTACCTAAGTAACAATTTAAATCCAAGAGATTAAGCAATAGACACTAGACTAGACGGTCTGCTTTCATGATAATATATTAGAAAGGAACAAAAAGTAGATGAATAATTTAAAAAAAGTAAATCTAATTCAATTCAATTATTTTATTTTTTATTTTCAGATCTCATTTTGACTATGCTTGAACCTTTTATACACTCTTCTATTTCGAATAGTGTTTTATCTTTCGTTTCTGGTAAATATACATAAATAGGAATAAGACATACTAACACCGAAATTCCGTAAAACAAAAATGTTCCATGGGCTCCGATATAACTAAATAAAAATGGAGCTACTTTAATAACGGTGGCAAATGTGAAATTTGTAAAGACACCTGTAATTAGACTAAAAGACATCCTGTGCGTCACGGGAATAAGTTCACCTGTAATTGATGTCGATAAAATCAAAGGACCAACAGATATAGCAACAGAATATCCAATTAACAATATGATGGATACATACTTATTTTCCAGAATAACTCCTATAGTATTTAAGTACAAATAAATAGAGATAGAGAACAAAAAGAATACAGCTATTAAACTTGTGGTAATGAATATAGTACGACGTTTGTAAACTTTCGACAAAGCACTCCCAACGTATGTACTGAATACTGTAAAACCGTCAAGAATGAGCATACCGGCGTACGCTGCCGATTCACTATTTGAAATATTCTTAATGATATCGATTGCAAATACAGAAACTGCATACTTTCCGGAGAAGTTATTGAGAGTTATTAGCACCATTGCCAACAACAAGGGTTTGTAGAATATTTTAGATACTACTGTATCTTTAAATCCTACAATTTCTGAAAAAATAGTTTTAGTACTAGGTTCAACATTACTTTTGGTTTCAATAAGATTGCGGAGTTCTCTTTTAGATTCATCGTTTGATCCTCGAATCCAATAAAGTGCAGACGCGCAGTCTTTAAACTGATCTTTACTTGCTAACCAGTATGGTGATTCAGGCATATACAAAGCCACAAGGGATGTATATGTGGCACATATAATTCCCAGGATACCGATATATTTCCAATGTGTGAAGGTTCCAATCGTGTTCGCAACCCACATTCCCCATAAAAAAGAAGCAGATTTTGTTGTTAAAAATAATCCTCTGTAACACGGAGCCGTATACTCTGTGATGATTAAAATAGTTAAAGTGACAATAGCAGCTACAACTGGTCCTTGTAAGATTTCACTTATTACCAATTGTGTGATATTAGTACTACAACTAAATACAATGAAACCAACTAACGAAATAATGCCTATTAACAAATTGGACTGTTTACGGCCGATGAAACTTATCAATATTGATAATACAGGCACACAGCATGCTCCGCTGTATGAATGGACGCAAGCTGAAAATAATAAAAAAATCTTAAGTTCGATATTACTCTATTTATTATTTTATAAGTATATTTTACTTCAGTAAATACTATCTGTACCCGAGGCTTTCTCCACTTCAGTATAAAAAACAAACATTAATAACTTACATAACCACGAGGCCAATTGCTTACTGATCACATCAGATGAATTAGCCTCTCGCCTAATTTGAGGTATGAATACTGTGGGTGCTCCAGTAAACAGCCCACACATAAAGAAAATAGACCAAATCCCGCTGCTTATTATTAACTGAAAAAAGTAAGTTATTATAAATTTACAGATGTTGAAACAATGTCATTTAGCGATAAAGTGTTCTCACAACAGCTGGAGAAATGATTTAGGTGTACTATACGTTACATCACACCAAAGTAGATAGTTGATTGTTTGAAGAAACTAAGGACTATTTCAATAGCAGAGAGAACCCTCGTTTTCCTAGAATCTTCTAAACATTTGTACTACACTCTAAAATCTACATTTAAAAGTATATCATTATTACAAAGATCGTCAGACATAGTCAAACTAATTTAGAGATATCACCTGTCGCAAAAAAGGCTTCCACGACTCTTTTGGATAATCGCTTTTAAAATCCTCTGGTAGAAATGGAACAACACTTTCTTCGTACTTACAATTATCCATTATTTTTAATAATTTATCGCTTATGTTGAATTATGCAATATTGTTTAATGATGTAGTGTGAATATTGTGAAATTATGCAATTACTTTTTGCAACAACATGTACGAACGACTCGTGAAATTGTCTCGGAATATTTATTCTACTGTCACTTGTAGTAAACATGTGAAATTATCACTAATTTAAATCTAGTATAAATGTAAATTAAACAAGACAACAACTGCTTATGTGCTATATGTGTAGTTATTTTTGTATACTTTTATTTACTTTGCTGATCATTTGTTCTTACAAGTCACATTTTTAAGTACTGATATGGTTTTCATGTCAATGGTACCCGTCCGAGAAGTAATAATAATAATCATTTATTTCAGACGTATTTAGTCCATAATGTGTTAGTAATTACAGTACACTTAAAATATGTTAGTAAAATTAAATGTCACGTCATTATCATTTATAATGACGTGACATCTCTCGGATGGGTTTTAGACCTAAAGAAGTAAATAACTACCTATAAATTATAACAAAACTTATATACAATATAATTCAGGTGTTAGTTTTTACCACTGAAATAAAGTAAAACAACATTTTATCAAAACAATACATATATTTGACATTTCTTTGGACGAAATTAAAATAAAGACATGGAAATTATTTTTAATTAACTTTTCTTACATATTAATTCGCTATATTTTTAAGAAAAAAATGGTATTATATTCATATCGATGTAACTTGCTACGATACTTAAAATCTATTGATATTTAGGGTTAAACTCAGAGTTGAAAAATGAATACAATATAGTTATCGTTAACGCAATGGATACAAATATTTTTCGAACAACCGAGATAAATAGGCGACATTTTTTTTATAACGTGGAGAAATCCTCATGGATCCCCATCTCCCCGGGGGTGTAGAAGGGGTATGTCGGACTTCTAAAGACTGGCGAAAACTCCTTGGCGTTCTTCTGGACGTTCGGTGCCGGGTCACGATAAAGCGTTAGCATTACATTCGCGGCCCGGCAACGTCAGCCGGCGCTGGTGTTAACGCCAGCCACATCCCAAGAGGGGCTCCTCTCAGTTTCCTTCATACGATGAGCGTGCAGGACGCATACATGAGATCTCAAGCCTTAAGAACAGGAGTTAGATTCCCCCAAATCTGTCTCCTTGGGCTCATGTGACGGGAAAAGAGAGGCCTTCAGCGACGGCCGCTCTCCGGCGTCCTGTGTGCCTGCAACGAAGCCGCAACGAAGATATATTATCTTCCCTGGCCCTCTCTGCCGCAGCCTTTGCGAGCATGCTTCGTATAAGGACTGCGCCCACCGTTGCTTAACTTCGTATATCCAATACTAGAAACATTCTACCGGCTTTCCGTAACGTTGTATAATGAATCGAGTCTGGTTCAACATGTTCCTAATCACTGCCCCGTTTCGCACAGTTTTTACGTCCACGACGGATAATTATAATTAGCGCTGTTACTTACTAATTAATATCTACAAATCAATCAGGTTAGGCAACTGATACGATTAATGCGTTTTTCACAACGTTGATTTGTACTAAATACAGAAGAGTACGTTACTCTTCTGTATTTAGTACAAATCCTTACATAAAAAAAAAACAAAAATAAATATCCACCGACTTCCATGTCACAAATAAGTAAAAATAATATAAATATATGTAGGTTTAGAACATATCTTGAACATACATTTAAAGGTGTTAGAACCAGTGTAGTTCGATCGGGGAAGTACCACCGCCACACCTATTTCTAGCGTTTCGATGGAATGGTGTGGTTGCCGGCACACATTCATGAGGCGACCATCATAGTCCTCGGGAAGCAACGCATCTGTGATTGACCTCAGATGGAACCCATGTTCTGTATGAAGTAGCTTACAGATGTCCATGAGCGGCAGTGACAACTTACCATCAGGTGTACTGCATGCTCGTTGATTCCTTCAGTCAAATAAAAAAAAAACATATGGTTTAGGCTAGCAGTAACCCTACATCATCAGGATCAAGGAGTTAAAGTTCAAATTTTTCATCATACCATATTACAATAGATTCGTAATAATCGAATAGACAGAAGCCAAGTTATCTCAAATTATCTAAAAAACATGAGCGGAGCGTTAAACTAGCAAAATACCGACATAATAGTTCATTTTAGTTATAAGTTAACATTAGCGGCGCGGTCATAATGATTGCACAATGTGAGAGGAAAAGTGTTGGTGAGTGTATCCGTATATGCAATGCACTTGAACTGTACCGCGCAGACGGACGGCTTTTAGTATTTGGATATATATTTTTTTGTAATATTTGCCAAGCAATAGTATTTAATATTTAATATTATAAATGTGAAGATTTGTATGTATGTATGTATGTTACAAGAGCTATTGATCTTATACCTAATGCTGAAATTTGGTACACAGTAAGTTTATAACTCAATTGGTTGTCCATCAATTCACACTTGGCCAGCTCGGCCTATAACTCTCTCATTCTGAGAGAGAACCCGTGCCCAGCAGTGGGACAATAATGGGTCGACGACGAAAGTTTATGACCAAATGATTAACACCAAATACTCATTACCGTGGTAGACGTGACCGAAAGGACGATGCCACGGGTATAACCTTGATATTAAAATAATACAAATGCCAAGTCTATAACCCTATGAGACAAGAAAAGCATTGCAAAGACATGTCTTTGTACCTATTCATGATAGGTTTATAAACGGGTTAAATGATAAGTATGTAAATATTAATAGATTAATAGTAAAACACTTATTTGGTATTATTAGTCCCTATGAATTTATACTATTTCACATGTACGTATGTTTTTTTTACTTTTCATTTATTTGTTTAATCTACATTCGAAATTTTCATGCGACTATTAAATTGCAGCGTTTTACCCGCTCGTCTGTTGTGTTCACCTTTTAAACTCAACATTAATTCATGTCAGACATCTCGTTATTTCTGTACTACACTACAGGGACTAACATTGCTATTAAGTACCTATTTATTTGTTTATTTCAACACTATGTGTCGTAAGTTTATATCTACTAATATCTTAATATTTATTAGTGGCGATATCGATCGGTTTCAGCCCGCATAAAAAAATATACTATGCGGCACGTACGGTACAAGGATTTGGAAAAAAATAATGGATTTTATTGTTTTTCATCTTATTCTATACATTATTAACCGTCTATCTGCGGGATGCAACAGCGGTTAATAACACTAGCGGACCTATTAACTACCATTATGCAAATCATGTCATTCATGTTTTTACCCTTTGCTATGTAGAAAATTAAACTAATCTATTCCATGTGAACTGTACATTTTTCTTGCACGAAAATAGTTGACAGGCTTTATAGCACAGACTATAAACTAACTTTGTACCAGATTTTATCCAGATCTGTCCAGGTTCTGGTGGAATTTGGTAAGAAACACCGATCCAAACTTTCGCATTTATAATAGTTATAAAGTAAGAAATTAGATAAGTATCGTAAGAAGTAAGATCGTAATTGAAAGTACAATTAGGTTAGGTTAGTTATACAGTTATTAAACGTCCCAGTTTTGCTGTTTTTAAAATTGAGAAAAAATGCTGTCCATTCTGAGTTTCTTACATCGCTATTTGAGAGTAAATTGGAAGAATTAAATGTATAATTAAGCGTCTCAAACTCTGTACGCATATATATTTTTTAATAAAATTGAAGTAGCAAATATTCATCCGCCTGATGGTAAGTAGCCACTGCCACCCATGGACATCAGTAAGAAACATCGGATACGTTTAGTCTTATCTAGGTTAAACACAATTGCGTTGCTACCTTTGAAGATTCAGTTGAAAAGCCTCGTATACATATATTTTATCACACACTTCAGATCAGATTGTGTTGATTGATTGAAACCTTTAAATACATATATACTTGTTCCCATTTACTTATTTTCCCTATATCACGAACAATAACTGCGTGAGTGACTTGGCAGCTTATTTTGATTAATTACGATACTATCTCTTCATTGTTGCACCTGAAATGAATTAATTATGCAACGCTACAAAAATGCTATGTAATGATAAATAACTTGACTTGCGTAATCAGATACCGCGCGGAGAATTCGTGAGATACATCAAACTTTTACGTATGAATCATTAGGAAGGTATAATTAGGGAGATGAATGGATTGGTAGACGTTATGATGTTAGTTGAATGACTATATATTCTGATCTTAACCACACACCCAGACGCTCATACTCTAAACATAATTTTCAACATGGACGAATGAGTATAATTAGTTCTCGTTGCGCCTCCTGGTGATTACGACAGCATGTGGCCACATATGCCGTCGTCCTACACGGGTCGCTTGGCTGGACGGTTCGAGCTCTACTCTTACCGCCCGCAACTCCGAAATCCCCTTTTAGTCGCTTCTTACGACAGGCAAGGGATGCCGTAGCCCTATTCTGATCCCGGAACTACAGGGATAACCCTACAACCCTACCGGTTGTAGAAACCATCAGATACAAATAAGGCAATTATTGTAGTGCTCGGAAGTAGCAACACACCTGTAATTGAGTTCAAATAGAACCACTATATAAAGTTGCTAACAGCTATCCATGGTGGGTAGTCACCAATTTCCAATAGGTAGACTGCATGCTGCTTTTTTATACAAATGAAGTAATTGTATAAAAATCAAAATGCAAGACAACAGGTAAAAACGACCGAGTACGGTTTTGTATTTTTTGTGTGAAGCTATTCTGAGTTTTGATCGAAGCCTGCGTACGGCATATGAAGACCGACGTATGAAGCAACCATTTCAAGTGTAACACATTTTCTACATAGAATTGGTTGCAGTCGTTCAAGTACTACTGTGACCATTTACTTTACCTTACCTTATTACTTTTATTATAAAATATCTTTCCTCCAACACAAGCGTTTTTTTATTACTTTTAGTTTGGACCGAAATATGTGTACGACATACATATGAAGACATAGAATTGTTTGCAGTTGTCCAAATCCGACTGAGACCACTTACCATTAAGTGGCGTAAGCCATCCTTGCTACTTTAATTTTATATAAAATACCTTTCCTCTAACACAATCTTCTTAGTGTAACAAACGTACATACGAGGCCAATCAACAATAAAAACAACCTACACGATTATATCACTTTCACGAGGAAACAGTCAACATTTTAAAAATACGATGTCTACAGTTAGATAAAAAAACAATAAAGATCCCGCAGTATTCATACAATCACGAGCTGTCTCAAAAGTAGATCAAGCGACACGTTTAAATGTAATGACTCCCACACGTTTCTTCCTTCCGGTTTTACTTCGTGGGAAATATATGTTCTCTAATGTAATTGCAGTAATTGTGATACTTTTTAATCTGTTACAATGTTTATCGTGATAATAAACGTACATAATTCGTGTTAATTATAGCGACAAGATTATTAGGTATGTAGGTTTATAGGAATTACGTGAGTAAAAGAAAGGACGTTAACACTATCAATTAATTCATAGTTAACACTATCAAATAATTCATAGTTTTCAAGGTGGTAGAACCAGTGTAGTTTGATCGGGGAAGTACCTACCACCGCCACACCTATTTCTAGCGTGAAGCATTTCTTGCCTTTCGATGGAAGGGTGTGGTTGCTGGCACACTTTCACATGAGGCGACCATCATAGTCCTCGGGATTAACAATGCATCTGTGATTGACTTCAGATGGAACTCATGTTTTGTATGAAGTTGCTTACAGATGTCCATGTGCGGCAGTGACCACTTACCATCAGGTGGATTGCATGCTCGCTTGCCACTTCAGTCAAATAAAAAAAAAGTTAGCACTTATAATAATACTGAAAGTAATCAAATTATATCTTGTAGAATTTATTCATTGTTAACTTGTAAGAATAGGTAGAAATTATAGTAACAGTTTTAAGGATAAAATTAGATATAAGGGCCATCTAGTCAACATACGAGACAACAGGTTCTACACTTGATTCTTACAAAGTATTGTAGTGTGTATAATTGTTACTAGATGGCGCTAACTTCTATTTTTCTCACTAATTTACTACTGAAGATATCATAATTGCTCATAGGTGCCACTGTTTCATGATTACAGACATAAAATTTAAGTACATAGTTTATACAATCGTTTATAGATGTTAATGTATTCAACAATTTTATTATAAGATATTCTTCTTTTATTTCCGTTTAATAAAATTAGAAGGAAGAATAAAATTGATACGCTAAGGGTTTGAATCTTTTTTTAGGATTCCATGCCTGAAGGGCAACCGGACCTTATTACTAGAGGTACTGGCAGACATGCTCATCAGTGGTATGGTAAATTGATCGCTAAAAAGAGCATCTGTGATTTACTTCAGATGGAAACCATTTTCTATATGAAGTTGATTATAGATATCCATGGGCGGCTGTGGCCACTTACCATCAGGTGGACTGCATGTTCGTCTGGTACTTCAGGCAGATAAAAAAACACAACAAACGTGTTTTTTTTTTCCCAATTTCTCTTCATTGTCGATGTTTTATAGATAATACGGAACCCTTCTTGCGCGTATCCGACTCATAATGGTCGGTTTTGATTTATTAATCCAAATATTTGATATACACTTCGCTTTTCCAGGAAGAACCTGGTCCTCCAGCCAGTAGACCGGGAGGAGGACGCGCACCTCTTCACATACCGCGACGTGAACCGAACTCACGTGTCGGTGGTGCTGGCCCAGTCTGTGGACACGCTGGTCGACAGCGACTCACCGCAGAACGTCGTCAAGTTCCGCCTGGGTTGCGACTTTGATACTGGGGATGATTTGGTAAGTTCTTTTTATAGAGGAAACGAGCGTGTAGTCCTGATGGTAAGAGGTTACTGGTACATGTATAAGCGGTTACTTTTGTTACCCATGTAAAAACAAGATGGCAAATTAAAAAAAAGATATACAAAGAAAAAAGACAAACCCTATATACAAAGAAGATGTACAAAGAAAAACGGTATGACATGGGGCTCTTCAAGAAAGGTGCAAAAAGAGCTCTCCTTCAAGGCCGGCGATGCATTGGCGACTCCTCTGGTGTCCCAAATGTTAATAGGTGACGGTAACCACTTTCCATCAGGTGGCCCGTCTGCCTTATCGTTAGGTACAAATGTATAAAAACCCACTGAGTTTCTTGTCGGATCTTCTCAGTTAAAGTCGTGTTTCGATCCGGTGGTAGTGTAAAAAAAATATATATATGTAACTGACAATTTGTAAGTGCCCCCGAAGGCCTATGCAAAATAAAGACATTTATTTTCATTTTCATTTGGTGCCAACCCAATATTGTCCCACTGCAGGGCACGGGTCTTCACTCAGAATGAGAGAGTTTTAGGCCATAGACCACCGCGCTGGCCAAGTGCGAATTGTTTGACATGTATAGTAATTTCAGTTAAATAAGGGTTTTATCTGAAGTCAAGGACAGATGCGTTGCTACTACAGAAAACCATTATTCAGCTCATATAAAAGTGACCTAGCTATATGGCGGTGGTACTTCCCATATACCTTTGCAAGAAGGAAAAATTACGTCCCCAGAAATTCTCTTTTCATGGCATAAACTGTGTAAAAATTAGCAGGCTGAAGTGGCAATGGGCCGGCCACATCGCTCGTAGGACCGATAACCGATGGGGAAGAAAGGTCCTCGAGTGGCGACCATGTTTAGGCAAACGAAGTACAGGTCGCCCCCCTACCAGGTGGACCGATGACCTGAAGAAGACAGCGGGAAACCGTTGGATTCAGAGGGCACAGGACCGGTTGGAGTGGCGCCATTTAGGGGAGGCCTATGTTCAGCAGTGGACATCAAAAGGCTGATGGATGGATGGATGGAAACTGTGTTCAGCAAAAAGCTAAATGTATCGAAGCCTGCTAAAACCGTAAAGCAATAATCTATACTATAATAAATCTGTAAGAGGTCGCTGTCTGTACATGGAATAAATTTAGGTGAAAACCATTTCTAGAGGTCTTTAACACGATATAGAACCCAAAATAATGGTTTTTAGAAATCTTTTCTGTTTGTCTGTTTGTCTGTTTGTCTGTTTGTCTGTTTATCTGTTTGTCTGTTTGTCTGTTTGTCTGTTTGTCTGTTTGTCTGTTTGTCTGTGTGTTTGAAAACGCTAATCTCAGAAACGGCTTATCCAATTTGAATATAATTTTCACCAATGTGTTGTGGGAAACTTCACTTAACATTTAGTGTTTATTTTATGTAAATCGGTTTATAATTAAAAAAGTTATGTCAATTTAAAACTACGCAGTATTTATTCTGTGTTCGATGAGTGTTAACAAGATATGTAACTGCATAGTTGAATTGGTTGAAACTAAACATGTTATGGTCTGTAAAATGTATTCCTTTGTTATGTATTTTTTATTGGTTATGTGTGTACCTATGTTATTTGATACTATACAAATCTATATCTCTATATCTATATACTTATATAAAAACGAAAGGATGCTCTCTCACTCATCTATTGAATAAACATCGCAGAGCCAAAACTGCTAAAGATACGAATATGATTTTTGCTAGGGGTTCCTTTTATGACGTAGACGTCAGTTAAGAATGAATTTTCTGATCCCCCCCCCCCCTCCCCCCTTTTAACCCAAATAGGAGATGTAAGTTTGTATGAAAGTCAGTCAATTTTGAGGCCACCTTAATAAAATTTAGTATTTAGCTTTGATTTTTATGTTAAAACATAGTTTTAAACCGACTTCCAGAAAGGAGGAGGTTATCAATTCGTCTGTATTTTTTTTTTTTTATATTTGTTACTCGATTTCTCCGCACTGGGTGAACGGATTTGGATGATTTTTTTTTCATTTGAAAGGTAGTGCGTGTCATGGGGCCCATTTATTTTTAGTTCACTTTTGACAGTGGCGTCCATAAGAAAAGCGCATAAGTCTGATATTTGCATTAACGATGTGCGAGATAAATAGATGAATAACTTAATTTCCCGCCAACCCATTTTGATGATTTTTGTTTTATTTGAAAGAATGTACTTCAAGGGTACTCTGATGACTTTGATACGGTTCTGAACACAGGATCCATTTCCATGAAGCAAATTAACGAAATTAGCGATACTCGGCCAAACCTAAGCTGTAGGAGTCCAATTAGGTTGAATGTAGAATGAGATTACTAAGCAGATATTTCCTAAAAAAATGGACCTTCAACTCTTCAATCCTGATAATGCAAGGGTACTGCTAGCCTGAACCGTAGAAGTAAATCAATTTCTTTTTATGGATATATAATAAGATTGTTAAACAAATTCGTGGGACAAAAATTTGATCCTCAACTCCTCAACCCTGATGATGTAAGGGTATTTCAAGACTAAACCGTAAGAGTTGGCTATTTGGTACTTACGGTTATGTAATAAAAATACCAAGCAAAGATGAACGGTAAAAATTTTGACCTTCAACTCCTCAACCCTGATGATGAAGGGTTATTTCAAGCCTAAGCCATAGGAGATGGCCATTTAATGCTTTCGGGTATGTAATATGATTACTAAGCAAAGACACAAAATGAAAATTTCGACCTTTAACTCCTCACCCCTGATGATGCAGGATACTGCTAGCCTAAACTATACGAGATGGGCATTTGGTGCTTTCAGGTATTTAATATAATTACTAAGCAAAGACAAATGATGACAATTTTGACCTTTAACTCTTCAACCCTGATGAAGCAGGGGTGCTTCAAGCCTAAGCCATAGAAGTTAGCTATTTAGTGCTTTCGGGTATGTAATATAATTACTAAGCAAAGACACAAGATGAAAATTTTGATCTTCAACTCCTCAAGCCTGATGATGCAGGGTACTGCAAGCCTAAGCCATAGGAGTTGGCCATTTAATGCTTTCGGGTATGTAATATAATTACTAAACAAAGACACAAGATGAAAATTTTGACCATCATCTCCTCAATCCTGATGATGCAGGGGTGCTTCAAGGCTAAGCCATATAGTAAGCTGTTTAGTACTTTCGGGTATGTAATATTATTACTAAGCAAAGACACAAGATGAAAATTTTGACCATCATCTCCTCAACCCTGATGATACAGGGGTGCTTCAAGCCTAAGCCATAGATGTTAGCTATTTAGTGCTTTCGGGTATGTAATATAATTACTAAGCAAAGACACAAGATGAAAATTTCGATCTTCAACTCCTCAAGCCTGATGATGCAGGGTACTGCAAGCCTAAGCCATAGGAGTTGGCCATTTAATGCTTTCGGGTATTTAATATAATTACTAAGCAAAGACACAAGATGAAAATTTTGACCATCATCTCCTCAACCCTGATGATGCAGGGGTGCTTCAAGCCTAAGCCATAGAAGTTAGCTATTTAGTGCTTTCGGGTATGTAATATAATTACTAAGCAAAGACACAAGATGAAAATTTCCATCTTCAACTCCTCAAGCCTGATGATGCAGGGTACTGCAAGCCTAAGCCATAGGAGTTGGCCATTTAATGCTTTTGGGTATGTAATATAATTACTAAGCAAAGACACATGATGACAATTTCGACCATAAGCTCCTCAGCCCTGATGATGCAGGGTACTGCAAGCCCAAGCTATAGAAGTTGGCTCGCAAGTGCTTACGTATAAGTAATAAGAATACTAAACAAAGACGCGGGATATTTTTTACCTTCAACTCCTCCCTGATGATGCGGGATAGTGCAAGCCTAAATTATAAAAGGTAGTCACATAATGCTTACGGTTGTTTTTAGTATATATTATGAGTTTAATGACAGCTCATTAAACTGAAATGTGATAAATAAATTAAACTTCAATTCATCAACCCTGATAATCTAAGTACACAACCTACTTAAGCCGTATGAGTTTGGTACTTATTGATTACAATACATTACGACCCGTTCCTGAGAGAACATTATGATGAAAAGTGTCACTTTGAATACTTAAATCCTGAAAATGCAGGAGTATTGTCATGTTATTATTAAGAGTTGGATTAAGCTGTAGCTTTTTCAACAGGATGGGTTAGGTTAGGTTGGAACATAAAAGAAAACATAAAAAATAAGCGAGCAGGGTGCGGCAGCGCCCTGCGAGCGGGTGCGCCCTGTTCGTATGAATTGTAAAAGTGTTTTGATTCTGTCTTCTGCTTTACAAAGAACAATTTACGCGCACAAATAGCCCGATGCACCTCTTAAAATATCTTATCGTTGACCACATGAAACAAAATATGAACTTAGAATATATGTCGCTGTTCAGTGATATTCCAATTTTGTAATGATTTACTTCAAGTAGATAATAGTGCTTTGTTACCCAGAAAAGTCAAAATCAATCTTTATATCGATACGTCTTCGTTTAAATGCGGAGGAGTTGGTTGAAAAAGTATATCCCGATATCTATACTAATATATAAAGCTGAAGAGTTTGTTTGTTTGAACGCGCTAATCTCAGGAACTACTGGTTCGAATTTAAAAATTCTTTTTGTATTGAATAGACCATTTATTGAGGAAGGCTTTAGGCTATATAACATCACGCTGCAACTATTAGGAGCGAAGAAATAATGGAAAATGTGAAAAAAACGGGGCAAATAATTCATCCTTGAGGGCTTCCGTTGCGTGCGCTGCGAAAACGGTACAAGATACCAAAAATATATGTATGAAAGAATTATTTCTCTTGAAATGATTTAAAAAAAATGTCCGCGACAGTATATGTCTATCTTTTAAGATTAACTCACTAGAACCGTTTTCATGGTAATCAAATTCGGTCGAAATTAGTTAAGAGTTGTATCAACGTAATAATATTAATATTTGTCCAAATAAATGTGTTGTTGATTAAGAGTATTTAATTGTGAACAAAATTGTCTTTGACATCACTTAATTTCAATGAACATCTTAGAAGATATAGATCTTAGAGATCTTGCGTCGTTTTATCGTCGTGTAATAATACTTTTTAAACACTATTTGATTTTGTTTTAAGGATATTTTGTTTTAGGTTCTAATAATTTCACGATATTTTTTTTATATATGAGCTATATGAGTTAGCTATGTTCTTTTCAAAACTAAATTGTCTGAAATAATAATAGAAAATGAAACGGACAAAGTCGTGGGTAACAGCTATAATTTATAAAGCTGAGGAGGTTGTCCACGCGGACGAAGTCGCGGGCACAGCTAGTACGCTAATAAATCCTCATGTAATTGCAAACATTCGTCAAACTGTCACCAATGGTTTCCAACTTGGTAATATTGGGTAGTAGGTATTTTATATAAATACTTAATCATATTTTGTAGGTATGTTTCTTGCCTTTTTTATCATATCATCATAATCATAATATTATTGTAAAGGCGAAAGTTTGTGAGTGTGTATGTTTGTTACGCATAAATGGCTGAAGCCATTTTCATAAAATTTTATAGGGCACTAGCTGACACTCTGGATTAACATATAGGCTACTTTTTACTGTGGAAAAATATCTTACTCCCATGGGACAACCGATACATCGATGTTTTTTACGCGGGCAAAGCTGCGGGGTTCAGCTAGTAAGAAATAAAGGGTGTCAAGAGTAGAATAGAATAGAACACTCTTTATTGCACACTATAAAATATACGAACACAACAATAAGATTCAATGAAGACAAGTTGTATGCAATAGGCGTTCTTATCGCTAGGAAGCAATCTCTTCCAGACAACCTATGCATGAAATAGGTAACAAGAACTTCAATTTTAAAAGTTACTAGCGTTATCGTCGTTATCGGTGTCTTAAACCCATTACTGTCTTACTGTTGGACAAGGGTCTCATCACTCTCATCTCGGGGTCCCTAAAAGGGTTTTGAGCCTTAGTTTAGCGCGTTGGCCAGGTGCAAGTTTGTAGACTTCATACATCTTTGAAAACTTTTCCTAAAGAACTTTCCGGTGTGTAGGTTACCTCCCCATATTTTCCTTCTCCGTTAAGAAGTGATAATAAATCTCTGATACGCACATCATTTCTGAAAAATCTAAGGTGTCAATCATTTCATTTCAAATGCCAGAACACTTGAAATGAAATGAAATGAAATGTCTTTATTTTGTATAGGCCTACGAGAGCATTTACAAATTGTCAGTTATTTTTTTTTTCTTACTCTACCACCGGATTACGACCTCAACTGAGAAGTACCGGCAAGAAACTCAGCGGGTTTGTCTTTTTCTTATTTATATCCATTTTTTTAATATAATTACAATCATTGTTTTTACACGGTAATGAAAGTTAGCTCCAATATCTTGCCTTAAAGTTCAGTAAAATTTCAGTAATTTGAATTTTAGATCTCCTGATTGGGAGGACAGATTTCAACCATCAGGTTATCTATGAAGTTTTGGGCTGTTCCTGCTTAGTAGGTAATAAGTTATATTAAAATTAAATAAATTAATAGACATCTATGTCAACATATGTCAAACATTTTGTTGAACATTTCAACTAAATTAAGATAGATATCCACATGCAAGCTCAAAAAACATTACCCTCCGTCTGACGCAGAGGAGCGAAGCTAAAACCTGACTATTACAATTTGTTACGACGATGCTAAAAAGTAACAAAAATATTTGTTACTTTAATAAATAAACAATTTCCTCATGTTGCCCTACGTTGTAGGTATAATTTTGTGATTTAGGTATTACTTTTTAATAGAACACTAAAACATCAAAGCACCATATAGTACTTAATATATTTTTCTTATAAAAACATATTGCCAACTGACACACTTTTTCACACTTAACTTGTTTTACGAGCTGTATAACTTTCACTCAAACCTACATATTTCCTAAAACCCCGGTCCTTACTCCTGTAAACTCAATACGGGAACTTTACGAGAAATCTACGACCGAGGCATAAAGCGTAAATACGTTAGGCGTCAATGAACTGTTTTTGGGAACAATGAATCGGAGATATGGGCGTGATTTGGAAATTACAATCGTAATATTAGAAAGGTTGAACGAAATCGTAAGTACTTTGTTCCTCCATTTTTTGCTTCATTAGAAATACTCGTCCCACTCGTTCGTAATTTAGGATTTATTTCGTAAAAAAGGACTAGAACACGTTTTGTCGTTTGAAAAATAATATTGAATTAAATGATATTGAAGTGAATGTCCCATTTCAAAGTAATTGCTATAAGCTTATATGCACTAACATAACTTAAAAATTTAATTGCTCCTGTCCGAGCATATTCATAGATTTTTTTTAGCGAAATCGCCTCTGCCGCTGTCAATCTGTAATCAAAACTAGATAACATTAATTTCTTACCAAAGGCTGGCTATAGATGTGTTGCAGCCCCTGATGATTAAGTTCGAACTAGCTCATCAACGATTAATATTAATTTAGAAATAAGGGAGCCTCCGGTATCAAATCATAACTTTTAGTTGATATTTTTTCAGTGTCCTTGGAATGAGCTTATTACGTTTCTTCAAAACGATCACCGTTTTCGCGTAACGTGTTTTTACGCTTACAGACGTAACAGAAACGTTACAGACGTTACAGAAAACGTAAATGGTGACCGTTTAGAGGAATAATAAACTCGTGTTAAGGGCACAGAGGACAATCTTAGCATACTCCGAGTTTCCCGAATCCATTCGTCACCGGGCGACTTGAGTGTTTACCGGCCATTTGCATAATTGCTTGAAACAACCAAAACATTTACATCGTTCTCGAGTTACGCTTAAAATGTTAACATTTCGCGTGGAAAGCGTTTCTACTATCGTTAATCTTGTTGTCTTCGTTGACAGCGGTTGTGTTTAATTTCATATTTAGGAAGTTTATAGAGACGTTTTGGTTGAAATAATTGCTAATGAACGTAGTTTTCCACGAAACGATAATAATGGTATAAGGTGGTGAACGCCCGATCGGATAAAATCGTTTTAGATTCTTGCAGGTAATTAAGGCTTCTTTCCCAAAAGAGGAATCCTTTTGCTAACTGTTCGCTGTCTGTTTGTCGCTCAGACAGACACACGGACAGAAGGACAAACATACAGCAAAGTCTTAGGCTGTGTTACCAGTAGGATAACTGTTCACGGCCGACTAAATTTGCGACGTATCGGTTTAGTGCGCCCTGCCATATATTTGAAACGGAGTGTCCAGGCTAGTTTGCGCTCACTGTACGCTGTAACGCTGCAAACTTCGTAAAGTGAGCGCAAACTTTGGTTTTATGGTTGACATACTCGCTTTCACATGACATATTTTTATGGGTTATATATACAAAATCGTCCCTTCCCCCCTTTTTCTCTGACCGCAGACGCCATGTTGAAAAATTATAAAGCCTATATCACTCTCACAACCGAGTCGTTTCAAATGATATGTCACATGTTACAATCCGTCAAGCCGTTTGGGCTGTAGCACGTGCCAAAGAAATGGACATACATACAAACATATATTCATAAATACATACATACGCTCGAAAATCATTACTCACTTTAGGCAGTCAGTTTTTTTCGGAAATTGATAAATAAATTGTGAAAAATTATTATTGTATTGATAAAGCATACCTACCAACCTACATGAATCCTACACATATATTTCAAATATTCACAGGAACCTCGCTTTGTCTATTTCACTCAAGTTAGCCTGAATACTTTTCTGAATACAGCTTTATTGTATGGGATCCATACATGTAAATAGAAGCACATTATCGCAGAATTGAAAACATTATTTTCACGACTAAAATAGGATGGTTAAAAATAGCTAGAAAATTATTTTCAAGTAGATATCCTTCTAGTTTGCATCTGATATAGAAATTGTGTTATTTCCAATAACATTGCTGTCACAGCTTTAAAACAAATTTAAACTACGTGCCCGAACAAAGAAATGGTTGTTGGTTTACAGTCTATTTTTGTCAAAGGTCGGGTTCCTATAATTATTGTTTAAATAATATCGTTTTTTAACCGACTTCCCAAAGGAAAGAGGTTATCTATTCGTCACGTATATATATATATATATATATATATATATATATATATATATATATATATATATATATATATATATATATATATATATATATATATATATATATATATATATATATATATATATATATATATTTTTTTTTTATGTTCGGGCGAAATGGCTAGAAATCGTCGACCTACCGACACGATTCATTCAGGCAGTCCCATATTGAGGAAAATGAAAACCTTCCGGCGGTTTTCCCGGAAAATTGGAAAATGTCAGTTTCTTAAAATCTTGAATAACTTGAGTGTTTCTAAACCGATTTCCATTTTCTTTCTTTCATTTGATAGGAAATTTTGTCACGCAACTTTTTCCCTTGGACATGGGTATGCAGTGATGCTTAACTCTTTGAGTTATGGGGGGGAAACCACCACCACTCCTCAAGTTTTTTAGATAATTTGAGATAACTCGGCTTCTGCTGAATCGATTCTTATGAAACTTGGAATATATATTAAATATCTATGTTTATATAGGTTGACGAAAAATTTGACCTTCAACTCTTCGACCCTGATGATGCAGGGTTACAGCTATCCTAAACTATAACATTAGCTATTTGGTGCTTACATATATGTAATAAAACTACTAAGCAGAGACATGTGATGAAAAATTTGACCTTCAACTCCTCAATCCTGATGATGCAGGGGTGCCTCAAGCCTAAACCATAGGGGTTGACCATTTGGTGCTTATGTGTATGTAATAACAATACTAAGCAAAGACATCTTATAAAAAAATTGACCTTCAACTCCTCAACCCTGATGATGCAGGGTGCTGTAAGCCCAAGCCGTAGGTGATGGCCATTTGTTGCTTACGGATATATAATAAGATAGCAAGGCAAAGATGTACGATGACAAATTTGACCTTCAACTCCTCAACCCTGATGATGCAGGGGTACTGCAGGCTTAAACCATAAACGTTAGACATTTTTTGCTCACGGATTTGTAATAACATTGCTAAGCAAAGGTATACAACGAAAAATTGGACCTTCAACTCTTCAACCCTGATGATGCAGGGTACTGTAAGCCCAAGCCATAGGAGTTGGGGATCTGTTGCTTACGTGCATGCGATGAGATTACATAGAAAAGATATGACATGAAAAATTTGACCTTCAACTCCTCTACCCTGATAATGCTGGGGTCCTTCAAGCTTAAACCATAGGCGTTGGCCATATGGTGCTTACGTATATGTAATGAGATTACTAAACAAGGATATAACATGATAATGTTGACCTTCAACTCTTCGGCCCTGATGATGCAGGGGTACTTCAGGCTTAAACCATAGGCGTTGGCCATTTGATACTTATGGATATGTAATATATTTACAAAGCAAAGACGTATGATAAGAAAATTGACTTTCAACTCCTCAACCCTGTTGATGCAGGGTACTGCAAGTTTAAACCATAAGCATCGGCCATATGGTGCTTACGTATATGTAATGAGATTACTAAGCAAGGATATGACACGATAAATTTGACCTTCAACTCCCCAACCCTGATAATGATGGGGTCCTTCAAGTTTAAACCGTAGGCATCGGCCATATTGTGCTTACGTATACATAATGTTGTTGTTCACAATACCAACAATGAGTTTCGGAGAGAATATAATTATGATCAAAATTCCACTTTGAATACAATTACCTGGAAGACGCAAGAGTACTACCAACCTTTTTAAATTGGATGGGTTAGGTTAGGTTGGAACATAAAAGAAAACATAAAAACTAAGCGAGCAGTCTCGTATAAGTGAATTTATCGTCACTAAAAAGCGTGAAAAAAAAATTTTTAATAAAAAAATACAACCGACTTCCATGCCACATAAAAGTAAAAAATAATTTAATTACATGTTGGTTAGAGCAAACACAGTACTCAGTACATAGTTCCGAAGTCGGCGCTCATATATGACACATATAGTTTCGTCGTGATCCAGCCAGATATGGTGAGCGCCGACTTCGGGACTATGTACTGAGTACTGTGTTTGCTCTAACCAACATGTAATTAAATTATTTTTTACTTTTATGTGGCATGGAAGTCGGTTGTATTTTTTTGTTTAAATTTTTTTTTTAATTTCTTATCGTTAATTGGTTCTCAATGTGGCAGAACCAGTGTAGTTCGACCGGAGAAGTACTACTGCCACACCTATTACTAGCGTGAAGTATTTCCTGCGTTTCGATAGAAGAGTGTGGTTGCCGGCACACTTTCACATGAGGCGACCATCATAGTCCTCGGGAGTAGCAATGATGAAGATGATGTATGAAGTTACTTACAGATGTCCATGGGCGGCAGTGGTCACTTACCATCAGGTGGACTGCATGTTCGTTTGCTACTTCAGTCAGATAAAACAAAAAAATAGAAACAGTTATATATATATATAAAAAAATAGAAACAATTACAGTGGAAACTTTACTAATTACAGTGGAAACTTTACTAATTACAGTGGAAACTTTACTGATGAACGAATTTCCTATTTGTATGATAATTTAGTATTAAGACCATTGTTTGTTTCCCTAGCAAAATAAAATAAAAATAAAAATAAAAAAAGAAAAAAACAGGTAAACCCATATGATGAGAGATTTTAGAAAGAACTCAGGAAGGTTTCATGATGAAAGAAAAAATACACTTAGGCGAATAAAGATGTTTTTTACTTTTTCATCAAAATAACTTCTTGTTTTTAACTTTTCAGATATCAGCATACCTCTCAGTAACGGTGTATATAGAAGACATCAATGACAACGCTCCGAAATTCCTAGACACACCGTACCAGGTTACTGTGGATGAATTGACACCAACTGGTAATGATGACTATATTTATCTACTGAGACTTAAGCCTTAATATTTTAGTCTTTTAATCTAGACTTAATATTTTAATCTTTTAAATCGATAAACTATTTTTATTTTAAAATACTTTAAATTACAAGACTCTTTACAACAACAACGTAGCAAGTACAAATTCTCATTTTAGTTCAATTTCATTATTATCATGTTTTTTTAAAAATTGGCCAGTAAGTCATTGGATAATCTTTAATATGATCGTATTAGGTCTGTGTTAGTCCATTCATTTTAAGGAATTTTATTTTATGTCACTCAACAATTAGCCTCAAATAAAAATTATAGTTTATAAGATAACACGTTGTTCTTTTAAAAAGGCGAATTAGCTATTACACCTATTATGATATTAGATTATGAAATGGAATTCAGTTAATTCTTAATTTTCACTTCATTTATTTGGTCTACATTTATTCAAACTCATTTATTACTTTGCATTTGTAAATGTTGATGGTAGCCATTAATGAAATAATCATATTGTACATTTTACTTTTATTAAGCGATGCTGATAACGCAAAAAAATACGAGTTGCACGATGAAATTGAATTTAATGACTAACTTCTCAGACTTACAATTATTATCATTTATAAACACTACACAGACTCATGAATTAGTAAAAATAACTTTGCAGGTCTGACAATATTCAAGGGTATTCGTGCTTTTGACCGCGACAAGCCGAACACCCCTAATTCGGACGTCCAGTACAGCATCACGGCTGGAGACGCAGACGGTCGCTTTGCCTTGGAGAGCTCCCACAAACCAGCTCTCATCTTGAATAAGCCTCTAGACTTCGATACCGGGGATAAGGAATTTCTTCTCACTATAACTGCATCTGTAAGTAATGAACTACTTTTTTTATCTGACTAAAGTAGCAAACGAGCATGCAGTTCATCTGATGGTAAGTGGTCACTATCGCTCATGGACACCTGTAATCAACTTCATACAGAACATGGGTTCTATCTGAAATCAATCACAGATGTGTTGCCACTCCTGAGGGCTATGATGGTCGCCTCATATAAAAGTGTGCCGGCAATCACACCCTTCCATCGAAACGCAAGAAATGCTTCACACTAGAAATAGGTGTGGCGGTGGTAGTTCCCCGGTCAAACTACACTGGTTAATACCTTCAAAAGTCGGATAGTAAGTAGCCACTGCCGCTAATGTAAATCTGTAATCATGTTCATACAGAAAAAAGGATCTATCTGAAGTCAATCACAAATAAGTTGCTACTTCCAAAGACTACGATAGTCGCCGTAGATAAAAGGGATCCAGAATCCACACTATTCCACCGAAGCGCAAGAACCGCTTCTCGTTACAAATATGTGTAACGTTTTTACTTCGCAGTGATTTGTTTCAATGATATTATTTGAATGTTTTTTATGAAAACGGCATGAAATAATAATTTCGCAACTTTTAGACTACCTATGTTATTAGTTTAAAGGAAGGTTACGTCGGATGACAACAGACATTCGACTGGTTTCTTATGCAAATTACCTCATTGTAGATTATACTGGCAGTAAGGAATGAATTAATTGAAAAAAGATGATTGTAAATAAAGAAATAAAAAAGTAATTTATTTTTTACTTTTGACTTTTTTTAATAATATTTTCTGAACGGGTCTTAATGTCTTAAAAAATGAAAGGTAAATTCTTCTAATACAGTTTGTTCATATTTCAGGATCGTGGCTCCCCTCCTCGCAGCACCAACACCACCGTTCACGTCATAGTTCAGGACAACGATGATCTCCCACCGAAGTTCACTCAGGAAGTCTACAGGACACAAATACCTGAGTTCTACCCATTGCTTGTAAGTCATCAATTCATTAGCCATGAGATATTCTGCTGACTAAAGCCATCCTCTATTAGGGGTTTTTGCTTACCGCGGTTGGCATGCGTGTTGGTGACCGCAGAAGGTGTTGATATTATACAAGGACGGTGCTACGCGTCTTCTGGTTCTTCTTTTTATAATATTGAACCAGCAAGCGAGCATCCTCCTGTTGAATGAGCACTGCCGCTTTTGGACATTAATGAGCAACTTCACATAGGATACGTTCTATCTGAAGTTCTCGGGAGTAGCAACGCATCTGTGACGTTGCTACTCCCGAGGACTAAGTTGGTCGCCTCATATAAAAGTGTGCAGGTAACCACACCATTCCAAAACTGTAACTGTAATGCAAAAACTATTTCAAGCTATAAGTGTGGCGGTGGTCCTTCCTCGTTCGAACTACACTGGTTCTACCATTTGATACTAAGTCACCTCCGGCAAAATTTACGGTTAAAAAAAGACTGGCACTGTCTGAATATTTTATCGTCAATTCCGTGAAATGTTTCGTCCAAATTCATTTAGTATAACAGTATAGGTTCATAAAAATAGCCAGAATGCTGTATAATTAAAGCTTTATATAGTTCTCAGAAAATAAGTCTGTGATTTTATTGTTATTGTGATTTTATTTGTGTTATCGTTTTCTTTCCAAAAAATATCTTATTATTCTTTCGCAGGTATATATTGCATTAATTTTATAATATGTACATAACAAAAGTTCACTTACTTCATCATAAAATTGGCTGTTGAAAACCTTACGTCTTTGTTCCTATTTGAAATATAAATAACGTAGATTCCTCCCTTTGATTTAGTTACATGTATCGAAAAAACCTAACAATTTAGTATCGGAAAGTTATTTGAGCATATCATTAGATAACACTTAGTCTTTGACCTTTTTGCCAAGATAGCCGTATGAGATGCCTACATTCACTTTTGGCTTGTTATCTTTGCTTAAATCTGGTTTTAGATTTTGATTGTTATGTATCGCTGACGTCGATACATAACAAGTCAAAATTTAAAACCAGATTTAAATTAAGTTTGAACTGTTAACAAGTTAAAATTTAAACCAGTGATGACCTATGACGCCGAAGCGTGGTTTTTCACTGTACCAGGTTTCATACAATGTATCTAACTATGCGTCGCGCTACATACCGAGAGCGTAGAAATCTCGTATTAAAAAGAAAAACACGCTTTCTACACTTATAGCCCTCACACTAGGATTTTCTCCTATGTCGTGGGTACCATGGACACACACAAGACAAAAACCCAAACACCTTGACCCAGAACATGAATCTAAACTTATCATTCAGATACCCGTCTGGCCGGGAATTGAACCCATTGCGCGCCAGAGCGGGCTGGTAACCGCTCTGCCAGGCGGGTCGTCTTATTGTTATTCCATCCATCCATCCATCAGCCCTTTGAAGTCCACTGCTGGACATAGGCCTCCCTTAAATGACGCCACTCCAACCAGTCCTGTGCCTTCTGAATCCAATGGTTTCCTGCTGTCCTCTTCATCATCATGGGTCATCGGTCCACCTGGTGTGCTCCTGGTGCGACCTGTGCTCCTTTTGCCTAAACGTGGTCGCCACTTATTCTTATTATATCTCTTATTATATTTCCCTTATCCCTCGGTATCAGGGCAAGCGAATCCACAAGGAGCTGCTATTCTCGCCTCCCATCCGCGCGTTCGACCAGGACGCCGGTGTCGCGGCGCCGGTGCGCTACGAGCTCATCGCGGGAGAGAGGACGCTGCTGTCGCTCAGTCCACTCAACGGGAGCCTCTTCCTGGAACGGGAGGTGGATTTGGATGATGAGCCGCCTCTACCAGGTGAGTGTTTATACGCTGCTTCAGGTCAGGTTTCTATGCGTCCCATGTTAACTACTATGGGTACGCACACCATCCATCCATAGATGGATGGTGTGCGTACCCATAGTAGTTACGCACACAAATAAACAAATATACCTACGCGGAAAAATAGACAAAGTATTTCGATTTATATTTGAAGTATTTAAAAATCTATCAGTTGAACCATTAATTATAAGCTTACTGCGTACATGTTTAATCTACTAATACTTAATCGATTTTTACATGAATAATGTGCAAAAACAACGATGAGGTGCAAAGTACACAAATTCAATTGTACATAAATATTGTACCAGCTAAATAATATGAAACATATAACGGCACACATTCACATGAGGCGACCATCATAGTCCTCAGGAGTAGCAACGCATCTGTGATTAACTTCAGTTGAAACCCATTTTCTGTATGTAGTTGATTACAGATATCCATGGGCGGCAGTGACCACTTACAATCAGGTGGACTGCATGCTCGTTTGCTACTTCAATCAGATAAATAAAAAAAACAATGACACATAAAATTGTAAATGCATTCAAATCTTACCAAATTTTGCATATCATAATTTGGTAAGATTTGAAATTTGATTATTTTTTTGTATAAATGTAAAGTACTAAACGAGCATGCAATATGCTAGATGGTCAGTGGTTTGTCACCTATGGATATGAACACGCAGCAACCACGCGCCTTAGCAAAATACCAGAAATGAAATTAAATGAAATGTCTATATTTTGTATAGGCTAACTGCTTCAACTGTTACATATAAGTAGCCGATGCCTCCCGATCCATCCATACTTATTCCACTACCTGGCATTTCAGGCAATACGTACGTCCTTCAAGTGCAAGCATCACAAGTGGACAATCCACTGAAGACGGCGCACGCCAGGGTCGAGGTGGAAATCCTGGACCTCAACGACAACCTGCCTGACTTCGAAGTGGACTTTTACAACATCAGCATTGTGGAGAACTTGCCTAATGGTAAATAATAAAATTATCTTTGTATATATCTTTTGTGCTTATCATACTATCATACTAATATTATAAAGGCGAAAGTGAGTGTGTATGTTTGTTACTTCTTCACGTGTAAGCGGCTGGAGCGGTTTTCATAAAATTTGCTAGGGAGTTAGCTGACACTCTGCATTAACATATAGGCTACTTTTTAATGTGAGAAAATGTATTATTACCACGGGATAATGTATACATCGATTTTTTAACGCGGGCGAAGCTACGGGATTCGGCTAGTTTATTTTATTAGTTTTTGACAATGTATGTGGGTTTGTTACTGTTTTGCGCAAAAACAACTTAATTTTAATTTTACTACATTTAGGACACACATAGTTTGTGACCTTGATTAACACATAAGTTAATTATTACTGCAGTAGACTTGATAGAAGCAGGCGAAGCCTAGGAAGTTGACAAATTTTTGTTTATATCGATTGATGTATGTATTTTTTAAAATTCGATTTATTATACGGTAAAAAACAAATACTTTAACCTTTGTAACGATGTTTGAACTACAAACCATCACAAACATTTCTTTTGCACATCAGACAAAGGACTGAAAATTGAAAGTGTGTACCAATTACTTGATACAATAATTAAGAACCGGATAAGGTAGAACCGGTGTAGTTCGACCGAAGAAGCACCACCGCCACACCTATTTCTAGCGTGAAGCATTTCTTTCTACTACTTTCATATGAGGCGAACATCACAGTCCTCCGGACCCATGTTCTATAAAGAGTTTCTTACAAATGTACTTGAGCGGCAGTGACCACTAACCATCATGTGGACTGCATGCACTTTTGCTATTTCAGTCAGATAAAAAAGTGGAGAAGGGACAACTTTTTTATAGTAACGATAATATGGAAATCAAATGAAAGCTTGTAAATGGACTATCTTAAAAGTATACATATGTGTACATAACAAACGTTATATTATCTTAAAAATAAGAAAAAGCTACTAAAAGACAATGAAGTGAACCTGAAGACAATTACTAATTTTTCAGCTGTCGAGTTTATTGTTATAATATTATTAGCAAAATTACTTGGCTTGTGAAATCTATTTTTAACATTAGAATTAATTTAAACATACGACTATTCTTAAAATAGTTGTAGGGAAAATTGAATTAGTTTTAAAAATATGCTTATTTTTGCAAAAGAAAATCTTCAAACAAAGTCTCCGGTTAAAAGTATCTCAGTTACCTTTGTAATTTATTAAAGTGAATAAAGAACTATTTTTAGAAAACCTTTTATAACTAAGCGATGAATCAGCGGGACGGAAACTGTTTTATTCGTTGTTTAAAGGTATCATAGTTTGAATGTCAGAGGTAGTAAAAGGGTTTTTCAAGAAACTGGAATATAATTAGAACAGTATAAAGATCCATCATAGTATCTTCGATGTAAAAAATTGTTATTTTATTCGAGCACTCAAAGCGTATTGTTGGAAATAATTTGGGTTCAACGTTCGTTCTGAGGTTACATAGAGACGGATTCTGCTTTAAAAGTAATTTGTTATATTAGGCAAATTTTCTTGGAGCTTGGTTTTAGTAGGCTACATATGGAGGCAAAGATGCAAATGCAATTATTTGAAATTCATACCTGAATTTAATCAAGAGCTTAAGTATATAGGCTTATTTCCAAATAATATTGTTTGCTTACTGCCTTATAATACGATATTTTTCATTTTTTTTACATTCGTCCAAATTAAATTATTAGTTGTTATGTTACAAAATACCTGAGAGCCAAAATTTCACTACGATTAAACAAATTTTTTTGCTGTTAAAATTTAAATGCTATCGAACAATGGGGGCTAAAATATTGATTAATAAATCACATTTCAATCATATTCAACATTATTCCATTAGGTTTCAGCGTGCTTCAAGTAATGGCTACAGACAAGGACCAGGGCGATAATGGGGAGTTCACGTACCAGTTAAATGATCCCGAGGGAGCCTTCGCTATCGACCCCAGGAGTGGCTGGCTCACAGTCCGGAACCAGGTAATAAGAACCTAATCATTACAATGTTGAAAAGATCTCGTGGATATTTTTCAACAGTTAATGATTTTATTTAAATTAAAAATGAAAATTATTATTTTGAATGAACATGAACATACTACACATGTAGGGCATTCATGCACATGTATCCATACAAATGTGCTAAGTTATATTTTTTATTTACAGACGGTATTGGATAGAGAACAGCATTCATCACTACGGATGAAGGTGTATGCCAAAGAAAAAAATCCAAGCATCGTCGGTACATTTCTCGATAAGCAAAGACTATCGAAATGGCGCAGAAACCCAACCACACCTAGAACAAATACCAAAAATAAAACGATGTACGTTTTTCCAGACAAAATTGGGACAAAGACTGAAAATATCGAATACTTCGAAGATATGAACCAACTAATGTCGTTTGTTACCGTAGAAGTTACGTTACTTGATGCTAATGATAATAATCCAGTATTCGTACCAAGCAACCTCTATGAATTTACAGTGAAATCAAATGCAAAAGTCGGTTCTTATATAGGAAAAGTAAAAGCTGTAGATCCAGACTTAGGAAGAAATGGGATGGTTTTATATGATTTGCAAAGAACTAGTAACTTGACTATCACGTCGCCATTTCAAGTAGATCCGAAGACAGGAGTAATAAGTTTGGCAGAATCACCGGTGTTAGAAGGAAGACATGCTCTTTTCATAGAAGCATCGGATCAACCAGCAAATCCTAGCGAAAGAAGATATTCCTTAGCCGTTGTTACTATTGATGTTACTAGAGGTCAAAAAGGTGAGAGAAAAATTGAATATGAAACTTCAATAATCTTGTACCCCGGTACATTATTTTTACAAAATTACATTTTTAGGTCCTAAGCCAGATAGACCAGACTTTATAGGTGCACCATATGAATTTTGGGTTGGGTCAAATGTTGGTATCGGAACCAGTGTTGGGCAAATACGAGTCAATGATGCAATGGACCAATCGGACGTGTCTTATGATTTATTGCATGGATATGAAGAGGGTGGTATGTATGACTGTCTTTTGTATTTTCTATATAGTACTAATTTTTTTAGAACGTGTAAGTATATAAACGCTTATTATTTCAGTGCCTTTTGCCGTGGAAGAGCGTTCAGGAGTAATAACTGTTATACACGAACTATCAAAATTCAATCGGCCTATGTATGATTTTGAGGCGATGGCAATACAAGAAAGGCTGAATCTAACGATCTCAACGAATGCTACAGTGCACGTTGTCGACGTTAATGACGAGAGAGGTGTCTTTTTGAAGTAATTATTTACTCTTTATAATATTTCTTTCAATGTGTTGATTCTCAATAACGGTATTATTTTATTCAAGGGGAACGCAATCACCACTGGTGTTTCGAGTTAAAGAGAATATCGCCGGTGCAACTATTGGTCAAATATTCCATGTGAATATAAGTACTTTGCCATTGAATGCTACTGGAAATATTCAATTTTTGATTGCCAATCAGCAAGATATCACGGACGATATTGGTATAGGTAAGATATAACTTATTTAAAAGTATTAAATAAATCTATGTTATGTTTTTATAATGTCTTGTTTTTTCTAGGACAAGATGGAACTATTTTTGCTCAAAAACCTTTGGATCGAGAAAAAAGGGATACATATAGAATGACTGTGATTGCGGAGTTTAACAAAGGTGTTATCTCAGGGGCTGGTCTATATCAAGTGACAATCCATGTCGACGATGAAAATGATAACCCCCCGATATTCGAGTATTTAACTTACGAAGGTTTTATCAATGAAAATTCAAAAAAAGGGACAGAAGTAAAAATGACTCATAAAATACTTGCTAAAGATGCAGATATAGGTCAAAATGCAAAATTTACCTATACTCTTTTTGGAGATGGTCATGATATATTTAGTGTTAATGAAGAAACTGGTATTGTTTCTTACGTTGGAGACAAATTGGATCGCGAAGAAAAAAGTGTTTACCTGTTGAAAATTGTTGCAAGAGACAAAGGAAGTCTAAGTTCAGAAACTAAATTGACTATAACAGTTTTAGATGAAAATGACAATCAACCAAAGTATGATCAAATAATTATTCCATTAGGCGAAAATGTAGAATTACTAGAAGTTGATGAAAATAATACTGTTAAAATTTTCCGAGAAAAAAGAAACGAGTCTAATGGAACCATTACAAAAGTGGAAACTAAACCCAGAAATAAATTTGCAGCTGCATCTGATTCTTCAGGACCTATGTTTGTGATTCCCGAAAATACTGCTATCGGTTCCACTATATTAAAATTAAGTGCCATAGATAGAGATACTGGTCCTAATGGTCAAATAAGATATGAATTTATATCTGAACTTTTTATGCCTCCTTATGCTATTCCTTCTAACGCAGGTCAACTTAAAAGGTTCTTCGTTATTAATGAAAGATATGGACACATCGTTGTTGCAAGAGCTTTACCACCCGAGTCCGAATTTCGATTAAATGTATCAGCGTTAGATGGAGGAGAACTGAGTGATCATATCACAGTCAGACTATTTGTAAACGATATTAATGATCATTTCCCGATGTTTAAGAAATCTTGGTATAATTTTAACGTAGAAGAAGCTCAATATAGCCGTAGAGTGTTAGGAAAAGTAGATGCAACTGATGCTGATTTTGGTCAAAACGCTAATTTGACTTACTATATTCAACCGCTAGGAAAGGATATTCCTTTTGAAATTTCTCCGCTGAGTGGAGTCTTTAGTGTGAATGGTGAATTAGACAGAGAAAGAGAAGATAAATATATCATAACAGTTGTTGCTCAGGATAATGGTCACGATAAGAAACTATCATCATCTGTTAGTGTTGAGGTTCAAGTGTTAGATGTGAATGATAATGAGCCAAAATTTTTCGCATATGATGAATTATTAGAATGGAAACATCCGGAAGCTGATGAAATTTCTAATCATAACTTTGAATCTGTTATGATGTTGCCAGTTTACAAAGTATCATTAGAAGAAAATGCTCCAATTGGTACCATAGTTATGAGAGTATATGCAAATGATTCTGATTTTATTGGAAATGGAAATGGATTGATTTTATACAGTTTGCCACAGCGAAAAAATCTTTTGAACATTTTTGCAATAGATTCAAAAGAAGGAATTATTACGACCACTGGTAGATTGGATTATGAAAGTTTAGCTGTACATAATATTACTGTAATTGCATCAGACTTGGGGTCACCTAGCTTGAGTTCTACTGCGATAGTAATGCTTACTGTCAAAGACATTCCCGATGACATAGAAGTTTCTGACAAACCGGTTTTTATTTCTAGATACTATGAGTTAGAGATAGAAGAAAATGTTCATACTCCTGTGGAATTGGTGACCCTAAATCTTACAGAGTATTATGAGACCTTTAAGATGAAATACTTCATTTTGAATGAAAACGACACTGATATCAAAAAGACTTTTGTGATAGATCCTCGCAATGGTACTCTATATTTAGTAAGAAGCCCGGATCGAGAAACTAGAGACGTTTACGAAATCATTATAAGAGCTGAAAGACAAAAAATTAGCAGAGAACTACCTCATATGATATACCCAGTATCAGACGATGTGCTAGAAGGGATGACAAAGTTTGATGTAAAAGTGGTTGTAAGGATAAAAGATGTAAATGATAATGCACCTAGATTTGTCAATGGTGGTCGACCTATGGTTACCGCTATACCAACTACGGCAGCGTTTGGCTACGAAGTAATTCAGTTACAGGTAAGTGTTACTGTATAGGAAATTAAAATAATATTAATCTTTTCACTGAAAAACTTATGCACACGAAAATTTTTCATGTTGCTCATGAAAATCCGTGAATAATATAATGGGTTAATCAGTACCTTTTCCAATTATTCTGTTATCCTCAAGGCCACGGACGCGGACACCGGCATCAACGCGGACGTCCGCTACCAGGTGATCAACTCAGCGGGCTCGCGGTTCACCGTCGACGCGGTGTCGGGCCGCGTGCGAGCAGCAGGCGGCTTCGCGCGCGACGCCGGACGCGTCATTGGCTTTGATGTGAAGGCGACCGATCGACGGGGCGCGGATGATGGACGGTCTGCCATCGCTAATGTCTTCGTGAGTATTCGATTTTTGAAGCCCTGGCGCGTTGAGCACTTTTTAGAGAGCAAAATTCATCGCCATCATAGAATGTTTTTCATAAGCTACATGTGGAGGTTTTTTAAATAAATCTTTTTATTCGTTGACGACCTGCGTGGCGAAGTGGTTACCATACCGGTCCGATACGCAGTGGTTTGTGGATTCGAATACCGGCCAGAAGGGTATCTGGATTTTGAATTTAGATTCTTGTTCGGGGTCTGGGTGTATTCATCTTTGAGAGTCCATAGCACCCACGATTCAGGAGAATATTATCCTTATTATCCTTATATTGGGCTATGAGTGTGGAAAGCATTTTTTTTTAAATTTTATTTATGTATTTTTTACCAACGTCAAATGTGTTTCACAGTGTTTTTTCAACCATTGAAATATAAAGTCAAACTACATATCATGGAAAATTCTCATATTTTATGTCGATTTGGTGAGGTTTTAAAACATATCACATACAAGACAATATTGAACTATAGGCGTAAAAGGAAGAAGTGTGAAACTGATTAGAAACTGTGAAATTGTGAAACTGTAAAGATGAAATTTATCTAAACGTACAATTTCACAAGTCGTTTGTATCACCTCATTAATGGGACAAAATGATCGAAGTTTGGGTGCAAGTTCCATTGTTACGTAAAGTTTTGACAAATAATGAAGCGCCTTGAAATAAAATGACATAGACAAAACTTTCCATGTCTTTTGAAACAGGTTAAAAAGGATACTTTGCTATTAAAAGGACTCTCAGTTTGCCCATTACTTTTAAGTATTGAAGTGTCCGCAAAATTTACTAATTGCGACTGTTAATTATTTTCCGAAAAGTTTTCTATGTCCAAGACTACGAGACACAATAATGAAATTGTGTAAGGTTAGCTATCTGAAACATACAAATAAATAATATTTTACTGTAAAAAATTTCATTCAATCATTCATAATACATGTATTTTAAGAAACTAATTCCAGTTTAAAATTAAACCAATCTTATCACGGAACGCTAACACCGTATTTCAAAGGGAATATTAATAGAAAACTTTTCCCGTTTAAGTTCTAGTAAGCATTTATAAGCTCAGTTTCATATTTCTTGATATTATATTTCCTACGGTTTTCAACTATTCAAACGTGACATTTTAAGTCTATTTATAAATTAAATCGTTCTAACGTTAATTTTAGCTTTAATAGGTTAATAGTCTTCAAAGTTAACAAGCCTGATAAAGCATGAAATGATTTTGATACCAAATATAGTTCTGACCTTTAATGTATTACTTATTTAGAAGAAGGGAGTAAATAATGGCCGAATAAAGTGACCTTTACCTTTTGAAATATTTCAGGTATACGTATTAGATGAAAATAAACAACTGGTGCTAGTTGTAGCCGCTAAACCAATGGAAGTTGAAAGGGAAATGGAAAATATTACTCGTTACCTTTCCAATATGACGGGGTTCGATATAAGAGTTAGAAGATTGGAGACCAGTGCTAAGACCACGATGGATGGATATGCGTAAGTGAACGGATCCTAACCACTTCAAGTAACTTAAAGTAAAGCCAAAATTTGTTATATCAATGTGTTATAAGTGTATGTGTTATTAGACATAATATTACATTTGTTTCAGGACCGATATGTACATTTACGCCGTGGATCCAATGTCAAATGCAATTATAGACATGGATATTTTACAAAAGTATGTAGTTTTTCTCTTAACATTCGGTACAATGTCACATTAATGTAACATTGACAAACAATGAGTTGTTCATCTATTGCATGATGATATAAACTGAATTTGTAGTTCTTTTTTACAAATCAAAATCACTAATAAGAATCTCGTCAAGGTGTTCAAATATTCTCAAATTTTCTCCAAAAGTGTGTAAATTTTCTATAAATAATTTCATATTTTTAGGTCGTTACTTAAAAGAGAAGTTGACTTACGCCACGATTTGGTTGGATTCAAAGTTCTTGAAGTAGGAGATACTGCGATGGTCCAAGCAAGAACTGTGAAATTATTGAGCACGATGGAAATAAGCGTGGTAGCGTTGGGATGTTTGGTGTTCATCGGAGCTTGCACCACAGCGATATGCATATTATGCGTGAGGAGGACTAGAAGGTAATGAATCAATTTTATCAAGTGTTGAATTTATTATTTTCGTGAGAATAAATTGATTAAGAATTTAAGATTAATTTACCTAAAATTTCAAAACAAGTGTAACATTGCTTGGGAATCGATGATTAATATGAAACCTGATCAAGAATATAAATTTAAAAATATTTTACGGTGAAGAATCTAAAGATTTTATAAGTTATAGTAGTGATACTAATAAGACAAAAAATAGAAAAATGAAAAGTAGTGAATAAATTTATAAATCAGACAATAAAGCACCTTTATAAATAAATTTCCTTGATCAACAAAGTTCGCGAAAGAAAGTGTCTTATAAAATCTTTGCACAGTTTTATCACTTCTCAAACAAACTTCGTAGCCAAATCGTTTTAGTACATTGTCTCTTATTGAACTAATCAGTAGTTTTAAATCTTTTTACTTCACTTCTTCAAAGGTAAGCGTTTTATTTTCTACCGTTACATTTCAGACACCATCATCACCACAAAAGAAAGCATGTCCCTCATTATTTTATGTAAAGGCTTAAGTTGCATTATCAGTGCATGACTGTATTGTGATAGCTCTGGAAAGATAGGATTATTTAATAATTTATTAGTTTCAATATATTTATTACAGTTATGTTAATATAAATAAATATTTTGTAATGTTATCGGTTTTATTATTTCTTTCGCCTTGTCTATTCAATTCTTACGCACATTGTATAGTACACTTCAAACTTCTGTATATTTACTGTTACTTAACTTTTAAGTCTTAATCTTGTTTTTTTTAAAGAAGGGTATTGAAAATGGAGACTGTTTGAAAATCTCAATTACTGATACGAATACATATTGATAATTCTAAAACAAAATATAATTCTAAAACGGATTTTTATTATTATTTTGTTTGGTTCGCTTTTCAGTTTTGGTTACTATCATATTATTTACTTTGAGATACACGTGAATCATGTATTCACAAAACATACGAAAATTTCGTAAGAAATGAGTTGATAATAAGCCAATATTGTATAGTTTTATATCATTTTATCAATGTTAAAAATAATTGCACCTATTACAAAGTAATAATAAGATAACATTTCAATAGTTTCAAACAGTCGCCATTTTCATGCCTATTCTAACTTATGGATATTAACCCTATATTTCCGTTGACTGACTCCTCTTCTATCTTTTACCTTAACAGAAAACGCCACAAACCATATTCCCAGCAACGCCTTAACGCTTTCTCAACTGAGCACTTAACTAAGTTCGGAGGTCTCTTTCCATCGGGCGGCAACCAGTGCCAGGAACTCAACCAATCTTACAGCGAAGCTGATTCCTACATTGACGTCATCAACCAAAGCACTCTAAAAAAGACATGCCCCCATGGTAATACTGTGGAAGAATTTGGAAAGGCACATCAGAAATGTGTGAAGAGTCAGTTCGAAGCAAACGGGTCTGAAGCATTCAATCAGAAGCACGAACGAATGTGCATAAAGTTTAACCAAAGACCCCTGCAAAAGAGGTAAGGTATATCTTAGTTTAAGGCATGATAAAACTAAAAATGTATAATAAGGTGATAGAATTAACTTTACGTAAAAGAAGGAAAAGAAAAATTAAGTTGAAAAATCAGCAATTTTTTTGTAAATTCTCTTAAATCAAGTACATTGTATTTAAAGTTATATTTTTTAAAGAATTGAAATCTTTCATCAAAATTCAAATGCTAATGTCCCTATCCAATTTTAACATTTGCATAAACAAAAGCTAGCATCAAATAGCCTACGTTCCTACTTCGAGCTAAGCCTGTAAGACCACAAAATTGAAAGATTACAGGGTTCTTACTGGGATCAAGTGTCGCTCCTTTTGTGTTCTTTAGTCAAATAACTTGTGACAAACAGACAGCTCCACCCACACTATTGACAATAGTTACTAATACAATGCATGTTATACAGAACACTAATACATTATTACTCGTTATTATTTGAATTTATTTATAATTTTAGCATTTATTTATATTTATTCTTAAAATTTAGTCAAAAGTCAGTTTTATAATATATCGTTTGATGATCGGAGGCTGATCACATTTATTATCTTTTATGTATTTTAAACATGGTTTACGTTTGCTTAGCTTATCATATATCTGGTATTATACTTACAAAAACAAAACGATGAAAATATATAATTTCATCGAACAAACATGGAGAAAAACGCCCAAAATGTAATGGTTTCACTTCATTTTATCATTTAAATACCAAATTTTCATAATGAAATATTACATTTTCCCATATTCCTCAAACCTAATAAGGTGTTAGCTCTATATTATAATTGTCCACCAATTCGCACTTGGCCAGCGCGGTGGACTATGGCCTATAACTCTCTCATTCTGAGAGAAGACCCGTGCCCAGCAGTGGGACAATAATGGGTTGTCGAGTCGAGTCGAGTCTATATTATATCCTTCAGCCCAGTTTTTATTTCATATACGTTCGTATATTCCTCCTGTAACCAATCGAAAAGCATAGTAGTGCTTTGCCAAATTCATTCTAGTAAAACACCAGTGCGTAAATTTTCAAATACATATTTAACCACAATATTTGTACGTACACATGCAACATCCTACAAGGCAATCTGTTTCACACACACGACACAGAAAGGGGCAGGATACGTCGCTAACGTCCGTGCATTCCAGCGGACAGGACTCCGGCATCGCGGAGGCGCGCTGCGCCTGTGGACACTCCAGCGCACACACCTCGGAAGAGAGCAGCGGGTATGTATTATTCAATGTAAGCCTTAATCTAACATACCAGCAAAGAAAAGATTTTACAAATGTATAAACATTAAGCTAATGTACCAAGAAAGAAAAACTACTCTATTTACGGAACAAAAAGTTTAATAAAATACGTATAAAATATGAACAAAAAATGCTAAAGTAAAATAACTATAAAAAACTTCAAAATGACTACAATTTATATAATACAACTAACCAACAAAAGCCTTTCTGCGTTACTTTATCAAATTCACAATATTATTTTTACTGCGTAAGAGATAGTATTGACACTAGATAGAGAAATTAATGATCATACCAAATCATAGCAATCAAGCAACGTCATAAATGCCTTGTCATTTTTTATCAGCTAATCTCATTTATTTTAATTTAATAAGAAAAAAGAAGTTTAAAAATTTGAAGATCAATTCACATTTCTATTAAATGAAAAACTCATAATTGATCTCACATTAGAATTGCTAAGAGTTCTTAAATTAGAGCTTAGGAAAAAAAATAAAGGTCCTAATAACTACTAGATTAGGACTTGAAATACGATAAACTAAGACATAATTCCCGTAAGAATAAAACAGAAAAACAAATACTAGAAACTTTACTGTAATTAGTAAACTTTTGTAGCTGAAAATAAAACAATCAAGCGTTAATACGAGATGACGGTGCAGCTTAGAAAATACTGTTAAACGAATTTCGAAACTAATCACTGAATCCATTAACAAAAGTCACTATCCAAAATAGTTAAATAAAATATTTCATGATTTTAGACTTATTTTATCGAGGGTTTGATATAACGAAGTGAGAACGACGACGTGAGAGTGTGACATCAGGATGGTTGAGGAGTCTTCATTATTTTTCTTGAATATTTGAAGTAAAACACAGCAGTAAACTTCTTCGATTTATTCACAATTGACGAGGTCCGATCGCTTCGACGATTAAACAAGAAATCTTTTCTACCGGCGTTCGCTCGCCTTTTTACAACAATGTTTGGTGGTGTGACAATAACAAATTTATGGAGGGTAAACTAAATTACAATTCTAAAAATCACTAAATATTGCTAATTTAAAAAACAAACAATTTCGATCTTTAAACTAACTAAAATAATTATTATCGGCGACGTGTTTTTCATAAATAGGTACGCGGTGTCGCGCCGACAGATATATTGGTTTCTAAATTACTATTTTTGATCCGCGGTTTTTATCGAAATATTGGCGAAAAGAATTTAAAAACTGAAAAACGTGAGTAACCGTAATTTAAAATAATTCATTTCTAAAACTATCATGAGACCTTAAGCATATTTACAAGTAGAAGAACAACATGACCTTTTGTTACGATATTAAGGGATGACGACGGATGTAGCGTAAAGGTTAAATCTTTCCTTATGTCGCCTTTCTACATAAGTAATCTTATCTTACATTTACCTATTCATCCCACGCAAGTGTCTATTCAATTTTTGGCTCGGTAGGTACAACGATATTCAGCTTGAATGGATTGTTTCATCCATGTTACGTTAAATAATAAACAAACACTAACACTAATCACGAATACAAAAGCGTTGAACTTAATTTTTAAGAATTCCGTTCTTTCACTCAACATTATACGCATAGAATATTGAATATTCCTTGTTTAACCACTTTCGTTCGTTTGTCCAGTTGCAGCTATGAAGACTCATTGAAATCAAATCACAATCAAGACAGACCCAAACCTTACCCGAACCCTGAACAACGGTTTCTGAGAAGAGCTTCTTTCGCCCACCAGCCCTTAGACGCCAGAAGGTACAACCACCGAAGACAGTCCTTTTCAGAAAACCTTCAACGTCATTTCCCACCATTCGAAAGAATTGGGTCTGGCGGGAAAATAACTAAACAGCTATCCACTCCAAATGTGAATCTACCACCTTCATATTTCCTGAATTCGAAGAAGAATTATAGAAGAAAAGAGGTGGTTAACGAACCAATGGTTGATTACGATCACAGTGAAGCTGAAGATTTGTTTGACGTAAAGTTAAATAGAAGATCGAGTGGTCAAAACAGGAAACGTGGGAGTTTTATGGAAATAGGAGGTCAAGCTGCTGTGTTCGTGGCAACACCTGCTGCTGCGGAGATCATGAGGCGTCAGGGAAGTGAACGGCTCATGTTTGCAAGACCCTTGCAGTGAGACAATGAACACTAGATTTAAATAAAAACGTGTTTTGTTCAAGTTTAAAGTAATCAAGGCAACCGATCTGGTAAAAGAACTTAAAATAAATTGAATGAATAAAAGACGTAACAAGATTAGCATTGCTAACATTTTTTGGAAAATGGGAAGTTCCATTTCTGTAAATTAGTGGTATCCTACCGATAATATTTAGGTTACTGTGTAAATAATATTTACTTTATAATATTACTTCAAATAATAATGTAGTGACTTTATAAGTCCGCAATCGATAATTCAAGCTTTCGTGTGATAAAATTAACTAAAAATAAACTGTATGATATAGTAATAATTGTATATTTGTAAAATTGTTAATAAGTAGACTGTTTTAAAAATAACAAATTTAAGAAAAAAGAAAAATTTCTCATTAATTATTAATTTTAATATATGGTGATAATAAAATGTCAAAAAATTGGAATTTTCTTCTGATATATTTATTTTTTGCAACGCTAAAACATTTTCTACCTATTTATTGAAACTGTAAGTTATAATAAATTTTGCGTTAAGCGTGCCATTTGCAAGATTGCAAAAATAAAAGCTGAGTAAATAAAAACGAAAGTTTAATATAGTAAAACATGAGTAGGTATCTATGCAATTTTCGGAGCGATCATGTTTTTAGTGACAAAAATTTTAGTTAAGTTATAATAAATACGAATTACTTAATTTGTATATTTTAGCTCTTACACCTTAAGTACGATGTAGGATATTGTAAATTCATACCAATTAATTAGTTTATCACTTGTACCTTTGTAAATACTCAAAACTTATTCAAATGAACATGTTAATTTGTTAAGAATACAGTGAGTTTGATGAGTGGTTATTTTGCTTTTTATTTATAAAATCCGTTAAAGTTGGAAACCAGGGATATAAATTAGGAAATGTCATAAAATACCTGAGCTGATATTAAATATTTATATTGAGTTCGTTGAAACGTGTCGTTGAACTTTCTGAGACTTGGTAACACTTTAGTAAACGCTAAAATTGTAACACATTTAATAAATTATTAGGAAAGTTACATCACAATATAAAAAAATATTTAGTAAGTACATCATAAAAATAATCACAATTGATATCTTAAGATCATCATATTGTGATAAAATGAATGAAATATGTTATTTACTCTTTTATATGGATCTCAATAAATAATAATAGATATTGAATCATATTTTCAATTTTTTGAGCGCATATATACATATGTGTGTTTGTTAAAATACTCTCACGAATAAACTACTAGTCGAATTTCGCTGCAATTTGCAGACAATTTTATACAAATTTTATGACAATGCTGCAATTTGTATACAAATTGTATGACCCAAATTAATACAACGGATACTCATTACTGCAGTAAAAGTGTCTGACGCGGGAGAAGCCGCGGCAATAACCTAGTTAATAATAACATTAAATTAAGAAAACTCAAACTAAATTATATCAAGTCAATAGGAGTCGGAGTACCTTGTAAGTCAATAATAACATTTAATGAAGAAATCTCTGCATAAATTATATTAAGTCTCCTTTATCTCTCTTTATCTCTCATGAAGAAAACTCAAACTAAATTATATCAAGTCACTAGGAGTCGGAGTAACTTGTAAGTCAATATTAAATTATAGTAAGTTTCTTGGAGTCGGAGTCCCTTGTATGTCAGCAATAACATTTAATGCAGAAATCTCTACCTAAATTATATCAAGTCACTTGGAGTTGGAGTACCTTGTATGTCAACAATAACATTTAATGAAGAAAACTCCACCTAAATTATATCAAGTCACTTGGATTTGGACTACCTTGTACGTCAATAATAACATTTAATGAAGAAAACTCTACCTAAATTATATCAAGTCACTTGGAGTACCTTGTACCTTGTATGTCAACAATAACATTTGATGAAGAAAACTCCGCTTAAATTATATCAAGTCACTTGGGAGTTGGAGTACCTTGTTTGTCAATAATAACATTAAATGAAGAAAACCTACCTAAATGTTATCAAATCGCTTGGAGTCCCTTGTATACAGAACAATATAATAAAACGGTCTGTGAGCCCGGTCATTGTTACTCGTTTACGCCTCAACGTGCCGATGGCGATCACAAATAAAATCGCTAAGAAACTTCTCCAAGTAATGAAAAATTGAAGGAACTGAGTTATAACGTAGTATATAAACGAACAACGTCACGGATTTGGCCAGTCTATAAGTATTTTTATTTGTTTTCTTAGTACAATGTGACCATGATTTTGAGTTTTGTAATATTTGTAGGATTGAATAAACATAGTTAGAAAATACTAAGCATCCATTCTAATCATATTCAACGATCAATGGATCTAATAATTAAGTAAAATAAGATTGTTCTAGATACTGATAGATATATCAATGATAGATTGATATCAAATATGTTCTGTTATGCGAATAATAAGTAGAAACTTTTTCAGATCAGAAAAAAATGCAGTAATAATATTTGCTAGTGCAGTATAGCTGCAATCTCCCAAAAGTGCATTTTACAGATTGAAACCTGCCAATAATATCGGAAACTATCAGAAAGACGAATGAAATGATGAAAATATTTACGGGGTGTTAAAATGGTATTTGTGTGACATACATGATAAAACTTAAAAAAAGGAACTTAGCTGTTTTTAAAATATTATGTGCATTGTACACAAAATTATGTTAAGGCTGTCATCAAAATATCGGCTCATATTTTTTTTGAGCGGAAAATCTTCGAAATGTACTCGACGCCGCGGAATCGACGCAGGTTTATATGGAATTTTTATCGCACTAAACCCCCTCCACCCAAAAGTGGAGTCCTTCCTCCAAAGGAACGCAACCGGAGTCCTCTGAACGCGTTGCACCATCGAACTTCTACCAGGTGAGCGGCTGGGCCCTCCGCTCCATCTGGTCCTTGCGCTGGTATGCGACGACACCGCCGTCCTTCACGGGGTCGCCTGACCGAACGATTCGAGCTCCCAGTCTAGCAGCCCGCGACTCCGAGAGCTCCTTTTAGTCGCCTCTTATGACAGGGATACTGTAGACATATGCTAATTCCGGAACTACAGGGACGAAATCAATACCATACCATACCACTGAAAAAATATATTGTAGACATTTTTTTGCTATAGAAGTATTTTTTGTCTTTTAAGCAAGAGCTGAAATACAATCGCTTTGATTAATCTACTAAAGCTCTGTAGTTTGGAAACTTGAGTAAATTACTTTGTATAGAATGTCATTCAATTATGCCTTTAATGAATAGAAACTCCAACAACTAAATGGACTATGCAATTTAAGCAAGTTGGTCGGCCTTTATCTTGTTTATTTATTTTTATTATCTTACCTTACCTTTCTCAAAACCATTTTTATTTTATTACAGCGAATAATATTATATTTTGTACTAATTTGTAAAAAAAAACTGTTTTTTTTTTTACTTTCTCATGAGGCGACCATCATATGTAGCTCGGGAGTAGCAACGCATCTGTGATTGACTTCAGATGGAACCCATGTTCTGTATGTAATTGATGATTACAGATGTCCATGGGTCGCAGTGACCACTTACCATCAGGTGGACTGAATATTAGATTTGCTACTTCATAAAAAAACTTATTTTTATCACAAATAACAGCGGAAACTACATTTATTAATAATAATAATGCATATGAAATATAACGAAGTAGACGTGAGTGAAATCAGGATGGTCGAGGTCTACATTATGTCCATTCTTGAAGATTTCAAGTAAAACACAGGAATAAACTTCTTTGATTTATTTACAGTTGAGGAGGTCCGATCTCTTCGGCATCATTCTCTCACTACCGGCAGGCGCTCGCCTTTTTATAACAATGTTTGGTGAGGTGACAATAACAAATATATGGAGGGTACACTAAATTACAATTCTAAAAATCACTAAATATTGCTAATTTAATAAAATAAACAATTTTCGATCATTAACCGAACTAAAATAATTATTTTCGGTGAAGTGTTTTTCATAAATACGCGGTGTCGCGCCGACAAATATTTTATGTATTGTTGTGTGGCACAAATAGTTCGTGTCCCAAAATATTTTAATAAATAAATAGCTATAAACATATTTAACAATTTTATTAAAGCTAAGTCTACTTACTGATAGGCATTTACTGTCATCGGCCAAGAATATAATCTTATTCGAAAATTACAGAATTGGATTTGGAGTATTTGCTCAAGAAAATCTTCCATCGTTGTCGCGTGAAATAATTACACACTTCTCGTTCCCATGAATTGATTGTGTGTTATCCATGAAATTACTGAAATGGTATATAATCTTTTCAACATGTGGTTGATTAAGGTATTTGTGCAAACGAAGATGCAAACTACTTGGTGGTAATTGAGGTCACTTACCAGCAAGTAGCCTTTTCTATTTATGGACATAATTCTACCAAAAGAAATTATTATTTTTTCACATTTGAAATCGCTCTTGAAATGATTATATATATGTTTTTCTATTATTTTTATATAGCAATATGAAGTTTATAATAGTATTTATAAATGTCTATTTTTTATTAAATTCATACCGAAACACTAATAGATATTTGAACTTTAAAACAATACGTAAAAAATATCCATATCTTCAATTACCCTTTTTTACCAAGCTACTTATTGACATTTCGAGTCACAGTTTTGAAATTCTTAATCAAAAAACCTTAAAATTAGAAACATCGGATTTCAAAATATTTTTAATCCCATACGATCATTTTTTAATAAATCATCGCTACAGCTATGGATTAATATTGTTTTTAAAACCGACCTTTTATGCATGTCTTTATATACTTCTCGTCAACCCATTATTGTCCCACTGCTAGGTACGAGTCTCCTCTCAGAATGAGAGAGTTTAGGCCATACCGCGCTGGCCAAGTGCGAATTGGTAGACTTAAAGTTATATACTTAAAGACCATCAATGTCCTGGGACCGCAAGCCTCATGGAGCACCCAGCTCATTCACAAGTCCCGCGGGTCGACGCCCGCTGGATCGTACCTTTGTTTTGACACTCCTATTTCACATGATGTAGGAGTGTTGAGTTTCTTGCCACATGATGTAGGAGTGTTGAGTTTCTTGCCGCATTTTTCAGTAAGTGACAATTTGTATTGGATAGTCATGTGTCGTATAAAATGACATACAATTTACACGCATTGCGCGGAATGTAAATCAGTGTCATCCTCACTTGCTTTAGGAAGTAATATGGAAGTAGCATATGAACGTACAGGACAGCTGATGGTGGCCACTAACGCCCATATATGATTAACTGTAGATATAATTAGTTTTGCCTGTGATTAGTAAGATAACAAGAGCAGTGACGGGTTGTAGTGGTTGAAACTTGCCCTCTTGATCGAGAGGTCCGAGGTTCAAAGCCAGGCACGCACCGCTGATTTTTCTGTGTGAATGTGATGTGAATGAAAACATTATGAGGAAACCTACAAACCCGAGAGTTTTTTGAAAAAAGTTCTCGAGGGAGTGTGAAGTCCATCAATTCGCACTTGGTGAATACCAATGTATCTTTATATTTTTATTAGATTCCTTTGTTTACCTTCTTTACTTGTAATAACGTAATTTAACTATCAGAAAGTGTGCTAAAAATAAAAAATAGCATAAAATATTCTATATGCTAATGCATCGTGGTTAAATATACAAAAGTAGTATCAGTAACATAACGCTTTCGAATATGGTTATGGATGTAAGACCTACTACGGCTTTGTTGAAATTAAAGCGAGGATCAAGCGGATAGCGTTTTACTATATCGAAGCCAGAAAGCCAATTTCTCGTTACTAAAAAAATATGTATTTAAGTTGTATATAAAAAATCAATTAAGTATTAATAAAGATTTTTCTTTCAAAATATATGTTTACACAATAAAATACTACTAATCAATTTAATTTAAAAGTTAGTTCTTTATAGGTTTTTTTTGCTTTGGTCAAAGATTGCTTTATGTGGTTCATAATTATATTATCACTACATAGCATAAAACAAAGTCGCTTCCCGCTGTCTGTCCCTATGTATGCTTAGATCTTTGAAACTACGCTACAGATTTTAATGCAGTTTTTCTAATAGATAGAGTGGTTTTTATGTATAATACATGCATAATATAGTAAACACTGATAATTTTACATTTTTTACTTTTAGGCGGAATGAAGTTTGCCGGGTCAGCTAGTTAACAATAAACCGATTTGACTAATCTGATAAGTTAGTAAATTTCTATAGAAATGAAAGTGCTTATTACGTTATGTTAATATTTGTTAAAAATTGTCTACTCCTATCTTGACTCGAAAGTCAACAGAGAGTAATAATTAAGAAAAAAATGTGACTTTACATACAAATATCACACTCACTAATGATGATAAGAATAAAATATTACGTAAATAAAAATAGGAATTCTTACTAGTAATTACTTCCGCTTTAAAATTCGCGTCACTTTAAACAAAGCCTTATTCTGGAAGTGTGGAATACTTCCCTACTTTTCCTATCACTTTTACCGGACATGAAATAGTTTACTGCTTTTATATGGATAAGTCATAATCCATAAGACGCGAGAACTAGGTCCATTGACGTACGATGGTTATGGGAGGCATAAAAAGGTTTATGGTGGCCGAAATGTTTGAATGTGGGCACTTCTGGTAAGTAACAGTTACCCTAGTTTTGGTAACAAGGCTTTTAACTTATTCAATTAAGTGTTTCATAACAATTATGCCTTTGTATACCAGAGTGTAGCAAATAAGTATGCAGTCCATCTGATGCTATATGATAACTTGTTTGCGGTTTAATGCAATGAACATCAAGTAATTTTTATGTTCTCAAGTAACTGAAAACTGAAAGGTGTAGTGTGTAGCTGATTCAAACATAGTAATCTAGTGAGATATAAACCCATATCATGTATCCATTTTTCTGCTATGCGCGAGTGATGTATAAAAACGTTTAGTTGATGGTCCGTTGTCCGTTGATGGTCTTAGAGATATCATCATCATCATTATCACATCAGCCTTTATCATTTCACTGCTGGACATAGGCCTCCCCCATGCTGTGCCACAATGCTCGGTCATCAGCTACTCTCTTCCAACCACTGCCTCCAACCCTCTTAAGGTCGTCAGTCCAGCGAACCGGATGGCGTCCTACACTACGTCTGCCGGATCGTGGTCTCCATTCGAGAACTCTTAGATTTCTTAGAGATATAGTGGAAGCGATAGTGGTATAGGGTACCCTTTTTTTCGTGTCGAGGGGGAAACCTTCAAAAGGTACCCGACGCCGTGGAAGCGACCCAGAGTTATGAGGGATGTTTGAGGATAGGCAGGGGATGCCGTAGCCTTATTCTAATCCCGGAGCTAGGGACGGGTGTAGGGTACCCTACATGCTGTACGACCAGGTACGACCTGTTTAAAAGTGGTACAACCAGTGCAGCTCGAACAGAAAAGTACCACCGTCACACTTATTTCCAGCGTGAAGTACTTTTTGCTTTTCAGTGGAAGGGTGTTTGCTGGCACACTTTTATATGAGGCGAAAGTCTTAGTCCTCGGGAGTAGCAACGCATGTGATTGATTTCAGATAGAAATCCTGATCTATATAAAGTTTATTATGAATGTCCATGTGAAGTGACACCTTACTAGAGGGACTTCAGGCTCATTTTTGCTTTAATCTTATAAAAAACCTTCAACAAAGCAGACAACTAAAATATATTATTTATTTTTTTCTGAATATTTTTTCTGTTTCCTTGCTGAGTATTTTACACTTACTATATTTTTTGCGTGTCCATCCATTTTCAGTTTACTAGAGTAAAAATTTAACTGTCTATTAATTCAGATCGTATGTTACCTATATGCTAAATCGCATCCAAATCCAATATCATTATTAATCCAAACTGATCATCCAAAGAAAACTTTCATCTTTAGTCAGGTTTTTTTATATTTATAGTACCGGAATAATCAGGAAAAAATCTACATTTTTGTATATAAAATTAACGCTACAAACAAGCATGCTAAGTACCTGGTGGTAAGTGATCACTGCCGCCCATGGACACCCGTAAGCAATTTCACATAGAATATGGGTTCTATCTGTAGTCAATCACAGATGTGTTGTTATTCCCGAGGACTAAGATGGTTGCCTCATGTAAAAGTGTGCCGGCGACCACATCCTTCCATCGAAACGCAAGAACTGCTTCACGCTAGAAATAGGTGTGGCGGTGGTACTTCCCCGGTCGAACGATTGTTCTACCACCTTCAGACAACTTTACCTACATGAGACATCTTTGTACATGAAGGAAGTTAGAAGATTTGTTTCCTTTTAGAAAATAGTAAAGTGGTGTTGTCGCCATTAATTCTGACCATAAACAGGTTTACGGACATTAAAAATTAATGGACGATAATGTTATGAGACCGCACGTCGTTAATTTGTGCCTCATTTTTTAGGTTTACTGCGATTTTATGGTATTTACGGAAATATTCGTGCCTAGTACACATGTTGCGTCCGGATGAGGAAAATGCAATTGTTCAAATATTGTCATCAATCCATTGTCTCACCGCTGGATACGGGTTTTCTTCCAGAATTAAATGAAATATCTTTATTTTTTTTAGGCCTACGGGGGCACTTACAAATTGTCAGTAACACATTTTGTTTTACATTAACCGGATTGGACCACGACCTTAACTGAGAAGATACGGCAATAAACTTGCGGGTTTTTCTTTTATTGTTATTTGCACCTATTTTTTTAAATATAATTACAATCATGTTTTTTTACGTTAGGTTTAAGACCCGCGTGGCGCAGCGGTTACTATACCGGTCTGACATGCAGTGGGTCCCGGGTTCGATTCCCGGTCAGACAGGTATCTGAATGATGAGTTTAGATTCTTGTTCTGGGTCTGGGTGTTTGTGTATTATTCTTTGTGTGTGTCCATGGCACCCACGACACAGGAGAAAATTCTACTGTGGGGCTATGAGTGTAGAAATCGTTATGAGTGTAAAAAGCGTTTTACGTGTTAATGAAAGTTACCTCCAGTATCTTGCCATAATGAGGAAGCTTTAGGCCACTGACGCTGGTAGACTTCAGACACTCTCAGGTAAAGAAGTTCTTCATGATGATTCACCGTAAAGTAGTGGTAAACAGTGATCGCCCGATCGCGAGTACAAGTTTCAATCACTATCCTACTCAAATTATATTAAAAAAAAGAAAATGGTTTCTACACTCATAGCCCCACACTAGGATTATGTCCTGAGTAGTGGGCACCATGAACACACACAAGACGAATGCACAAATACCCAGACCCAGAACTGGAATCTAAACTCATCATTCAGATATCTGCCTGGCCGGGTTTCGAACCCGGGACCCATTGTGGGTCAGACTGGTATGGTGACCGCTCCGCCACGCGCGTCGTTAAAATATTATTAGATTATTAATGGTTGGTTACCATATAGTAAATTGACACAATGGTCAATAGACATTAGCAATACGGTATTAGTTGCCTATATTGCTGCTTGGAAATAAAAAAAGACAAACGCTAATCAGTCAATGAAACTTGGTTTACCAGCTGGCTGAGAAGATCACCTCATATGAAAGTGATAATGATAATAATAATAACATTATTGACACAAAATAGTAAGTACATTATACAATCATTTGAAGCCTCTGGCCTCTGAGATAGAGTGAGACAAAAACCGCATCACCATAAATGTCAGTTTAACAGTGGTACTTCCCAGATCTTTCGAAGCTGACAATCATGACCAAGTTTACCTTAGTTTTGAACCCTGAGATACGCAAAAGGGAACTAAAATTCCCCCACTAATTCACAATGATGTAAAATTGTACAAACAAGGTATGATGTATATCGCGACACACAAACTTATCTCAAAAACATATCTCAGCTTTCGTAAGCTTTCGTGAGCTTTCCGGTGTATATCTGCGATAATCTTGTTTATGGCCCTAAATTCTAGCATGGATTGCGTTGTATTTTAGCTTTATGAGTGCCAAAGTATGATAATATATACATAGACTGTTGATCCCCAGACAAAGAACAATTTACTTAACTTCATGTAGGAATTATGTAAAAAATGTAGAATGAATAATAATTGGACAGGGATTAGCCTGATGATTTATAAAATTCACATATGTTTCAAGTCCGTATCGATTCATTCACTTTAATCGATGTTTTTAAGCAGGTCACCTCACTATGAAGCAGACGTCAAATGTTACCTATTAGAATGACTCTACTATAATTTCTGCCGTATTCTGGTCTTAAAGGAAAATATACTTCTTCGAGAAGTTATTAATATAATCTGGGGTTGTACAAATTCCCATAGTTGGTCGTAAACACTTACTAACAGGTGGACTGCATTCTCATTTACTACTTTCGAGTTATATAAAAATAGAAATCGCGAAATTATTTACAGAACATTTACAAACAAAATATTCAGAATGAAAAAATATTAAACTCTAATACATATTCGAGACAAAAATTTAATCTAAACCGAATATCTCTATTGAAAATACAAATTTCTAGATTCTGAATTTAAATGTAGCAACTACACACAGCAGTTCATAGATAAAATATCACGCTCTAAAAGAAAATGCGTAATCTTTAAACACGACATTGACTATCAAAACAAACTGCGATACCTAGTGTCCAATCCCCCTTTTAGTTGCAACCGCACAAACTGAAATTGAAAACTGATAATACAGCTACATCTATCTGAAGCTATGTACGCACGATCCGGTTTCTACGGTATTAGCTTAAACTAGCCGTCGCAACGGTCGAAATTCGACCGTAATTTAAATTAAAAACCTAAATTTCATATTGTTCAAAGTAGCACCAATATTTCTCAAAATTAAATAAATTGTAATAATTTTCAAGTTATTTCGAATGCACCCGTTAGAGGTAAGAAGAGGTTCATTATCTAAGCTGCATTTAAAAGCAATAGCGGGTATTTTGACAAAGACATATGACATTTTTGACGTTATGTGTTTTCATAGTAAGACATTGAATGTTCTATTTCGTTTATTATTTATATGTTTGTTACAAATGCACGGTAGTGTGTGTAATGTGTTTTTAGTTGATTTAATTTATGTTATATGCATTATTTGAACAAAATATTAACATTCTGCACTCCTCATACGTCAACTATAACTGTGAAAAATTTCATACTAATCCGTCCGCGGCATTTTACATAAAAATGCACCACAAGTTTTTGCTTCGCGTATTAATATATAGATTATGGAGTATGTTTTACTTTGAATGTTAACAAGTAACAAAAAGTAATAAATAACATCATTAACAAACAAAATTTGTAGATGGTAGGACCAGTGTAGTTCAACCTGGGAGGTACCAGCTTCACGCCTGTTTATAGTGTGAAGCAATTCTTGCCTTTCGATTGAAATATGTAGTTGCCGGCACTTATGTATGCGGCGAAAATCTTAGTCCCCAGAAGTAGCAACGCATCTGTGATTCACTTCAAATGGAATCTATGTACTGAATGTGAGTATGAAGTTGCTTACGAGATAATATAAGATGTCCATGGGTGGCACTAATCATTTACCATCACATAGAAATTGTAGGTACTGCAATCACATATAAAGAAACAAACGATATTAAGGACTTAATTGTCTTCAATATCGTCGGATTATTCGTCGCTATTATACAAAAATACAAATTCCCGTTTAAACGATTTTGAAAAAATCCATCCCTTCATCAGCTTTTTGAGGCCCACTGCTGCCTCCCCTAAAAAAAACCTTATTTAGAATTATAAACAGATACTTATTCTAGAATACACGAATAAGTTTTACGTAAACCGTCCACCCATTTGTACCTTTCCGCTTATTTTTTTAACAAGAAAACGTGATACTCAAATACCTTAACTGCCAAAAGACAATGCAAAAGCTCCTTTATAGTTATCTAAAAAACAATACTAGTAACAAGATGTCTCCAATCGAGAGTTTTGTTTGTAGCGCGTTCAACGACCTCCCTATTGGCTAAGTTGCAAATCGATGTGGAAATATTCACAAACTTCTGAAAATGTAAACTCTTTAAATATGCTGTACGGATAACTGGGAAATTGTTCCAAGTATTTGATACTATATCTCGTCAACCCATTATTGTCCCACTGGGCACGGGTCTTCTTTCAGATTGAGAGTTTTACGCCAAAGTCCGCCGCGCGGGCGGCAGTAGGCATGCAGCCCACTTACCATCAGGTGGGCTGCATGCTCGTTTGCTATTTCAGTCAGAAAAAAAAACCTCTGCCAACTGAGTCAATTTCAATGATAATGACATGTGTCACAATCCGTCAACATACAAATATACATTATTCACACGAAAAACATTAGGTACTATCCTTCTGACGTAGACCCTTCTACGCTAATAAGAAAACGCTCATTTAAATTGATCCCCGTTTGAGCACTACGATTCCACAGATACACGCATACATATTACATACGCTAAGTTTATAACATGCCTCTGTTTGCTGTGTTTGTATGTGTGTTTATTTGTGTGTCCATTTCTTTGACACACTACATCATTGAAAACGTAGCCAATATACCATTTTTAAATATGGGGCCTGTGATCAGAGAAAAACAGCAATTTTTTTTTTATAAAATTTTAACAATATGGGTATTAAACTAAAGCTAGTAAGTAGACCATTACATACATATAAAATGAAATGAAATGTCTTTATTATGCATAGGCCTTCGGAGGCACTTACAAATTGTCACTTACAAATTGGCACTTACAATTTGTCAGTATATATATACTACCGCTACCGGAATCCTCTGAGCGCGTTGCCCAATCGGGCTCCTCCCAGATGGGCGGCTGGGCCCACCGCTCCGTCTAGTCTTTACGACGGTATGCGACCACATATACCGCCGTCCTTCCCGGGATCGCCTGACTAAACGATTCGAGCTCCCACTCTAGCCGCCTGCAACCCCGGAAGCCCCCGGAAACCCCGGAACGACAGGCAGGGGATGCCGTAGCCCTATTCTGATTCCGGAACTACAGGGATGAAATCCGTGCTTACTGAAAGTACGAACGTGCAAGATGTGGAATGAACTTCCTCCTGAGGTATTCCCGGAGCGCTATGACATGGGGCTCTTCAAGAAAGGTGCAAAAAGAGCTCTCCTTTAAAGCCGACGATGCATTAACGCCCCCTCTGGTGTTGCAAATGTCCATAGGCGACGGTAACTTTCCATAAGGTGGCCCGTCCGCCTTATCGTTAGGTACAAAATAAAAACGGTAAGTTAACTTTATTTCTATACATTGGTTACACATACATCGAACATGTCATTTGAAATCCATTTGTCATTGACGGTAATGATTATTCAACAAATCTTACTATTTAAATATATGTCCTTGTCTAGCCATATAGCTCCATATATCAATATACATAATACAATAATTTGTATATAAAGTCGCCTTTCTCACCGTATCATGCGAGTAAATTTAAACACAAAACAGTATTTTTTTTAACGACAATGTATTTGACTTATTACGTCATTACATATAAAATTTATAAAAGAACATTCAACACAGGATTATTTATTTCTAAACGAAAGCCAGCATAAAAAAATAGTTTAAAATTTTGCAACTGCCATAAAAACATCCAACCTATTTTCACGGACTTTTTCGGAAATATCATCTTATAATGTTTTCCCGCTTTGCCTTTTTATGAAATCTGTGTACTACTAAGTGTATATAAAAAACTATAAAGAACTTTATATATCAAATATATAAAGCTGAATAATAAAAATGCACAAATTACCAAAATTTAAGATTAAAAAAAAATCCCGACGTTATTAACAAAAGTGGGCAAACATTTAATAAGTAAATTTAAACGTAACAACAAACAGATAACAAACGACGTAGGTAGTTAGTTATTTGTTACCTAATATTACGTTAGAGTAAATAGTATTTTGTTGTAATCATTTTGGCTATTATTTGTTAATACTCTTGTTTTTTGTATACTCTTGTTTTTTACCAAACCAAATGGCCATAGACAAATTTAATTTATCAGAAACATTTGATTACAAATAAAAAGAAATATATTATCGCTTTGAAATATTTTATCTCTAATGGTGTGACATTGCGGTAACATATTAAACGCCAATGAAGTCGCACGTAATAGCTAGTAATATAATAAAAAGGATGACATTAATATAAAAATCAATGCTTTTATCACGCCAAATCAATAAGGGTGTTTTTAGAGTAGCGACATGACGATGGAATATATATATAGAAATTTGAAGTGAAATCGTCGAAATTAATATTATACAGTATGTTTCTTAAATACGTTAATCTGTATAGAAACCTTTGTCACAACAATATATTGTTTTCCTTTTTCACGCGTTAGGGAAACTTGTTAGAGGAAACCCATTTGCAGAAAATTACGGAACTGTTTTGCGTCGATTAGGAAATGCTCCTATATACGTTCAATTTGACATAAAAAAGAGTAAGACACAAATTCAAAGTAGTGTTATGAAATAAAATCGAATCTTTTTTTAACATTGTGTTTATTTGTTTCCGATTAGTATACTCAGTTTTCCTAGTAGAGCCTATCTGTAAATGCTTAACATAATCGAAATGAGCATTAAGTACACATCAAAAAACCACCCCGCAAGTTTGAAAATCGTGAATGCATTAACGCCTAATAAGTATTACTCACTTTTAACTTTACACGTACTAGTAAAAAGACAGCGGCCTCTGACACAGTTGTCTGTTTCATAATTTCTAATAAAATGAATAAGTTAATTAAAAATTTAAAAAAAGTTTCGAGTTTTGATATCATTATGCGTACAAGATTTTTCTTGGGACTTTATTATGATTTTAGTTCTTCTCAATTAGTGCGCAATTTAGCAAAATTTTACATTGTGTTATATACTTTATTCTGCACATATAATCATTGTATCTTTATTTATAACGTAGTATTCGCCCTACTTCGATTTTCTCTTTTATTGTCAGTAATTAAATTTGTTATAGTAGTTTTAATGAACTTAAAAAACAAAAACGAGCAGTTTATTAAATTTTATTTTTATATTCAAAATGTCAATAACATAATTCAATGGCAACCAACCTCTCTTAACCTGAGAATATCATTCATTCTTTCATTTACACTTATAATAGTGAAGTGTCTGTACCAGTACATCTTTCTCAGTGGAATAACGTTAGCACATCCTGTCGTCTTCCTATCAGGAATGGTGATGAATGTGTCAAACTTATTTAATATTTTCCCGGTGATAATGGCATTCGAGCTATTTTACAACCAAATGAAGCTGCTTAAAATATTTGTCGGTAAAGTAGAAATCACTGATTCTGGTTTGCATAAAGAGGAAATTATTAAAAAATTCCTACATGCGTATAAAATACTAATGGAAACTATGCAGAATTTCAGATTGCAAATCTCACTAATAGTAAGTTAAAATCACTACTAAAATACTCCCTATTTTAACTATCTTCCGTATTAAAATAATTGACTGATCATCCTTTGTCTTTCAGATGTTTGTGAATTGCTTATATAGTTTAATAAAATGCATTGTATTTATTTACTTCTACATCGACGCATTGTTACATTCGGTAAGTTCATAAAATTGTAAAACTTGCTTGACCCACCGTAGGGTTTTCAAATAGTTTGACAAAGAAATATTAGGTATCCGATAATGTGGACGTTAGTTCGAAAATTTTGCCGCCTTCTTGAAGATGGCAGGAGGAGTTGAATTCTTACATTCGGATTCGGAGGAAGAGGAAGCTTGAACGCTTTTGTCTTTCTTAATCCTAGACTGAAATAGCTTTTGACATTTGCCAACCAATAAAAAACGTCGAGGAGAATAATTTGCCTATTTTTGTTAAACTGTTTTTATCATCTTGTTTTTACAAAAGCAATCTATCCTAGCCCCAGAATTTAGACTCACATTTGATTAAAGTAGAAGCTTATTTAGCGAGAGACGTTACACTTCGACATTTAATTAATTAAGGAAGCATATTGTATCGCGCAGTCCCAAATTTTTTTATCATCTATGTATGTAATGGGAAATTTTATAACAGCAATTTTATAACTGATTAATCGTTAAATTTCTGATTTTAGTAGGAACTTGATTATAAAAGCGTATACACTGATCAACAAAAGGATTTTTAATTTTGTGAAAAACATATGCAAAGAGATTGTGTTTGTTCCTCGTACTTATATCATGAGTGCAACGTCGTCTACTGAATTTACTAATTTTCTTCGTAACATTTATGAAATTCTCATATATAAATTGGAACACAGCAGTTAGAATATTATTTTTTCAAATATTTTGGATTTAGGAACTACATTATAAATCGCTCAAATATATATATATATATATTTTTAATTGCTCGAATTTGAAATACAAAGATACCATTGAGATCGGAATAGCACCCTGCGGTATACTATAAGACATGTTGCTATGAAAGTAACCAAAATAAACTATTCCAGCAGATTCCCTCAAGGAAAGAGCCGCGAACATAGGTTTTTGCCTCAACCTTATTTTAAATTTAAAAATATTACAAGTTCGTGATCTGACGTATAGCCTTGATTTTATATAAATACTTTATTTTTATTTTATTTTATTTCAGTCAGAAAATCCACAGCTCTTAGTTTAATAGGTTACAAGTCATATGTTACAAGTCTTACAGGCAAAAACGGATTTACATTTTATACACTAAACTTGTAATAAAAACGGCAGTCACCAAGTTAGGCATACATTCAAATTCTTAATTTAATGTACCTAATTTAGCTTTAAATCTAAACGTGTGTGTGTGTGTGTGTGGTGTGAGGTGTAAGAGATAATTATTTATTATTAAAACTTCTTTTTTTTTTACTATTAAGTAGAAGATGCATACATATGTTTTCGCATACATATACTACATATGTTTTCGCGATCGTTTTGTGTATTTCTGTTTTAAACTTTCTTTTGCATGGGTGAAATATATCGATTGCATTGAAATTTTTGTTATAATTGGTTTGCAATTAGTTAACCAATGAGTTTTGAGCATAATTACTTTTTGACTTTGTTACTGCAAATAATGTTGCGCTGGTGTGTCTAGTACGTTTATTCGGAACATGCAAGCGTAATATTTTTGAGACTAAGTCAGGGCAGTTTATGTAATCGTTGCAGATACCATGTAAAAAGCACATATCAATTAGTTTACGTCTGCCCTGAAGTGGGGACAGTTTATGGTATAAGCAAGAATCCTCATAATCAGGAAAACTACGTGAACATCTATGGTTTAGGTGTTTTATAAACTTTGTGAAAATGATTTTGATACAGGTAACAAACATTTTCATTTCAGAAAACGAGTGAACTGAATTCGGCACTTATGACAGACCTATTTATTGAAATGATTTTATTGGCAATAATTGTAATATTCGCCGAGTTGATATTACATGAGTTTGATGAAGTAAAATTTATTATTGGAAATCAGTTTATTTTCCAAAACCTAGGTAAACGCTTTTCTGTACACGCTATTGAATATGAATTTGTATTTAAAAGCAAAATGATATATTGTAGTCATATTGAAAACTAAGTCTATTTACCCAAGACGACCTGATGATAAAAAAAATAATACTTAACTAAAACATTATTTCCGAAAGACTTGAATGGATAGACTGAAGAATAGATATATTTTATTGTAGTTCACCGAAGCCAACTTTATATTTGCCAATAGATACTTTTTTCTCTAGTATTTCCTCTCCATCCATCCATCCATCAGCCTTTTGATGTCAACTGCTGAACATAGGCCTTCCGTAAATGTCGCCACTCCAACCTGTCCTGTGCTCTCTGAAGCCAACGGTTTCCCGCTGTCTTTTTAAGGTCATTGGTCCACCTGGTAGGGGGGCGACCTGTACTCCTTTTGCCTAAACGTGGTCGCCACTCTAAGACCTTCTATGTGTTTCCACTAATAACATGAAATTAGGCCAAATTAAGTACAGTTAAAGTTAAAGCCGGCGACGCATTGGCGACTCTGGTGTTGCAAATGTCGCTGGGCGACGGTAACTACTTTCCATCAGGTAGCCCGTCTGCTTTATCGTTAAGTTTAATTATAAGAAAGTAACTTATAATTTGGCAACTGTAATATTTTGTGTCTTAGTTTTAATTTGCATCTTATTTTTATGATATTTTTTTATTCCAGATGACAGTCTGCGCGATGCACTATATAATACTGTAGATTTCATAGAGACTCATCCACCCTGCTTTGAGATATGGCGCATCATTCCTATTAACTTAAGCTTAATACTTAAATTGATTTTCATTTGTACTACATATGTCATTGTTTTGATACAGTTAGACTTCTAAGTTTAAAAACATCATTATCATTGCGTATTTTTTTGTTTGAGACCATTTATATATAATAATTTATGTGCGTATTATAAAATTAATTATCACTGATTTTCGGTGAAGAGAAACATCGTGAGGAAACCTACACACCCAAGAGTTCTTTTAAAAATAAAAGTTCTCGGAGGTGTGTGAAGTCCAGAAATTCGCACTAGGCTAGCGCGGTGGACTATGGCCTAAAACTCTCTCAGGCGATCATCATAGTCCTCGGGAGTAGCAACGCATCTGTGATTGACTTCAGATGGAACTCATGTTCTGTATGTATTTGATTACAGATGTCCATGGGCGACAGTGACCACTTACCTTTTGCTACTTCAGTCAGATAAAAAAAAAGTTTTGTCTGGACACAGACAAACTAATTGAAAAGAAAACTAATTGAAAAGAAAATTATCGAAATTTGTATTATGACTTATTCCCATTTCATTTTATACGTTACTATGTTAAAAAGATATTATCGGTATAGTAGCTAACTAGCTATCCTTAAAAGATCAACGTATGACATCTCCGGATATATGCCATCTTACAAGTGTTTAACTCACGGACATAATTACTATGACAGATGTAATTTAAAGGCAAAATTAATATGACTCATATTTATTTTTTGTAATAGTATTAATAATAAGTACTTTTTTAACTTTTATTGTCATGTAGTCATCAATTAATTAAATTGTAATATCTGTGCAGTTTACAAATAAATATAAGTAGGTAATTTCACATCTTCGCATATAACCCCAGCATGACGATAATTATTATGATACTAAGTATCGTCAGTTTGAAATACGGAAAACAGCGTAATATTCATACTTGTATATGTTTGGAAAAGCGTGTTATATCTAGTAATTAAAAAATTATTACATAAAAAATGCTTTATTCTTTATAAATTACAAATTATTCACTGAAAAATATCACATCCTTCTTACATTCATCTTACATGCATCATTATAACATTTTTTATTATTTATTGTAATAGTGTAAAGAATTCATATTGCCGTATACCACGCAATACACTAGTGGCATTTTTAAAAAGATCGTGGAAACAAATAGCAACGTAACGCCACTCTCTACTGAAGCACTGCGAAAACCCCTGAGCGGCCTCGTCATGCGTATGTTTGTGTGAGTGTGCCATTTTCGAACGCTTGTAGGCACTATCCATACTGTTACTAATATTTATACTGTGCCTTAACATTGATTCACAACACAGCATAAATAAAAATATTACAAGATAGAGAGGTTATATGAAAACTACTACCATACACACTATTCCGTGGGAGTAACGGAAACGGTAAATAATAAAGGCTCTTCTGACCGTGCAAAGGGAAGAGTAGATCAAAAAAATGTTATTTATATTCAATTCGGATAAAAATAGGTACGTCACGCACGATTCGCGGGAATCGGAGATACTTTAACGAATATAGGCCAGTTCAACAACCTCCGCACCTGCGGTTGTTCCCACAGTTCCGAAGAGGTTCACCAACCGATTCTAATACTTTTTGTCCTTACATTAACTCATGTTTTGTGATAAGGATTTTGATTGTAAATCCATCAATCTATATTTTGTGCTGTATGAGAATTGTGGATTTGCATTTTGTTGTATTTTTTGGTATATTTGTTCAGATTTTATCCAATTTATTGTTTGTTTTGTAGAACAAGAATGTTGTTTTGTTTGAATTTAAAAAAAAACGAGGACATTATATTTCTTATTGTTCGTGAAAGTCTGGTTACAGACTATCCAATCAATGTTATGGACATGTGATTAATACTATTCATAGAGAATAATATATTCTCCTTTCTCTTCTTTGTATATATCGTATATATTGTGTTGTTGTACTTTGTATATATTGTATATAAGTGCAAGCGTGATATGTGTGTGACGTCAGGAAGGCCATGAGTCTTCATTATTATTCGTTCTTGAAGATTTCAAGTAAAACACAGGAGTAAACTTCTTCGATTTATTCACAATTGAGGAGGTGTGATCGCTTCGACGGTTAAACAAGAATAATCCTTTCTACCGGCGTTCGCTCGCCTTTTCATAACAATGTTTGGTGGTGTGACAATAATAAATTTATGGAGGGTAAACTAAATTACAATTCTAAAAATCATTAAATGTTGCTAATTCAATAAATAAACAATTTTCGAACTTTAAACTAACTAAAATAATTATTATCGGCGACGTATTTTTCATAAATACGCGGTGTCGCGCCGACATATATATAATTTAAAGGCAATGAGGAAAGAACATAGATATAAATATTTTTATCTCACAAAACCAACGATTTTTATCGAACAAAAATATGTTAGCCTTGTTATAAAAAACGCTTTCTACACTTAAATTTTCTTTTGTATTGTGTGTGCCATGAACACATATTTTAACACGTAAACACCCAGACCCACATCAAGAATCTTAATTCATCATTCTGATACCTGCTTGGCCGAGAATCGAACCCGGAACCCAGTGCACGTCAGCAACAGTACAAAAGCAAAACAGTATAGATCAACTTCGGGAAGTATCAACTGTAATTAGAAGGGTCAAAGGCTTTAGATGAAAGTTGAATGACTTTTCTAAACACTTTATTGAAATATGATGAATTGGCTTTAAAAACTGACCATCGGCGTGTCAGATCGTCCAAAGTCTTGGGACCTGTAGATATTTTAGCTGCGTCAGAATGAGGGTGATATTTTTTGAACGGATGTATTTTTGAATGTGTGTATGTTTTTTTCCCTAAGAGGTTTAAATATAAAACACACGCTTTAAAAACACGCTTTCTACACTCATAGCCCCACAGTATGATTTTCTCCTGTGTCGTGGGTACCATGGACACACACAAGACGAATACACCAACACCCAGACACAGAACATGAATCTAAACTCATCATTCAGATACCTGTCTGGCCGGGAATCGAACCCGGGACCCATTGCGCGTCGGACCGGTATGGTAAACGCTCCGCCACGCGGGTCGTCAAATATACTTTTACGTATCCGAGAATCCATACCGACTAAAAACAATCCTCTTTCTTCTACCCTTCTGGACCCCGTGGAATAACCGCTAGGTCGGGGGGGGGGGGGGAGATATAGCCGCAGCTTTTAATAGTAGTGGCTGAATAGCTCTTTACAGCAGCTTCTTCCGCTCCTTTTCTTCTTCTTCTTCTTCATATGTGTGTATGTAGGTATGAATGTATGTATGTTTGTATGTGTGTCCATTTCTTTGGCACGCGCTACAGCTCAAACGGCGTGACATTGTTACATATGACATATCATTTGAATTGACTCAATTGTGAGAGTGACAATGAAAGAAAATTTCATACACTGTGTAATGTTTAAAGATAACGCCAGCGGTTAGAAAAAAAAGTGGAAAGGGGAAGTTTTTTTTCAATTAATATAATAATATGGGAATCAAATCTAGCAATCCATTACAAATATATATGCATTATAATACTATTGAACTTTTATGTTACTATTGAGCAGTGATAACCTAATGGTTCAAACTTGCCCTCTCAATCGGGAGGTCCGAGGTTCAAACTCAGGCACACAATACTGATTCATGTGCGTATGAGAAATTAATTATCACTGCTTTTCGGTGAAGAAGTGAAGTCCACCAATTCGCACTTGGCCAGCACAATGGACTATGCCCTAAAACTCTCTCGTTCTCAGAGAAGAACAGTGCCTAGTAGTGGGACAATAATGGGTTGTACCCCACTGTTGAGAAGAAATTCAAAGAAGCTTTAAAATAAATAAATTATCAGAAAGCCCAAAAAGTGATAGATTCGTTAAATAGAATATAGAATTAAACCCGACTGTTTGGTTTTATTAAAAAATTAACAATATTACTGGTTTAACGTAATGTATGGTACCTAATGGTTGCTCTCAGGCGTGTAGTCGCTGCTAAGATTTCCTGCTTCCATTGGATATTTTTTTTTTACTTTCATCTGTTACTGAATGAAATTAAAATAATAAAAATATATTAAAAGGCTTTTAACCTCAGTGTAGATTAAGCACCAAGTCTTCAATTCTAGCCTGTTTTTTTAATTCTTTAGCTAAGATGGTATTTTTAATATAAAATTTATAAAAATACAAGGTTATACAAGGACAGCAGCAGAAAATATGTACGCACGTTATATTATAAAACCAAATTCATCGGAAATGTTTCAAATAAAAATAGTTTATGAAAGAGTTTAGTTTTTCAAGAGAATGCGTTATTGCTATTGTATAATACGTGATATGTACGATTTCTCATTTTTTCCTAACATATGATGGCAGCGAGCGAGAGTTAGGTACTCAACAAGAGTACGCTTAAAACTTCATATTAGGTTATTGTAAGTGTATCTACGTACAAGTCGCTAAGCGTCAAACGTCCTTGAAGTTGTTGCAGGTGGTAGAACCAGTGTAGTTCGACCGGGGAAGTACCACCGCCACACCTATTTCTAGTGTGAAGGGTGTGGTTGCCGGCACACTTTTATACGAGGCGACCATCATAGCCCTCGTGAGTAGCAACGCATCGTGATTGACTTCAGATAGAACCCATGTTCTATTTGAAGTTGCTTACAGGTGTACATGGGCGGCAGTGACCACTTACCATCAGGTGAACTGCATGCTCGTTTGCCACTTCAATCAGATAAAAGAAAGTTATATATTTTAAACGGAACCCTAATAAAAGTCGATGAACTCGTGATAAAAAGTTTGAAAAGCCACACTGACTTTCAGTTTTAGTAAGCTCAAATTCCTGAACGATAAAAGGCTGAATAAAAAACTTGATCCCCTATAATAGCCCAAAAAATTGGTAGCTTTGTTGATGTATCCGTCTATCTATCAATTTTGCTTTAAGTTCAATTTTAAGGAAGTGTCTTTTTTAAATTATAGAAGAAATATGCCGTCTAACATATGGTAAATTAAACAGCATCCTTCTCTTATAATTAAATAAGACATGAATCCTACCTGGGGTCGACTACAGCAAACGTTGCTTCTCCCAGGAACTATGATGGTCGCTTTTTTATTTTTTAAAAGCTTTTATTTAACTTACAATGTTTGTGGGCAAGTATGTAAGTATGTAAATGTGTGAGCATGTGTGTTTAGGTCAAATCTTGCAACCTTAATTTAACCCGCTTCTCAGTGTCCGATTGGGCTGAAATTTGTAATACATGAATAGTTCTGATGACAATGCAATTATATATTACTATATGATAGAAAATTGTACCATGCAACAAAATGATGGGTTTTTGCAAAACTTTGTGGAAACCCATCATTTTGTTGCATGGTACAAACCCATCATTTTTTTCTTTTCGGTCCATTGAAATAAAGCTTATGTTAAAAAATATGTACATTGTATTTTGTTTATAGCAAACAACCAGTTCATCTGATGATCTGTGAACAAGTTAATATAAATAATAATAATAATAATAATAATAATAATAAATATAGAACAGAACTTCCACCTGAAGTCCACCACGGGTGGTACTCCCGAGACCGAGATATAAAATATAGGCGGCAGCTCCATGCTTCCAAATACTGTGGCAATCTCCCGCAACTTATCATGAGATGATGCTACTCGTATCCTGAAACACGCTATCGAAGTATTCTCAATACCCCGCATATATACAAGTTCTGAACAAGTGTCGAAGCACGGCCGCTCCCCAGGCATGATCACCAAGCCTGGGGGAGGTGTTCATTTGCCAAAACACGCAAGAACAACTTCACGCTTCAGTAGGTGAGCCGGTGGTAACCATCCCGGTCGAAACATATAAAATTTACCACCTATGTACCACGTTTTTCAATTAATTGTGTTTAGAAACCTTTTGTTTTGTTTCATGATAACTCATTTATTTAAATTAATGTCTTAATAGCGTTGTTCACTCTCAAAACCATTTATCTTACTCCGACATCTCAGAACACCATCAAGTTACAGAGCACTTGAACATCAAAGCTCGTGCTTAATCAAACTTCGAGGTTATACTAGGCCGTTGCGTCCATTGACCTCTGATATCTGCATTTTGCTAATTTGAGTGGCAGTTATCTAGTCGTTGTACAGTTAAGAGGTTTAAATTGATAATAATGAAGAGGCATACCACATATGTATGGATGTACATGAACATACAACGATAATTTTAAAAGTGACACGTTCCAGATTTTGCAAAAAAAAATTTTAAACAAAAAATACAACCGACTTCCATGCCACATAAAAGTAAAAAATAATTTAATTACATGTTGGTTTAGAGCAAACACAGTACTTAGTACATAGTTCCGAAGTCGGCGCTCATATAAGACACATATAGTTTCGTCGTGATCCAGCGAAATATGGTGAGCGCCGACTTCGGGACTATGTACTAAGTACTGTGTTTGCTCTAAACCAACATGTAATTAAATTATTTTTTACTTTTATGTGGCATGGAAGTCGGTTGTATTTTTTGTTTAAAATTTTTTTTTTTCACGCTTTTCAGTCACGATAAAATCAGTTATGGCTGTTGCTAGTCGTCCGCTAACCGGATGAATAAAATTAATTATTCGTCCGATTTTCGGATGAATAAAATTATGTGCTGACGTCATCATATAAAAATAGACTTCTTTGACACAACCGGTCGGGGGCGCTACCGCGCCCCCTCCCTTAGATTCTGAATTGGAAAAATTTGTTCGAACCTAACCTAACCGAATAAAACAACTTTTTCTGAGTAAAAATTTATTTAAAGAAAAGACCTATAATTATCAATATTTAAAGTAGAAAAAGAGTATAATTCAACTGATACTGATAAAAATAACCCATCCAATTTAAAAAGGTTGGTAGTACTCTTGCATCTTTCAGGTAATTGTATTCAAAGTGGAATTTTTGATCATAATTATATCCTCTCCGAAACTCATTGTTGGTATTGTGAACAACAACATTATGTATACGTAAGCACAATATGGCCGATGCCTACGGTTTAAACTTGAAGGAGCCCAGCATTATCAGGGTTGAGGAGTTGAAGGTCAAAATTATCATGTCATATCTTTGCTTAGTAATCTCATTACATATACGTAAGCACCATATGGCCGATGCTTATGGTTTATACTTGCAGTACCCTGCATCATCAGGGTTGAGGAGTTGAAGGTCAAATTTTTTATCATACGTCTTCGCTTTGTAAATATATTACATACCCATAAGCATCAAATGGCCAACGCCTATAGTTTAAGCCTGAAGTACCCCTGCATCATCAGACTTGAGGAGTTGAAGGTCAAATTTTTCATCTTATATCTTTGCTTAGTAATCTTATCAGATATACGTAGCGATCATGTAGCTAACGCCTATAGTTTAAGCTTTAAGCACCCCAGCATCATCAGGATTGAGGAGTTGAAGGTCCAATTTTCCACCGTATACAACCATTTTTCTAATGTTTTACCTTACATTTTTTTAAATATCATTTTGAATGCGTAAGATTGAAATAGCTAAGTTTTATGGCTTTGGCATTCAATACCCCTGCATCATCAGGATTGAGGAGTTGAAGGTCCAATTTTTCGTCGTATACCTTTGCTTAGCAATGTTATTACAAATCCGTGAGCAACAAATGTCTAACGTTTATGGTTTAAGCCTGCAGTACCCCTGCATCATCAGGGTTGAGGAGTTGAAGGTCAAATTTGTCATCGTACATCTTTGCCTTGCTATCTTATTATATATCCGTAAGCACTAAATGGCCATCACCTACGGCTTGGGCTTACAGCACCCTGCATCATCAGGGTTGAGGAGTTGAAGGTCATTTTTTTTATAATATGTATTTGCTTAGTATTGTTATAACATACCCATAAGCACTAAATGGTCAACCCCAATGGTTTAGGCTTGAGGCACCCCTGCATCATCAGGATTGAGGAGTTGAAGGTCAAATTTTCATCACATGTCTCTGCTTAGTAGTCTTGTTACATATATGTAAGCACCAAATAGCTAATGTTATAGTTTAGGATAGCTGTAACCCTGCATCATCAGGATCGAAGAGTTGAAGGTCAAATTTTTCGTCAACCTATATAAGTATAGATATATAATACATATTCCAAGTTTCATAAGAATCGATTCGGCAGAAGCCGAGTTATCTCAAATTATCTAAAAAACTTGAGGAGTGGTGGTGGTTTCCACCCCATAACTCAAAGAGTTAAGCATCACAGCATACCCATGTCCAAGAGAAAAAGTTGCGTGACGAAATTTCCTATCAAATGAAAGAAAGAAAATGGAAATCGGTTTATAAACACCCAAGTTATTCAAGATTTTAAGAAACCGACATTTTCCAATTTTCCGGGAAAACCGCCGGAAGGTTTTCATTTTCCTCAATATGGGACTGCCTGTGAAACTAGTCGCATACAATGTCGTATGAATCGTGTCGGTAGGTCGACGATTTCTAGCCATTTCGCCCGAACATACATAAAAAAAAAAAAAAAAAAAAAAAAAAAAAAAAAAAAAAAAAAAAAAAAAATATACGTGACGAATAGATAACCTCTTTCCTTTGGGAAGTCGGTTAATTAATGGATTCCTTAATGAAAACAATCTTTGAAACGTGGCTTTGAATTACTCATAAGACAGAATTTAAATATCAAATAATTGTAAATTATAAATTGTCATTAGGTAAATTAAATACTAAACTAAATTTGACATTTTCTGTATTTTATATGTATTTGCATACCTAATTGGTGAGGATAACTGAACGATAAAGATGTAAACTGTAAACACCTTATGTAAGCTTTTCCTGCTATAAATAAATTGAATTGAATTGAAAGTAGAAGGTATATGCTTCGAAGTGAGACCGTTACACTCCTTTCCAGCGAGAAGCAGTTCCTGCTTCCTGCACCCCTCCAGGGTGTTGTTTGCAACTCAACTTTATGTGAAGCGTCGATCTGTGTCTAGAGCAGAAACGCATCTGTGATTGACTTAATATGTGATTCGTAGAACCGTTGATTTGAATGAACTTGCTTCTAGATGTCCATGGAAGGCACTGACCACTTACCATCAGGTAAAAATGAAAGTAGTAGATGCTAATGTGTACCGTTAGTAAGGTTTTATAAATTTCCTTAAAATAATCCTTTCCTTAAAATAATCATTGCTTATGTCAACGTAAACGTGCAACGCATATAGCAACGTTTGAGCGAAAACGTAAACCCGGGCTATAAACCAAGGTGGTAGACCAGTGTAGTTAGACCGGGGAAGTACCATCGCCACACCTATTTCTACCGTGAAGCATTTATTGAGTTTCGATAGAAGCCGGCACACTTTTATATAAGGCGACCATCATAGTCCTCGGGAGTAGCAACGCATCTGTGATTGACTTCAGATAGAACCTATGTTCTGTATGAAGTTGATTACAGATGTCCTTGGGTGGTAGTGACCACGTATCATCAGGTGGACTGCATGCTCGATTGTTACTTCAGTCAATAAAAAAAAAGAAAACACCGGAGTGGAGTCACGGGGCAAGCGAATGTAGTCGGAACTTTTTCATTGTTTAAAGTAAAGACCATTGTAAAAATATTTTATAGATTTCGTCTTGTAATCAATTCGTCCGCCATTCTTTCCTCTTTCCGAAAGTTAGAATAAACTTCTCAATTTCGAATAAGAATCACTGGAGTTCAAACTTCCGATATTCATAGGTCACTGTATCATTGCCCTTTGAGTTTAATTAATAAGCGTCCGTCAGCCCAGTGCCGAGTGTGAACGACTTGTAGCCTAACTTCCTTCGCAAACATTGCTAATTGGATCTCATATGAGTTTAAAGGGAGTTTTGGATTCAATCTGTAGTGTCTATGTTTGTCTGTTTGTGTTTATTTTGAAAAAGTTTTGGCATTTTTAATGCAATACCTACACAGTGCAGGCGTTGGTGGGTGTATTTGTTTTATTTGTTTTACTTTTTATTAATATAAATGTTATGTATGAGTACATCTACAGTTCTAGTTACATAGTAAAAGTGTTGTATTTATTTTTACCTTGCAGTAGAAATAACTGAATTCATGCCTTACATTATTTAATAGTATTAAAATTCTAAAAAAAATGTAATTCGGATATTCTTAAAAATTACATTTTAATCCAATTGTAATTCTTAACAATAAGTTAGAAATTTTTATACGTTCTTGTTTTTTAGTTTCATAACCATTTTGTAATTATTTTTTTACTTCATTAGTCTTATAACTTCTAATAAATATAAAAAAAAAAATGACAAAAAAATATCCACTGACATCCATGCCACAAAAAAGTAAAAAATAATTTAAATATATTTTAGTTTAAAACATACTCAGTACTTAGGACATAGTCCTGAAGTCGGTGCTCGACATATTTCGCTGGACGACGGTAACTATGTCCTATATGAGCACCGACTTCAGAACTATGTCCTAAGTACTGAGTTTGTTTTAAACTAAAATATATTTAAATTAATTTTTACTTTTTTGTGGCATGGAAGTCGTTTTTTTTATATTTTTTTTTTATTTCATGCTTTTTAGTGACGATATTCATCTATTTGTATTAAAATAAAATCGCTAAGTTTGCTTTGTGCATAAACATATGCAGACATTAAATAAACATCAACTTAAATCACAAATTAAACATAAGCTTAGACACAACATACAACACTATCAATTCATACAAACTTGTATGGCTTAGGCATCATCAGTGCTGAGGAGTTGAAGGTCAAAACTTTCATCTTGTGTCTTTGCTTAGTAATTTTAATACATACCCGTAAGCATCAAATAGCCAACTCCTATGGTTTAGGCTTGCAGTATCCTGCATCATCAGAATTGAGGAGTTGAAGGTAAAAAAATTCATCGTTTGTCTTTGCCTTGTAATTGTATTACAAACCCGTAAGCATCAAATGGCCACCTCCTATGGTTTAGGCTTGAAGTACCCCTGCATCATCAGGGTTGAGGAGTTGAAGGTCAATTTTTTGTCCCATTAATTTGCTTAACAATCTCATTATATATCCGTAAACATCAAATGACTAAATTTTATAGTTCAAGCTAGCAGTACCCCTACATCATCAGGATTGAAGAGTAGAAGATCAATTTTTTTATAGTAAATATCTGCTTAGTAATCGCATTCTATATTTTATCCAATTGGACTTCTGCAGCTTAGTTTCTGCCGACTATCGCTAATTTCATTAATTTGCTCCAAAAAGTTAAAGATTTCCATTAAATTGTTATAGATCCTATGATCAAAACCTTATCAAACTCTTATCAGACTACCCCTGAAGTACATCCTTTCTAATAAAAAAAGAATCATCAAAATCGGTTTGCGTGACATTGAGTTATTCGTACATTTATCGCGCACATTGAAAATGCAACTGCGGTTCACCCAGTCCGGAGAAAGGATGTAACAAATATAAAAAAAAAAATACAGACGAATTGATAACCTCCTCCTTTTTGGAAGTCGGTTAATTAAGCAGTATTAACTGTTGTTTTCCTGATCGAAAACTTTTTCATTACTTTTCACATCTAATGGCTACGTCGCTGGATTCTATGAAATTAAGTTTCTCCTGCAATAGTTTGTAAACAGGGTGGCTACTTGTATGTTCTTAGTAAAATGCACCCGTCAATCTGAGTGCTGTCCGTAAACAAAACATAAATATTGACGTGGGTCTACGGAATTTGTCGTCTGAAAGGTTTGAGTCAATGGACTCTAAGGCTTTTGTTGACTGGCGGTTTAGACGTCCAGGTTTGCAAGATTTTTTTTTTAATATAGAGGTAAAAAACAAGCATCTCATATTTTGGTATATGGTGTGCTGGAGAAAGCGCAATAAGGACAACAGATCAAAGAGTTCTTCGGAACACTCACCATTGTAAAGCCAAACATACAAGTAACCTATGCAGCATGAGGATGCAGTCCACCTGACGGTAAGTGGTAAGTGCCACTCATGAACATCTGTAAGCAATTTCATACCGAACAAAGGTTATGTGTAAAATTAATCCCAGATGTCTTATTATTCCTAACAACTAAGATGGTATTCACAAACAAAAATTGTCGGTAACCACTATCGAAACGCAAAAACATTAAATTCCCGCCACATGTGAAAGCGCCTTACATGAAGATAAACAATTAACATGTGACATTGCTATGCATTTTATGATGAGATTACTTCTTAGTGGTGTTTGTGGTTCGTTGTCTTCATGCATTAATGTTTATAACATCAGCTGCAATAAATTTTGAGTGGAAAACTTTAAGATGGACTAGCTGTTGCCCGCGACTTCGTCCGCGTTTCCGTTGTTTTTCGTAAAAAAAAGTAGCCTATGTCCTTCCTCACGGTTCAGTGGTTTTGATGTAACAAACAGATTAACTTTCGTATTTTAGTAGGGAAATATAATATGTCATATCTACAATACTGTTGAAAAATATCGCAATACGGAACCGAACAATATTATTGTTAATAGCTTTGCCCGCGACTCCGCCAGCGAGTAACTCCTTGTGTGTTATTGAGTTAATGTATTGGTAATATTGTTTAGATCACGTTCACATGAGGCTTAAGAACCTTTTTTATTTTTGTTTTCGAGGGGGAAACCTTCAAAAGGTACCCGACGCCGTGGGAGCGTTACAGAGTTAGGTATGTGGAATTTTTACCGCACTAAAACCCCCCCCGGTGGCCGTCTTCGGTGCAATAAAGAGGACTCGGGCTCCTCCCAGATGGGCGGATGGGCCCACCACCCAATCTAGTCTTTACGACGGTATGCGACCACACATATCGCCACCTTCCCGGTATCGCCTGGCTGGACGGTTCAAGCTCCCACTCTAGCCGCCCGCAACCCCGGAAGCCCATTTTAGTCGCCTCTTACGACAGGCAGGGATACCGTAGCCCTATTCCGATCCTGCCGAAGGCTTAAGTACTTATATAACGAAAATACTTCAATGCACAGCTTCCGGGTAAACTATGTTGAATGTTGATCCATCCGGCACGTGAACGTAAAGATTTTTGGAACTACTGACCCGGGAAAGAGCGACGTACAACTGACCATGCGAGAAACAACTGACACCGAGATCTACTCCAGCAACACGAAAAGTCTGCCCTTGAGCCTTATTAATTGTCATTGCATAACACACCGATACTGGGAATTGCGTTCTTTTAAATTGGAATGGAAAATTATTAGGTACTAAGGGAATTCTGGGAATAAAGACGGTTTCTCCTGCACCGCAACCTGTTAAAATTTGAGCCTCGATAATATTTTGTTGCAACCGGGTTACTTTTAGCCGAGTTCCATTGCAAAGTTGTGGTGGTCTTAAATTTCGGAGCAGAATAATCGGAATGCCAATTTTTAAACAAATTTCATGAGAAGGAAGTCCGGGCATATTTAAAGAATTTAAAAATTCTATCGGGTAGTTAGTGGCGTCTTGTTCATCGACCATTCTATTTATTGAACTATAAACTTTGCTTTCCCCTTGTATATTCGACAGTATTTTATTATTAATCTCAAATGCCTGGTCATTGCGAGGAGTTAAGATGGATCTTTCGCATAGCCAAGAATTGTCCCTATTTAATATATTTGTTACGTCACCGTGACACTGTTCACTGTTCACTGTTCACTGTTCACTGTTCATTTTTCATTTTTCATTTTTCATTTTTCATTTTTCATTTTTCATTTTTCATTTTTCATTTTTCATTTTTCATTTTTCATTTTTCATTTTTCATTTTTCATTTTTCATTTTTCATTTTTCATTTTTCATTTTTCATTTTTCATTTTTCATTTTTCATTTTTCATTTTTCATTTTTCATTTTCTTTTTCATTTTTCATTTTTCATTTTTAAAAATTTCATTTTTCATTTTTCATTTTTCATTTTTCATTTTTCATTTTTAAAAATTTCATTTTTCATTTTTCATTTTTCATTTTTCATTTTTCATTTTTCATTTTTCATTTTTCATTTTTCATTTTTCATTTTTCATTTTTCATTTTTCATTTTTCATTTTTCATTTTTCATTTTTTATTTTTCATTTTTCATTTTTCATTTATCTTTTTTCATTTTTCATTTTTCATTTATCTTTTTTCATTTTTCATTTTCATTTTTCATTTTTCATTTTTCATTTTTCATTTTTATGTTCATTTTCGTACAGATAGATGACTGAGTTATAAACGTAAGAGTAGACAAATATAATCAGAAAGCTTTGAACTGCTAAGCTATCGGGAGTTACACGTGTTATTGTGAGTCAACCATAAAAGATGGACATATGCTGTCGTAGGATATTTTTTAGATAATTTTAAGGAAAATATTTCCCTCATACATGATTTCTGTGTAGCTTTAACCATTAAGGTTGCACACGCGACAGAAGCTTAAAAAAGTAACTTCTCCCGTTTTCCCAACATTTCCCTTTACTGCTCTGCTCCTATTGATTGTAGCGGGATGAAAAGTATACTATAACCAGCCCAGGAGTATAAAGAATAATCGTACCAAGTTTCGTTAAAATCCACTGAGTAGTTTTTGTTTCTATAACGGTTATACAGACAGACAGACAGACAGACAGACAGACAGACAGACAGACAGACAGAAATATTTCATGTACAGAATTGACCTCTCTACAACTTTATTATAAGTATAGATTAATAACTGATATGGGTAATAATGTTTTCATAGTGGAAAATTGTTTATGCTCTGCGCATAATCAATTCGTATTAATTGCTATTTGAGAGTTCGATTATGGCAAAAACCAGTTTTGAAATTGCAACCAATTTTGGTTGCTGGCACACTTTGTTATGAGGCGACCTGTGACTGTGTGACTGCATTTTAATGAATCACAGATGTGACTATGGTGGTCACCTCATGTCAAAGTTTGCCGGCAACCACACCCTTCTATCGAAACGCAAGAACAGCTTCAGGCTAGAATTAAGTGTGGCGGTGGTACTATATATATGGTATAATACCAATAACATTAATTTTAGACACCGCAGTTATACTTCACACTCACAAAACTTCAAGCATACAGATAAAATTTCCAACCATGGATCCGCAAACAGATCGCATGCATGCTCCATGCATGCTCGGTATGCATCCAAAAGAGCGCTGAGTGAAGCGATAAATAGGCGAGTGAGCTGGTGGTACGCGTTAATGGTGAATTAATTTTTATTCTTTATAATATTGAAGAAGCTATCGAGGATGTGGTCCGTATGATGGTAAGATGTCACTGCTACTGATAGATATCTGTAAGAAACTACAAACAGAACAAGGACTCTATCTGAAATTATTCACAGATACGCTGTTTTTTGTTTTCTTTTCTATAGTTGAAATAGCAAACGATAATGCAGTCCACCTCATGGTAAATGGTCACTCGCCCAGGAATAACCTGTAACCTAATTTCACACAAATTCTATCTATGAAGTGAATCACAGATGCTTTACTACTCTCAAAGACTAAAGTCGCGATATACTAAAGTGAACATATAACCACATCTTTCTACCGAAATACAATAACTGCTCGAAAGGTTGATGAATTTTGGAAGGCGGTTAAATAAGGACCACTGCATTTTAAGGAGTTGGTTACTGTATTCCTTAGGCAATAGCAACAACTTATCACCGGGTGGATTCCAAGCTCTTTTAGTACTTCAATGTTACTAAAAATAAAGATATTCCTGCGGTAAACGTGAACAAGACGGACAGGGCCACGGGAATAAGCGAGTATAATTATAATAAAGACGATATCGTAATATTATAGTCTAAACTATATCTCCACACTAGGATTCTAGACACTCATAGCCCCACACATGGATTCTTTTCTGTGTCGTGGGTACCATGGACACACACAAGACGAATACACAAACACCCAGACCCAGAACATGAAACTAAACTCATCATTCAGATACCTGTCTGGCCAAATCGAACCCAGGACCCATTGCACGTCTAACCGGTATGGTAACCGCGCCGCCACGCGGGTCGTCACTTGAAGCAAGTATAAAATATTTCTGGCTTTATTTATCTTTTATCTAATATCCTGTCCCTTTATTTATTGGACATCAGCACCCATTAGCGCATCTTTGTTCAGTCATGCACATACAGTGGAAATGAGGTAAAATTTAACTCATATAAAATAAAGGTTTTCTTTTTGTAAAAGTGAAAAGGAAAGAGGAAGCTATCTACCTTATGATGGGTAATCCTTTCTTATTATTTAAACAATAATAAGAAAAAAACGGAAAAGCGTATGTAGCTAACGTTTATCGCCGTTTATCGCCCTCAAACATTAAGATCACCTTCCTACCTTACCTCATACCTTTACTTTATAAAGGTATTTTGATATATAAGAAAATGCTGTCGCACATTTTGCAAACTTTTCCAGACTTCTGTAACATAATAATTATATGTAGCTTGTCGTATAAGATTTAAGTCTTATATTATCGGAATGGATCCATTTTAATACGTAACGGGTATCTTTCATACTAATATTATACAGGCGAAAGTTTATGAGTACTTCTTCACGTGTAATCGGCTGGAGCGGTTTTCATAAAATTTGGTAGGGAGTTTGCTGTCACTTTGGATTAACATATAGGCAACTTTTTACTGTGGGAAAATATCTTATACCCACGGGACAATCGATACATCGATTTATTAACGCGAGCGAAGCTGCGGGGTTCTGATAGTTCAAAATAAGCGCTTTTTAAATTCTTTTTACCGATATCTCGACCCAGTTACATGGATCGTGATCACGAAACTCGCCTTAACCACGGTCCATGTAACTGCGTCGTAATATCGTAATATCTAGTATCTATCATGAGTACCAGTTACATATTAAAATGTATAAGTTGTCAGCTTCTGATCTCGACAAACTGTTTAATGAGGAACTGAACTTAACGACAAAGTTCCTATAGATCTTGGGCTCTTATCTTTTAGCAACTAATGTTCGACATCAATAGAAAATTTAACTGTAGTGACAACAATACGATATTAATATTATTGTTATACAAATTTTATAAAGTTTGAATGAATATTTCAACAGCAGCAACACTAGTGCAGTAAAAATCCCTCAACTCTGCAAAGAGGACTCCGGATCTCCAAAGGAACGTAACCGGTGAGTAGCTGGGTCCACCGCTCCGTCTGAAATTACTTACTCTCGGTCCTCAAAACCATTATTTAATTTTAGACATAAAAATTCCGGGTGTACAAACACCCTGAATTATTATTTTTATTACATGTATGGATGTTATACATAAGTAATTGGCGTATAAATTTAAACCTTTGTTTATTGTTTTAAGTGTCAATGGTCTTTCAACGACTATTAATCCTAATAGAACAGTTATTGGCAATGTTTATTCGTTTATTAATTAATTTATGGTTTATGTTTTAATAACCTAATAGCATCACGGTATACGGGCATTGTCCTTATTATGGGGCGAATTATTAATTGGTCTTTAAGAAAATTTATCGTTATTTTGGGAAATCCCATTAAATGTTTCTTTGTTTCTTTGAATTTGTTGGTTAGTTTTAAATCGTCTTGTTATTTAATGTATTGTATTTAACGCTATTGAGAGATTTACTTACAAACTAAAATATACAAATAAGGTAGTTGGGTTGCTATAGGGGATTTTCCACCTATCACGCACTCGAAAAAGTTTTGATTCCCGATGATTATTAAATGCTTTGTAAGTATATTCATACATTCAGACTTCAAATAATGTACGTCCTTTTCTGAGATAGTGTTTTTGTAATTTGCTTCTCGCGTAGAAGAACTTAACCAAAATACTCGTAATATAACCAAATTACTACTAAACTTAATTATAATTTTAAATATTATGCAAAAAATACATAAACTAAAATTTTATTTAGTATGAACCTATATCCATATGCTTTTTATCGGCTTGTAGTAGCAAACGAGCATGCAGTTCATCAGTGATCACTGCCGCGCATGGATATCTATCTGTAAGCAACTTCATATAGAACATGGGTTCTATCTGAAGTCAATCACGGATGCGTTGCGACATCTGTGATTTACTTCAGATGGAACCCATGTTTTGTATGAAGTTGATTACAGATGTCCATGGGCGGCAGTGGCCACTTACCATCAGGTGGACTGCATGCTCGTTTCCTACTTCAGTCAGATAAAAAAAAAATATTTATACCATTTTAATTGTAGTAAATAAATAAATAAAAGAATAAATAAATAAAAGAAAATGTTAACCAAGTCATCATTTCATATATCTTTGTAACGAGCGAATAGTTTACACAAGTTGAAACGGCTGTAAACTTGTTAATGGAATGAGAACGGGAGTCGTGATCAAATTGCTGTTGAAACTTTCCTGATAAGTTTATTCTCTCATTAGTAGTTCAAATGTGCTGATAACTATGTTGTATGGCCGATTAGTCTAGGAGACGATGGACGATTATCGACTGAGATAGTTTTATCGTTTGTGAGTTTTTGGGGATCTTTTTCCAAAGGGTAAAAACGGAACCTTGTTACTAAGACTCCGCTGTGCATCTGACCGTCTGTCCGTCTGTCACCAGGCTGTATCTCAAGAACCGTGATAGCTAAACTGTTGATATTTTCACTCATTTTTTCAGATGATGTATTTCTGATGTCGCTATATCAGGGCAGCCATACAACAAACGTGTTTTTTTTCCGTTTTTATCGGTAATGTTACAGAACCCCTCGCACAATACTTCGACTTTTAAGTAGTCGATTATTTCATATTAAACAGGTTTTTATCAGCGTATGTTAAAGTGCTATAATTGTAGCAAACTTACTTGATCCTATTTGTTGAAATCCTATGCGTTGTTTTCTAGGACTACGTAGAAAAGTTTTTAGAGTAGGCCTATGGTATAAAAAATATCAAAGTTGCGTCATCTTAAATAAGTATATACTTATAGAAATAGGAACGATGTGGTAATCCAACATTTAAGGCAATGTTAATCAAAAATGTTGCGCTTTTAAAAAGCCGTAATTTGAGAATTGATTTTTAAATCAAAAGCAGCAGTCCATAAAGTCTACCCGACCATAGAGATAGTAACAACCTTTGATTAACCTGGCATTAAAAATAAGTTGCAGGGGACCAAATAAGACGTCTACCTCTCAGTCTACAAATATAAAATCTCTACCCATTTAATCTGTTGTTCCTTTTATTGCTGTAAAACTTTGTAGTTCCAGACAAAGATGTCTTTGATAGTATTTGAAAACATCTTTAATTGCGTAGATTGAGTCTAGATGTGTCTAAAACAACTTTGTATTGTTTTGAATGAATATTATTAGCGAGTTATGTTGGTGGCGGCTGGAGGTCGCGGAGAAACGCAAAACCATACTTTACATTTAATTTAAGACTAAAAATTACGTCTACATTTTAACTTAAAACTAAAGGGGTGAGACCGAGTCGATGTGAGAGATCGGAATGCCGTGGATTCTCACGATATGTGGGAGCGTTCGAGGTGCTGCGGCAGCTCCTCGGGTTGCTGGCTGGGTCGCGATGCACTAGGGCTGTGCATCAGTGTTAGGGTTATGCAATAAGCGCAAGATTATGTTATTTATTGTTTGTATAACAGGAATCTAAGATCATCTTAGGAAATACGGTTTGTCTCTATTTCTATTTAGCGCTATTTCTAGCGTGAAGCATTTCTTGCGTTTCGATGGAAGGGTGTGGTTGCCGGCACACATTCACATGAGACGACAATCATAGTCCTCGGGATTAGCAACGTATCTGTGATTGACTTCAGATGGAACTCATATTTTTTATGAAATTGCTAACATATGTCCATGGGCGGTGGAGACCACTTACCATCAGGTGGACTGCATGCTCGTTTGCTACTTCAGACAGTTAAAAAAAAATTCTATTCGCTAGGTGCTGGCCACTGACACTCATAGACATCTGTGAACCACCCATGATCTACAGAAAGGATACTGCGTGACTGACATACATCAGTCACTTTCCTTTTATAAAAACCACGTCATATCTATAGCCCCACTCTTGATAATTGAATTCTTTTTAACAATGAGAACCACTTAGACTATATTATCTATACTTCAGACTTACTTATAGTCATTTTGGAAATATGTCAGAGATGTATATCTCAAGTAATTATCAGTATTTTGCACAAATAGCTTCGAAAAATCTAGTGTACACATGCCTCGGATTCAAAATCTCAATCTGATGGAACGAAAATTAAACAAATAGTATAATAAGTATCAGTCTCTTGGCAAGAATCTGCTTTAGCAAATCTATAATAATTTACATCATTATCAAAATATAGATAGACAAAACAATAATTAGTATAATTAAAAACCTAATTAATTCATTCACGATAAGCAAAGCGTATCTGTTAGTTTAAATCTATGTTCTACTGTTTTTACGTTCAACGATCCCTAGGGTTGGGTCCGATTCATAAATAAGGGTGATTAGCAAGTTCCAATACTAAAATTGGGTAAAACGTTGAACCTATAGCTAAATCATTGAAATGTGAGAATTACACGAGAACCCGCGTGGCAGAGCGGTTACCATACCGGTCTGACGCGCAGTGAGTTCCGGGTTCGATTTTTTTTTCGATAAGGGGAGTAGCAATGCATTTGTGATCGATTTCAGGTAGAACTCCTGTTATACATTTTTTTATCTGACTGAAATAGCAAACCAGCGTGTAGTCCACGTGATGGTAAGTGGCCACTGCCGCCCTTGGACATCTGTAATCAACTACATACAGAACATGGGTTCCATTTGAAATCAATCACAGATGCGTTGCTACTCCCGAGGACTATGATGGTCGCCTCATATAAAAACTTCCATCGAAACGCAAGGAATGCTTCACGTTAGATATAGGTGTGGCGGTGGTGCTTCCCCGGTCGAACTACACTGGTTCTACCATCTTCCGAGGGTCTGGGTGTTTATGTATTCGTCTTGTGTATGTTCACCATGGTCACCCACGACACAGGAGAAAATTCTAGTGTGGGGCTGTGAGTGTAGAAAGCGTCTTTTTTATAACCTAGCAGTCTGTGTTCATTGAAGATATAGACAGGCGCGGCCGGAAGGTGAATGGATCGCTAGTATTTATTTTTTGCGTGCGTGCGTTGGACGGCAAGTATAATTTTTGGATCTAATTGTTACCATTTGATGGCCAGGAAGTACCATCGCCCACCCAAGTGCTTAAAAGCTTGTTCTTGAGTACCACTGGATAGGCGATTCTCAGTTCACTATGATTTGCAATGACCACCTGATATAGGATTCGCAAAGCATCTGTGATTAGCGTTAGATAAAACTTTTCAGTATGAATCTGTTTACAGATATCCAAGGGCGCAATAATTACCATTATATGGACTGCATGCTCGCGTTTTACTTCATTTTATCAAAAAATCTATAAAATTTGCATTAAAATATACATAGGTGTATTTGATCAGTCCTATTTATTTTATAGAGTACATTTTAATTTTTTGACATAAGTTATTCTAACTTTTCGTTTAGTTTTTGCGTCATTAAATTACAAAACGGGCCCTTTAAGTGCTCAGACTTGCAAATAAGGTTAGAAGAAACACCCTAACTGTATGTAGGTCATTGAATTGGGTCATGTGTATGCATAATTCCAAGATTAAAAGTTTAAACATAAAGGGCTCTTAGTATCAATCTATCGATTTGCCTAAACTTTAACACCTGTGAACAAATTTTCAAGGATACACCAAAGTGGGTTGTGTTGACAGCAAGCTTGAAAACATACGGAAGTATGTTGTGTCATTAAACGTTTCATAAAGTAGCATCGTTAGCATGCATTATTAAGATTAGGATTAGCGTTCTACCCAAAATTAGTTACAATTGCGTTTTTACCAACGAGGACTAAGCTTATAGGTGGTAGAACCAGTGTAGTTTGACTGGATAAGTACCACCGCCACACCTATTTCTAGCGTGAACTATTTATTTTCCACGGAAGGGTGTTGTTGCCGGCACACTTTTATATGACGGGACCATCGTAGTCCTCGGGAGGAGCAATGCATCTTTAATCGATTTCAGATAGAACCCATGTTTTTTTTGAAGTCGCTTACATGTCTATGGGCGGCAGTTACCCTCAGGTAGGTTGCATACTACAATCAAATAAAAAAAGCTGAAAGGCCTCGTATAAACTTAGACACATTTTAGAAAAGACAATAACTTTAACACAGAATGCTTGATTTGTGGCTAATAACAGAAATACACAAGTATCGCGATATACTTCTATCCCAACAATGTAGAGTTCTTATTAATTGCATGATTCATTTTTGCAAAGATTTCATAAGTTGGATGAACTTAAGACTTAAATACATGTTTCTGTAAATATTAAAATATAATTTGTACCATATACTTGTGAGTGTAACACTGTAAAATTGCCAATCAAGTTAATTTAACGTACTTGATGATTATGACTTTTCAATGATAACAACTTCAATAATGTTATAATTTATGTTCATAAATCACGGAAAAAGTCATTTTCGTCTTCATTTTTTTATAAATCAAAAATACTGCAAATAAATATAAAGTATACTTGAAACCTTGAAATTAATTGTAAGATGTAACAATATTGCTCCAAATAACAGCACGTGTTTTTCATAACAACATTGTATATTGCCTTGCGGGGCATAACTAAACGGCCGTCTCGGGATTTCTTGCGTCTTCACGTTAAGTCAAACCACCTAACTTTAGATAACTTTATCGACTATTAGTCTTAGTGTTCTAGATTAAATTACTGCTGAAACTTATGTATACCAAGGTCTATCCATCAGCCTTTTGAGGTCTATTGAAGCACATATGTCTCAATAGAGATTTTTGGTAGTTGTCGCCACGCCTGGAGTTTTTGACCGCAGTGTGTTATGATTTCGTATTTGCACGGAACCTGTACTAAGTACGACTTACTCTCTTCATGTGGTCTTCTTTTTTGTCTAACTAAATTCTGAAGACTAACTTGGTCGCCCAATATGAAAGTGACCCGACAACTTTTTATTGCCTTGTACTGAAATGCAAATACAGCGTCAAACTAGAGATAGACGTGGTATGGTACTTCCTGCGGCAAGCTATAACCGTTTTAGCATCTTTCTAAAATATGACTCTTGACATATAATTATGTTACCGAAAGCATACGCTTTTACACGCTTTCTACACTCATAGCTCTACACTTCCGTCCATGGACATCGACAATCAACTCTAGGTTAGATCAGTCTTACCTATATAGGATTTTCTCCTGTGTCGTGGGTGCCATGGACACATACAAGACGAATGCACAAACACCCAGACACAGAATATGAATCTAAACTCATTATTCAAATACCTGTCTGGCCGAGAAACGAACCCGAGACCCATTGCGCGTCAGACCGGTATGGTAACCGCTCCGCCACGCGGGTCGTCAGCAATCAAGCAGATTCTGATATATATGTACCTATATTACAAGGTTATTGCCATAGCTTCTCCCGCAATTTCTAAATTTAAATATTTGTTCATGTATGAAAGAGTAACGTGGAAATGATGTGTATGTTACACATCCTTTCCATCACAAACGTTAGAATTTATCATATTAATAAGATCATACTATATCTGTTTTAGATAATACCAGGGCGGTATGAGCACGGTAATTGCACATATATTCGGCGTGTATTTGGGGCAGTCGGCAGTTCCATCAGACTCGGAAGGAACTCGGGGTCTAGGCCGTTGCAACCTAGATTCTTAGCTTATCTGTGGACGGAATTGCAAACACTGCATAGTGACACGGCGTCAGTCGGAATTACATGTAGCCTTGCTATATAGAGCTTCAGATTTATAGAACTGTCATACAGGGTATGTGATTGTTACATATCGTATAGTGACAGTAAAATAGGCTTAAGGCGAAATTTGCATATATCGAATTGAAAAATAATCTCTCCACATTTTGGAGAGTACCTTACAAATTATTAAGACCGTGCGGTTATTCTAAGCACACAATATTTATATCTCTTCTTTTGAAGTTTATATTGTCACTATTTAATTCGTTAAATGATTCGTCGATTGATAAACAGAATTTGCTATTTTGAGTTAGGTTCTTTTTTCACTCTCGCTCTCTTTCTCTGATTAGGCCAACCACGAATATTGTAAGAGCGCTACCTCTGTTCAGTTTTACCCACTGCATCCAGTCGTCTTTAAGTCGGTAGTTCACGCGATGGAATGATTATCTGAACTATCTTAGCTGACGCTATTAAGATTGAGGTTAAGTTGTAGAATATATATGGTTCGCCCAGAGAAGTACTACGTCACACCTATTTCTATCGTGAAACCGTTTTTGCGTTTCGGTGAAGGGTGTGGTTGCCGAATCAATATATAAGTGTATTAGCGGTGAAGCGACTAAATATCTTCTTGAAGTTTCTGACAGCTCCATGGGCGGCAATACGCCTTTACAATCACGTGGACTGCATGCTCAGTTTTTGTTTCATCTGGCGAAGCGAGGCAGAGATGTCAAGAAGTTGAACCAAATAGGGTTACCACATGTCTGTTCGGAACACTCCAGGGAGAGAAGGGACGTCTCACGCTAGGCGAGGTGATCATGGCATAGGAGCGTCCGTGCTCTGATAGGTTAGAATCGAAACTGGTACATATGCAGCATGTTGAGAAAACTTCTATAGCGTGATTGGGAATACCAGTGGCGCCATCTCTTGGTGAGTTGCGGGAGGTCACCACAGTACTACAAATATTATATTTAATTATTATAATATTATATTATATTTAATTATTATAATATTTGCATGACATAATATGACTAGATATGACCGGAAGTTCCTATTTTAATGTGAGCCACCTTGTTTGTACCCGTGTCTTATGACAAATAAACGATTTGATTTGATTTGATCCTGTGACTCATAACCATAACCCTCCTAAAATGAGATGAATGAGTGAGGGTAGCAAAGCAGTCTATCTGACACGCAGATTTATATGCCAGGTACAAAAGTTTGTAAGTAAACAAAAGTCAGCCAATTACAGATGAAAGGAAAGTTTATTACAGCATACTAGAGCACGAGTGTAGGCACTTACTTAACCTAAATACTTTTTTCTAACCCTTGGCCTAATTTCCCTAGGGATTTAAACAAAACAGATGTAATAGTCCGAATTGAGTAACAAACAAGATAATTAAGTTTTCAAGGTAACTTTTGTGACCTTGTTATATAGTTTTTAATTGAGCTAGAGGTTTTGAGTTTTTATCGACTTTTCCATTTTGTGTTCTAGTAAAATTAGTTTCGTCGTTATTTAAATACTATAAAATTTAATTTAGTTCAATCAACTCTTTTCAATATTTTAAGTGTAGTATTTTATTTTTATGTTAGCTGTACCCTGCGCGATGCTATGCCATCACAAAAAAAAACTTGCGGCACTCGAGGACTACCGTGGTAAAGCTATCGCATAGCATTTTTATCAACTTATGCAATTATAATTATATTTAATTATTTATGCAGTATTTGTTTCTTTGATATTAATTCAAGTTTTTTTTCTTTGATACTATATACCTCTGACAACCAGCTGCTTACATATTCGTCCGATTCCGATAGGTTTTCTTTAATTATTTAGTTCTTTTTTTAATTTGACATATCTGTCTAATTTTAAAACTTCAGAATTTTATATATATGACTAGGTAATTCTCGCGACTTCGGTCACATCTACCACGGTAATGAGTTATTTCAACCTAGGTTACCAACCACGGTTATTTCAACCTAGATAATAAACTCTAGTTTTTTTGTAAAAAGTAACGAACACACATACATCCTCTCAAACCTTCGATAGTACATATATAATATGTTAGTATGTATACGTACATGTAAACGGATGTATACGAAATATTAACGCTTTTAAATCGACTAAGAGAGACTATATTATAAAAACATTAAAATCTAAATGTTAAGAGTATTATAAAAACAAAAAATGTAAATGTTTGGTTCCATAAATTAAATCTACAAAATAACACTCTTGAATTCACTAATTTGTTTTTTTTTTTAATATTTAGGGTACCGTACTCAAAAAGATAAAAACGGAATCCTATTACTAAGACTACGTCCGTCTGTCTGTCACCAGACTATATTTCATAAACAGTGATATTAAGACAGTTGAAATTTTCACAGATGACCTATTTTTGTTGTCGCTGTAACAACAAATAACAGAATAAAAAATATTTAATGGGGCTCCTATACAACTATCTATTTTTGCTGACGGCAGATAATGGTACGGAACCCTTAGTTCGCAAGTCTGGCTCGCACTGAGCCGTTTTTTTCACACAAGGAACCCTTAAATGACACGGAACAAGGACATTGATCGACACATCACAAATATATGAAGGTCGTCACTTCGAGTCGAGCTGTGTCATTGAAAGCACGATTAATTAGACGAATGACTACAATGATAGTACCACTACCACTGGTTTTGGGAACACGAAACAATGTCACTTAGTTCGAGTATGTTGTAAATTTTATTATACGTTTTATGTGGTAGACCACTATTTTTTCTTGTAATATCGAGTTTTCGACGTAAATCAAATAACAGTGCATAAGCAGGAATGGACTTCGATGAATACATTTGTAAATTGAATTTTTATATTTAGAAAAAGGCCCTATATTGTATGGCTACGATGGCTTACGGCCACACTTATATATACTTATATTATTGAATATTTGTTTAACCTGAAATTTAAAAAGAGGCATAAAGGATTCAAATTAGTGTTAGTAATGGACTGGGAAGATAACATAATCATACTTATTTAAAGCGTGAAGCGATTAGTGTGGTTCTTTGCAAGGGTGATCTTATGTTACATCCGACGAGCACCTTAGTTCTCATTCTAAGTGAGCAAGCACCTGTAACCAACTGTTGGCCTTATGTACTAAATAAAGTTGACTACTAATGTCCATGGATAGTAGGGACCTCTTATCATGATGTGAATTGCTCATTTATTATTACAATCACTACACGGTATAAAACAAAGTCGCTTCACGCTGTCTGTCCCTATGTATGATTAGGTTTTTAAAACTTCGCTACGGATTTTAATGCAGTTTTTTAATAGATACAGTTATTTAAGAGGAAGGTTTTTATGTATACATGTATATAATATAGTGGAGAAATACTGATAACTTTAGATTTTTGACTTTTAGGCGGAACGAAGTTCGTCGGGTCAACTAGTTTTATATAAAAACTAAACTACAAGCTCGTTTGTTACAACAACTTAATAAAAAAATCACAAAATCTCACTCAAGCGGACTCATGGTACGAGCAACGGAACACTTGTCCGTGACGGGTTTTTTTGCGCGCCATCTCACGGCCTTGTGCGTGACTAACGATTGCTACGAAGCTATACTACATTCGACTTTAACACGAGTCATATGACTTCAACTGGAGTTAAATTGCAAGGTCTAACTTTCTGCAAAAAATCTCAGGTTCAATTCCTAAATTCACTGGTGTGGCTTGACTTGCGCAATACCCGGTGTTCTTTGACGACCCGCGTGGCAGAGCGGTCTGACGCGCAATGGGTCCCGGGTTCGATTTCCGGCCAGAGGCATCTGAATGATGAGTTTAGATTCATGATCTGGGTCTGGGTGTTTGTGTATTCATCTTGTGTGTGTCCATGGTACCCACGACACAGTAGAAAATCCTAGTGTGGGGCTATGAGTGTAGAAAGTGTGTCCAATAGTCCAACATTTCTAGGATGATGTCGTTTAGAGTATGTATATGTAAACTTAGAGCGATCATACCCTATTGATTGATTGAGTATCTTAATCAAGGGTCCATAATTCAAATCCCTGGCTTGCACTGATTTTTTTAAAATGATGTGCGTATTTAAAGTTAATTGTCAATGCTTTTGTCAATTGTCAAGGGTGAAAGAAAACATGGTGAGAAAACATGCACCCACGCCTCAGAGGTCTTTAAAAGAAGTTCTAAAACTTACGTGACGTCTACCACTTGGAAATTGCGGTAGAATACAAAACGAAAATATTTGCCCTGATTGGTGTCAGGTAAAAATCCTAGTCCATTTAATAATAATAATAATAATTTCTTTATTTACTCCCAAGTAGTCTTAAGTACTAAGTTTATAAGTTTGGTAATGTTACATTCATAATTGGGAGTCAGGAACCCAAACTAGGATACCCTGTGCTATGAGCTCCTGGCTGTAGAATATATATTTAGAAAGTATTCTCTAGCTATGTTCCTAAGTTTTAATTGCATTAATTTAGAAACAAAGGAAAAATCCCGCTGAAATGCAAATAAATGAAACTCCAGCAATACGTTTGTAAACAACTTTAGTGACTGTGATCTTTATTTGGGGCTAATTACAAACGTCTCTATGCGGCAACGACTACATGCCATCAGGTGGACTGCATGCTTGCTTGCTACTCTTATCTTTCACAATTAGTTACCGTGAAAGACGGGCATAATTTCTTACTCCTAAGAATACCTTGCTTAACTTGTACGATAATAGAATAGAATTGAATATAATACGTGAAGCAAAAACATGTAATCCGTTTTTAAGATACTTGCCGCAGACGGAGGAGGGTAACGCAATGCTAATATTTTTTTAAAATAATGCATAAAATATACGTAAAATCAACTAATAATATTACTAATATTACACACACTACCTTGCATTTGACACAAATAGATACATAGGAAACGAAATAGAATATTTAATGTCTTACTATGAAAACACAACGTCAAAAATGTCAGATGTATTTGTCAAAATACCCGCTATTAAATGCAGCTTAGCTAAATAAACCTCTTTGTACCTTTAAGTTATTTTGAACAAGTGCATTCAAAATAACTTATTACAATTTATTTGAATTTGAGAAATATTCGTGCTACTTTGGACAATATGAAGTTTAGTTTTTTAATTTCAATTACTTATTTATTTATTTATTTATTTAATATAGGTCACTAACATACTGAACACTGTTACATGGTAAAGATGTTAATAATGAAAGTAATTACATAAGTGGCAGTACAATTATAAGCGACGACAGCATGCAATACATCGCAACTTTTAAGGCTAAATAATTAAATATGGTGATAATTAACAAAATCGAAATGAAATTATTCACAAAATATTGATGAGTGAAATTAAAAGATTGAATGTCCAAATAAATACATTAAATTAAATTAAATATTATTACATAAAATTTTTTTCTTAAGATATTTTAAATTGTCAGAGAATACATCTAATTGCTTGGTTTTCGTTAACGAATTATATTCTTTTATGAAACGATTAATAGGAGCGTTACGACCTAATTTAGAGTAACATGCTGTATCGTACAGAATGTTAAACCTTGAAAGTCTAGGTAATTTTGGAGGGGCAGAGAAGTTTATCTTTGATAATAATTCTGTTACGTCTAGTGATCCATTTATAAGTTTGGCAAGAAACACAATATCCAGCATTACGGTCGAATTCCGACGGTTATGATGGGTGACTAGTAGAATATAATATGATCATTCCTTAGGAGCCAGCCAAATATCTTGGCAAGACTCTTCACGCGAAGCTGCGCTGGAGAGCTCGCGTCAAAAAAAAACGGGACAAGTTAGAGCTCAAATACAGAGCTATGCATTGGCTGCTGGGGAATCATTCCTCTCTGTCTACATATAATAAAATATTATTATATAAACAAGTCCTAATGCCAGTATGGACATATGGTATTCAACTCTGGGGTTGTACCAAAAAAAGTAATGTAGAAATCATTCAAAGATTTCAGAACAAAGTATTGAGGGGTATTGCTAATGCACCTTGGTATGTAAGAAACGAAGATCTACATCGGGACCTTCAAGTAGACCTTGTCAACAAAGTAATTTATAAATATGCCGAATGTCATCAAAAAAGACTTCATCATCATGTTAATATCGAGGCCATCCAGCTCCTCGATACGACGGACCTAGTGAAAAGACTCAAACGGACTAAGCCCTTTGAGCTAGTGATAACATAGTGTAGTGTTAGTGAAATAGTGACTTATTTTAAATTATAGAACACAAGAACAATGTGTCTACCCCTTTATGTTAGAACAAAGAAGTGCAGTGTCAGTGGACGCCTCCTTCAATACACAATTATTTTGCAGTTTAAGTTAGATTAGAATTACTCATTAGCCTTATATAAGGCTGGATTGTAATTGATATGGAGTACCCTACTATTCAGTCGGTACTTTATATGTAACATAAAAAAAAAAAATCCTTAGGAGTATATTCACACTACTCTTTGGAGTAACCTCGCAGTGACTGTATGCCAGAGATATATTGCACAGAATACAGAAAACATCTCCATTATCTAGATTTATTACTATTGACTTCTATACGATATATCGCCTTTAGGGTGCTTACACATTTAAAATGAATTGAATTTATGTTTATTGTATGATAACCTAGTAATGTATGCTAATATTATGATATAATTGTGTATCTTATGCATTGTGTTTACGTAGAACCGATTATATGCATAAATGCAGTTTTTTTTAAATATTTTATTTAAAGAAAGGTTTTTATTCCAAGAAAAGCGAAGACCCACTGCGTGTCACCGGCATGGCATCCGCACCGCCATGCGGGTCATCAAATAATGTCAATGTGACATAAATATCCTTTATTTTTCATCTACAATCTACGATGCACTGAGTGTGTCAATGCGTTAAGTGGCAGGTGGTCGCGACCCGCTGACCCAGATGCGGGGTCGAGGCCGGCTCCTTCTTCCTGTTGCACCCATTGCACTGTTACAAGTCCTTTTCCAATAGTGAGGAATATTTGGGGAGCAATTTAAAGCTGTTTTATGCCTAATTTATCAAACGTCAAAGGTGTGGTGGTGATGCTTTAAAATCGTGTTGTACGTTTTTTTTACAAGATTGAAGTAGCTAACGAGCATGGAGTCCACCTGATGGTAAGCGGAAACTGCCGCCGATGAACATGGGGTTCTATCTGAAGTCATTCACAGATGCGTCGCTACTCCCGGGGACTAAGATGGTCGCCTCAAATAAAAGTGTGCCGGCAACCACGCCCTTCAAACGCAATAACTGCTTCACGCTAGAAATAGGTGTGGCGGCGGTACTTCTCCCGGCCGAACTACACTGGTTCTACCACCTATAAATATATTTTAAATAATCACCGCCACATCTAACTTATAGGCGGATATATAACTTCGAGGCGGAATAAATATTCTTTATTTTTCACGTACAATCCAAGATGCACGTAGTGTGTCAATGCGTTAAGCCCGACGAGTGGCAGGTGGTCGCGACCCGCTGACCCAGATGCGGGGTCGAGGCCGGCTCCTGCTTCCTGTTGCACCCACTGCACTGTTACAAGTCCTTAACTAACATGGATTTTTGGGTAGGGATTGAAAGTGGTTTTATGTGTTATGAATATTTTTTTTTACTTTTTATACAGTCCTACGATGTATACGATATTAGTTTTAAAATTTACATCGTACTAACTACTGCCACACCTAATTCTGCCCAATAACAGCAGTGCATTCTGCATGGAGCGGTATAGCCTTAAGGTTGAAACTTGCCATTTCGATTCCGAGTCCAAGTCCGTCGAAGTCCGAGGTTCAAACCCAGGCTACTGATTTATGTGCGTATTAAAAATTAATTATCGCTAATTTTCGGTGAAGGAAAACATCGTAAGGAATTCTACACACCCGAGAGTTCTTTAAAAAAAACGTTCACGGAGGTGTGTGAAGTCCACCAATTCGCACTTGGACAGCGCGGTGGACTATGGCCTAAAACTCACATTCTGAAAACCCGTGCCCAGTAGCGAGACAATAATGGATTATATCCCATTCTGTATGAAGGTCATATTGAGAGATACTAATACATACATATTTACCTGGAGGGATCTAACTTGGTTTTCAGGGGCAGTATTTCTTCTTTGGTCAACCCAAGTTAATAGTATAATAGACTCTTATATAGGGTTGATTACAAGCGTCCTTGGGTAGCCATAGCCACTTATCTATTAGTGAGAGGCATCCATTTTATCTTATAGTTTCTTACACAAGCATGCAGTCCACCATATAGTAATTGGTCACTGCCGAATCTGTAAGTAACTTTATATCGTACATGGGTTCTATCTGAAGTCAATCACAGATGCGTTGCTACTCCCGAGGACTATGATGGTCACCTCATATAAAAGTGTGCTACTTCAATACTATGAAAAAATATATATAAAGCTTAACGACTTGCTAATAGTGTAAGAAATATAATTTCAACAGGTATTTTGTTTAAATCAACAGGTAACATTATTAAAATAATTTCTCAACGAACCCCACTCACAGAGGCTATTATAAAATTATTTGTTTTGTTGGTACTTTCTCAGTTGAAATACAAAGCTATTTTGATTAAAATTTATAATACCAGCATTTACACCCGGTCGTTACATCTGCATTTAAAAATCTAGCAAATGTTTAAATTGTAACTTTTAATATAGTCCATAGCTTAAATACTAGCATAGCGTAAATTATTAAATTTCTCAACTTTGGGCATAGAGCAGTGATAGCTTAATGGTTGAAATTTGCCCTCTCAGTCGGTTCGAGGTTCAAACCCAGGAACGCACCACTGATTTATGTGCGTATTACAAATTAATTATCAATGCTTTTCGGTGAAGGAAAACATCATGAGGAAACCTATACACCCAAAAGTTCTTTAAAAAAAAGAGAAACTTCTCGGAGGTGTATGAAGTCAAATAACTCGCACTTGGCCAGCGCGGTGGACTATGGCCTAAAATCTCTGCCGATGAATTACCATTTATTACATTCTTTCGTTCATTATATGACTAAATATAAATAAACTAACAAACACGTAGTGACAAGAGGATACCTCAAAGCGAGAATAAACGTGAATTAATAGTATTAAACTGAACTGCAGTCCCTATCAGCTGCTTTTCGGCAATACCCACAATTACATGAAGTGAAGATATATCACCTTAATAAATGCTATCATCAATTCCAATTGGTTCAGATGGAGCTGCACATAAATCGGTCACAGAAGTGGGTCAAGTTCAGCTGACCCCCAATATTTGCATCGGTTTACTCGGTAATACATTTAGTACACATGCGACCAAAATAAAAGATAAAAGAAATTCAAGATAATTTTAGATACTAAAATAATTTTAAAGTTTTTAAAAAACACTGGCTCGTTAAACTTCTATTGTTCTGCGATTGAAATTCACAATTTTTTACATTATTGAATTGAAAAATACATTTAGTATGTAGGATACTAATACTTAGGCCTTATTTATGTTGACATTAGGCATTATTTAATATAAAATCTAATTATATGCTCGATTTAAACCTATGTTTACTTAAAAGAAAATTATTAAGCCACTGCACACATTAAACTTCATTTCGAAATATCTTGTGAAGTAGAAATATATATTTTTGGCAATACTTTATTTATTCCTCAAGTGTACTCAAACCTCTTTTATCTTATACCTGTGTCGTATAAAAAAAAGAATCCGCAGAGCGATTCAAGGCAAGTTCTCAGTTGATAAATAAGAACCTTTGTTTTTACAATGATTCGTATCGTGATCTTAAGATCCTCCGATTTAGATTTAACATAGATCTTCCGATCAAATACATCATATTAGATTATTTCAATACGACTGTAGAACATGTCTTACAGTAAGGGATTTTTTTATTATTTTGAAGTGGCAAACGAGCATTAACAGTAAGGGCCGCTGTCGCCCAAAGACAGTTAAGTACTCGTAGTTGGTGTTAAATAAGAGTCCTATTTGATTTTAATGCCAAATGTATTGTTTTACTCTCGAGAACTAAGATGGTGGTCACTACCTAGTTTAATACAAAATAGCTTCCCGCTGTCTGTCCCTATGTATGCTTAGATCTTTAAAACTACTTTACGGATTATAATGCAATTTTTTTTAATAGAGTGATTCAAGAGGCACGTTTTTATGTATAATACATTCATAAGGAAGGAACAGTAATTTTGGATTTTTGACTTTTAGGCGGAACGAAGTTCGCTAGTATTAAAATAAGCCGGCAATGAATGCTTTCCACAGAAAGGCTAGAACTGCTTCAACCTAGAAATCGGTGTGGAGGCAGTACCTTAACATTTGTAAGGTAATCCTATGAATATGTGGAAATGTTCCCTCAAAAATGCCCAACAATGACAACTTTCTATTCAAATGCAAGAACTGCTTCACTCCCTAAGTGGGTCTGGCGGTGGTATGTTGGAAGAATGGCAGGGCAATTGTATAAAAAATATTCCTGTAAAAATGCCTTTGTAATATTTATAAAAATATTCGGAGCTATTAAATAAAGAATTTCATTCCAGTCCCACTGTTACGAACGAGACTTTATTTACCACTAACGACAGAAATGTTTGTAATAAACAGAAAAATTGCAAATGTCTCGAGAAAAAAAGATCTTTACAGGAAACTTTCAACTCATTTCCGACCAAATGAAATGATTGAAAAATAAATTTAAAGCGATTTGAAAGCTATCAAATTTAAATTTATATCTGTTATCGATTTGTCGGGGCACGGTGCAGCGCCCTTGAACTGCCGCGAAACTGGGTCGTAGGGATGTGGCAGGTTACGTATCCGTGTAGAAATTACAGGCTAATATAATTACATGATTTTAGACTAGTATTATCTCGGAATTGATACATTATAATACTTAACGGGTTTGGTTTACTTACTAAACGGCTACCGCAGTTTGGCCGTGACCACGATCCATGCAACTGGGTCGAAATATCGGCAAAAAGAATTTTATAAGAATTCATAAACCGCATATCGTGAGTACCCGTTAAGTATTATAAAATATAATTACAATTGAAAATTAACTACAGCTGAAAAGGCTTCGCATCAAAATCACGATCCTCAGTAATGATTATCACTCTCTTCAGTAGAGAGTGATAATCACAATATTACCGGGAAGAAAGGTCCTCGAGTGGCGACAGCGTTTAGGCAAAAGGAGCACAGGCCGTCCCTCACCAGGTGATTCGGTAACCTGAAGAAGACAGCGGGAAACCGTTGGATTCAGAGGGAACAATTCCAATAAAAGTGGCGCCATTTAAGGGAGGCAGTGGACCTGAAAAGGCTGATGCATAGATGGATGGATACATTACTGACTCTTCTAGTATTGAACTCAATGATATCTTGAAAACTTTAGGATGATATCAAAATCAGAAATCTATCGAATACTATGACGATACGTGAAATTATAAGCGTAAGGACTGAATTATCTCCTAAGGAATTCGGAGAGATAGATATACGTATAATGTAGGGCCCATTATTTATTTATTTATTTGTTTTGACTCATCGACAGCATTACACACAGACATTTACAATAGTAACTTACTCTAAACAAAAATTGGCGTGCATGACACCTAAAAAAAAAGGAAAAATCTAGGGTTCATGGACCCTCAATTTTGACAACCACGTTGAACCATCAACGCCGGTAGCTTATTATCATAATTTAAAATTTATTCGCTTTAGCGTATTTCAAATAAAAATAGCGCCTCTAAATAAATACTGTTACATGGTCTCGTTTATTTAACGTAATAGTCGTGTTTCCATTAGCGATATTATTTCCGGAATCAGCCCATCCCTACACGGTCACACAGGAATGTGTGTCGATTCAATAAAATGAATTTTAAACCGATTTCCGTACTCGGAAGCCTAATAAAACTTTATTAGGGTATTTTATTGTACTTTTTGTACAAAATTAGTCGTTTAAAAACGTTGTGTTGATTTAAAAGTGAAACATTTAGGCAATGTAATCGTAATCAGTCTTTAGCGCATGCGTAAGTCAAATATTTTAGCTAGTTTAAACATTGTTACACAAAATTGTACTGTGCTAGAACAGTATGGTTTGGTCGGGGAGACCACGCCATATTCTAGCGTGAAGGAGTTTCTGCGTTTTGATGGAAGGGTGTGGTCGCCGGCTGACTTACATGTGGGGCGACCATTTCTTAGCCCTGACGAGTAACAACGCATCCGCGTTGACTTCAGATAGAACTCCTGTTCTGTATGAATTGCATTCAGCTGTACATCGGCGGCAGGGACCACTGTAGTATAAATATTGATACGAATATGCCCTTTTTTATTTAATATTTAATTTTGTTCTCGAGGGGGAAACCTTAAAAAGGTACCCGATGCTGTGGGAGCGACGCAGGGTTGTGTGGGATTTTTACCACTCTAAAACCCCCCCGGTGACCGTCCTCAGTGCTACAAAGACGACTCCGGGATCTCCAAAGGAACGCAAACAAAATCCTCTAAACGCGTTAGCCCGTTGGGTTCCTCCCAGATGAGCAGCTGGGCCCCCCGCACCATCTGGTCTTTACAACGGTATGTGGCCACGCGTAGCGCCGTCCTTCCCGGGATAGTCTGATAGAACGATTCGAGCTCCCACTCTAGCCGCCCCCAGATGCCCCTTTTAGTCGTCTCTTACGACAGGGATACCGTAGCTCTTTTCTGGTCCCGGAACTACAGGGACGAGTAGTTCGTACCTAGTTCACACGTTCGGTACGGTTCGAATCACAGACCCATTGAGATTTTCAACGACTAGGATATCATTGCTTATGTGTATGACTATGGCCTAAATGTCATTGTTAGATCTATGCCCATCGGCGGGATACCAATATTTTGACGAAGCTAATGTATATGCTCATGTAACAGTGTAATATTGATTGTACTGCGTCCGTGTATCCGGGTGCGCGCCGGGACGCCCGGCCGTGGCTCAGCTTTGGCCCCGGTTATACGGTTCAAGGCCGTACTGTATTTTTCTCTGATTCATGTTACGCTGGATGTCGTAATCATTTATGTTTTTATGTCATTGAAGTTGCTGGCAAATTAATTGAATGAAATAAAAATAATGAAATTTTAATTTAAGTATGCAATCTCTGTATGGTTGGAATGTTTAGTTAATAGTTGCCGGCTCACTTTCAAAAAGGCTAGCTTAGTCCCCGGGAGCAGCGACGCATCTGTGATCGAATTCAGATAGAGCCGCTGCTCCATACTAAGTTGTTTTCTCTCAAAGTACAACAGGAACCACTTACCATCAGTTGATCTACATGCGCATATGCTACTTCAATAAAAAAAAATCTTCAAGCAGCCTACCAGACCTTCAGCACTCATATTCAAACATGTGTCCCCGAACAATCGTTACATAACGAATGTTGTTAATGATTAGGAACCGGGATCGCCCGGTGTCCCTGAACTCCATATCTGGGTCACCGCACCGCACAAGGTCCGGGCCGCTTGTCTTGTGATCGTTTCTCTAAAAATTAATCATGTAACTTAATTTTTAGACATGTATGCCTTTTAATCAAGTAACCTCGAATTGTCGTATTAAATCCCTACTAACTTAAATGTCAAAGAATTTTTGATTGTTATGCTTTCATGCCATTTATTAAAAAATAAATATATTAAATAAATATATTGGCCGAAATTATTGTCAAAAAAAATGAAATCTAGCCGTCAAAGCTACTTATAAATAAGTTTGTGAGAATGTATGTGTGTTTATTACTCTTTCTTACAGACTATCGGTTAGATTTCAAATTTGGCACCCAGATAGTTAATTACCTAGTAGGATACTCATTATCTTGCCGTAACCGAAGTGGTCAAAGTTAGAAGAATAACCTAATGTTCTATAAAAACGTTTAAAATAATAAAAACTATAGAACACGTTGCAAAACAAATACTATAAACAAGGCAGCCTGCAGCACGCCATTGACCCATTTACCTAAATCGGTAAGTTCACGGCCTAGTACGATCCCAGTCTAACTCATTAGGGATCTAGATATGCAGCTTATGCTCTTGAAAGTTTTTTTTGTTTAGTTTTTTTATAATATTGAAGTAGAAAACTAGGTAGCAGTCTACCTGATGGTAAGTGGTAATTGTACAGAATAGGGAGTGCACAGAATAGGGGTTCTATCTGAAGTCAATCACGGATTTGTTCCTGCTTCTGAGGACTAAGATGGTCACATCAAGATAAGCCGGCAACATTCTTATGATAATAATGCTTGCTCATTTCCTACTTGTATCGTAAGATAAAAGTAAGCAGTATACTATTATATAAATACAAAAAAATGTGCAACACTCTGGGACTGCCGCGGTAAAGCTATTGCATAGCATTTTTTTATCAAATTATGCAGTTATAATTATTTATTTAATTATGCAGTATTTTTTTCTTAAATAATAATTCAAGTTTTTTTCTTTAATACTATTGGTATACTTTCTCAGAAACAGCTGCTTACATATTCGTCCGATTTTCGAGCAGTTCGTCTCGATCCGTGCGAGCTTCGTACTGTCGTACCATACCTACGCGTTAAGCGAACGCTTGGCCGCGCTACATGATAGACGGTGTGGGGGGTTGTTAGGTTTTATTCGTAACGGAATTTCTTGATTTGATTGTCGCACTCAAAGCCCGCGACATAAGTTATGCATTAGCTTAACAAGAAAATTACAAAGATTACAATAAAACTCTCTGAGTTACTTGCTGGATATTCTCAGTTAAGATCGTGTTTCGACACACTGGTAGTATAAATGTGTAGTGCATAGCCTTATGATTGAAACTTGTCCTCTCGATCGAGAGGTCCGAGGTTTTAACTGCCGAGGGACACTAGGCGGAGTGGGGAGTGTTAGGTTTTTTCGTTACGGAATTTCTTGATGAAAGCTATGCAATAGCTTAAAAAAAGCAAGAATTAATTCCATCTTACCACACTTTTTCATATCTTTAAATCTAAATAACAATCCCGCTAAGCGATCACTTCCTGAACTCGATCTTTATCCCAATTTTCATCTCCATCTCAATTATCAGTTTCATTTAACAGTTCCGATAGACCATTGAGTGCCAATCAGTACTTGGGACGCAATTTTCGGGAAGAGGGGTCAACGAACAGCTAAGAAATTGATCGCGTTGGATTTGTGGTAAGATTTACAAAAGAACAATATAAGTAATCCAGTTTTCAAGTTACATTAAGAGTCTGTCGTCCCCGAGTTATCTAATGAAAACGCTTTTTACAATTATAGTCCCATGTTAGAATTATCTGAGTCATAGGTGCTGCAGGTAAGTAGGTCGTAGAAGGAGACACTCTAAGATGTACTATAAGATTTTTTTTATCTGATTAAAGAAGCAAATGAGCGTGCAGTCCACCTGATGGTAAGTGGTCACTGCCGCCCATGGACACCTGCAATCAACTTCATACAGAACATGGGTTCCATCTGAAGTCAATCACAGATGCGTTGCCCCTCCCGAGGACTGAGATGGTCGCCTCATGTAAAAGTGTGCCGGCAACCACATCCTTCCATCGAAACGCAAGAGATACTTCACGCTAAAATTAAGTGTGGCGGTAGTAACTCCCCGATCGAACTACACTGGTTCTATCACCTTGTAAAAAATAAAAGATAAAAGATGGACTCGGTTCAGAAATCTACGTTCATCATTCGGGTATCTGCTTGGCCGGCATCGAACCCAGAACCTACTGCGTGCCTACTGCATACCAAAGCGATGAATCGTCAATGCATTACTAAATTTGTAGGAAACCTTTTTAACACCTATTTATATTCCACTAGCTTACCCGGCGAACTTCGTTTCGCCTAAGAGTAAAAAATCTAAAATTATCAGTGTTCCTCTACTATATTTTACATACATTATACATAAAAACCTTCCTCTTGAATCACTATCTATTAAAAAAACTGCATTTAAATCCGTAGCGTTGTTTTAAAGATTTAAGCATACATAGGGACAGACAGCGAGAAGCTACTTTGTTTTATACTATGTAGTGATATAGTTCAGACGTCAATCTTAAATTATATTGTACTAAATCTAGATAGGTACATACCCAGAATAAATTTCTTATGAGAACAGTGTAATGAACCATCAAGTTAACAAAGAATACTAATGCATTATTTATTTATATATCTTGCAACATTTCATATCATGTTATAGCGTGATTTTGTTTTGTCTAAACATTAATTGTTTATTTTGTTATAGGTATGTAAGTGTGATATTACATAATTTACAAAATTCTGAAATTTATATATTTATTTATTGAGTAACATAAGCTCGATATTAATTCTTAAAATCGTGTCCTACTGATCATTCGCATAGTTATTGTATACATTACTAAATTTATTTTTTGTATACTAAGGCACTTACTAAATTAGGGGTATTTTAAAATAAAACGCCAAGCATATTTACATCCAATTAGTTTATTAAAATACAGTACAATGTTTGCATCGTGTTATATCTAAGCTGTACGATCTATTTTATTATGAATCAGCTAGATCACTCGGTGAATTTTATTAAAATAGTTGTAGGTAGAAAAGCATATGGCATCGTATTTAGTCATCAGCTACAGCGATGAGCGGAGCGATGAGCGTTTTGTTCGTCCATTTACGCGTTTCTATTTGAAACTAACAAATACATAACTGTTTTATAAATGACATTAAACGGCTAATAGTAAACATTATTGAAACAATGACGAAATATTTTAGAAGAACATATTTAGAAAATAGTGACTATGCATTATTTACGATTGATACACACAATAAAACTGAAACTGAATATAATAAAGAAAATATTTTATAGCGTATAATATGTATTGTATCATTTCCACGATAGTATTAGTATTAAAACATGCAATAAAAACACTCTTAAAGTAGATAAAATAAACTTAGTGACACTTAAATTGCTAATGACACTTTGTTTCAAAAGTATTGTTCAATGTTAAAAAGCTGTATTTCCGCTCCGCTTATCACTGTAACTGGTTACAAATGTAGTTTATAACAGTGTAGGATCATTTTATAACTAAGTACAGTAACAATTTTAAGACCATGTGAACAGATACAAATTAAATACTTTATCATACATCTTTATATAGCCTTGTGGCACAAACCCTACTTAGATAGGTAGATGAAACATTTTCTGTTATATTTTATAACTTTAAATGTAAATCGAGGTGATGGTAAGACCTATGGCGTTAGTACGAGTTTATTTTAAATCCTTATATATTTATATCAACACAGTCATTTATGTTTTGCAATCTACATTGAACGTTTACGTTTTATCTTTTTTATATCATCGAAAGAGCAAATGAGCAAGCAGTCCACCTGATGATAAGTGGTCACAGCTGCCCATGGACATCTGTAGGAAACATCATGTAGAACATAGGTTCTATATGAAGTCAATCACAGATTTGTAGCTACTCTCGAGGACCAAGATGGTCGCTTCACATAAATGTGTGCCGGCAACCATACCCTTCCATCGAAACGCAAAGTGCTTTACGCTAGAAATAGTTGTAGCGGTGGTACCTAATTGGTCTATCTATGCTGGTTCTACCAGCTGTTTTCAGGCATTACTTGGAATGTAGGTACTATAGAATTATAGACAAAAAAGTAAACTCGTACTAATTACATAGAATTATCTCCATAATTAAGTGTTGACACTTGTTAATAATTATTTCCATTTGTTACACGTATACCATACTTAGTTTTTATATTTCTTTGTAATTATTTTCATATAAGTATGTCCTATTGGTAAGGCATTTAACAAGAATAATTTTCTTCATATTAGAAAGTGTACTTGATTAGATAACACTTCTTATCAAATCTAGCTAAACGTTTACAGAAACTACTCAATAATGTCACTCGACTTTTAAATTAAGGCAATTGTTGCATTAAACGTAAAAAAACAAACGTGTGCGAAATCTATTTGTTTAAAAAAATAACAACATTTAATGTCAATGACAGAAACACATCTGAAAGATGCGTTGAATCAACACATTACAATTTCACCGAGTACAAAATGCTAGGCATATTTTATGATAGTCTGAATGGATAACGAATATGTCATTATTTACTGAAATCGTGCCTATTTTTATTTACTAGCTGTACGTTTGAAAGGAATAAACATAAGTTTAATTTTATAACTTTTGATAAAGTCAATGGATTCTAATAAAAATGCTAAATTAAGTCAAGATACTTCCAATATGAAATATACTTTCAAAAGTTGACAATAGTGATGGTTTGATGCTTTTGATGATTGATTTTATTATTAATTGTATATGTTTTGATAAAGTCAATGGATTCTAATAAAAAAAACACAAAATTTTAAGTCAAGATACTTCCAATATGAAATATACTTCCAAAAGTTGATAATAGTGATGATTTGATCCTTTTGATGATTGATTTTATTATATATCTTTTCAAGTAAGCGATGTACAGACAAGTGTAGTTTTCATATTACAGGTATGGCCTAAGAATATAGTATCTTTTATATGTTGTTTATTTGTATATGTTGTTGTAGAAATGTGGTATTCCTGAATAATGTTATTATTTCTAAACTTATTAACACACTGATTGAACGAAACGAAACTAATAACATATAGAATTGTGTAGAAATGCATTTGCATCAAACTAATACATTACTGAATTAGACGTAACAATTTTAATTAATTTAAGAGTTATTACAAATCGATTTTTTAAAAACGTAATGTTATTTCATTAACAATATAATTAAGTATAGCCTACAGTGCAACATATTTATGTAACCTTTCAAGTAATTAAAAAACGCCTAAAAATTAATAGTTATGTACAATCATATTCGCATCACATAATTGTAAAAACTTGTATTTTATCAAACATCAACAGAAGGCAGTGTCATTTTCAAATTTTGTAGAGAATTTTCAAAACTGAATTTTAACCAAGAATTCGTTGTTAAAAAAATTTTTCAAAAAGATTCGTTAGTATATTGATATGTTGGATATTGTATGGCGATAGTGTTTTGAATATGTCGCGATTGCTTTTGTTAATAATAATAGTTAAGTATCCCTTTAAGATTCAGAGTATTTGCAACAATATAAACATTCTTGCGTTTGACTCAATCGTTTTTAAGGTAAAATAATGATAATAAATTGTAATAATAATAAAGTAAAATAAGGAACAGTAATAATAAAAACACGCTTTCTACACTCATAGCCCCACAGTAGGATTTTCTCCTGTGTCGTGGGTAACATGGAAACACATACGAATACACAAACAACCAGACCCAGAACACGAATCTAAACTCATCATTCAGATACCTGTCTGGCCGGGAATCGAACCCGAGACCCATTGCGCGTCAGACCGGTAATGTTACCGCTCCGCCACGCGGGTCGTCAAACCAAAACGCATGTGTCGGGTATCATTCCTTAGGTAACAATTGTGTCGTCCCTGTACTTTCGGGATCAGAATAGGGCTACGGCATCCCCTGCCTGTCGTAAGAGGCGACTAAAAGAGGCTTCTGGGGTTGCGGGCGGGAAGAGTGGGAGCTTGAACCATCCGGCCAAGCGACCCCGGGAAGGAAGACGGCATGTGTGGTTGCATGCTGCTGTAAAGACCAGAAGGTGCGGTGAGCGGTGCACGCCAACCAGGGTAGAGCCCGATGGGGCAACACGCTGAGAGGACACCGGTGGCGGTCCGGTGGAGTACCCGGAGTCCTCTTCGCAGCGCCTAGGTCGGCCACCAGGAGGATTTTAGTGCGGTAAGCATCCCACATAACCCGCGTCGCTCCCATGACGTCGGGTACTTTTAGAAAGTTTCCCCCTTGAAAACAAAAAAAAAAGATAACAATTGTGTCAAACGCCTCACTAAAAAGCTTACTAAAATGTATTCAAATCCCTATTAATCGTTAACATGTCTTAAAACATCGAACTACTTTATACACGTAAATTTACTATACATCGTAATACTAACAATCATCTAGTATACTACAAAGCTGTCAAACTATACATCACGTTATACAATTTCGACAATGTATAATTTGGTATAATATCAACCATAATTTTAAACCGTTCATATAAGTTTACTTAGTAAGTACCTAATAGTAACATTTGTGTTCTTGGACGATTAATTATTTAAATGAGTAAAATCCCACCGTGCCTTAATTTCTAGTTTTTTAATCCAAGACGTTTCAATAAGCCAGAGGCTTATGGACTCAGACCAAAAAGATAGGCAATCCCTTGATTTTAAGTCTCTTTCACGTATCATTTATGTGTGAGAAACATTCCAGTTATAATACTAATTAAATTTTGCGTCACATAACAGCAAACATTTTTTTCCAGTTGTTTGAAAACGAAACGAGTCCTCGGTAATATTTTTTGTCTTACATGGTTCGTGGAACCATTATTAGTATTGTGGGAAGTTTCTTACAGATGTCCATGAAAGGCAATAACAATTTACTATGCAGATAATAATCTAATATGTAGATGCACTGCATACTCTTTTGCTACTACAACCAGATAAAAATGTATCTGATACGATTTGTGCGGCAGAATAACTCGTATATATATTAAAGAGGATTTTAATGATTACTTAAGATATTTGGGAAAGGTGTGCAATGAGTGTTATCGAGTATCACGTTTTCGGAAATAGTATTAAATAGCTAGAAACATGAATTGGATTGAATATAGTCTATATATAATGTTATGTGCCATTAGTGGCTGAAAGGATTGAAAACAAATTCATCACTTGTCAGCAAATGGGGGTGAGTGAAGCGGGAAGAGTCGAAAAAGTCAAAATCGCCATTAATGTAAGCCCCAAATCAGTATTTTGTATGCTTCAATATTATATTAAAGGTGTCTTCCTTTTTGGTCTGAGTTTATAGAAGAAAAGTTTCTCGAATGAGCACTATATACACTTAGAATATTATCTACGTATATATATAAACGAATATATAGATTGTTATTGCATACATTCGCACCTGATTTTCTACCCCCTATCATTCGAGAAACTCTTATTATGTTAATCACGTCTTATAAAAATAACATCAAGAAATAGTACAATTATATAAGAATATTTTCGATACAAAAGAATTTCCATAATAGTTGTTTCACTAATATTTTATTATTTATTTCCACCCGAAGAAATATATAACATTTTGTTCCTACGTATCATTTCCTTTAACATCTAACACAACACCAAACACTGCAAATAAAGACAGCTATATCATACAGAATGCCACTAAGAAAATAAACATAAGATAATGTATAACTTCCACTTAGTTTTACTACTATAAATATTTATCTACATTCAATATTTGATTATTTACACATTGAAAAGTACATTACAATACACGATATTGTATAAATATATATTGTTCTTCGATACAAAATGACGTTGACATATGAAACATTTTTGGAACAATCATTATACAAATATACTCATTAATACACTTATACATTTGTATATCATTCGTCAATCAAGAAACTTTTCATTGCAATCTGAACTAAGAGATTTAATGAAACAAACACAAGCGTCTAATTTGTGTCTTTCCGGATGAAGTTTGCTATTCAATTTTTGAGAACGAAACAACTGCACTGATTTCTTTGTTGCAACTTTACTATACTCAACTCTCATGATCATCTATATAATAATACGTTTAACAGTCACCAATATGCAGCATTTGTATTTTGACTTTTATCCTAATTAATTATTAATATAAACTCGCGTGGATCGTGGGTATAACCTAACGTGACCACGATCCATGTAATTGGGTCGAAATATTGGCAAATAGAAAATGAAAAACCGCGTATCGTAAGTATCCATTACATCACTACATAGAATAAAACAAAGTCGCTTCCCGCTGCCTGTCCATATGTATGCTTAGATCTTTAAAACGACGCTACGGATTTTAACGCAGTTCTTTTAAATAGATAGAGTGATTCAAATGGGTTTTTATGTATAATACATGCATTATATAGTGGAGAAACATTGATAATTTTTGACGTTTAGGCGGAACGAAGTTCGCCAGGTCGACAAGTAATATATTTTTCCTAATTGTTAAAACTCTTCAAATGTCTTTTTGTAATTTTTAAAAACAATTAAATTAATATTTTCAATCATTAATCATTTAAAAACAAAGTTACTTAAATATTCGAGACACCTTAAACATAAAACTGAATAAAACCAATAAGTACCTAACCGAAAATTATAGACAATACGTTTTGTATATTTAAATTTTTATTCAAAAACCGAAGCACCTCATTTAATATTTATAAGGTAAACAATAAACACACAGACAGTGCAACGAGCTGACGGTGGTCCATGAATATTTAGTAACCGGCAATGATTCCTATTTTCGCCAAGTAGCGCATATTTATGGTTGAAACAATAAAATAATATCTATATCGCATAGTAAGAAATATAAGGACTAAACTGAAAATTAAAGCATTTTCATTCATCCATCTGGCTTTGGAGGTCTACTGCTGGATATACGCGTTCCCTTAATGGCACCACTTGATCCTGTACTATTTGAAGTTGCAGGTTTATACTCCTTTTGTCTAAACGTAGTCGCCACTCGAGGGCCCTTCTTTTTTTTTAGCAAACGAAGTAGCAAACGAGCATGCAGTCCACCTGATGGTAAGTGGTCACTGCCGCCCTGCGACATCTGTAATCAACTTCATACAGAACATGGGTTCCATCGCCAAGTCAATCACAGATGCGTTGCTGCTCCCGAGGACCATGATGGTCGCCTCATGAGAAAGTGTGCCGGCAACATCACCCTTCTATCGAAACGCAAGAAATGCTTCACGCTAGGAATAGGTGTGGCGATGGTACTTCCCCGTTCGACCTAAACTGTTTTTACCACCTTGAGTTCTACCACCTTCTGCATTGTTTATCTCTCCTTTGAGCGACGTGGCACATTGCCACTTCAGCCTGCTAATTTTGAGAATTATGTCCGTAAAATTAGTTCGACTACGGATTTCAACGTTGCGAATCTTGTCACTTAGTGAATTCCAAGCAAATTAACTTAAATAGCTAATTTAAACAATACCTAGTATCTTAGCTATTGTCGAATAGCTATAGCGTAGCTATAGCGAATTAAAGTGACGTTTTCATGGTAGAAAAGGACAAACGTCAATTTTAGATCCCTTTGATAACCGCCGCTTCAGAAACTCCTAAATGCGAACATAATTTTGTGAGGTCCACAAAATGGTAATTTCGGGACCTAATGCCCAAAATGAAAAAGGTTAATGTCCCTTTTATATTCTCACTGTACGATATGTCCCATAATACGGAATATGCTTCATTATTTCAATAATTTGTTTGAATGCGGAGACTTTCAAAAAACCGTATAATGCTACCGTTAAAAATTCTTTGGACCAGAATTACATAGACAATTAGTTTTATTATTTCCAAAAATTATCTCTGTTTAGAACATCTACTATATGTTATTCATTATTAATTTCAGAACAATTTCAGCAATTCTTATTAGCACTATAAATAGCTTCTATATTATTATTATATTTTACTGTATGCATAAAGTAACGTACATTCTGGCATTTGAACAAGTTTTTTTTAAATAATTGAACCTGAAAATAAGGCGGATGGGCTACCTCATGGAAAGTAGTCATCGTCGCCTATAGACATTTGCATCGTCAAAGGAATTGTCAATGCATCTCCGGCTTTGAAGAAGAGCTCTTTTCGCACCTTTTTTGAAGAGTCCCATGTCATAACGCTCCGGGAATACCTCAGGAGGAAGCTCAAGTATTGATATTTGAAGGTTTAAAGCTGAAAAGAGCTTTAAGTTTAGAGCTACAGTCGGTAATATTATGGTATTCGAAAGCATACATATATTTGAGTCTAGTAGAGATAGAATAGCCGTGCAATTTCTTTATATCAACTGAGTCGGGTGATAACAATACTTGACTTTAAGCCCTCTACATTGTTTAGCCATACTTATAGTTCAGCCAAATCTAATCTGTGCTAAGTTATATATATTTATCTGCGCCCCTAGTGAAAACAAGTACTTATAAGTTGAATTTTTCGAAATTTTCCTTTTTGTGCCAAATTGATTGAAAAACGGAAATCCTTCGATATATCTATCTTTCCATTTTTTCACACTTTTTCTCTTCGATCTCCGTTTTTCTAACAAATCTAGTAAAATAAGAAAATTTGGCAAAAATCAGACGCCTTTTTTCACTAGCTCTACACATTTTATGATTTACTAAAATAAGACGGAAAATTTTTGCATGTTTCTAATGAAAGAAATAATAGTTATAATTTTTTTTTAATAATTTACAGATTGAACTAAGCATTGCAAGATTGCATTTGGAGATAAACCGTTCAAATTACAAGCTTTAAGCTTAAAAATAGCAGAGTTCAAATTCAACTTTATCACATAGAGTCCTTTACAAGGATTTCCGCGCATCTATGAGCATCAGTCTTGCAAGCTTCGACTATGTCCTTGATAATTTACTGACGTATCCCACCGTCGAGTAAGCGATGGGCGAAGTAAAATATTGCACATTATTTTGCTTTACTACTTACGATATAGCATTTAAACGGATATTTTAACTTGTTAAATTGCCCAAAAATTTTATTTTCATTGGAATGCGCACTAAATATTTATCCCTAGTAATTAAAGCAAAGTTTTAAAGAATAAAATATATGAATACTTAGTATTGTAATGTTCACTAATTGAAATTGAAAAAAATCTAATAAAAAAAAAAAGAAATTAAAAAATGCCTTCTTTGTAACCATCCCGTATCATTCAAAGTAGAAAAATATCGTTCTATTTTGTATTTTTTTCAACAATTTTCATTTTACTTTATATTTAGTGCAGTTACTGAGTACAAATCTATCTACAGTTATTACATTAGGATTAACTTCATATACCTTACATTCTACCACATTATTAAGTTACAAGAAATTTTGTAAATACATAACATTACAACGCTCCCACATTTTGGGCGATATTTTATTTATTATTTTGTGCATACTAAGCGGCTATCGGCCTGTGACCAGCAGGCGAATATTTGAAAAAATCTTTGAAAATACACTTTTTAATCTATTTGAAATAAGTAAAAAGGTGAAATGCATGTTCACTAATTCCATGTAATAAAAAATGTTTCAATTTTTTATAGACTTAAGAACTTGATAATAGCTTTTCAAATAATAATAACAAAAATTTCAAATAATAACAACAAACCCTCTGTGGGGGTTAAACTCGGGTCTTAAATTATCGCGCATAAGTATCACAATAATAATATGATACCGATGTTGATAATAAAAAAGTATTACTAAAATAATTAAAATAATGAGCAAGAGTAAATACTAAGGATACAAAAAAGTTATAAATATTATAATGATCGTAGTTTCAAAGATTTCTTCAATGAACATTAATCTAGTTTAGCAATATCTAATTCACCTAAATTTATTAATTATTATCAATTTCCATTTATAGATTTATTTTAGAAATACGACAGAAAAATCTTGAACAATGAATACAATATTAAATAGAAATGTAACTAAATAATCTTCTTAAAATTAAAAATGCGTTGAATTGAATTTCAAAATTAACAATCGATATTTTGAAGCTGAATAACCAATACTTTCTTTTAAATATATTCGCTGCTATAAAATATCTGTAGTTTTCATAACGTTTTTCTTTAATAAAATAGGAGTATAATAGACACTATTGCTTAGAAATATTAAAATAGTGGATTCGTTATAGAACCGATCTATTATTTAATAAATATGTTTCATTCGGATATACAATAAAATAATTCTAGAAATATTTTATTATATAAAACTATTAATCGAGTATTAAAAGTTTAGAAAGCTTATATTGTATAATATGTGATATTTATTTGTACTGTAATAACCAATTTACTATATTGATTATAAATTTTTATTTTTTTCTACTTTATTTGCAGTGACCGAAGATTTTTAAATTTGGCGTCATCCATTAAATACATGAAACATTTAGGGGGAAGAGACCATGGATCAAACATCTAATATCAAGTAGCCCAATACCAAGCAACCCCCCCCCCCCCTACTCTTTACTTAATATTACCATTTTTTAGAAGATAATGGTGTAAAATTGGAAGGAAAGCGGATTAAATTATGTAAAACACGTGTTTCTCCTGATTTTGATTAATCTCAAGAACGATTAGAGATTGGGGGCACAAATCTCACTATATCTCACCAAGGAAGAGTCGAAAAAATTGCCAATATTTCTTCATGTAGTTAATGGACAACCCCACAATTAACTGAAGTAATGTTTGTATAGAATCAGATTTGATTATTTTTGATTAATGTAACTGATTGTTACAGCATTATGAAATGTAGATGGCCACTTGCATTTTTTCTTTTATACAAAAATCTATTAGAAAGCTTAACGCGGGTGAGTAATAAAAACCAGTACAAAGTATTTACAGAAGTGTCGAAGCTGAATTAGAAAAGGTATTATTGAAGTATACAATTAAAAACGTGTCTCCTCTTCGTAAAAAAATATTACTTCTCTATAAAACTCTGTGCTTACTGTGCGTGTCCTGCGCTATATTGTATTACAATCATTGTAAAAATATTAACCATTTTACGTATAAAATTTGACCTTATCTGTCCTAAACTCTCGTACGTGGCTGATTATGTTTACTTTACATCTAATTAGTCACAAACGTTTTTAACTTGGTTCCCGCACAAGACAACACCAAAACTGTCAAACAAAACGTACATCTTACTAGCATAGAAAACGTTGTATTTGTCGATATGCTGAAATACGCCTTTGGCTTCTTCAACGAACCGGGCGCGGCCTGACGGCTCAAAGAGAACTGTTTCCAGAATCAATCAGAATACCATTTAAACTCCCGTGTGGTTGAAGATGAAGGACACGGCGTTCTTGTCCACTGGAGGGGAACGGCGTGTTATAGAGGGGTTATTGTTATTGTAGTGCCAGGACTTCCTCGTTGATGTACTCGATGACTGAAGAGCAATCGTCTCGTAGTAACGCAGTCTTCCACAGCATTTTCTGCTCTTAATTATCGCGACGAAACCCTTCCTGTACTTCTTGTTGAAGAACGCGTAGAGGATTGGATTGATGCAGGAATTCGACGCACCCAACCACTGAGCGAGAGGTGTCACGACTGGTAAGATCTCACCTTCCCACTTTTGAATTGGCCCGCCGAGCTTGATTCTTGCGAAAATGAGATAGAGTGGAAACCAGGAGAGGACAAACAGGATAACGACAGCAACGAGCATCTTGACGACTTTAACTTTTGATTTTTGTTGCATCCGTTCCATTTGCGCGTCCTGAGTGTCAGTGGGGATAGACCTTCTCCAAACCTTAATCCAGATGAGGATGTAGCACATGGTAATGAGAACCATTGGTAGAATGTAGCAGAAGATTAGGTTGCCAATGACGAAGAAGAGGATCTCACTGATTGGGTTTGGCCAGACATCAACACAGAGATGGACGTGTGGGCTTTCCTCAAATACGACCACGAGGTCGAAGAAAAAGACCCAGGGAGTGGTGACGACGATGGCAAAGATCCAGATGAAAACGATCATCAGCCGGGCCCGTCGCTTCGTTATCTGGCATTTTAGCGGCCACCAGATGGCAAGGAATCTGTAACAAAGAGAAGTATGTTAATACACATGATACGTAATATATTTATGACTAGGCGAATCCCGCAGCTTCGCCCGCGTTAACAAAAATCGATTGTCCCGTGGGAACAAAAGTAGCTTATATGTTAATCCAGAGTATTAGCTAACTCCCTACTACATTTTATGAAAATTGCTCCAGCCGTTTACACGTGAAGAAGTAACAAACATACATACAAACTTTCGCCTTTATAATATTAGTATGAAGATATAATAAGATCGGTACTTTATTAACAAAATAATATATGTTTTATGAGTAACAAACAAACATGAGATCATATAATCCGATGTAATTTCCATGTTATTATTATGTATGTTCTGGTAGTAAAATCATAATATTACAAGAATATATGGGTGAAGAAGCCGAAAAATTAACCAACAATCTGCAAAGTAAAACTTGAGTATGAAATAAGTATCTACAAAGTAGGCCAAAGTGAGCAAGAAGAAACGCAATTAGCTTTTGTGAAGCAATTCGACCCATTTATGATTTTTTTTCACATCGTCCTTGGAAACTTCTGTATTTATTATCACTTAGTATTCTGTGATTATACTAATAATTCAATTTTTTTTCGTTTTAGTCAGAATTTTAGAACGTCAGACTAGAACGTTATTTTTTATCTGTCTGAAGTAGCAATCAAGCATGCAGTCCACCTGATGGTAAGTGGTCACTGTCGCCCATGGATTAGTAAGCAACTTCATATATAACATGAAGTTACATCTATAATCAATTACAGATACATTGCTACTCCCGAGGACTAAGATGGTCGCCTCATGTGAAAGTGTGACGGCAACCACACCTTTCCATCGAAACGCAAGATCTGCTTCACGCTAGAAATAGGTGTGGCGGTGGTACTTCCCCAGTCGAACTACACAGATTCTACCACCTTGGAATGTTAGAACGTCAGGAAGTTATAACGTTTAGTATTTTTGAAGCCTATAATACCCCTTTTTGTATATGAGTATTTTCTAAACATTTATCAACATACTTATTTCTAGCGTGAAACAGTTCTTGCGTTTAGACGGAAGGGTGTGATTGCCGGATCACATTTATATGTGGCGACCTCACGTCCTCGGCAGTAGCAACGCATCTATATTATCTTTACGTAGGACCTTTGTTCTGTATGAAGTTGCTAGCTGATGTCAATGGGTGGCGGTCTCCACTTACTGGACTGCGTGCTCGTTTCTTACTTTACCTTATAAAGTTATATTTATGTTTTAATTTATGTATCGACCAAAGCTTAAATAATGACGTTATTTCGGTAATAAGCATTTCTTGCGTTTCGATTGAAAGATGTGGTTGCTGGCACACTTTTGTATGCGGCGACCATCATAGTTCTCGGGAGTAGCAACGCATCTGTGATTAACTTCAAATAATAATTAAGTTATATATTAAGTTGCTTACAAATGTCCATGGGCTGTAGTGATCACTTATCATCAGGTGGACTGCATGCTCATTTGCTACTTCAATATTATAAAAAAAACATGATTTGAAGTATTCATAAGGCATATCGTTTTCGACTTATTGTTACAAAAACAGCCCCAATATAATGAATTTACGAAGTCCAGCAAGCTATGTATCTAGTTTTGTTTATTGTAGATTTAGCTCGCTCAGATTTCCTAATGACTTAAGTTGTGTTTATTCTGATAGTGGAGACCTCATTTCGAGTTTCAAAGTTCAAAACTGGCCTTTATTTGACTTTTCTGACCGCAAAGTTTCGATGGTCCCAATTGATTACAGTTTCAATTAATTAGAATTGTAAGTTAACTTTTTTAAACCTATGTAAATAATAAAACATTGTGTGTTTGTTGAAAACAAAATGAACATTTTAAGCCTTTAATAATATGTTTATGTACAATTGTTTATGTGCTTAGGCTATTTTTACTTAGCATACACACAGCTAAATTAATTTAAAGAAAGACTTGCGAACGATAAAAAAAATATAAACTGAAAATTAAAAATTATCTCTTACATTATGTATATTAAACTAGGCAATTTCCACGGCTTCGCTGACTTTGGTCATGTGTACCACGATAATGAATATCGTCTGAATTGATTAACCTATGTCATAAACTATCTATGTGCAAAAATAGTTTTTGCGTGTTACATATACCTACATCCTCACATTTATTTATAATATTAACAAGATAAGTTGCAGATCGAAAGAAACTTGATAGTGCTTGAAGAAAATTCTAACCTCACATCCAACCATAAAATCAATTTAACTTCATAGACTTATTAATAGAATGCCCTTTCAATAAAACCACTATTACATTATATTCTTCCCATGACCAGCTCTCTATAAAACACTTAATTCCGCCCCTAATTCATGTCCAATTTGCAATCCCTAACAGCCTTGTTTTCCGGGATTAGTTCGCCAGACTGTATAAATAGCTCACGCTTGGCCGGTTACGTCTTCCGACGATTATCCTTCTTCGGACCATTTAACTAAAATAGGGGAACATCACTGAAATCTATTCTTGATTCTTAAACTTAGTAAAAACGATTAGGGTAGATAATTAAGGAAATTACTTAAAACTGTTTAATTTGGTAAGAAAGAGTTATGGGAGAAAAAAATATGAAAATCAATTTTTTTTAATGGCAGTTCACCTGATGTTAGAAGGTCATTGCCATCCATGGACGTAACCATCCGTAACCAAATCCATATAGGACAATGACTCAACCAGAAGCTGATGATGGTTGCTTTGGTACCTAATTCCAGAGATTTTGATGTCACCTCATGCATATCAGTTGATATCCATACTCTTTTTCTAAAACACAAAACTTCTTCGTACTAGGTGTCAGTATTTCTGACCGGCGGCAATACAGAATTAAATATAATGGCTCATTACAAATTTTGCTGCTATTGACATTACATGCAGACATTACATTCACCAATTCGATGTATACGGATTAATATATACGAGTAAATATATTATTTTATGGACGCTACAGGACCCTTAACGTTCGTTCCTATCGTTCCGGGATCAGAATAGGGCTACGGTATCCCCTAACTGTCGTAAGAGGCGACTAATAGAAGCTTCCAGGGTTGCGGGCGGCTAGAGTGGGAGCTTGAACCGTCCAGCCAGGCGATCCCGGGAAGGACGACGTTATATGTGGTCGCATAAAGAACAGCGACCAAAAATTATACTTACACTAAAATATGTTTGTCGATACTTTCTCGCTTAAACCATACTTGTTCCACCACCTTACAATATTATCTAGAACACACTATAAATTCAAGATTCAAGAACAAGTTCTTCTGTATAAGTGTCAATTAATAACAAAATAGTACATGGTCAATATAATTATCCGAACTTAATTATGTGCAAGTAGTATTTCATCCATCGATTCGCGTACTTGATTTCATAATTATCATAGCCCGCTCACGCCGGAAATGAGCATTATACGTCAATATGTCATTAATCAATAAGCATGATAAAATATGCTTTATTATATATTACTTTTAGATAACCAAAGTACCAAGCGTGCGTTTTTTCACCTGGTCATGGCCGCCCATGGGCATTTGTTAATAACTATAGAACAGAAATGACCTACGGGGGCACTTATAAATTATCCGTTACACATTTTTTTACACTACCACCGGATCGGGAGACGACCTCAGTTGAGAAGATCCGGATAGAAACTCAGCGGGTTCAGTTCAGATTCTTTCTATAGTCAAAAACATATAACATTACTAATTCATACTTTATAAATAGTTTTATATTATATATTTTTATCACATAAGTGCCTTATACACCTATATACTACATTAACACGCAATTCAAAACACGTTGCAGTTGTTACAACACAAAAATAGATATAACGATAATTGTGTCTCATTATAATATAATAAGTATATAAGAATAAAAAGTTCAAATCTTTTTATAAAGTACACAAGTTCTAATCGTCTAAAACAATACTTACTCTTTTCCCACAAGTTATATAGAAGGCAACAAAGCGACAAACATATTCTGCGAAGTTATTTATCTGATGTTGCCAACCATTGCCGTATTTACAGAAAAATACTCACTGTAGGAGGCTTATGTCTGACAGAGGACTTATGAGGGCTGATAGATGAACGGAACTATTTTTTCCAACGTTTACTGTCTCTACGGCTATCTTCACAGACAATTAAACTTTAATGGATAGTATTCTTCACAAATTGATTTAGATTTCGGGATCAAATGGTCTATTTCATTCAGACGTAGAGACTACAGTATATTTTGTAATGAAATGAAATGTCTTTATTTTGTATAGGCCTACGGGAGCACTTACAAATTGTCAGTTACATTTTTTTCTTACACTACGATCGGAATACGATCTCAACTGAGAAGATCCGGCAAGAAACTCAGCGGGTTTGTCTTTTTTCTTATTTATATCCATTTTTTTTATTTTCTTTATATAATTACAATCATGTTTTTTTACATGGTAATGAAAGTTAGCTGCAATATCTTGCCTTTGTGAAATCTTGTTAGTAGAATAAATAGAAGTTTTTGCGATTCGATAGAAGGGTATGGTTGCACTTTTATATTGCAAACATCAAAATCCTGGTCAGTGACAACGCGTTTGTATTTTTTTTATTTAACTGAAGGAGCAAACGAGCATGCAGTCCACCTGATGATAAGTGGTCACTGCCGCCCATGGACATCTGTAATCAACTACATTCAGAACATGGGTTCAATCTGAAGTCGATCACAGATGCGTTGCTACTCCCGAGGACTATAATGGTCGCCTGACGTGAAATTGTGCCGGCAACCACACCCTTCTAACGTAGAATTTCTTCACGCTAGAAATAGGTGTAGCGGTGGTAATTCCTCGGTCGAATTACACTGGTTCTACCACCTGGAAATTTACTTCCAATGGAACACTTGTTCTAGATGAAGTTACTTACAGATTACCATGATAATGAAAATAAACTAGCTCCAATATCTTACATAATGTCATCATATAATATATAGTTACATTGTAGCAATTGCACACATCCTTCCATATAATCCTATACGGAACGATACACAATATTTAATCTTACTACAACATTCATCGGACAAACTGTCCAATGACATTTGGTTGTAAATAGACATATGATCTCGAGATAATACGGACGCAAAACATAATTAAGTTGGTGGTACAACGAGAACAAAATGTTTATTTTTTTCTATGAATCAAATCAAATATTGGAGCAGTGATAGCCTAATGTTTGAAACTTGCCCTCCCGATCGGGAGATCCGTGGTTCAAATCGCGGGCACGCACCTCAGATTTTTCTAATATTATGTGCGTATTAGGAATTAATTATAACTGTCTTTCTTGGCGAAGGAAAATATCGTGAGGAAACCTACACAGTCGAGAGTTTTTTTTTTAAATAGTTCTCAGAGGTATGTGGATTCTACCAACTCAAACTTGGCAAGCACGGTAGACTATGGGCTAAAACTCTCTCATTCTGAGATAAGACCCGTACCCAGCAGTAGGACAATAATATGGGTTGCAAGGGCAAATTTCAACCATTAGGCTATCACTGCTCTTTTCAACTATAACTGTGATTTAATTTGTATGAATAAAAAACAATCACCCACAAGCTTATTTACTACTCAAAGTGAATTTAATGTTATTGAAACATTTAAATATTCCTTTCCTAAAATATCTCTCATAGTGCCAAAAACCTTGAGGATAATTAGATTCACATACATATCTATTACTATTACGGTAGTTAATGGTTTCAAACTACATATCGACTCACAAGGTCATGTATGTTTGTCAATCGATGTGGATAATTAATATAATTAATATGATTTCTAATTTCAATATACGTTATGTTACCGTTCATAATTTGTAAGTGGAAAAACCCTTTGTGGTTCCGTTTTGGAAGGGTGCTTCCGAGTGTTGTTCGGCCGGGAAAGTACCACCGCCACCGCCACACCTAATTCTAGCGTAAAACAGTTCTTGCGTTTCATTCGAAGGGTGTGGTTGCCTTCTATATGAGAAGATCATCTTAGTCCTCGGGAGTAGCAACGCATCTGTGATTGACCTCAGATATAACCCATGTTCTATATAAAGTTGTTTACAGATGTCGATGGGCGGCAGTGACCACTTACCATCAAGTGGACTGCATACTCGTTTTCTACTTCAATTAGATAAAAATGGTTCTTGGGGGGTAGCAACGCATGTGGGCAATCGCAGATGAAACTTTAAAATATTTTAAGGTTGATTACAGAAGCCTAAGCAATAGTGACTTACTATCAGGTGGACTGCTAACTTGTTTGCTACTACGATATTTTAAAAATCATAGAGCAAATAAATAAAACTAAAAAGTCATCTACAATCCGGAAATTATTTTTAATAATCCACTCAAAAGTTCCATTTCAATTCGTTCCATCTCAATCATATACATTTTGTGACAAAATTGGCCAAATACAAAGGAAATAAATATCGGTCTACGACCTTTGAGACTTTTAAAAATATATTTCCGCGGGGTCATCGATCTGGTCCGCCTAACGATGGATAAGGGTCCATTTATCAACATGTCGCGGGTCCCTTTGTTGGTATTTTGAGGTCTACAAATTAGGTGAGAGTAAACAGGTACAGCTTTTGTTTGAGCTGAAAAATCGGTTTTGTGTTATCGGGGCGTGATGATAATTAGAGTGGGGCAAGTCCAACATGAAAAGGTTTTCGGGTTCGATCACCGTACAGACAAAATTTGGTAATTTTGCGTGTCTTATCAGATTGTTCGTGTTTTGTAATAACACTGTATTAATATTTGAAGACAATAATATTTGAGATCTGCTGCGTTATGGTCGTAAATGTAGGATAAAGCAGAAATACTTATCCGAGATATCTTTTTTATCTGACTGAAGTACCAAACGAGCATGTAGTCCACCTGATGGGAAGTGATCACTGTCACCCATGGACATCTGTATGCAACTTTATATGAAATATGAAGTTCTATCTGAAGTCAATCACAGAGGCGTGGCTACTCCCGAGGACTGAGATGGTCGCCTCATATAAATGTGTGCCGGCAACCACAAGCTTCCATCGAAACGCAAGAACTGCTTCACGCTAGAAACAGGTGTAGCGGTATTACTTCCCCGGTCAAACTACACTGGTTCTACCACCTGGTAAATATATTATGCCATAATCTAGCCGTAAGTTACTAAAAGTCGTTCGATTAAGGAAGCACCGCCACTACACTCAATTCACCCTAATAATAGCAATGTTAACCGGTATTCTGATCTGTATGAAGTGATAACCGAATAAATGTCTCTCTTACATATTTACTCGGTTGCAACATACGTGTTGTCAACCTTAGGTAAGGCTGGTCTCGGGGGGAAACCTTCAAAAGGTACCCGACGCCGTGGAAGCGACGCAGGGTTATGTGGGATTTTTACTGCACTAAAACCCTTTGAAGGTTTGTACTTTGTAACTTTTGAAGGTTTCTCCCTCGAGAACAAAAAAAAAGGTAAGGTTGATCTAACCTAATGTTGATTGTAGATGTCCATGGACGGAAGTTGTCACTTTTGATTGCCAGTTTTGCTATCTCTATATTATAAGAAAAACAACTTTTATGGTAACTAACATTGCTACTTTATACATCAAAGTCAAAGAATACCCATTTAATCTACCAAATATGGCCAAATACACCCATTTCATCTATCAAAATTATATTTAACTTTTCTTTTAAGCAAAAGTTAGTATTCTCCACAAAGAATGATGACATATTCATTAACTTTTTTTTAATTAATCACTTTCTTGTCTGTCACATAAAAATAATCTGTCATATTTTTTGATGAAATTAGGAACATGTTCTACTAGAATACTTCCAACGAATAAGTTAACTAAGGGAACGCAATCAGTTGTTACCGCATTTCTTTCATGTAAACCATACATTGCATACATCAAGGTCTTAAATTTAACATAGGCGTTCTTAATAGTGTACTCTCGCCTTAAACCCAACTTGAAGACATGTTGGTGAGAAAACGCTAATAGGGAGAAGTGATAAATAATTTTACATCATTCATAAGGTACCTATTGTGCATCTAAAACTAAATTACCTACTCTATATATTATTTTTATTTATCTTAAAAAGGAACTTTGTAAAACGAAGTACTTAGTGTGAGTTATATTTTTTTCTAAAATATGAAGTAAAATGAAATGTATTTATTTTGTAGACTAAGATATTATTGTCAGTTACAATATTTTTTACTAGCACTGGATTATAACACAACTTTAACTGTGTAGATCCGGAGAGACATTGAGTGGGTTTGTCTTTTTCTTTGTATACTTTGATTATTTTATTATTACTATTATATATTACAGAGAGCAGTGATAGCCTAATGGTTGAAACTTGCCCTCTCGATCGGGAGGTCCGAGGTTCAAACGCAGGCACGCACCACTGATTCATGTGCGTATTAGAAATTAATTATCACTGCTTTTCGGTGAAGGAAAACAACGTGAGGAAACCTACACACCCGAGAGTTCTTTAAAAAAAAAAAGTTCTCAGAGGTGTGTGAAGTCCACCAATTTGCACTTGGCCAGCGCGGTGGACTATGGCCTAAACTTTCTCATTCTGAGAGAAGACCCGTGCCCAGCAGTCGGACAATAATGGGTTGACGAGAGATTATATATTACACATATTTTCTGTAGTTAAATCGATTAAAATATGAGAAACTATCGCTCATCGCTCCCACAGCGCGATAGAACAACACGTAGTCAAAGTATTTGCGAAAAGAAGTTTTCAAAGAGATTTCACCCGGGTTATTGTCTCGTCTTTCCGCTGATTATTTCTGATGCAAACCTATGTTGTTTTATTCGTTTAAAAATATCGTAAAGTCCTATACTTAAAGCTCTAATTCCAATTCTCTCCTTACGCTTTTGCTATCTTTAAACTTATTCTTTTTACCATTATTGTTATGTTAATTTTTTTAAAACTAGTTTCTCTGAAACTTATTTTCTTAATTTGTATGTTGCACTAATTTCCTTCACTTAATTTTTACCACCCTACCTTCTCTTTATTTTCCCATAAAACTTAACCCCGCACTGTGAGGTAGCCTGGAAGGAATCGCTGTTGAGCGATGAGGCCGCCTTTTGTATTTTATTTTTGCAATTTACTGTATTATTTTTCTGGGCACAATAAAGTATATTATTATTATGTTGCTACATCAGATGAACCCAGAATTTGATTAATAATACACTGAATTATAAATCTTGATGATGCCGCGTAATTTACGCCCGGGATTTCGAAATCATCGTCGATGTCCTGAAATCTGATGGTTCAGCAGACTTTTGTTTATCTGATAATATATTAAGTCAATGTGTACGAATAATTTATCATAAATTATTCGGATTCAGTTATTCTTTTGTTCCACAGCAAAATTGGAACTTTGATGATTCTTCATATTCTGATTGAATTTGAGATGAAACGTTGACCTTTGATTTTCCTTGAAATTAGTTAAGCTTAACATCATGAGCAGTATGCAGAAATCCATACTTTCATACTAATATTATAAATGTGAAAGTTGTTAGTTTTTACTAGCCCTTACCCGCGGCTTCCCCCGCACGGTCAAAGGAAACATTTGCATTTGATAGCGTGATTCAGAACTTGCAAATGAATTTTACTAACGCCATCTATTAACAACGTCTGTAACTACTAAATAACTAAATATATATCAACTAACAAAACATCGATATTCTCATGGGAATGAGAGAGCGGGGTAAAAAGTAGCCTACGTCACTCGTAAAATAAAGACATTTCATTTCATTTTATTTCATTTCATTTTTTTTTCAACATGAATATATACAAAAGTTTAAAAACACGTAAGGAACCCTAAAACATCAAGCAATCCTCACATTGACATTTCGCATCGTATAATCAGGCAATTCTTCAAAATGATGCCCTTTGCGACGCTACTCTTCAGATGATTACCGCAAAAAATCATTTTCGAAATCATTTTTGCTTTATTCCGTTAACGATGACCAGATTTTGCTTTAAGTAAATGGTACTTACCAATTTGGTAAATGATGGTTGCTTAAATCGAAAAAGAAACACAAGAAATATATGAGGCGGAAATAAAAGTTTTTGAGTGTGGGAATCCGCTTTACGAAAGTTATGTGGAACACCTTGAAGATTATTATTATTATTTTATTTTTATTCTCGAGGTGGAAACCTTCAAAAGGTACCCGACGCCGTGGGAGCGACGCAACCCCGAAAGCCCCTTTAAGTCGCCCCGTACGACAGGCTGGGGATACCGTAGCCCTATTCTGGTCCCGGAAGTGGATGTGGTACCTACCTGGTCAAACCATGATATAACTATCATCTTCTCATTTACCTATCTTTGTCTTATTTAGACAGAAGACTTGTGCCGTACTCCAAGACTTTGGTAAAGGGAGATCTCCCACCTAGGTGACAATGCCCAAGGAGCGGCCAAGTTTCAGCTGTTTCAGATCGGAGCTTGTAAAAAATATGTGCAAAATACTTCGATAGCTTATTTCAGAACACTATTATCTCTATTTTCATCTATACTCTAACTCCGAACCCTAAGGTTGTCTGGAAGAAATCGCTGTTTAGGGATAAGACCGCCTTTTGTATTTCAACATTGTAATCGCATTGTATTATTCATTTTTTTGGGGTACAATAAAGCATATTATTATTGTTAGCGCTATCTATTGTTGAGGTGCGGAAAGTTGCTACAGGACAATTGATATAGTCCTGTTGCAACTTTCTGATGACGCTCCGATATCGCTACTTAAAGTGAATAAATACACAATACAAAACGCAAATTTGAAAGGGCGTCTGGTTTTATCTTGTAATTAATGAATTTAAAATAATAAAAATACAATACCACTCAAAGTGGTAGATCTCAAGGTGGTAGAACCAGTGAAGTTCGACCGGGGAAGTACCACCGCCACACCTATTTCTAGCGTGAAGCATTTCTTGCGTTTCGATAGAAGGGTGAGGTTGCCGGCACACTTTCACATGAGGCGACCATCATAGTCCTCGGGAGTAGCAACGCATCTGTGATTGACTTCAGATGGAACCCATGTTCTGTATGAAGTTGATTACAGATGTTCATGGGCGGCAGTGACCACTTACCATCAGGTGGACTGCATGCTCGTTTGCCACTTCAGTCAAATAAACAAAAAAAAACTACGCTAAAAGCCGCAGCGTAGTTAAAGTACGAAGTTTTCAATTCTAGACCTTTTTTGATGAAACTGTATCTTTCAACTTAAAATTGATAAAATTTGCATTGTGTTTGAATAGATTCATATCACATGAATAAAGTATAATTAGCGAATGAATTTTTATATGAAGGAATGGTTTGAGTTGAAATAAAATTTCTCAACGTGTCTCTTTATTGAACTATGTTATTGTTACAAATGACACTGAGACAAAAATAACAAAATATAGTATCTGTTATAAAAATATGTTGATTTTACTTTACTGATTTACTGACACACACTTATTTCTAGCGTGAAGCAGTTCTTGCGTTTCGATGGGTGTGGTTGCAGGCACGCATTTATATGAGGCGACCATCTTAGTCCTCGGAAGTAGCAACGCATCTGTAATTGACTTTAGATAGAACTTCAAGTCCTATGTGAAGTCCATGGGTGGCAGTGACCACTCACCATCAGATGGACTGCATGCTCGTTTGCTACTTCAATCTTATAAAAAAAAACTTTACTGATCACAAGAAAAGTCATACGGCACAACTAGTGCTTCATAATGATTCATTATTGCTTAATACAAACAAGCTACCGGTTTTGGCGGCGCTCTGTCCGCACTTAAACATCAATACATTGTACACTTATGTAAAAAGTTCTTAAGAATATTAATAAAAAAAAATTTCATACTATTCACCCGTCACATCGGCCAAAATTCGACCGTAATTTAAATTAAAAAACTAAAGTTCATATTGTCCAAAGTAGTACGAATATTTCTCAAATTCAAATAAAATGTAATAATTTTAATTAATTCTGAACGCGACCGTTAAATATAAAAAGAGGTTTTATTATCTAAACTGCATTAAAAAGCAATAGCGGTATTTGGCAAAGACATCTGACATTTTTGGGGTTATGTGTTTTCATAGTAAGACATTGAATGTTCTATTTCGTTTACTATGTGCTTGTGAGAAATGCACGTAAGTGTGTGTAATGTGTTTTTACTTGATTTTATGTATGACTAGCTTTTGCCCGCGGCTTCGCTCGCGTGGAATTTAGTCTGCCACATAAAGTTTGTAAGGTGGTAAAGCAATGGTTCAACCAGGGAGTTATCACCGCCGCACCTATTTCTACCGTGAAGCAGTGCTTGTGTTTCATTAGAAGGGTGTGGCTGCCGGCTTGCTTTTATATGAGGCGATCATCAAAGTCCTCGAGAGTAGTAACGCATCTGTGATTGACTTCAGATTGAACCCTTGCCCTACTTCCTAAATCTGTGTGTTCAAATTTCAAATCACAGGCACGTATTTTAATTTGAATTAGTTTTGTCGCCAACGGATATTAATACTTATTCTGAAATTAAAAGTTTTAAGAAAGGGTCTCAAAACGCGTGACGGTTACCAACGCGCAGTTGGCTAACGTGGTCAACTACGACCTAAACTACTGCTAATCTGACATATATGCCGAGTTGTGTAACATTAAAAGGTCGACGACGATTGAATGACATATCTAACCTTTTCCACTGTTTCATTCTTATTGACCTTTTTTTTTGTCGAGGGGGAAACCTTTAAAAAGTACGATACGCCGTGGGAGCGACGCAGGGTTATGTGGGATTCTTATCGCACCAGGACTCCGGGATCTTCAAAAGAACGCAACTGGAGTCCTCTGAGTGCATTGCCCCATCGGGCTCCTCCCAAGTGAGCGGCTGGGTCCACCACTCCATCTAGTCTTTACCACGATATGCGACCACCCGTATACCACCATCCTTCCCGGGATCGCCTGGCTGGACTGTTCAAGCTCCTTGCATTCTGGCTTTCACGACAACATGCGACCACACATGCTGACATCTTTCTCGAAGTTGCTGACTGGGTGTTTCGAGCTCCCAGTCTAGCCGCCCGCAACCCCGAAAGCCCCCTTTTAGTCGCCTCTTACCACAGACAGGGGATACCGTAGCCTTATTCTGATCCCGGAACTACAGGGACGTCATTCACGACCTTTCCCATTTTGCTCCGTGATTTATAACCATTTAAATATTAATTTCATAGAACTTCGTTGTATACGGCGGCGGCGCACGGCGCGTACTGCCGGTCAATCAATTGAGTATGCAATATGTTATACTCGTAATATCTTCTAAACTACTTATCCAATTTACACGGTGTAAAAGTAGATTTAATCTGTATTAGATGCTTGATTTTTTGAAATCATTTATTTTGATAAGGATTAATATTTAGTTTGTATAAAACCCATGGAAACATCAACTTCATATTTTTTTAATTTTCAAAGTATAAAAAGAGTTATTGTGGGTTATACATAAAATATAGATATATGCTGTCGCGGACTTTTATTTAGATCTATGTGAGCCAAACAATCCCAACGTACATTATATTTGGATATCTCCAACGGTTTAGGCAGCGTACGCGAAGATAGCTCTCAGAGGACAACTTTTTTTGCGACTAATCTGATATTTCTCGTTATAGTATAACCTTATTACAAAAAAATCGGTATAAATTATAATCCATGTGTTATTCTGATGTATAACCTATACTACTGTAAAGTTTCAACCAAATCCGTTCAGTAGTTTTTGCGTGAAAGAATAACAAACACACATACATCCTCACAAACTTTCGCATTTATAATATTAGTAGGATATATGCATTATTTGAAAAAACTATTAACATTTTGCACTCCTTCTCTACGTGCACTATAACCGTGCAAAATTTCATACTAATCCGTCCGCGGCATATTACTTAAAAACGCGTCACAAGTTAATATCACGTTAATATAGTAACATATGGCATATAGTAAGCTTTTATGCGCTTTATTCGTCACCAATATATATCGAGAAAATTCATCGATAACCATCAAACAAAAGGAAAAAATGCAGATAAAAATGTTTTATTTTTTGTAATCTTTTTTCTAAGATTTTTGAATAAAGTATAATTAATATATGGCACAAAAAACATTATATATTGATTTGTGTCATTTGTCAATTTTACAATTACACGTTTTGAATTTAAAATAAAACTTCCGCGCGCGAATATACGGCTATCATAAAAATGTTATCGAATTTTTTGCACGTTTCAATCACTTTTTTAACATAAACTTAACACTTTAAACGACTGTTATTACCAAAATTGCATGAAAAATGAGAAAAATTACCAAAATCGAAAATCATACTGTTTATAAATGACATTTAATATTAATAAAGTGTAAAGAACTTGTTTTAATCCCTGAACCGAGGCGAGACATTATTATAGTCATCAAAGTTTATATTACCTACGCTTCTTGTTCAAATAAATGTCATTAATGACATAAAACCAACCAACCCTGTAATATTAAAATACATACGATTATTTTTTTAAATCTTATCTGTCAAAAGGAATGACAGGTGGCGCCACTTTCCATCGCGACATTGACATAATAAAACCGGCCAAGTGCGCGCCGGATTCGCGCACATGGGTTCCGTTTCATTATCTGTTAAAACATTTGTTGTAAAGAGACCCTCCTTAAGTATTTATTTTATTTTAGTTAATTATTTTTAATACGCGTTTCTAACTAAATATTCTGCGAATATTCTTAAAGTCTAACTATCATAGTTGATGAGATACAGCCTGGTGACAGACATACAGACGACCAGAGAGACGAACGGACAGCACAATATTAGTATTAGGATGCCGTTTTTACCCTTGGAATACGGAACCCTAATAACATAATTATAGTACACAGCCACTACGAATGCAACGAAAGACTGTAACTCTTTGATATAAGGTTATTAACGCAATGTTTAATTATGTTTGTTTTGGGTCTAGTTGGTTTGTTATGTGATCTACTTTTGCTAATCGGTAAGGTTATCCTGTCAATCTTGTGCCTAATATAGTATCGTCTGAACCGGTCGTGAATGAGGCAATTACTTATTATGGTCATTCGGAAAAAGAAAGTAAAAGGCAACAGGAAAATCACCGATAAAATTATACCATGTGACATGATATCACAGATCTAGTAATAATAAAATTGGTAACGTTAATATTACAGCGTTTTAAAACTTATTTAATTGACACATTCGAACTTTTTGCTTATTGGTTTTATTTATAAAGAGTTTTAAATAATCATAATATGTGAAAACTTTTAAATGGCATTAAGTCTGATTAGTTTTAGGCACTACTGTATTACATTAGCTTCTAGTTTTCCTAAGAAAGAAAGAAATAAATAAATAAATACATTTAAGCGGCACGCGTTGTTTTGTTGCTCTTATTAAATGGAGATAAACTTTTAATAATTAATATCTACTTCAAATGGTTTAAAAAAAAATCTCAGATACAATTTACTGAGAGCACAAAAACAAAACAATTTATTACTATAAGGTATTTCTTTCCATTGTCATTATAATTTATCTTCTGCATTATCGTGTTATTTATTCTCGTGGAAAAATTTGGAGTCAATGGGGTGACAATAGCCCATGGGTGACAGTGACCACTTACTATCAAACGAACTTCATATTAGTTGAATGTACTTAAAAAAACAGTTTTCATAATAATTCAAGAACGGGGATATCTAGAGTAGGAGGCATACGTTTAAAACAAGTCATTATAATACTTTTAAAATTTTATAACCGTGTTGCAAAATATTTCACTCATTATGATGAACTTGTAAAAATGGCAAGTGTTGTCATTTTTGGGAATGTAACAAATATGCTTATTATCTTGTTAGCGTTTCTTGTTGTCGTATTTGGAGTTATGGTTGTTGAGGATCATTCCCCACTGTACGGAAGTGTATTGTTTTTTAAACGACTTCCAAAAAGGAGGAGGATTTGACTTCTACTGATTTTTTTTTTTGAATTTTCACTGAATTTTTTGCACTCCTCTTTCCAATAAAAATATGTATAATAAAATCGCATTTATAAATTATTTGAATAAATACCAAATAACGGGTTTAAATTGGCGTCCATTTAAATGTTCGCTTTTTAATTGATCAATCAATTTAAATCCACTAAGTGAAAGGATAAAACACTTTAGATTTAAGCTACCATTATCTTGAATGCAAATCAGTGCGTACTATGTTATTTATGCCACCCACTCTTTAATGAGACGACGCGTCCTTAAGCGTCATTAATTAGATAAAAATGCTGAACAACAAGATTCCATAGTCGTGGAGGCTAGGGAACTAGGGTATCTTTAAACAATATGAAATGAAATGTCTTTATTTTGTACAGGCCTACGGGGGCACTTACAAATTGACAGTTACATTTTTTTTCTTACACTACCACCGGATCGAAACACGACCAACTGAGAAGATCCGGCAAGAAACTCAGCGGGTTCGTCTTTTTTGTTATATATTTCCATTTTTTTTAAATATAAATACAATATTTTTTTTTAACTTGGTAATGAAAGTTAGCTCCAGTATCTTGTCTTACACCTGCTAGCAACACTGACAACGTTTGTTGTACTTTTATTTTTTATTCAACCTTATGAAACGTATGGGTCCTGTTATTTATACGAATTAAGTCACATTTCTATGTTATACATTTAATGTTTATCAGTACGGTAATGTTGTTTTTTATCGGGTTGATTATTTAATCGTACCACTGCGGTTTGATACTTGATGTCATTTCTCTTGCAAATCCCATAGTCCACCGCGCTGGCCAAGTGCGAATTGGTCTTGCAAATTAGGCGCATACAATTGAAGAAACGAAATAAAGATTCTTGTAAATTAAGATATTCTTACAAAACCACAACAATGAACACAAATCCATGTATGTACTGTAACGAGTACTATAATATGAATCGACCCTTACAAGTTTTTGGGAGACATCTGTTAAGTACGCACGATGCAGATTAAGCGCAGGTTTTTATGATAATGTAGTCAAACGAGCGTACTGACCGCCTGCTTAATGGTCCTGGGTTTGGAAGCCGCCACGGATCATAAATAACAGTTTGCAACATCGCTCTTGGCAGACATTTACAGATGCATCGGGCAGGGTGAACGAGTGAGGGAAGGAAAAAACAGCTTTTAAGAATCTGCATTAACAAAATAGGTGATAAAATAGGTGCCAATTGCTATAAGAAAAAGTAGTATATTAGTAAAATTTGATGTAAATATTTAAAACTTAGTTTATTACTTAATATTTGATTAACGTTTGAAAAGTATGTATGTACTTAATTTCTAATCGTGGACTGAGTGTAAGATGAATGTTTCCAATGTTAGTGAATGGCAAAATCTGAAGTAATAAGATGTAGGGGAGAACGTGAAAATAACTAAAATGATATAATTTGGTTCCCTAAATCAATTATGGCTAGCCGAAATTGAATGAATTCAATTTGAAAAAACACAACCTGTATTATTGGGCCATTGAATAAACGAACATACAGGTTAAGCGAACGCTCGGCCGCCTTACATGGAAGGTGGAGTGTAGGGTGTTAGGTTTTTTCGTTACGGAATTTCTTGATTCGGTCGCCGCGCTAGCCCGCGATAAAAGGTATGCAATAGCTTATAAACACAGGAGACGATATTCAGTTAACAACATTAAGTATATCTAGGTCAGGATGAGTTCAAAGTGATGCAAAACAATATTCATATTTATATTCCAGATATACATGTTAAGATTGCGGCAAAATTCTCACATCAAAAAGAAATAATTGAATTCATTAAGTTTTCGACACATTCCCACGCGTAAATGTCACGCTAAAGGGCTTTATCCGTCAAAATGCACGTTAAATCGGATTTTGACACGAACTCTCTTGTACCGAGATTAAGCTACCGTTCGACACATCTGTCCTACATCTGACGAATTAATTACATGCACGCAAATTAACTTCATTACTCCTTAATGCTTATCTGATAAAGTTGCAGGCAGGAAACAAATCGAAAGTTTTCAGAGAAAAATTACCTTTATTTCCGTATATTAGAGCACTTTGGGACAGCAAATAAATCTTTGCAATTTATGCGACTTCGTAATGGATGTTGAAAATTAAGGTCCTTACTCATTAACAACGGCGCCACGGTTTTGACAGCGGAAATTATTCTCAAGACTTAATTTAAATGACAATATGTAATGTGACAGTCAACGCCGTTTTAAGTGAAGAGCATAAGCGTGGGAAAGTCTGAACTGGAAGATAACATAGGCCGTCTTCTGTTTTTTGGAGTGTAAAAATAAAGGTAAAAATAAAGGTAGGGACTCAATCCCTACCTTTATTTTTACCTTAGTTCGTCTACGTTTTACCGTTTTTTGAAATAGTACTTACAAATTAACATTCAGTCAAATTGATCGGTAGTGTTCACTGACCACGTTTATCTGAAATCAACTCAATATAGTATTGAACTCAATCCCCCCCCCCCCAGTCCTAGTAGCCCTAGGACTAAGTTGAAGTATAATTGTCTCTCATTTATCACACTATCCGGACTACAATACAGCTCTTAACACCTTAACTCAGAGGTGCAGCATTGTTATTTTAAGAGTTGGACCGGGGAAACTCAATATACTATTTCTAAAACATTTTACCTCTAAAACATACCCATTTATTGTACCTTTAAAATCCTAAATACCTCATCTTTAAAATGTACTGCGGTAGGTAAAAACTTAACATAATTTGGGACGTTATAAATATGAAAAGGTCACTATTGCGGGTCATCCGGAACGAAATGATTAAAGGTAGCTGTCGATTCATCAATGCCTCTCAGATTAATAAAATATCAGGAGCCATATTGAAAATAATGTATACCGCCCTAACTACCACTTACGGCCAATTTACGATTAAATTAAATTAACGAACCTCCATTATTGCATATATAATAGCTTTTTGTACATAAATACATCAAATTATTTTAACTAGTCACACGTCGCAATGGTTGAAATTCGACCGTAATTTAAATTTAAACTTCATATTGTCCAATGTAGCACGAATATTTCTCAAATTCAAATAAATTTTAATAATTTTCAAGTTATTTTATTTATTTTGTTTATGAATGTTCTATTTTTTTATGTATGTGTTTATGGCAGATGCAAGGTAGTGTGTGTAATGTGTTTTTAGTTGATTTTATGTATGTTTATGCATTAATTGAAAAAAATATTAGCATTGCGTAATCCTTCTCTACATCAACTAGTCAAGTCTTTGCTTCACGTATTAATATATAGATACAATAATTAAGGTTTACTTGGTTATTAGGGAATCTTGGCCACAAATGCTGGAGTCCATATTAAATTTAATCTAGACTTGGCGATCCTTTTTTGGTTGAGAAACTGCAGATCGACTTAAATTTGTATATATTTAGCGATCTTTTTAGGAAAAGTCCAGTCCTTGCTGAAAAGTGGAAAAATTTGGATTAAAAAATCGGGACGCCCGCTCAAAATTTGGACGTCTGGCAACGCTGAACAGGCCATACTTTGCATGTTATACTTGGTCCTCAAAATTATGCAGGTATTAAATAAAACGAAAACAAACATCTATATGGTCAAATTATTTAAATCCATATCAGATCAAATTATGTTATAATAATAAAAGGCCTTTGTAAACTACAATGTTTTAATTAGGATTAGTTTGGTCTGGTTGGGTTGCCGGGTTGCTAGCTCGCTCACTGGGCTGATTAAAGAGTTCAGTTGGTGGTGGATGGAATGCCTAAACTATACAAGACTCAACCAACTGTAACCTTAATAGAAGCTTATGTTTCCGTTAAACAAGCATTCTTCTTGTCCTCACGCATCATTTTAAAGTACATTGCAAGTTATGGCCGAAAACGAAAACATAGATGTGCAATATAAATTGCAATGCAGAGCGAAAACACGAACAATGGTTGTTTTTAGGAAACATAATAAAAATATTGTTGTAAGGTGGTAGAACCAGTGTAGTTCGACCAAGGAAGTACCACCGCCACACGTATTTCTAGCGTGAAGCTTGCGTTTCGATGGAAGTGTGTGGTTGCCGGCACTTTTATATGAGGCGACCATCATAGTCCTCGGAAGTAGCAACGCATCTGTGATTGAGTTCAGATGGAACTGATGTTCTGTGTGAAGTTGATTCCAAATGCCCATGGGCGGCAGTGACCACTTACCATCAGGTGGACTGCATGCTCGTTTGCTACTTAATTCATTTAAAAAAAACTCAACAAAGGTAGGTAGATGAAAACGTTGTAGCAAAGAGATTGTAAAATTTGTTATGGGTAGCATAGAGTTCTATTTATTATAATAAAATAATCTTGTAGACATCTAGCGCCAAAACTTGGATCGATATGGATTGCTGACCGACTGAACGATTAGTGCTCGTAATAAGCTGATTCAGCTGTCTACCAATAGTTTGCAAAGAGCTATATTTGAAGTTGTCGTGTATAAAACTTTTTTGACAGCTGATACAGATAAAGCCGATTATTACGATGTGCTCACTTTGATACTTTTACATATCAATAAAAGGCCCGACCAAACTTAAAAGACCTTAAAACAGGAAACTAATATATAAACATTGTCTCAAACTGTAATCTTTATAAAGATAAAGGATTAAATATTAAGGGAGAAAAAAATAAATGAGGTATTGTGACAAAAATAATTGAATCTCTTTTTCTAAATTTAATTTCAAAAACATTCTACTTTTCTACATTTATAAGCGCAATTATACCCCAAAATGATTGAATGATTAAAGAAAGAAAAGTTTAACAACGAAGCCTTTCATCAAATCCGCTATTAGGCCTTTATTAAAACGAAATAATACTGAAAACCTTACTGGGCCTCTTTGATCAGCTTTTACCAAAGACATTAATTACAAGAAAAAGATGATTAAGAGTTTTTTTATTCGCAATTATGAATAACCATCAATATTATAGAACTATATTCGAGAGGCTTATTTTAAAACAGTAAAAAATATGCACGATAGAAATAACAGGCGAATAAATAAATCGACGACCGGCATGGTGCAGCGGTGACCATACCGGTCTGACGCGCAATGGGTCCAGGGTTCGATTCCCGGCCAGACAGGTGAGCCATCTGAAAGATGAGTTTAGATTCATGTTTTGGGTCTGGGTTTGTGTATTCGTCTTGTGTGTATCCATGGTACCCACGGAACAGGAGAAAATCCTACTACTAAGCACCCCACGCTTTTTTTTAAATAAAATATTTATTTTTTATTTACACTATTATTAATTTAAATTCATTGAAATTTTTAACACTATTTTCTTAATTTAAATTCATTTAAATTTATTTTCTATTTTTTAGTTCGGTTTTCTACAAAAAGCGTGTTTTTTAGTTTTTTTAACTATTATTTATTTTCTACTTTTTAGTCAAATTAAAAAATGGAATAATTTTATCAAATTAGTGTATTGTCATCGGTCCTCAATAAATCTACAAAGGTTGAACGAAATCTGGCCGTTTAAAGTGGGTCAAAATCGCGCCCAAAGAAGTCGGTTACAAACATACAAACAAACATACAGGTGAAGCTAATAAAAAGCTAAAAAAAATCATATTCCACAAATTCATCTACATGTAAAGAATAGAACTCAGATAAAATCAATGATATGAAACCGAACTAGTATCCACCTCAAAAAATATTTCCAGACGAAGAGTAATAAACACATGGGTGTACATTCTCACAAACTTTCATATTTGTATATTAATAAGATTTCTTACCTTAAAAAATTATAAATATTATTATATATTATTATCTTGTGGTATATTGTACACATAATCTTCTTAGCAGATTACCTCGAATAATTCAGTAACTATTCTTGAAAATAAAGCGCTTATGTTATATATTTTTGATATACTCGTAACATTACGTATCATAAATTTTACTTAACATCAATTTCACATTCTCGTTGTCCATTTTGATAGCTATAAACGATGGTGTCTTAATAAATTACGTTACGAAACGAAACAATGAATCGTCTTATCTGATACAACACCGACGGGTGTCGGCGAGCGTCGTAAAACATGCCGATTGCTAAACTTGGAGAAATCAATATTCGTTGAACAGCCTTAACTCAGAAAGAGGTGCAGCATTGTTATTTTAGGAGTTGAACCGGGGTCCCCCTCGAAGGGATCTCCACCTTGTCGTGGTGAGGGGGCTCAGTAACCGCCGCGATGAAGCCAAGAGGGATTCCAGGGAGGGGACGCTCAGAGTGGGCTTAGCTAGAGGCCCGCTCCGGATGCATCCGAGGGGGCTGCGTGGGACGGTGTTTTCTGTCCTCCGCATCACAGTGGGGGTTTAGCCGGTAAGAGTCCGGCATAACCCAGCTGCTGCCCCGGACGGCTGGGTATCCATGAGGAGTACCCACTTAAAAAAAAGGAGTTGAACCGGGGAAACTCAATATACTATTTCTAAAACATTTTACCTCTAAAATATACCCATTTATTGTACCATCATCTTTAAAATGTACTGCGGTATGTAAAAACTTAATATAATTTGGGACGTTTTGAAAAGGTCACTTTTGCGGGTCATCCGGAACGAAACGATTAAAGGTAGCTGTCGATTCTTCAATGGCTCTCAGATTAATAAAATATCAGCAGCCATATTGAAAATAATGTATACCGCCCTAACTACCATTTACAGCCAATTTACGATTAAATTAAATTAACTGACTTTAATTATTGCATATATAATAGCTTTTTGTACATAAATACATCAAATTATTTTAATAAAAAAAAATAATGTTTTACGTGGTTACAAATGTTGGACATTTGTGGCCAAGATTCCTTAATATATCTTCGTCATATATATTGTGGCCATATGTGATATATATTGAAAAATATTAACGTCTGGATTTGGCGATCCTTTTTTTGTTAGACAAACTAGAGATCGACTAAATTTGTATAGATTTAGCGACCTTTTTGCAAAAGTACAGTCCTTCCCGAAAAGCGGGACTTTGATTAAAAAATCGGGACGCTCTGCCAAAATTTAGATGTTCAGCAGACGCTAAACAGGCCATACTTTGCATATTATACTTGCTCCTTAAAATTATGACTGTCACGCCAGTAATAAATAAAACGAAAACAAACATCTATATGGTCAAATTATTTAAATCCATATCAGATCAAATTATGTTATAATAATAAAAGGCCTTTGTAAACTATAAAGTTTTAATTAGGATTAGTTTGGTCTGGTTGGGTTGCTGGGTTGCTAGCACGCTTACTGGGCTGATTAAAGAGTTCAGTTGGTGGTGAATGCCTAAACTAGACAAGACTCAGCCAACTGTACCTTAATACAAGTTATGTTTCTTTTAAACAAGCATTCTTCTTGTTATCACGCATCATTTCAAAGTACATTGAAAGCTATGGCCGAAAATGAAAACATAGATGTGCAATATACAGTGCAATTTAGAGCGCGACAATGCTGGTTTTGGGGAAACATAATAAACTATTTTTGCAAGAGGTAGAACCAATGAAATACCATCGCCGCACCTATTTCTAGCGTGAAGCTTGCGTTTCGATGGAAGTGTGTGGTTGCCGGCACTTTTATATGAGGCGACCATCATAGTCCTCGGAAGTAGCAACGCATCTGTGATTGAGTTCAGATGGAACTGATGTTCTGTGTGAAGTTGATTCCAAATGCCCATGGGCGGCAGTGACCACTTACCATCAGGTGGACTGCATGCTCGTTTGCTACTTAATTTATTTAAAAAAAACTCAACAAAGGTAGGTAGATGAAATCGTTGTAGCATAGAGATTGTAAAATTTGTTATAGGTAGCATAGAGCTCTATATATTATAATAAAAATTCTTATAGACATCTAGCGCCAAAACTTGGATCGATATGAATTGCTGACCGACTGAACTATCGGTAAATGTGCTCGTAATAAGCTGATTCAGCTGTCTACCAATACTTTGCGAAGAGCTATATTTGAAGCTGTCGTGTATAAAACTTTTTTGTCAGCCAACACAGATACAGCCGATTGTTACGATGTTCTCACTTGGATACTTCTACATACCAATAAAAGTCCCGACCAAACTTAAAAAAAAAAAAACGCTTTCTACACTCATAGCCCCACAGTAGGATTTTCTCCTGTGTCGTGGGTACCATGGATACACACAAAGACGAATACACAAACACCCAGACCCAGAACAAGAATCTAAACTCATCATTCAGATACCTGTCTGGCCGGGAATCGAACCCGGGACCCACTGCATGTCAGACCGGTACGCTAACCGCTGCGCCACGCGGGTCGTCAAAAGAGCGTAAAACAGGAAACTAATATAATTATAAACATTGTCTTAAACTGTAACCTTTTTGATATTAAGAAAGACGTAAAATATGAAGTTTTGAAGGTGGTAGAACCAGCGTAGTTCGACCGGGGAAGTACCAATGCCACACCTATTTCTAGCGTGAAGCATTTCTTGCGTTTCGATGGAAGGGTGTGGTTGCCGGCACACTTTTATATGAGGCGACCATCATAGTCCTCGGGAGTAGCAACGCATCTGTAATTGATTGCAAATAGAACCCATATTCTATTTGAAGTTACTTACAGATGTCTATGGGCGGCAGTGACCACTTACCTTCAGGTGGACTGCATGCTCGTTTGCTACTTCAATTATATAAATAATAATAATGAGGTATTATGAAAAGTAACAGTAACTTCTTTTCTAAATTTAACTCTAAAAACATTCTACTTTTATATATTTATACCCCAAAATGATTGAATGATTAAGCAAAGAAAAGTTTAACAACGAAGCCTTTCATCAAATCCGCTATTAGGCCTTTATTAAAACGAAATAATACTGAAAACCTTACTGGGCCTCTTTGATCAGCTTTTACCAAAGACATTAATTACAAGAAAAAGATGATTAAGAGTTTCTTTATTCGCAATTATGAATAACCATCAATATTATAGAACTATATTCGAGAGGCTTATTTTAAAACAGTAAAAAATGTGCACGACAGAAGTAACAGGTGAATTAATAAATCTACGACCGGCGTGGTGTAGCGGTGACCATACCGGTCTGACGCGCAATGGGTCCCGGGTTCAATTTCCGGCCAGACAGGTATCTGAATGATGAGTTTAGATTGGGTCTGGATTTGCGTATTCGTCTTGTGTGTGTCCATGGTACCCACGACACATGAGAAAATCCTAGTGTGGGGATATAAGTGTAGAAAGCGTGTTTGTTAACATATATAAATATTTTAATGTAATGAAAGTAGCAAACAAGCATGCAGTACCGTTTTGTTGTTAGTTGATCAATATCGCAAGCGGACAAGTTGTAATAGAGACATGTTACGAGGTCTTATATTTGATGTATGCAAAAAATAATAGTTTAAAAAAACGCGCTTTTTATAGAAAACCGAACTAAAAAATAGAAAATAAATTTAAATGAATTTAAATTAAGAAAATAGTGTTAAAAATTTCAATGAATATAAATTAATAATAGTGTGAATAAAAAAAAAATATTTAAAAAAAAGCGTGGGGTGCATGGAGTCAATGGTTATAGATATTTGGGTTTTGTAACGGTAACGGCCAGGTTTGAACAAAATCTAGCCGTTTAAAATGGGTCAAAATCGCGCCCAAAGAAGTCGGTTACAAACATACAAACAAACATACAGGTGAAGCTAATAAAAATCATATTCCACAAATTCATCTACATGTAAAGAATAGAACTCAGATAAAATCAATGATATGAAACCAAACTAGTATCCACCTCAAAAAATATTTCCAGACGAAGAGTAATAAACACATGGGTGTACATTCTCACAAACTTTCATATTTATAATATTAATAAGATTTCTTACCTTAAAATTTATAAATATTATTATATATTGTTATCTTATGGTATATTGTACACATAATCTTCTTAGCAGATAACCTCGAATAATTCAGTAACTATTCTTGAAAATAAAGCGCTCATGTGATATATTTTTGATTACATTACGTATCATAAATTTTACTTAACATCAATTTCACATTCTCGTTGTCCATTTTGATAGCTATAAACGATGGTGTCTTAATAAATTACGTTACGAAACGAAACAATGAATCGTCTTATCTGATACAACACCGACGGGTGTCGGCGAGCGCCGTAAAACATGCCGATTGCTAAACTTGGAGAAATCAATATTCGTTGAACAGCCGTTTAAATTCATTAACAGAGTAAGTTCGATAAAAATCACGGTAAACGTTAATTAACGGACGCATGGATTCTTACAGAGACAAAACAGAGGCTCCTTATGTATGCTTTTTTATAATAATGAAGTAGCAAACGAGCATGCAGTCTACCTGATGGTAAGTAGTCACTGCCGCTCATGGACTTTTATAAGAACATAGGTTTTATCAGAAGTCAATCACAGTGGCGTTGCTACTCACGAGAACTATGATGGTCGCCTCATGTGAAAGTGTGCCACTGTGTGTGTGTGAAGTGTGTGTGTGCAAACACACCCTTCAATCGAAACGCACGAAATACTTCACGCTAGAAGTAGGTGTGGCTGTGGTACTTCCCCGATCGAACAACACTGGTTCTACCACCTTCAAAATTTACTCACAGACGCGTTGCTACCCACGAGGGTTGATATGGCCACCTTCTACCACCCTGGTCGGATCATACTCCTACACCTAGCAAAATTATGTAAAACGAATGTTAGAGAAATCTTAAACCCAACAGTAAAACAGTATCCACAAGAAGAGAATTCTAAAGTTATGATTTCAGAGTGGAAGATAAAAATTCATACCTCTGGACAGTCGCTTATTTGTTAAATGTACAAGATATATTGCATCAATTCCTTAAAAGGTAGACCCCAGCCATATCGCCAAAATCTTAAACAGTCAACAGACAGCTAAATTGGGTGAAGGCCACGGCTTTGTCTGACTGTGGCAACAGCTTATCAGTCGGTACTGCGTTCTATTGTTAATTGAAACTATTTAGTCACCGATTAATTGATCTTACGTTATAAATTTGATATCACAGTAAATGTTTCAAATTTTTAGAACAAAGTATCGTCTGGTCTACTACTATTACTACTATTATATTTGCGGGGGAAACCTTCAATAAATAGTCCACGCTGTGGGAGCGACGTCGTAATGAAGCAGTTTTTGCGTTTTGATGGAAGGTTGTGGTTGCCGACATACTTTTATATGAGGCGATCATCTTAGTCCTCGGGAGTAGCGACGCATCGGTTATTGACTTCAGATAGAACCCCATATTCTGCATGAAGTTGCTTACAGATCTCCATGGGCGGCAGTGACCTCTTACCATTAGGTGGACTGCATACTCGTTTGCTACTTCAATCTTTAAAAAAAAACTACAGGGACGATAGCCTACTCCTACCACTATCTATTATATTACTACCTACAGTCCGTCAGAGCTTTGTTATTTTTTTGAAGTTTAGGTTTAAATGTCTTATTTACATAAGATTTTATTTTATCGCCCCTATTGACTTATGTATGAGGCGACTGTCTTATGCTTTACGAGTGTCGATGAACCTATTATTCGTTTTCAATTTGAATCCCTATTCTTTACATATAGACCATGTATATAGTCCATAGTTACCCCTAACTCTATTGTTGACTACCGATTTATATAGTCACATCCCATCAGTTGAATTGCATATTCATAAATTAGCTAACTAATTTAGTATTGTAAAAAAATATATAATCCAAAAACTATTGCTCTATAAAATTTTATTTGGAATCTGCTCCCGAAATCATAAAGTTTGATCGTGTCCTTCGAAGTAATATTATATTTGTATTCGGCCTTGATGTCAGACTAAACTCAATTAAGACTATCATCAGATATCATGACATCTGGATTCATATTCTAGGTTCTAGGTCATCTTGTATCTTTAGAGACTACTAAACTCAGGTTATGATAGTGTTAAGTTTTGAGAGTTACAATACGATTTTAAATACATGTACCTGATGCAAAGTTATTAATATAATATCTAAGCACAAATATTGATTATCTTCAAAATCTTAATCCATACTAATATTATAAATGTGAAAGTGTGTTTGTTTGTTCCTCTTTCACGTCGCCACATAGCTATTATGTGATATGGTTTATACGTTGGGAGCTAGTAAGGAGGGTGGAGAATAACGTAGGCTACTTTTTACCGCGCTCTCTCATTACCATGAGAATATCCAAGTTTTTGTTAGTCGATACATATTTAGTGGTTTCCGACGTTGTTAACTAATGGCGTTTGTAAAATTCATTTGCAAGTTCTGAATCACGCTTTCAAATGCTAATGTTAATTCCATTTTACCTTGCGAGTGAAGCCGCGGGTAAAAGCTAGTTAAGTATAACCGTCAAATAAGTGAATTAAGAAAAGGTTGTATCAAGGGTTGTTTCCTATAATGTAACCCTTGATACAACCTTTTCTTAATTCACTTATTACCATATAGGCCTATCAGCTTACTGAATGACTTGCGCGTTCCTTACTAATTCTCTCCCTTTGTTATTGGTATTCACAGCGTTTCATAAAATGCAACACATTCGCTTAGTTGTGTTTATACACAATATCACAAATTAGATATAAATTAGAATTTTGAATATATAAGTCAAATGACAACGAGCAGTGCTAGCCTTATGGATTAAACTGAAGTTTCAAGTTTCCTTTCTATCGGGAGGTCCGAGGTTCAAACCCAAGCAGTTACGTACCCAATTATATACGTATTAAAAATTAATTATCACAGATTTTCGGTGGAGGAAAACATCGCGAGGAAACCTAAACACCCGAAAGTTCTTCAAAGAAAAGGTCTCGGAGGTGTGTGAACTCCATCAATTCGCACTTGGCCAGCGCGGTGGACTATGACCTAAAACTCTCTCATTCTGAGAGAATACCCGTGCCCATCAGCGAGACAATAATTGAATGCACTCCCAAGTCAAATGACTGAGAGCAATCGTCATAACGGTATATCACCCAGTGTGTTCCGGGTTCGGTCTTCAGCTAGACTGATATCTAAATGATGAATTAGTATTTCTGTTCTAGGTGTTGTTTGGGTATTCACTTTATGTATAACTATGGTACCCACGACACAGAAAAAATATATCTGTAAGTAAAAAATAATGTGTGTCTGTATAGTTCTAATTCTGTCTCTTCTGTCTGGGTACATTACCACATATATCTAAGTTTAGCCAATCTATAAAAGGAAACCATTTTATTCAAATAACAGTTGCAATTATATTCAATCTCTTTTACCGATTCCTATCTCTACCACCCACGACTCCAAATATTTCAACATAATTCACGGAACAAAGCTCCAATCAATTCCGAAATTATACAACATGTACAAACAAAGGAATACGGTCACTGATACGAACTTATGAACCGAATTGTAAAAGCACAAGTCATCGCACTAAACATAAGTAGATAATATTGTTGATACACTATGATTTTCTTGATGCAATTTAGTAAATACTAAGTTATTTCAACGGTTTGCATGCTTCGGTTACTACGACGGTAAACAATGGCATATCTGTTAATAATAAATCACTAAAAACATATTATAAATATAATATTAATAAGTATGCAAAAACAAGGTAGAGCGAGATAATTCGACCGGTGAAATATGTTTCACATGTAGCAGTTCTAACATTTCATTGGGAGGGTATTTTTTATTCCTATTTATAGCGTGAAGCAGTTTTTGCGTTTCGATGGAAGGGTGTGGTACATTTATATGAGGCGACCATCATAGTCCTGGAAAACAGCAACAACTCTGTGACTTCAGATAGAACTTCATGTTTCATATGAAGTTATTTACAAATGTCCATGAGCGGCAGTGACCACTTACCATCTGCGTGCTCATTTGCTACTTCAATCTCGTAAAAAATACATATGCTTGTATAAAGTTGCTAATATTTCGTTATTCATTGAACATGCAGTCCACCTGATGATAATTATTAATTAATAACAGACGTCTATCGACATTCTTAAGCAAATTCATATAGAGCAAGGATTCTATCTGAATTCAATCACATATGCGTTGCTACTACAAAGGACTAAAATTGTTGCCTTAAATGAAAGTGACCGATACATATACTTACATAGCAAATAAACATGTTTGCTGTGTAGTGTAGAGCAGTGATAGCCTAATGGTTGAAACCTGTCCTCTCGATCGGAACATCCGAGGTTTAAACCCAGGCACGCACCTCTAATTTTTCTAAAATTATGAGCATATTAGAAATTAATTATCACTGCTTTTCGGTGAAGGAAAACATCGTGAGGAAACCTATACACCCGAGAGTTCTTTAAAAAAAAAGTTATCTTAGGTGTGTGAAGTCTACCAATTCGCATTTGGCCAGCGCGGTGGACTATGGCCTATAACTCTCTCATTTCGAGAGAAGACCTGTGCCCAGCAGTGGGACAATAATGGGTTGACGACAAACATGTTTTATTTCAGTCTATCGAAACTACTAATTAATATTAATTGAGTAATTTAGTCAATCAATTCTACACTGCATATTTCCCTTAAAACAAAAAAATAGGAGATCAATAAATAAAGGACCTATTATAATAACCCTTTTCTGTCTCTTACATTAACCTCATCGTCCTTCAAGTATTCGCTGTCCTTAAACACGAATCGTTATCGCTTGTCCGCTGCCCACAAGTAGTTAGTAGTTTAGTCGTTACTAACTTTCGCTGTTCGAAACAATCAAAGTCCTGTTATGATACCGCCTACGGTCCTTAACTTTTCGGCTTTGATGTGGGAAAATGTTTGATCGGCGAATTTGTTAAGGACAATTAAATAACATATAGATTTTTCTCTGAGTTTGCAGGATATTATGGTCAGTGGATGTTTTTATCATGAGTGTAACTGTGTGGATCTTGAATCGTACTAATATTATAAAGGCGAAAGTTTGTGAGTGTGTACGATTGTTACCTTCTTCACGTCTGAACGGCTAGAGCAATTTTCAAAAAAAATCGTAGGGAGTTTTCTGATACTCTGGATTAACATATAGAGTACTTTTTAATGTGGAGAAATATCTTATTCCCACGGGACTATCGATTTTTGTTAACGCGAGGGGAGCTGCGGGATTCAACTAGTAATAATTAAAATCTATCTGACCAAGGTTCAGATCCAGAGTCTCTGCATTTTAAAACACCAGCAAATAGACATAGATTTATTATCTGCATCACATAAATCAGTGGATGAAATGTAGTTCAATGTAAGATTCTTTAAAGACATTTCTTATGTTTGGTACATTGGACTACATAACTTATGTCAATTAAATCGCAAAAACAAACAACATTACCACAGGACATAAACGATATTTCATTATCAGACATTTCTTATCAGATAACTTTTAAGCTACCTAGTTATTTAGATCGATTTCGTCGGGAATCAAACCCACCACCCTTGACACACTGTAGGCACTGAACAAAGACCTCTTCAGATAGATTAGATTATGCAAATTGTGATGCAAAACAAATCGGGTCTATTAATATAATTGACAGCGAATATGTATCAAGGCAAAACAAACATTGCAAATTATTGACAGGGCTGTCGTATTGAGTATTAATTAAAATTAATTAAGCGATTGATTGATATCGTACGCCGGTATGACTATAGACAGGTACTAGTTTTGACGTAAATTTACAGAAATATTAATTGTAATTTTGGTTATTATAAACTTATTACAGTTATGTTTTATCGTTAATCAGATTTTGGTAAAGAATTCATATTATATTAAATTGAAATTTTATTTGTATTTTATTGTTAAATAATTTATATCGAAGTTTTTATAATAAACACTTACAAATAAAGGCTTTTAAAAAGATTTTTTTGTGCATTCCTTGATCCAGTTTTTTCACGGCATGGGTCTTCTCTCAGATTTTTTTATGTCATATATAAAGTACCGAATAAGTAATAGGGTACTTTATATTAATTACAATCTAGCCTTAAATAAGGCTAACTATCAATTCTAGTCTAACTTAAACTGCTAAACAATTGTTTATTGAAGTAGGCGTCCATTGACACTGCACTTCTTTGTTCTAACATTCTCTCAGAATGAGAGAGTTTTATGCCATAGTCCACCGCGTTGGCCCAGTGCGAATTGATCCACTACAACTAGTATTTTGAAAAATAGTCATCGAATAGATATAATTACTGGTTATAAAAAAAATATATTAAAAACTCAGACACCATTTATAAATCCATCGTAATTATTCAGACGTGTACATTCGTTATTTTTGTAATAAATCTATTTGTTATAAAGTCCTATTTGCCTTTGTATCAACCCTGAATGTACTGACGCAACTTACCGAATGACAGTTCGCGATGCAAAAAGAAATTCTCAAGTACACGCACAATTCGCAATGTGGGGCGATCGATAATTTTCAACAGCATATAAAAAGGTCACGCCGGACCTACGACCCATCAGTTGGACCACAGACTCCAAACTTACACACAATGTTAAAAATCGTAAGTTTGAATTTGCAAAATATACTATATAGTTCGTTTTGCTTAACGTTAAATGTATATGGTAGTTGTTTTCAAAAATCGATTTCAGAATTTTTTATGAGACTTTGATTAAGTACTGAGGGATAGTAACCTGCAGGTCCTTACTAGGATTTAACCTAGGCATTGATAATGTATTGCAGTAGCCACTTTCCGCCGAGATTAAATTAAGTTCTTAAGATAAAATATTCAGATCTATGAGCATAGAAATTTTACAAATAAATTATTTTTAAAAACCTTGTGTATATAGCCTTTGAACTCTTTCAGCGCTTATCCTGTCATAAAGAAGTCCTGCATTTTTTTAATAAGTATGTACTGTTTTTACCGCGGTACCTAATAAATCTTTATTTTTCAGATCACCTTCTGCGCCGTTCTGGCTACATCCTTAGCCGCTCCTGGCTACTATTACGACGTGGACTACCACGTACCCGTAAAGTCTACCATCACCACCAGCAGCCAAGCAGTCGACCACGGCTCCACGCACGTGTTGCACGCAGCCGTTCCTCTCGAAAATACTGTGATTAAAAGCCAAGCTGAGCACAGGCATGTGGTGGAGACCGTACCAGTAGCTAAGACGACGATCACGAAGAGCAACCAAGTGGTCAACCACGGAGGTACCGCTGTGGTCCACGCGCCTGTGCTGTCCACCTACCACGCGCCCGTCGTGTCCACCTATCACGCTCCGTTGGTCTCCTATCACGCCCCATTAGTGTCCTATCACGCCCCATTGAGCTACAGCGGTGACTCCGCGGTGTCTCACCACAGTTCCACTGTTCACGAGACCGTGCCGGTTGTCAATCACTTACCTCTGTATACGCTCCACTGATTTGTTATTGTTTCTTGTTGGTTATAAATAAATATGTTTGGTTATTATTTTGAATGTTTCATTTTACCTTTTTAATTTTAAGAAAAGAATACACAGTACTGTTAATAAAATATTATTATTAAAAATGATATCGGTGATGTTTAACAATAAAAGCACAGACATAAATGTTATCAAAAAATATTCCGTAACACATTATTATTTTCACGATAATTGTAGTCTAAATTTTAAAAACAGGACAAAATGAAATACACCAACAGGGTATTTCCACAAAGCAGTTGACGCGTTTTTGAAAAGGAGTATGGTTGCGGGCTTACTTACATATGAGACGATAATCTTAGCCCTTAGGACAATGCATCTGTGATTAACTTCAGATAGAACCCCTGTTTTACTTGAGGGTGCTTACAGACGTCCATAGGCCCTAGTGACAATTTACCGTCTGGACGGCATGAAAGTTTATTACATTAAACAAAAAGATCAAATAGCTCTAATTTATAACAAATAAAATAAAACGAAAGTTCTATCACAGTACAAGTTTAAGCATAGTTTTCCGTGCAACCGTCTAAGTTTCCATGAAACTTAAACAATTTGTGTGCCAATTAAAACGTGGCAAAACTTCCGTAGTTAATAGCGCCACTAGTTAATTAGTGCATCAACTAACCGACCGTTTGATTGGTCATTAACTTGTTGCAGAAAATTATTTTCTATACACTGAATGTTTCTTACCACCATTTTTTTAAGAAGCAGTTAATAAACATGCAGTCAACCTAATGATAAGTGAGTTCTACCGCCCACAAAAATCTATAAACAACTTATATCTAACTGAAGTAGCAAACGAGCATGCAGTCCACCTGATGGTATGTGGTCACTGCTGCCCATGGACGTCTGTAATCAACTTCATACAGAACATGGGTTGCTACTCTCGAGGACCGTGGAAGTGTACCGGCAACCATTCTAACGAAACGCAAGAAATGCTTCACGCTAGAAATAGGTGTGGCGATGGTACTTCCCCGGTCGAACTACACTGGTCCTGGCAATTTCATACATAGTAAGGTTTCTACCCAAAATCAATTACTAATGCATAACAACGTTGGACTAAGATGATCGCCTCTTACAAGTAAGCCGGCAACACCCTTTCATCGAAACGCACATATATTGTTCTACAAGAATTAACAATTAAGAGTTATGGTATGCAATAGTGCGAGAAATAATATAAAAAAAGAATTGCCCGATGCGCCTTTTTCCAAAATCCGGAAATATGTATACATAGCTCGGCGGCATAAATATGTATACGGCGACACTTACTATACACTTATTTGTTACTTCACTATCAAAAGAATCTTAACTAGCCGTTTTTTACTTCCTGTATAATTCAGTGAGCTCTACCAGAGAGAATGATAGAGGACCATCTGCTCTTTGGAATGGAGTGGGTGCAACCGTACTCATGCATTTTGTAGAGCCTTTGAATAAATTAACTCGAGCCGGCCGCATTGTTACCTAAATTGGCCGATACTGTGTTATGTGTGTGTGTGATCGTATAGTGTTACTATATAGTGATTTCTATAGTTGTCCATATTAGCCTATTGTTTTGGTGAGACCCCCTGCCCCATATTTTCTGAGATTACGGCGTAAAAAACATATATACGGTAGAATTGAGAAACCTCCTCCTTTTTTCAAGACGCTTAAAAATTAAGTAAGAATTTACAAGTATTTGTTTACTTATAAATTCTTATTTATTGTTACATTATGACGTGCATCAATATATTTTTTCACGGTTCCGTTTTTCTTCTCGACTATGTTAGGGGATGGGTGGGGGGGAGGCAAACCCGAATAAATACAAAGATTAGATCTAGGTTCAATGCTATTAAATTTTTGAACCTAAGCAAAGATAATATTGCAGCGGACAAGAACAGGAATCGAACCCACAACAATTTGATTGAAAAAAAAATAGTCACGAATTGACGAAGAAACAGAAACGCAAACGAAATAATGAAGAACTGAAAATTACACAAAAAAATAAAGTTTTCGAAAGATACCCGTCTCCTACTTTGCCTTTAATAACACAGTACAAAACTAATATACTACATTCAAGAATATACCTATTATTTTTATAATATTTAAAAATATATTTAACCATTTATCCATTTCGAGCTGAGTTGATTCGGCTGCACGCGAGTTTATTATACCAGACTACAACTTATAATAACATAATGATAATCGTCTGAACAAACGATGTATGCAATAGTCGTAATTGTAGACGCGCTACTGCGTTGCAACATGATCAATTACGCGTCTAGGACAAGGTAAAGATAAAATGAAGTGCATATGTGAAGGAGCTTACCAAAACCAAATGAAATTTCTTTGTAAAATATTTCTACTACTTTATTTCTAATCCTAATAAGAAACAATCAAATCCAGTGGTTCCTCGCTTTTTTTCTCCAGATCATCAGTCTTTCGATCTGTGCTCATGGACACCACTCGAGGTCCTCATCCGTTTTAAATCTCATAGGTATTGCAAAAGATGCAAGCTGAAGTGGCCATGGACGCGTATGGCCACTTCAGCTTGCTAACTTAAGAAGTTAAAATGTCGGAGAGCTCAGTTCATGTACAAATAGCATAGATTCGTCTGTTTTCATTAATTCATCTTCTTTATTTTCAAATCTTAATAAATTCTTGCTTATATTTTATTCATATATATTGTAAAGTACAATTGCTTATAAAATACCCCTACTTCTAATACTCTACAAATGTGCAACAATGCGTCATATATTTTAATGTCACTGGTGTGCACGCCACTTCACTAATCTTTGAGAACGTTCTTATACAGGACTCTCAGGTTTTTCTCCAATTTAAAGCAGGCATTAGTTTCTAATGCTCACATAATTTTAAAAAATCGAGATCTGCGTGTCTAGGATTCGAACTTCGGTTCCTCGATTAAGAGTTTCAATCATTATGCTATCACAGATCTATTACACTATCACAGCTCTGTCATTTAACAAATCTCATTTTATCTTTTCATCAAATAAGTACTCCTCGGACATAGCAATATCACTTGCACTTTTGCCTTTTAATAATACCCATGTTCTCCGTATTCACGTGTACTTGTTTACACCTATCTATCGACGGCAGCGACTATTAACCTTTAGTTTTTTTTTATCTGACTAAAGTAGCAAACGAGCATGCATTCCACCTGATGGTAAGTGGCCACTGCCGCTCATGGACATCTGTAATCAACTTCATACAGAGCATGGGTTCAATCTGAAGTCAATCACAGATACTACTCCCGAGGACTATGATGTTCGCCTCATGTAAAAGTGTGCCGGCAACCACACCCTTCTATCGAAACGCAAGAAATGCTTCACGCTAGAAATAGGTGTGGCGGTGGTACTTCCCTGGTCGAACTACGCTGGTTCTACCATGGTAAAATTGACTTTCATATCTAATTGCTACTTCAATCGTACAAAAAACGGAATGAAAAACTCCTTGAGCATATAATATTCGAATTAATCAACGATAAAACTCATTAAAACTCGCCGACGTTTACATATGCTTTCGATTTAATTATAATACTAATGTATTATAGTCCCAAAGGTTCATAACGTAAAGCTTTATTAGCGACATAATTTACACGAAAACAAGTTATAACTAAAGTGAATTGTAACTTATGAAGTATCAATGATAAAGATAATATCGATTAATTTGTTCACTCCGTATAATAATTGGTTATACAAGTATAACTACATAGTTTGTCTGTCTGTTTATGAATTTTTTTCATTATAATATTCACTGATCGTCCGTGCCCTTTTTCACATACAGGACGCTTATTATATAGGACCATTTGTTTTTTTTGTACAAAACAATGTACATAACATTATATATAGATGTATAAGTGTTATAATTTTTGTTTTTTACATATAATTCTAAGAACATTACACTAATTACATGGTTATTACTGTTTGTTTATATTTTGTAATTGTCGTAAAGTGTGGTAAGGCATACTTATCGGAGGCTTTCTAACTTAAACCTAGGTGGTAGCAACGTTTCTGAGACTGGTCTCAGAAACGTTGCTTTTCTGAGACTTTGGTCTCAGAAACGTTGCTTAGGTAAGATTGTTTATTTTTTTTGGGTTGATTACAGAAGTTCATTAGCAGCCGTGGCTTCTTACGTGACTTTCTTTGGTGGACTTCAAAAATGTAACATAGTAATATGTAGAGAAATAGAAGTAATAAGAATTCTTCAACAGAATTACATCGCAAATTATAGTATAAACTTTTTTATTTGTACATATGTATATGTACATATTAAATATTTTTAACTAATTCATAGCTTTATCGCGGGCTATGAGTGCGGCGATCGAATCAAGAAATTCCGTTACGAAAAAACCTAACAGCCCCCACTCCGCCTACCATGTAGCGCGGCCGCGCGTTTGCTTAACGTGTTTGTATATGGTACGACAGTCCGAAGCTCGCACGGATCGAGACGAGCGGCTCGGAAATCGGACGAATATCTAAGCAGCTTGAGAAACCATTTAGTATCAAAGAAAAAAATACTGCATAAAATAATAATTATAATTGCATAAGCTGATAAATAAGGTCATAAGGTCCTCGAGTGGCGACCACGTTTAGGCAAGAGGAGTACAGGTCGCCCCCCTACCAGATGGACCGATGACCTGAAGAAGACAGCGGGAAACCGTTGGATTCAGAGGGCACAGGACCGGTTGGAGTGGCGCCATTTAGGGGAGGCCTATGTTCAGCAGTGGACATCAAAAGGCTGATGGATGGATGGATGAAGCTGATAAAAATGCTATGCGTTTTTTACCAACAAATTAAAATAAATTTATTCGCTTTAAGAAGAAAAGCCAGCGTATTCGGTAGTTTTTTTATTCAAAAAGCCAGTTCCAATATGTTTAAATTATATGTTATCTTACTTAAAATAGTATTGGTGATGTCGATAAAATGATATAATTATATGCCGAGTAAGGTAAAGCGTATTCTGCTATATTTATTTAATTGGAACCATATAAAATTTATCAAGACATTTTGAAATTTAAACGCCTTGTTGCAAGATTTTACTGCTCATTTAAGTTTATTACGCTATGAGTTGTCAAAACATAAGGTAAAGGGATAACATAAATATTTACAAGTATTTTTTTTGTTTGAAAATAAAACTACTCCTCTCGAGAAGATTCGAATCTGAAGTCTCTTCTGATGCAGCTTTCAATGTGATGAAACAAGTATGGTTCAACCGGGAAGCACACGTAGCATAAAGCAATTCTTGCTTTTGGAAGAATGTGTTTACCAGATCACTTTCATGCAAAACGGCCACCTCAGTTCTTTTTTTTTTGTTATCGAGGGGAAAGCCTTCAAAAGGTACACGATACCGTGGGAATGACGCAGGGTTATGTAGGATTTTTACCGCACTAAAAACCCCGGTGGCCGTCCTCAGCGCTGCGTGGTGAACTCCGGGATCTCCAACGGAACACAACCGGAGTCCTCCGAGCGCGATTCCCCTTTCGGGTTCGTTGCTGGTGAGTGCATACGCTCATCGCACCTTATGTTCTTTATGGCGGTATGCGACCACACATGCCGCCGTCCTTCCCGGGGCCGCTTGGCTAAACGGCTCGAGCTCCCACTCTAGCCGCCCGCAAACCCGGAAACCTCTTTTAATTGCCTCTTACGATATATAGGGGATATCGTTGCCCTATTCTGGTCCTGGAACTACAGGGACAAGACCATCTCAGTCCTAGGAAGTACCAACGCATCTGTGATTGATGCCAGAAGGAACCCTTATTCTATATGAAGATGCTTAATCACACAGTCCACACAATGTCCACAGGCGGCAGTAACTTACCAGCAGGTGGATTACATGCTCGTTTCCTACTATAGTATTACAAGATTTAGGTCTTTAAAGATGGTTGAACTCTAAGTGGTTCGATTCTAAAGGCACCACCGCCACAACTACACCTGCTTAATAACAGTTGCTGGGATAAGGGAGACATATATGAGATGTTCTTAGTCCTCAGAAGTAGCAACGTATATTTGTATGACCTCAGGTAAGATTGCTCTTTAGATTAATTACATACGTCCTTGAGCACCATGTAATTAGCCTACAATACAATAATTACATGACGCCTACCTTTTTTTTTTTTTTTTGTTTTCGAGGGGGAAACCTTCAAAAGGTACCCGACGTCGTGGGAGCGACGCGGGTTATGTGGGAATAAACCCCCTAAAACCCCCCCGGTGGCCGACCTCGACGCTGCGAAGAGGACTCCGGGAACTCCGATTGACCGCCGCCGGTGTCCTCAGCGTGTGCCCCATCGGGCTCTTCCCTGGTGGGCGTGAACTGCTCACCGCACATACAGGTTTTTACGCCAGCATGCAACCACACATGCCACCGTCCTTCCCGGGGTCGCTTGGCCAGACGGGTCGAGCTCCCACTCTTCCCGCCCGCAACCCCGGAAGCCTCTTTTAGTCGCCTCTTACGACAGGCAGAGGGTACCGTAGTCCTATTCTGGTCCCGGAACTACAGGGACAACATGCAGCCGACCTAGGCCTTGTGATTCGACATGAGCGATACGAGCTGCTCCAACTTATTATGATGGGCAAAGTTCCTGGAAAAAGGAAAGTTGGAAGGAGAAAGAAGTCGTGGTTGCGTAACATCAGGGAGCTGGGAATAGCTGGTGCAGCTGATGTTTTCCTCCGAGCAAACAATATGGACGACTTTAACAAGCTGATTGCCAACCTTCACTAGTTGGAGAGGCACCCTAAGAAGAAGAAGTCCTTGAGCGGCAGTGGACATCTAATATCAGGTGGACGGCCTGCTCGTAGTCCTATTTGCGGTTTACAATGACCCGTGTACTTGTTACAAGAGAAATGCTCGTTGTTCTTCAATTTTCATAAACATCTACTAATAAGTTACAAAGCTGATAAAACACAAACAAGTACTTAAGTACAGTGTTACGTAACGTTAACTTGACTGAATGAACTTGGCATCAGCCTACAGCGCCCAATCGTGTTTTGTTGGAGCCACGCGGGTGAAAGCTCTGTGGATGTGGTAATGTTACTTTTTACTTTTTTGAAGTGAAACTTCTTTAGGCGCATGAGGGTAAAATTTTTACAGATGAAACGTCACGCCGGTATGCAACGGAAGTGTCGGAAAAGAGAGAGAGAGTGATCGAGACCGATTGAGAGAGTAAGACAGGGCGGACGTAGCATGAGCAACTAGCCGTGGAGTGAGAGTAGGGAGCAAGCGAGTGAGAAAGATTGAGAGAAAAAGTGAGACAGAGCGAACGTCGTATCACGCCTTTTTCCCTTCCTCTTAATCTTGGAAATTTAAAGTTTTAGATTTGTATAAATATAAACAAGATTTATAAATTAGTTCGCCAAAGAAGTTTCACTTCTGACATGTGTACTTTGTACGCACGCATGTTTTTTAACATGTAATTAATGTATTTGAAGTAATAATTGTTATAAGTTGGAGTATAGACCATTATCATATGGACCATTTATTTTTATAAAATGTCAATTTGGTATACCTCAAACTAATACTTTGTTATCACTGGATGCATATAATATACTAACTGAACCCCGCAGCTTCTCCCGCGTTAAAATAAATTGATGTATCGATTGTCCCGGCGAAGTAAGGTATTTTCCCATTGTAAAAAGTAGCCTATATGTTAATCCAGAGTGTCAGCTAACTCCCTACTAATTTTATAAAAATCGCTCTAGCCGTTTAGAGGTGAAAAAGTAACAAACATACACACTCACAAACTTTCGCCTTTATGATAGTATTATGAGTATGAAATATCACGAATATGATTCGCTGGACAACACGATACCGACAATACCGATACTGGCCGATACCGGTAGCTATTTCTTTATTTTTTATCGACACCAAGACGACACTGTTCCATCATTGACATTTCACTCAAATTAACAAGTGCCCCATAGAACAATTATTTTCACCATTGCTTTTCACTGCACTTCCTACTGCATATTCCTACTTTTCTTGTTCTGGGTGCTGTTGGTGGATACAAACATGAAGAGATTCGTCCAGATCCAGACTCAGAACAGAAATCTAAAATCATCAATCTGATGTGTTGTGCCATCAATTGAACCCTGAACCTATTGCATAGCAGAAAAATCATTAATAAACCATCCATCCATCAGTTTTTGGACGTCAACTGCTGAACATAGCCAGGACAACAGGACCGGTTTGAGTGGCGAAAATAAGGGGGAGGGGGGCTCATTTGCGCCACTCAAACCGGTCCTGTTCCCTCTAAATCCAACGGTTTCCCGCTGTCTTCTTTATTCAAAAGGAGTACAGGTCGCCCCTCTACCAGGTGGACCGATGACCATTAATAAACAATACTCATAAATACGTCATTAATTAAAAATACGTATAATTACGATGGTACTAAAGTGATAATGTAGATAGATAAATTAAATTCGTGCGAGGGGTTTCCTTAACAATACTGTGCGTACCAAAATGCCTCCTCCAACCGTAAGCTCGTTTAACATCGCGCAATAACGAAACCCAAAGCCGCCGGACTGGTATATAAACGGGCGCGGGGCTCCATTCGTTAGATTCGGCCATCGTCTCACGAAACCACCAAAACAACCAACATGCAGCAATTCGTGAGTTATTCACTTTTTTTATAAAAATAAAAAAAAACAATGTTTAGAATATCATAACTTATAATATTCGTTATTTTTGTTCGTTGACGTTTTGAGGATAAATCGAGAAAATTTAAATAAATGTATAATTTTTTGAAACAATTATACTCATACTAATATTATAAAGCAGAAAACGCTGAAACGGCTGGGGCGATTTTTATAAAATTTGGTAAGGAGTTAGCTGACACTCTGGATTAACATATAGGCTACTTTTACGCGTGAAAATGTCTTATTCCCACGGGACAAGCGATACATCAATTTATTTACGCGGGCAAAGCTGCGGGTTTCTGGTAGTTACATATAAAGTTTAAAACTCATCGTGACTAAAGGGTTACGTAATCTTATCATCTGTTTGCCGACGTTTTAACATTTCCAAGAATCTCTCAAAAAAATTTGAGTTTGATATTATTATGAGAATCTTCAAATAACGTTTAAACTAATTAATATCAAATAAAAGCTATTGAGGCGTTTATCCGATCTAGTTAAATTTATCTCACTTAGGAGAAATCATAAAATGACAGCTGAATTTTATGGTTTCTAAACATGTAACACTAGGTTTCTTCCGTGACTTCGCCCGTTCCACCACGTCTACCGCGGTAATTAGCATCGTATATGCGAATATAGCCCATAAACTATGTGTGTAAGTAACAGAGTAGCAAACACGTGTGGGGTACAACACATTATTGTTCTACTGCTGCTCAGAATGGTGAGTTTTAGGCCATAGTCCACCGCGCTGACCAAGTGCGAATTGGTGGACTTCACACAACATCTCCGTGAACTTTTTTTTTAAAGAACTCTCGGGTGTGTAGTGTCCTCACGATGTTTTCATTCACTAAAAAGCAATGATAATTAATTTCAAATAAGCACATAAATCAGTGGCGCGTGCCTGGGTTTGAACCTACGACCTTCCGATTGAGAGGGCAAGTTTCAATCATTAGGCTATCACTGCTCTGTGTGTGTACATTCTCACAAACTTCGCGTTTTTAATATTAATAAAATTTATATATTTTTTTTTCATTTTCAGGTTGTCTTCACCGCTCTGCTGGCGTGCGCTGCCGCCGCACCTGGTCTGCTGGTCGCCCATCAACCAGTAGTGGCCGTCCACGCTGCCCCAGTGGTCCACGCTGCCGTCCCAGTCGTGGCCGCTAAGACCACCGTTACCAAGAGCAGCCAGGTCGTCCACCACGGCTCTCCAGTGGTCCACGCCGTGGCCGCTGCTCCCGTTGTGGTTAAAACTGCTCCAATCATCGCCGCACCTGTTGTTCATGCTGCCCCTATTGTTCATGCTGCCCCTATTGTACACGCTGCCCCCATCGTCCATGCTGCCCCAGTGCTCCACACCGTGCATGCCCCAGTTGTAGTGAAAACCGCGCCCGCAGCTATCGCCCACAGCAGCTCCACCACCGTGCACCATCATGCCCCAGTGGTCAAGGCTCTGCCCGTCGTCGCGATCCATTAATCAGTATTATAGCTCCAATTACGTTTAGAATAAATATGTTACCTCCATATTTTGTTTGTTTTTAATTCTTAATGTTTCACGTCACATCATGCTTAAATCTGAATCCGTATTTTTTACCGACAAGATCATTTTATATATAAAATTAATAATTATATAAAAAATAATAATTTAAAGACATATTAAAAATAGTTAATTACTGTCCTGGTAACCATTTTGTCAATTTATTTTGATTTTATTTTCTCCCGAGACTGTCTCGGGGGAAAATAAATATATTAAAATTACCAACAAACAAACATAAGACCTGTTTTAGTTTAGTTTGTTAGTGGTCATTTATAAAAGGTGTTCTCACAGGCTGTTTTAGAAGACTGGGAGCTATCACCTCGCTAGTCTTGGGGATCCCCTGGTCCTGGATTCGTTTAATATTTTCCATAACTACCAATATATAATTTTACTTACATAAGATTCCTTAAAGTTTCGAAATACAAGATCCATTATCGGCCATTGATACTCAAACTTCGTACATCTATGTGCCAATGCAAATTCTTCAAGTATATCAAACCTACATTGGCGGGCACGTGCGCTGCATTAGCGCATAATTAAATTCCGTGTAATTGATGTAGCTCGCCTCTCAAATGTGTTCGACGTAGTAGAGTAGGCGAGACACAGAAAAAATGTTATAAATAAATTAAATCCATTATTTATTAATTTTATAAAAAAATATATAAAAATAGTTAACATAGATCGTAGGTGTAGGTGATTAATAACGAACAATCGTAGTCACGGTCAATAATTGTATAGGTGACCGCTAGTGATTAAATTTAAGCAACTTCTGTGCTTTAGAGGGCACGTTAAACCATCAGTTCAGTTTTTTAAATTTCAGTTTTTTTTATCTGTCTGAAGTAGCAAACGAGCATGCAGTCCACCTGATGGTAAGCGGTCACTGCCGCCCATGGACACCTATAAGCAACTTCAAATAGAACACGGGTTCTATCTGAAGTCAGTCAACAAATGCGTTGCCACTCCCGAGGACTATAATAGTTGCCTCATATAAAAGTGTACCGGCAACCACACCCTTCCATCGAAACGCAAGAACTGCTTCACGCTAGAAATAGGTGTGGCGGTGGTACTTCCCCAGTCGAACTACACTGGTTCAACCACCTGCTTTATATAAATAGTTTATATAGATCATAGGTAATTAATAACGAACACTCGTGGTCACGGTTGATAATTGGATAGGCGACCGCTAGTGATTAAATTTAAGGAACTTCTGTGATTTAGAGTGGACGTTAAACCATCAGTTCAGTTTTTTAAAATTTCAGTTTTTTTTATCTGACTGAAGTAGCAAACGAGCATGCAGTCCACCTGATGGTAAGTGGTCACTGCCGCCCATGGACATCTGTAATCAACTACATACAGAACATGGGTTCCATCTGAAGTCATTCACAGATGCGTTGCCACTCCCGCTAAAAAAATAAAAGCCTCTGTGACAAACTACTCAATGCCTACTGAACTCCAAGGAATGCATCCTAACTAGTCATTCGACTGTATTCCTAGTTGCAGGCAGTAAATTATCTAGAACACGCAGAGGAAAATAATGAGACGCGACATTACACTCGCAAATATTCTTAAAACTATTTTTGTGGTCGGTTATTGTGTTGGTTTTAAGATAATAAAAGAATAATTAAATGTATCCTGTGATAAATAATTCCATAGTAAAAGAGTATGTCCTTTGAAGTTTGTATGCAACCCCTTTTTAATTAATTAAAAACCTATATTTGGATCCAACATATGTTCGATCCAAACACAGATTTTTGGAAAAATCAAATACAAAAAAGTACGGTTGGTATTGATTTTGAATAATGATTTTTTTTTCTTTCTTTCCTTAATTTTTAGTTACTTAAGGAAATATTTTGGTAATGTATTTAAAATCATTTTATTGCCTCCTTTTGTGTTTGTAAGACTTTATACATATGTATATATGTGCTCGAAAAACATTACCCCATTTATTGAAATCGGGTAAATAAACTATTTCAATAAAAAAAAAAAAAAAAATAATTAATAGTTACAGTTAGTGTTGAAATTGAAACGGAGCAAAATAGAAAAATAAAAGAAATATTGGCGACTCTTCAACTATCAGAAGCAAAATAGAGAGTAGTTAGTGTAGAGTCTGTCCCCTTCGCGGTTGTTGCAGCACATATTATATTACATAAGGTTATTTATAATTCCTAATAATATTGTATAGATTTTTGTTTCTCCCGTGTTGTATCTTGTGTATTTTCTTTTTTATTTTATAAGCTAATGTCATACACATTACCTTATAAAATAAAAAAGAAAATACAAAAAGGAACTAATGCAAATAAATGTCATTATTATTATTATTATTTTAGAGTGTAGATGTAAAATAAATGGTAAAGTTCTCATGTAATTATCTTTTTTTTTTGTTTTCGAGGGTGAAACCTTTAAGAGGTACCCGACGTCATGGGAGCGACGCAGGGTTATGTGGGATTTTTACTGCACTAAAACCCCCCCGGTGGCCGTCCTCGGCGCTGAAAAGGAGGACTCCGGGATCTCGAAACGACTTCAACCGGAATCCTCCGAGCGCGCTGCCCCTTCGGGCTCCCAGATAGGCGGCTGGGCCCACCGCTCCGTCTAGTCTTTACGACGGTATGCGACCACACTTACCGCCGTCCTTCCCGGGATTGCCTGACCGAACGGTTCGAGCTCCCACTCTAGCCATCTGCAACCCCGGAAGTCCCTTTTAGTCGCCTCTTACGACAGGCAGGGGATACCGAAGCCCTATTCTGACCCCGAGGCTACAGGGACGAGGTGCCGTTGCCAGCGGTCGCGGCGGATCCTTCTCCGAGAGGGTTCAGGGCGCTCTCTGGCCCTTATGTAATTATCTAGTAGGTATATAAAATTTTAGCCATCAACGTAGTACGCTAGCATACTATGAGTCCAGTAAATGAATTATCAGAAAATGCTTAGTGCGTACTCGTACCATATGTTCCGCGAACTGGCGTCAGATGACCGAATATTTAGCAGTCCTTGTCGCACAACTGCATGTGTGTAAGCGCATTAAATTTCCTCGTACCAGCAAGGACCATAGACATGAAACGGATAGAGAAGTCACTTTATGTTATGGGCGTAAATTTACAGATGCATTTCCAGTATTTACACTATGTAATATAAAAGTATTAAGAACAATGTATACACTTTACAGGATTTATGTGATATATGAAGAGATGGAATTAAAGATCAGAGGTAAAATAAATAAGTAACACGACTTCAGATGGAACCCACGTTCTGTATTTTTTTTTATAATAATGAAGTGGCAAACGAGCATGCAGTCCACCTGATGGTAAGTGGTCACCACTGCCCATGGACATCTGTAAGCAACTTCATATAGAACATAGGTTCTATCTAAAGTCAATCACAGACGTGTTGCTACTCCCGAGGACTAGGATGGTCGCCTCATATAAAAGTGTGCCGGCAACTACACCCTTCCATAGAAACGCAATTAATGCTTAACGTTAGAAATAGGTGTGGCGGTGGTACCTCCCCGGTCGAACTACACTTGTTCTACCACCTATAAGTGTATTGTTCTACCACCTTCTGTATGAAGTTGATTACAGATATCCATGGGTGGCATTGACCACTTACCATCAGGTGGACTGCATGCTCGTTTGCTACTTCAGTCAGATAAAAAAAACACCAATTCGGTACCATATACCAAATGTTGTTTTTTTTCTTGTTCTGCTTTTTGTTCTTCTGTTGATTGTTCTGCTTTTAAAATTACCCAAATTATTTTTACCTTCATCAACAACTAATCTATCAAATTCCTTCGCCAATAAGCAAACGCCGTTTCTAAATCTTGTGTCCTCTATAGCCCTAACTCATTCAAAACATAGCTAGATCAGCATGTAATTTAGCCGTCTGGTATTTTAGTGAAATTCCTGACCATTTGCGTTGGCAGATGCGACTGGGAGTAAAATTCCTGCGCGAAATATAAATTGAAAGGGGGCCCTTGTGTGCGCCAGTCTCAAAGATTTTGTGAACGGAAATGTTTCGGTTGGTAAGTCGCTTGTTTTTAACATTTACTTTAAAAGGCTTTTTGTGGATCATGTTTTCTTTTGAAACAAATAGGTAATGAGTACTAGTAACTGAGTAGTTAGTAGTCTTTCTAAACTTATTACAAACCATGTGACATAATGGTCGCTATACAGCCCTGCTCTGCAGGGTTCAGAGTTCAAGCGGTTATTGTCAACCCATTATTGTCCCACTGCTGGGCACGGGTCTTTTCTCGGAGTGAGAGAGTTTTAGGCCATAGTCCAGCGCGCTGGCCAAGTGGAATTGGTGGATTTCACTAAACCTTCGAGAACTTTTTTTAAAGCACTCTCGGGTGTGCAGGTATAATTAATTTCTAATAAGCACATAAATCAGTAGTGCGTGCCTGGGTTTGAACCTCGGACCTCCTGATTGAGAGGGCAAATTTCAACCATTAGGCTATCACTGCTCTATCTAATCAATATTAGTTATTATTTACTAAAACATGTTTCACTTAGGTGTTCCTCTATGCGAAATTATACGATACTTTAAAACGGATTCGGTTCCGGTTACGGATAGGTTTTTATTTCGGACATCCGATAGTTTCGGTACCGGATACAGAGCTCCGTAAAATCCCTGGTAGTTATCACTAAGCTACATAGCTTATGAATATTATAATGCAAAAGTTTGTGAGGATGTATTGGGGTTTGTAACTCTGTCATTCAAAATCTATCAATTTATCTATCAATTTAAAAATTCAAATCTAACTTTTGTTACCCATGTAAAAACAAGATGGCAAATAAAAAAATAAAAAAAGATATACAAAGAAAAAAGACAAACCAACTGAGTTTCTTGCCGGATCTTCTCAGTTGAGGTCGTGTTCCGATCCGGTGGTAGTGTAAAAAAATATATATAAATGTAACTGATAATTTGTAAGCGCCCCCGAAGGCCTTTGCAAAATAAAGACATTTCATTTCATTTCTATTTACTCGAATTTCTCGAATACTCATTATTGTGTTGGACACGACCAAAGTGGGTGATATCGGGTGATAACCGATTATGAGATACAAGCTAAACCCCAGCTTCGCTCACGTTAACCAATATCCATTGTCCCGTGGAAATAAGATATATTCTCTCAGTAAAAAGTAGCCTATATGTTAATCAGTGTGTTAGCTAACTGTCTACCAAATTTTATAAAAATCGCTCCGCTTAGACGTGAAGAAGTAACAAACATACACACTCACAAACTTTCGCCTTTATAATATTAGTATGTTACTCGTATATATGACTTAATCTAACAAATTCTTTAAACCTCTCTTCAAATGTCAGATTCAGCCACACCGTACAGTCTTTTGTGAGTACCTACCTACTAAGGCTGAGTTGATTCTTTGAATGGTGCCTATAAATTATGTATACATATTACATTACGAAGAGGGAATAAATATCCAACTTATTCAATCTTACGACATTTCTAAATGTCAAGGCATCATTTAATGAAATCTTGGCGATAATTTGAGCTTATTATCTCGAAGAGTTTGGTTTTGCGTGGGCTGTGAAATGCTTCCACCCTTTCGTGGGTGTAGCAAAAGCCTTTGAACGAGATTAAAAGCTTAGAGTGTTTATTTTGAAATAACAATTGATTGTTTTCATCCCAGTACAACCCCACTGTTGGGAACAGATCTAAATCACTAGATATATGGACCTCGAATAGGATTTATATCTATTTTGACGTAAGTGATACATATATTATATCCTTGAGCGACATTGACTACTTAACGGATATTTTTTTTATCTGTCTGAAGTAGCAAACGAGCATGCAGTCCACCTGATGGTAAGTGGTCGCTACCGCTCATAGATATCTGTAATCAACTTCATACACAACATGGGTTGTATCTAAAGTCAATCACAGATGCGTTGCTTCTCCCGAGGACTATGATGGTCGCCTCATATAAAAATGTGCCGGCAACCACACCCTTTCATCGAAACGCTAGAAATGCTTCAAGGTTAAATAGGTGTGGCGGTGGTACTTCCCCGGTCGAACTACACTGGTTTACCATGATAAAGTGAAATGTGGTGTAAACAGGTAAAATAAAAAAAAAAAAACTACTAAAAATTAACTTTATACAATATGCCCTGGAAAGAAATAAACAAATCCTGTATTCTAAGGATTTCGTTAGAAGTAAATATAGATTATTTTGCGGTTGGGACCCATATGAATAGTAACTCCACTCAAATCCTCCTATTGTCTTTATTTTTCACAATACGGCTTTTTTTGCCGCTTTGTCAGATTAAGATTACGGTTATATCATAATTGACACTGAGAAGATTAAAATGAATCGATTAATGAAAAAATCATTAAAATCCGCTCACATGCTTGGTCTAAAGACTGCCACAAAGAAACATACATACATAGACTTATAAACTCATAAGATATTCGTTTATATTACGCATTATATTCTCTACCTACTTTAATTTAAAACTCTTACAACATATAGACTCTGTAAAAGATTTATTGCGTAAATCTTAATAATAAATTCTTTAATATGATTGGCATACATTTTCCAATTTGCCAAATAATAAGCATCAGATATTACGATAAGAACTCATATTTTAATGTAAAAAATCTTAACACTTAATAATTTCTTTAACATTTCATCCAATAACTTCTATATTACCTTTTTTTTTTTGTTCTCGAGGGGGAAACCTTCAAAAGGTACCCGACGCCGTGGGAGCGACGCAGGGTTATGTGGGATTTTTACGGCACTAAAACCCCCCCGGTGGCCGTCCTCGGCGCTATAAAGAGGACTCCGGGAACTCGGTCTGACCGCAACCAGAATCCTCTGAGCGCGTTGCCCCATCGGGCTCCTCCCAGATGGGTGGCTGGGCCCACCGCCCCGTCTACACACACTACACAATTTAAAATATTGTGCCTTTATGGCCAATATTTGTAAAATTGTTCCAATATAGTTTTAATTATATTTTACAATGTATCATAAAAACGAATTGCTAGAAATTAATGCTCACATTTTTGAAAAACGTGATGCTAGTTTTCAAGAGATCCAGTTTTCAGGCCAAGAGATCAAAAATTGTGATATCCTTTGTGCAAATGCCGTAGGAAGGAACTTAAAGTGAAGTCCATTACATGGTCAACAAAACACAACCAAAAGAATTGATCATTATGTCATCGATTTTTATGTAACCAATGTTTTTTCCTTTTGATAAAAAGAAGTATCAAATGAAAATTAAACTTTCCCGTAGCCTACGGCGACGATAGATGATGTCAACGGCATGTCACATAATATTATAATCCGCCAATCCAAGGCTTTTTTGTTTTCGAGGGGGAAATTTCAAAAGGTACCCGACTACGTAGAAGCGATGCAGGGTTATGTGGGATTTTTACCGCACTAAAACCCTCCCGGTGGCCGTCCTCGGCGCTACAAAGAGGACTCCGGGATTTTCAAAGCAACGCAACCGGGATCCTCTGAGCTCGTTGCTCCTTCGTACTCCTCCCTGGTAAGTGTTTAAGCCCACCACTCCGTCTGGTTTTTACGACGCTATACCAAAACCACCATACCGTCGTCCTTACCCGGGTCGCCTGTCTGAACAGTTCAACCTACCGCTCTAGCCGCCCGCATTCTCGAAAGCCTTTAGTCGCCTGTTTTAGGGGTTTAGCGCGCCTTAGGCAGGGAATACTCTAACCCTATTCTAATCCCGGGAACTACAGGAGCCCTTTAGGCTGTTGTGCGTATCAAAGAAATTGGTATAATATGTTCAAACATGTATATTGTAATGCTCGAAAAACATTATCATCCTCATGAAGCAGTCGGGTAAAAGGTATTTTAGTCTTATTTGAGGGTGGCCACAAATAAGTTGTTACCCTTGGCCCCTAAGAAAGCCTCGTGTAAATTAGTCTCAATGTCTTATCTCACCATACCATTGCAGATTTATCTCTGTGTATAAGGAATTAGGAGTAACAGTAATGCCATAATATTATCGTAAACTACTCTACTTTTAAAATAAAGAACACCTGATCAATAAAACGGGCCATGTGCAAGTCAGTTTTTCGCATGAAGGGTTACCCCTAAAAAATTGTATTACTCCATTATGTCTCTTTGAGCAGTGATAGCCTAATGGTTGAAACTTGCCCTCTGGATCGGGAGGTCCGAGGTTCAAACCCAGGCGCGCACCACTGATTTTTCTAAAATAGTGTGCGTATTAGAAATTATTTATCATTGCATTTCGGCGAAGGAACACATAGTGAGGAAACCGGAAAGTTGTTTAAATAAAATAAGTTCTCGGAGGTGTGCGAAGTCCACCTTGGCCAGCGCGGTGGACTATGGACTAAACTCTCTCATGCTGAGAGAAGATCCGTGCCAAGCAGTGTGACAATAATTGGTTGACGATATACTCTTTGTGTTTCAGACAATCACCATCGTCGTCCTAATGGCAGTGAGCGTGGCGCCAGCGCCCAAGCCCATAGTCGTATACCACCCACCGGTGTTACATGCACAGATTATACACGCACCGATTTTACACGCACCTATTATACACCGCGCACCGATTGTACACGCACCGCTCACGCATCTCAGCGCGTTGTATCATCCGATATTGCCGCATGTTATATCGCCGTGGTGGCTTTGATGTATCAAAGCGAATTATTTATATGATCTGTAATAAAATGCTTTCAAAAATTAACATTAATACAATACCAAATATGTTAAAGTTGTATAATATTATGTGTTAATAAAAGATGTATTAAAATTAAATGCTCCTTAAGAACTTAGTCCGTTTTTATTTGTACTTCATAAAATTATATAAGTAGATTATTCTTAAGTTTTCGCAACGAACAAAATAATCCTAAATAGGGTTCATGTAGATTTATGCACATCGTGAAAAATAATAATTTTGTCTGTATATGTTATAATTTTAGTAAATGTTGACAAAAGTCTTTAAATATATGTACCGAAAGTTCACCAATTAGCACTTGGCCAGCGCAGTAGACATAGTCCACTGCGCTGGCCAAGTGCCTAAAATTCTAAGAGGAGAACCATACCCAGCAGTGGCACAATACTGACGACAAGTAGACGGCAGTTGACGACAAATTTTCGATATAAAAGAATAAAGATCATTTTTTTTAACTGACTGGACTAACAAACGAGGATGCAGTTCACGGTCATCGCCCATGGACATCTGTAATCAACTTCATACAGAACATGGGTTCTATCAGAAGTCAATCACAGATGCGTTGCTACTCCCGAGGACTATGATGGTCACCTCATATAAAAGCGTGCCGGCAACCACACCCTTCTATCGCAACGCAAGAAATGCTTCACGCTAGAAATAGGTGTGGCGGTGGTACTTCACCGGTCGAACTACACTGGTTCTACCACCTTCAGTAATGACATTACGACTTTCACTCTTGTATTGATTATAATCATAAAACCCGGATTTCTATTCTACAAGAAAATTTTACAAGTCTTACAGAATACTAATACCTAGTGAATATTTAAAAATAAAGTGCCGTTGACAAACGCAAAAACGAGCTCGGAGTGTTAGAAATCTATTATTAAAATGCATTCATATTTAATTCGATTTCCATTACAACAATAGTAGAGTGACGACACGAAGCGCTCAGAATTAATTACTTTCGTTGTTTGTACCAACAACAATCAACATTGTTTGCATTTATACCGATCTTCACTCGATTCTCCGTTTTGTAATCGAATGGAATGGGTATTAATTTTAATATTAATAAAAGTTATATCAAATCCGCCTTCTTTACTACTATATCCAATGGATAAGACAGGACCTTATGGAAAGTAGTCACTGTCACTACGGGCATTTGTACGGCAATTTGTACACTAGATAAGTCACCAACGAATCACCGGCGCATCTTTTTTTATCTAACTGAAGTAGCAAACAAACATGCAGCCCACCTGATAGTAAGTGGTCACTGCCGCCCATGGACATCTGTAATCAACTTCGTACAGAACATTGGTACCATCTGACGTCAATCACAGATGCGTTGCTACTCCCGAGGACTATGATGGTCGCCTCATGTCAAAGTGTGCCGGCAACCACATCCTTCTATCGAAACGCAAGAAATGCTTCACGCTAGAAATAGGTATGGCGGTGGTATTTCCCCGGTCGAACTACATTGGTTCTACCACATTGAAATTTGCATATGTATTGAATTTGGCAAATGTATATTAAGAAGACAAACGACTGCTTATAAAACATATTTAAGAACCAGCACCCGAAAACCAGCTATCTATCAACAAAAACCGCATCCAAATCGGTTCACCCTTCTTATTGCGTCGGGGGTTAAAAATGTAAACAAAATTATGATAATAAGAAAATATATTGGGAAATACATTGCATATTAGGCAAAAAGGTGATTTTATTTGCTTCGGTTCCAAATTGGATTTAGTCATATTTGAGATATTGCCGCGTCCGCAATAGGGCTAGCCTGAGGCTTTACCTTGAGTGCCTATAAGGATTGCCTTGCGGCAACTATATCTTGAGGCAGTATTCACGGTTTGATAGATATATAAAACTACCTTAACTACACAGCTTCGCAGGCGTTATAAAAACGATGTTTCGATTGTCCTGTGGGAACAAGATATTTTCCCGCACTAAAAAGTAGCCTATATGTTAATCCAGAGTGTCAGCTAACTCCCTAGCAAATTTTATGAAAATCGCTCTAGCCGTTTAGACGCGAAGAAGTGACAAACATACACGCTCACAAACTTTCGCCTTTATAATATTAGTATGATAAATGATCCTGTGCATATCTATTCTTGCAGTTATACCTCAAGATCGCTCTCTGAACAAAACATTTAAAAAACCTTTACTGCTTTACTGAAGAACATTTTGCATTAATATTTTAAGTATCTTGTGATATTTTGCGTCCACCGTAATATTATGTTAGGTTTACGTAAACTTAACTAAACAAATAAGATTTATTTAATAGTAAAATATCATCAAGTAATTAAATGAAATGTCGTTATTTCGTTTAAGCTTACTAGGGCACAGTTTGTCAATTACATATAATAAAAACACGCTTTAAACACTCCTATGAGTGTAAAAAGCGTGTTTTTCCCACGCCAGGATTTTCTCCTGTGTCGTGGGTACCATGGACACACACAAAACGAATACACAAACACCCAGACCCAGAACAGGAATCTAAACTCATCATTCAGATACCGGTCTGGCCGGGAATCGAACCCGGAACCCATTGCGTGTCAGACCGGTATGGTGACCCCACTCGGCCACGCAGGTCGTCAAATTAGATATAATATTTTTATCAAGTTAAAATATTTTAACAGTACCACCGAATCGGAACACGACCTAAAGAGGATTCGACAAGAAACTTAGTGGGTTTGTTTTTTCTTTTTAATCTTCCTCTTTTCAATGTTACAAATAAGTTGTTGTACAACATTGCTGATTTCGGAGGAGAATTCAATAAGCGGAGCATCAATAGAAAATAAAATATATACTTTATGACGTCGTTCGTGCAATCATGTACCATTCATACTGTGTTCATACTCCTGATCTAATTTCAAAACATCTTAGATCTTAAAATTTCCGGATACCTGATAATAATAAATTTATTTTCAAAATACATTTTTTTCGAAAACAATTAAAAAGCAACTCTTATTTCACGCAGATGCCTTTATTTACGCCTTTGATATACATTTCTTTAATAAAAATGGAAACAGCAAACGAGCAAAAGCGTATTATAAAATTTCTGATTACATAGAAGACAAAACAGCTTGGGACTGAGCAATAATATGCATTACTATAGTATATTTAATAAATGTCAAAGTGTAGCATATCTTGCCAAACAGGGCTCTCTTTTACGGAACTATAAGGCAAGATACTGGAGCTAACTTTCATTACCATGTAAAAAACATGATTATAATAATATTAAAAAAATGAATATAAATAAGAAAGAAAAACAAACCCGCTGAATTTCTTGCCGGATCTTCTCAGTTGAGGTCGTATTCCGATCCGGTGGTAGTGTAAGAAAAAAATGTAACTGACAATTTGTAAGGCCTCTACAAAATAAAGACATTTCATTTCATTTCAATAGCACGCAGTTCAACTCATGATAAGTTATTACTACCGCCTTTTTGAAACTGAGCCGACAACAGTGTTACTGATAGTTTAACCATGGAAAAAAATTCTGCTTGTATTCTGCGAGCCGGGTTCCAATAAAGGCATTATTGGAACCCGGCTCGCAACCCCAAAAGCCTCTTTTAGACGCCTCTCACGACAGACAGGGGGTACCGTAGTCTATACTGGTCCCGGAACTACAGGGACATTATTGCAACCCATACGCTAAGCTGGAATTAGGCAGATGTTGCAAAGAACCGCAACCTACTTCATTTAGATCTTGGTTATTACATACATATTATGTACCTTTAATTTAAACTTAAAACTAATTACGGATATATTGCCACCTATGAAGACTTCTCAGAAGACACCTTCTCAGGTGTACCTTGTACGTAAGACAATTTTAATAGAAATAAAAGAACTATTACACGCAATCAATTTTAATAATACAAAAGTTAAAACCTTGTAGGTATTTGTTGTGGTTATTTCAAACCCGAGTTCCTACTTTTTTTAGGATGATGTATTTAAAATGTTGTAATATTAAATTTTGTATATAGTAATGTTAAAAAAATCGTGAAATCAATTCATAATACTAATACAACTTGTACTAAAAATACATACACATAATAAAGTCGAGAGCTAAAATCTTACATATTACATACACAATAAAGCTCAATAACGTTCTAAGTAACAAAGTGGAAGAGCTGTCTAGACCTCAATTTAAGTCTAATTATGGAAGTATGCCTAGAGTTCAGATTTACAGACCTACCCCAACGAATCGTAAAACTGTTTACAATACGGAGAATGCACGAATATGCGATGAGTAGACACCCACCCGCGCCCTTAGGTGAAGTAAAGGTGATAGCAAAGTCAAGTACGAATGTGCTATATAATAGTTGCCCGTGGCTAAGAAGGCGCAGACTATAATACAAAGTAATATAAACATCACCCATATTCAACCTTTTAGGGATCGAATATGAAGAATCCTTTTTAGTGGGCGTCTAGGTCATAAAATAGACCTTTTGCCCATTCTTGGCCCTAGATAATTTGAGTTTACTCTTTAAGAATCGATTTGCACATATAAGGGCCTAGTTTGAGAAAGATACGAGGTATAAAATCTACTGATGAATGACCTCGTTACGTTTTTTTAATGAGTATAACGCCATCTAGTTAAATCTTTAGAATTATTTTATCAGTACGCGTGGATAGTATGCATAGGTTTCATGATTACGTTTTACCGAAATCTCAATGGTATTTAAAATAGCAAATCGTTATGATAAGTAATGTAAATACTCTGCAAATACGTACATTATTAATATTTTAATACGTACTTATATATTCAATATATTTTTTTCAAAATGAAACATGTATTGGCATTATTATTATATCTTTAGTGTGGGAGTATGGCGCCATCTATTTTAAATGTTAGTAAACTCCAATAGTGCGTCGGAGCTGACACACTCTTTTTTGTCATAGAAGTAGCAAATAAATCCGTAATCAACTCCACATAATGTAGAGTTTTGTCTGAGGATAGCCACAAATGCGTTGCTACACCTCAAAAATAGTTTAGAACTCCTCTGAACCCGAGAAATCCTTTTGGATTTCTCCCTTACTTCATCCTTCAGACTAAAAAACAACAACACGCATTCTACACTCACTCATAGCCCGACAGTAGGATTTTCTCCTGTGTCATGGGTACCATGGATACACACAAGACGAATACATAAAAACCCAGACCCAGAACACGAATCTTAACTCAACATTCAGATATCTGTCTGGCCAGGAATCGAACCTGGGGTCCCAGGTTCGATTCGATTGCGCGTTAGACCGGTATGGTAATCAAGCATAAAAACGAGTAAGTGTCGTAAGGGGTACTTCCGGAGAATCACTTAGGATTCGAACCTCGGACCCTTTCGGACTATCACTACTTTTATTACTACATGCTATTTACATACAAATTTATTCTATATTTATAAATATTCTCTATCAGAGTCATGGCAGTACATAAACACAGACAGACAAAGCACCATGATATTATAACAGCTTAAATAAAGCTGATCGTGACCGCATTAGTGGCAGCGACCTTTGCGCGACATTGACGCGTAACTGCACCAGTGTGGCACAAAGCAGTGTGTACCCACTGTCCGTTACGATAATTAATAATATAAACTCACGAAAAGCTATTTCATTTTTTGATATTATTAAATGTCGAACAAAGGCTGGTAAACGTTCACCAATGAATCAATTGATATGCAGTTATAATTGTTTCTACAAAAATGGTGACTTATTAAATACCTCACCCGGAACATTTAAAAAACAATTATTGCTTACTACACCCTGGAAGTAGTCTGCAATAATAGTAGATTTTATAAAATTAAGTATATTTTGAACTTTATATAACCTTTCCTCATTTCCAATATTGTATTTTTAATTTTTATATAACTTTAGCCGCCCACTTTCTACCTTTGCTTTTATACTTAATAGTAATCTATGGTTTATGGTGCTGGTTAGCAACATAATAAGATTTTTATTGTTAATAGTTAAATAAACTGTTTGTTGACCCCAATAAAGTAAAAAAAAAAAGATATGTGGAAGCAACTTTAAACAGAATAAGGGGATTTCTGACAGTTTATAGTTAATCACAGACGGCGAAAAAGGTTATATCTTATGAAAGTGAGCCGGAAACCACAACCACAGAAACGCAAGAACTGCTACGCTTTAAAGCAGTGGGATCTCCCTGGTTGAACCATACACGTTTAACGCCCTGCAAACCTATTGATGCTTATATCAAACTCTTAGCAGCGCCGGATTAGCCATGTCTAGGGGCCGCGCGTTCAACACCTACCTGCTATTTATATTTTACTATCTTTGCTATCCTAAGAATCTTAAACTGAAAGAAGATATTGAAAATAGATATAGAAAGTGTCATCTCTAAATTTTCCCAGATTTAATCCAGAAAAGTTTATTAGTAACAGTTTTGTTTTTTTTAATTCCCTAACCAAACTATTTATGGGCCTCCTGTCAGAATTTGCTACCAGCCCCGGTACTGACTCTTAGAGCAATTCAATTCAACGAAACCGTTTGGTAGATATCAGCATCATACGATTTGATCAAAATAAATAATAAATTAAAACATAAGTCATTATAGATTCGAGAGTAACTGATGAAACCTTGCTAACATGACATCGGATAACGCGTGACACTGACTACTGTTCGGTATTTGTAAACACAGCTTAATGCGGCGCACTCGCTACTACAGAAGGGCTTTCACGGCTAAGTAATTGATACATATATGCCAACTTGAACTCTTAAGAAAAATTCCACGATATAAACACGATAACAAATATTCGTATGTGAAACACAAAAGATAATTGTTTTACTACTGTGTCCTAAATACAGATTGAGATCATTCTTAGGATGGTTTTCAAGTAGACAAGTGAAGATACTGAAATGCAAAGGTTTCACAAAACGAGTTCGGTACTAAATAAATGAGTTAGCTGACTGTCTAATATGTTGGGTATTTTCTGTTTGGGAAAAGTCAACCATAAAAAATGGGGAGAAAACTGGTGATGCACCGAAATATTAACAAATCCTATGATGCACACTATCACTCGTAAATAATAAATGAACTATGTCCAAAAGTAAAGATGATTGCTTTCCGTCGCGTATCCCAACTTTATTGTTAGGTTTAGACATAAAAATTACATTAACTAAGTTCTATCTAGGATACGTGCTTAACTGTTACTACCTTATATTTCGTTAAATATTAGTCTTACCTTACACAGGGTTGCTTCGTAAGCAGTATTATCTAAATGACATAATCTATATACTAATACTTAAGTAAAGCAAAAAATTGTGATTCGTTTTTAAGATACTTGCCACAGGCGAAGGAGTATGTAATTACGCACGGTTATAGTTGATGTAGAGAGGGATTGCGCAATGCTAATATTTTTTTTAATAATGCATAAAACATACATTTATTTATAAACATACATTTTTCTTTATGATTATTAAAAATATCCTGTGTGCTTATTAGTCAATTGGAAAGCTTCAAAGGCTTCCGAAGGCTTGTTTGTTTATTGATACATTGAATTCTATATCCTCTATATTAAATCAAGAACAAGGTGAGCGTTGGTGACACGAAGATATGGTAATGCATTAGAAGGGATACCTACATTATTTTATTAAAAATAATAAATATGCATCCACCCACTTACATAATATATTATGGAAAATTATACAAAATGAAACAATCCCGGATATGCAACTATTTTATCAAAAGTTATGCTCGTTTAGTATATTGGCATATTAGAATTAAGCCCGAATGTTGGGGTTGCAACTTTGTTAAGTTGAAAATCGACCGCATAAAATAAGTTTGGTTAGACTCAACAATTCTCGTTGTATGTTCAGAGTTGATACGGAATAAAAGTTACCCAAAATGTGCAAAGACTTCTAACCCAATTCTGCTCTTAAATGCACACAGGGCTTAATCAATGTGAAAAATATAATATAGTCCTGTAGAACGTAAATCATTATATGTTTTGCTCGTTAAATCTAAAGTTTTAATCTCTTTGTTTATAAGCTTATAATAATTTATTTTTCCTAAGTACTCTCTTTTAGCCCATGTCGCAGGTACCTTCAACATCCGGAAATGTTTGCAACCAATTCAGCACATCTGCACACCTTGTACAATGTCCGCACTGTTCGCAAACCCGTTATTTTAAGGGGCCAAAAGGTTTAAATATACATATTGGCAAGAAGCACAGTGAAATTAGGTCATCAATCCAAAATCTTTGTAATGATATTTCAAACAATTCATTTCCATCCCAAAGTATTGACTCCTCATCTGCATTTGTACCTTTTTGGAAGAACCTTTCTAAATTAAAGTCATCAGTCCCTATAGTGAAGCGTATTCCAAGGGGTGCTCGTATAAGCATCGCAACAAAATTATCACAGTGCATTAACAATATATTAAAAGAAAATTCTATTGTAAGTTGGCAGATTTTTTTCACTTTTTCATACAATTTCCTTCATGCTACACCAGATTCGATAAATAAAACATCCCTAACTCTAAAATTAAAACAAAATTGTTTAAAACCCCTAGGGAATATATACATTTCTGGCATAAAATCGCAATCACATAATTATTCTATTTATAAAAAAGTGGAAACAAGAGTAGGTGATGGAGACATTAAAGGTGCTGCAGATCTCCTTTTTTCAAATGATATTATTGCTCCTGATTCCCCGGAAACACTTGCCGCCTTGAGATCAAAACACCCTTCATCTTTGGCACCAGTTTCTGTTAATCCACCGCTAAATTGTACGGCTCTTAAAATTACCCCAAAAGAAATTTTAGGAGCTATTATGTCTTTTAAAGCTGGTTCGGCAGGAGGCCTTGATGGGCTGACTCCTCAACATCTTAAAGATCTTACTTGTGGAGCTACAGGTGAGGCTGGGAAAACCTTATTGAATTGTTTAACCCAGCTTATAAACCTAATATTATCTGGCGATATTAATAAGGAAATCACAAATACGTTGTTTGGAGCAAATTTATGCGCTTTAAAAAAGAAAGATGGAGGAATTCGGCCAATAGCTGTAGGAAATACCATTAGGCGTATAGCTTCTAAGGTGTGCTGCAGACACATTCTCCCTAAGCTTCAAAATTATTTTCAACCAATTCAATTAGGATTTGGCTCAAAAGGAGGATGTGAAGCTGCAGTCCACAGTCTTAGAAGTTATATGCTTAACGATAACAGGAGCGTGGTGTTAAAGGTGGATGTAAAAAATGCATTCAATTCTATTAATCGTGACATATTTTTGGCTGAAGCTTACAAAATTGTTCCTGAAATTTACCCATTTTTATATCAAGCATACGGTTCTCCTTCTGATTTAATTTTCCGTGATAATTTAATTAATTCATCTGTAGGTTGTCAACAGGGGGATCCACTTGGACCTGCAATTTTTAGTTTAGGTATCCAACCAATCATTTCGACACTAAATTCTAAATTAAATTTATGGTATTTAGACGACGGTACTCTTGGAGGTGAAGCAGATACAGTTCTGGAAGATTTGAAATTTCTTATTCAAAATTTTCAAAATTTAGGTTTAGATTTGAATTTTTCTAAGTGTGAACTTTATATACCTAATTCATTTTGTGCTTTAGAAAAAAAGAATATCACTGACCAATTTCAAAATTTGACACCAAATATTCAGCTTCAGAACAAAGAGTCTCTTCGCCTCTTGGGTTCACCCGTTTTGGAAGAGTCTATACCAAGCTTTCTAGATGAACAAATTAGTAATTTCGATAATATTTCTTTCCGTTTAAGCAAAATTAATTCTCATGTAGCATATCATATTATCCGGCTGTGTTTGTTTGTTCCTAAATTCACATATTTTTTGAGATGTTCTCCAATTTGGAAATTTACAAGTCATCTCCTTTCAATGGATTCTTTAATTCAGGATTGTTTGATCAAAATTTTAAATTGCACTTTAAATGAAAAATCCTGGTGCCAAGCTACTTTGCCAATTAGGTATGGGGGTATTGGTATTAGGAAAATTTCTTCAATTGCTTTACCAGCTTTTTTGTCTTCTGTACACAGTACAAATTCATTATTTCAAAAATTAACACATTCCTCTTTAGATGTTTCGGAAAATTCATACTGTGCAGAAGCCAAGGAATCTTGGTTAGCAGCATGTCCAGGTGAATCCCTCCCCGAATGTTTAAGTTCTCAAAGGCTATGGGACGACGTGCTCTGCAAATATGTGCATTCTCACCTTGTAAACAGTTGTCAAAATTCTATTGAGCGCGCTCGTCTCCTGGCAGTTTCTGTTAGGGAATCTGGATATTGGTTGCAAGCTCTTCCCTCTGCTAATCTAGGAACTCTTCTAGATAATACTTCTTTTTCGATAGCAGTGGGCCTACGACTGGGCACTTTTTTAAATCATCCACATTGCTGCCCTTGTGGAGCTCAAGTCGATCGTTTGGGTCACCACGGTCTTTCCTGTCATCGAAGTGCTGGCCGTCTTTCACGACACGCGGCTTTGAATGATGTTATCCGGAGGGCTCTTGTCACTGCCAACGTACCGGCTCAACTTGAACCGAATGGTTTAGTACGTGGTGATGGCAAGAGGCCCGACGGTATAACTCTCATCCCCTGGAAGAATGGGAGGTGTCTAGTGTGGGACGCTACTTGCATTGACACACTGGCACCTTCTCATATTAATATATCTTCCAGGGCAGCCGGTGTCGTGGCGACTGACGCTGAAATCCGCAAGTGCCAGAAATATGGAGATATCATTAAAGATTACATATTTCTGGCATTTGGCGTTGAAACTATGGGACCGTGGGGATTAAATGCTAAATTATTTTTTAAGCATCTGTCCAAACGTTTGATAGAGTCAACGAATGATCAGAAAGCTGGCACATACCTCGGTCAACGAATTAGCCTTGCTATTCAACGAGGTAATGTTGCCAGCGTTCTGGGAACTCATCCTAGGGACAGTAATTTGGATGCAGCATTTTATATTTAATTTAGCAATTTGTTTTTTCTTTACCTTTTAAGTTATTCTTTTATATATACATATAGTTACAAATTAAGTTATTTAATATATTGTTATTTGAAAATTAATAAAATTACATAGTTAAATCTAATATGTAAAATTCTCGTGTCACAGTTTTTGTTGCCATACTCCTCCGAAACGGCTTGACCGATTTTTACCAAATTTTATATGCTTATTCAGTAGGTCTGAAAATCGGCCAACATCTATTTTTCATACCCCTTAAGGGTTGTCCACCCTTAAAATTTTTTTTTGTTCTTTATATGGCAAAACAATGTTTGTCGGGACAGCTAGTTAACTATAATATCACGTTAAACAGAACTTTAGAGAGATTTATTTATGCACAAATTAAAAAAGAGAATACTACGAGTAATATAAGCATTATTTCTTATGTTTTAGGTACAAAAAATCTCATCATTTGTGGATTCATTATTATTCAAATACATTGCAACAGAAATTAATGTTGATCACTAGGATTGGATATGCGTTGCATATTATTTATTGACTAAATGAATGCATTATGTATACATTTAACGTCCGTTATGTTGTATAACTAATTAAATGGTCTCGTAAAATGCATCAATATAACAACAAAAGAAGTGACAACTAATAAAAACACTTAACGAACAATGGAAATAAACGCGGAAAGCAGGAATTATAATTTGCAATACGTTTTCACACTTTTTCCGTGTTGCGAAATTTGAGATCAATCAGTTGTTTATATTGACTTTTTATTAATTGTTTTTAGAAAAACAAAAGTGACTGTAATATAAACATTGCTATACATACTGCCCTACTATATTAGTATTAATGGTTGATTTTTTTATCTACTTAAAGTAGCAAACGAGAATTTAGTCCACCTGATGGGAAGTGGTCACTGCCGCCCATGGACGTCTGTAATCGACTTCATACAGATCATTGGTTCCATCTAAAGTCTATCACACATGCGTTGCTACTCCCGAGGACTATGATGGTCGCCTCATGTGAAAGTGTGTTGGCAACAGCACCCTTCCATCGAAACGCAAGAAATGCTTCACGCTAGAAATAGGTGTGTCGATGGTACTGCCCCGATCGGTTCTATCACCTTCAAAAGATTTCTTCAGCCTCTGGAGCTCTCTTCTAGATATAGGGCTCCTCTAATGAGGTTTTTGTCAACAATAATCACGGCGGCCCCTTGCATGTGTTTGATGACCTCTGTGGGTGTTTTTACTACAAAGCATAACGCTGCTGTTTATCTCCAGGATTTAGACCCTCAGTCGCCTCTTGATATATCTACTAGGAGAGAGCAATTAAAGACTGATTCTACACGGCCATATTAATAGACACTGTGATCGAAGGCTGTGTTAAGGGAGATAATAATATAATTTCATAAGTATAATACTAGCTGTCCCGACAAACGTTGTTTTGCCATATAAAAAATAAAAAACAATTAAGGGTGGATAACCCTCAAGGGGTATGAAAAATAGATGTTGGCCGATTCTCAGACCTACTGAATAAGCGTATAAAATTTGGTAAAAATCGGTCAAGACGTTTCGGAGGAGTTTGGCAACAAAAACTGTGACACGAGAATTTTATATATTAGATTAAGTAGTACGTAATCTTGATGGTAAATGATCACTTCCGCCTATGGACATCTTCATGGAGTAAATAAGGGTTATTTTATTCGCGAGGATTAATGTGCGCGTTATATTGAAAGTGAACCTGCAATTACACTCTTGGATGGACTAAAGGTATATACATCACGCTAGAAATAGATGCACTTTTTGAGAACCAAATGAACACATACCATCAGGTAAGAAGTAAGATGTCCCTGTAGCCTCGGGGTCAGAATAGGGCTACGGTATCCCCTGCCTGTCGTAAGAGGCGACTAAAAGGGGCTTCCGGGGTTGCAGACGGCTAGAGTGGGAGCTCGAACCGTTCGGTCAGGCAATCCCGGGAAGGACGGCGGTATGTGTGGTCGCATACCGTCGTAAAGACTAGACGGAGCGGTGGGCCCAGCCGCCCATCTGGGAGGAGCCCGATGGGGCAGCGCGCTCGAAGGATTCCGGTTGAAGTCGTTTCGAGATCCCGGAGTCCTCCTTTTCAGCGCCGAGGACGGCCATCGGGGGGGTTTTAGTGCAGTAAAAATCCCACATAACCCTGTGTCATTCCCACGGCGTCGGGTAGCTTTTGAAGGTTTCCCCCTCGAAAACAAAAAAAGGTACCTAAGAAGTAAGATACTACTACTTAAATTTTATAATTAATAAAAGGTACGTAAGTTATTTGAAAATATCTCAATTTTCGTAAAAACTTGTACCCAGTACACACAATTAATTCTATTTCGTCTGTTGAAAAAGCCATTTTAAATTTACAAAAAGCGAATTTATGTAAATATGAATATGAGAGCTTTATGCGCGATTCTCAATCGTAAATGAACGTTTAGATACATGCAAAAACTAAATTGGTTTCTTTTGAAACACAGAGTTTATGGTACACATGAATTTCATTCATAAGGCATCCATACAAATTGTTCCAGTCCAGTTCAGGGAAACAGTATCCCCTGCCTGTTGTAAGGCACGACTAAAAGGGAGCTTACGGATTTCCTGGCAGCAAGAGTGGAATCTCGATTATCTCGGCTAAAGACCACGGCAAGAACAACGATATGTGTTCTCGCCTAATGTCGTGAACACTAAACGGCGTGGTAGACTTCTACGCCTACTGGAGCGGAACCCAACAAGCTAACGCTTTCTACAATCATAGCCCCACGTTAGGATTTTCTCCTGTGTCGTGGGTACCATGGATACACACAAGACGAATACATAAACACCTAGACCCAGAACATGAATCTAAACTCATCATTCAGATGACTGTCTGGCCGGGAATCGAACCCGCAACCCATTGCACGTCAGACCGGTATGGTAATCGCTCCGCCATGCGAGTCATCAAGGGGGCAACTTGCTCAGAAGACTCAGGTTGCGATCCTTTGGAGACGACAAATTCCTTTTTGCAATACCAATTGACTGTCGACTGACAAAATTGGTTAACGGCAAAATGGATCAGTACAAAAAATTCGATTCGATTCTCAACACACACATGCTCACAAACTTTCTCGTTTATAATACTAATAAGGTAAGACTAAACAAACATTACGAACATAAAAAATGAACATATTTGACGACCCGCCTGGCGGAGCGGTTACCATACCGGTCTGACGCACAATGGGTCCCGGGTTCGATTCCCGGCCAGACAGGTATCTGAATGATGACTTTAGATTCACGTTCTGGGTCTGGGTGTTTGTGTATTCGTCCTGTGTGTGTCCACGGTACCTACGATACAGGAAAAAATCCTATGAGTGTAGATAGCGTATTTTTTTTTAATTATGACATGACCCTGTCTATATGTAAATAAGTCTGTGGCTTAAAAAATAATCAGGCATATAAGAACGGGGTCGTGTGGTGCAAGCTCACACCCGCCGCCGAGATGACACGACACCTGCTCCTTGTAAGTTTGCACCATGGAGTTATTTTACGTCATTTTTGCGTAATGTATTTTTTGTAAACTAGCAAAAACACTTTTTAAGATTGGACAAATTTTGTGAATTGAGATTTGATGACCCTTGAGACGGACTGGTCACCATACCAGTCTGAGTGTCCTAAGTTCAATTCTCAGCTAGACAAGCGTGCGTATGATGTATGTAGATTTCTATTCTGAGTCTGGATATTTGAATACTTATTGGTGTGGGCTATGAGAGTAGAAAGTATTTATTTATTTATTGAAGTGAAACTTCTTTATCGGGGTTGGAAAAAAAAATAGTGTAACATTTTTTCGTTACGCGCCATCTTTTTCCGTTACGCGCCATCTTTTTTTTCCGTTACGCGCCATCTTTTTCTTATCGCTACCACGCGTGATATTAGATAGATTATTATAGATTAGATTATTAGATAAAGTTTAATAAAAGCCTTTTATTAAACTTTATCTAATTTAACTTTATTCAACCAATTTCTGTAAAGTTGCATATAGTAAATTATTTTTTGAAAAATAACGTCATAAAGAAGTTTCACTTCTTACGAGTGTACGCTAGTACACGCACACTTTTTTTATCGTTAAATCATGTTGCCATCAACCTCAAATAAAATAGGATCGAAAACCTTCCGTTTACTGTTTTTAATCTTTTAAAATCTTAAAATAAATAAATTTAAATATTATGTTCTTTTTATTTCAGGTCCTCATTGTGATGCAATTGGGCCTGGCCTTAGGATCACCAGGTCTCCACATTAACCTGCATCCAGCCCCAGTGCTCACACCTGTGCAGCCAGTAGTGGTGCCTGTGCACTCCGCGCCCATCATCACACCTGTGCATGCACATGTGATCACACCGGTGCATTCGGTGCATTCTGTGCATTCTGTGCATGCTGTACATGCGCCAGTTGTGAAGTATAAAGTTAAGAACCATTACCATGTTTTTGGGAAATAAATGACTGATTAAACATTTGTTGCGTTTTTGTTCTTTTTCATCGAATTCGAGCCCATTTGCATTTATGTTAAAACATTTTAAAACTACGAGTAGCAGAACTCACGCGACTTTGTTCGCGCAGACTTAATATAATCTATCCAATAATTATACATTTTAGATCCATTGGGGCCCACTGGCCAAAACGCGGCGGTGGTGTCCATGTTTTTCGTAGATATTGATATGTTATCTTATATTTCAGAACATTTTTTGTAGGTAATGCTATAAAAGTAATTTTTAAACAAAATTTGTTACATCTTGATTCACGTTACTGAATTTACAATTATTTTTAAAATAGCTTCAGTAGTTTTTAACTTAATTCATAACACAAAAGTACACATTTTTCCTCTTTATAATATTTATATTACTTTAAAATAAAAAGAAAAATATATTTATCAAATTTTGTTTGTAAAGAAATTGTATGACTTGATATCCAAAAACCAAAAGTCACTCGACGCAAAAGACAGCGAATTTCTGGCGAAAATTAATATATTTTTCACGTTTAACTCTGACGCTTGCAGTCCAAAATATCCAACCAAGCGGTTTATTCGTGGTCTTTGGGCTAAAATCGAAATACAAAAAACAATGTTCTTGAGCAAACGAACTGCCAAAAGCAATCAAATACCATAAGCTACGTAATTTGGATCAGTAAACTCCTTGGAATCGGTAACCATGAGTAAATTGTACAATAACATACTTGGACGAAACCGCTTAGATATTGAATAACTTACAAGTAATGTTATGATTGTCTGTATTGAGAACTTGGCAATTTATACGCATGAAATAGTATTAAATACATTGACTTAGTGGCTCGATGGCATAAGAGGCTTCATAATACGTAAATATACCCATAATAACGAATTATATAAGACAATATAAAATGATACAATTCTGGAACGGAGCAATGACTTTTATATTTCCTTTCTGGACCTGTGAACTTGAATGCCCCCATTTTTCGTGGTATACAACATTGGAAAGTAATTGCCGGCATACTTTTATATGAGGCGACCATCTCAGTCCTCGGAAGTAGCAACCTGTGAATGACTTCAGATAGAACCTGTGTTCTGTATGAAGCTGCTTACAGGTGTCCATGGGTGGCAGTGATCACTTACCATCAGGTGGACTGCATGCTCGTTTGCTACTTCAATCATAATTAAAAAAAATATGGTTCACAGTATGGTACACACCCGAGAGTTCTTTAAAAAAAAGTTTTCTGAGGTGTGTGAAGTCCACCAATTCGAATTTGGCCAGCGCGGTGGACTATGGCCTTGAAACTCTCTCATTCTGAGAGAACACCCGTGCCCAGCAGTGGGACAGTAATGGGTTGACAATGATTGCAATAAAATACCCGTCTTCCGTGACATAAACCAACATGTGAACATAACATACACCCAAAGCGATAAATTCATGTCGAACCAATACCATTTTCACAACGAAATGTATGTATGTACCATACCACGGTACTCTTTGTAATACAGATGTACAGTCCTTTTCCTAACTGCAGTTTCAGAACCCGATTAGTTAATTCAAATCCGATCTAGACACAAAGTTAGCGTAAAGCTTTCAAACAGGTAACTATCGCAACTTACTCATTATCTACACAAATCCGACGGTTCTGAACAAAGTTCGTTGGCCCGACAATTACTGGTTAAATATTCAATAAATGTCTCCCGAAATGGACTTCTATATTCAGATTTAATTACGATGACTTTAGGATATCACTTTCAATATAACAAGTTTCACACTAGCGGTCTGAAGACATAGAATCATATATCACAGAATATAATCATAGATCATAGAATTTTGGTGACATGTTTGGTATTTTAATAAAAAGGAAAAAGGACTTTAAACAATTTAGTTTAATGTGTTTGTTAAGGATTGTATAAACAATTGATAGAATTTAAACCCCTATCTGCCCTATATAGTACTTACGGGTTTTTTTTGTCACACACATATTACTCCAAAGCAAAGTCTTGTGAATACAATTTGGATGATGGATGTGTTCTAAAAATAGATCCACAATGGACCAACATAAAATGTAATATATTATTATATATAACATATATTCGGTATATACAAACATCCCACAACTTTGCATGGCTCTATAAAAAACATCACAGAAACGAATAACATTTCTGTTTCATAAGCAAGCTTCTAATCTTATCGGAGGTTGAATTATTGAATCATGTTCATAACTGGTAGTGACTAATTACTGATGGAATACATACCTAATAATTTGCTATTCCTTAATTATAAAACAACAAACAGAGGAAAGAAAAAGTAACTTTAAATAAACTGACCTACTAGTATTATAATTTATAAGGCGCTAGTATGAAAGGACTGTGAACCACGCGTTTCGATGTTCCTTGTCAACTCTAGGTAATGGTTTCGAGAATATCGGTCTATAAATAGAATTTCAATACAACCAAGTCGAAAGGGTATTCGACTTTATGTAGGTACCCCAACTTCTTGATTACGAAACTATGCCGAGCTACCAGTCAAAATCGTACAATAGTTATTTCCATTCATTAATCTTTTGAGACACACTGATGGACACGCACTAAAACCCCCCGGTGGCCGTCCTCGGCGCTGTAAAGAGGACTCCGGGATCTCCAAAGAAACGCAACCGGAATCCTCTGAGCGCGTTGCCCCATCGGGCTCCTTCCAAATGGGTGACTGGACCTACCGCTCCGTCTAGACTTTACGACGGTATGTGACCACACATACCGCCGTCCTTCCCGGGATCGCCTGGCTGGATGGCTCAAGCTCCCACTCTAGCCGCCCGTAACCACGAAAGCCCCTTTTAGTCGCCTGTTTCAATAGGCAGAGTACACCATAGACCTATTCTGATTCCGGAATAGGGACGCCACTGATGGACACAGACCTTAAATACTAGTTTTACCAATAGTAACCGCGCCTGTAGTGACCGCAGTTGATGTTAATGTTACACAGGGAGCCGCTGCTTCCATCTTCTGGATTTTCTTTCTTAGACGCCTTATACAACATCCACCGTAAGGGAAGGAGGTTTATGTGCAAAGTACCAAATTGAAAAAAAAGACTTTAAAAAATACATAAAGAGTAAACAAAATTATGTTTGGAATATTCAATGTATAAAATGATATTTATTACTTTTGTTCATAGCATTATTATTTTAAAAGCGTTTAGTAAAAAAATATATTAAATGTACCAAAATTAAAAAGTTTACCCAGATTTCTATATTTTATTTATTTATTTATTTGAACACCAACATAATGTACACCAATTACAGCATAAACAGAAGATAACATTAGAAAGACAAGTGTCATTATGATCAAAGATGTAGACTGCATGCACAGAAAGCGAATGTAAGCTAATGAGAAAAAAAATACAAATCAATACAAATTAATTACAGATTATTACAAATTACAAATTGAGATTGATTAGTGGAGTAAAATAATAAAAAATAGTCAAATTAAAGTAATAAAAATTAGTCAATTAAAGTGATAAAAATTGTCATATTGAGAGTAAAGCATACCAACACGATTTAGCGTATGAGGAGTGTAAAAAACTAGGTTATCATTCTCGGGTATGATATATTTATGGTAATCGGAAGCGTAAACTTTGCATAACCCATTAGACCATGTAAAATAGAATATGTCTTCCTTTGCACAACTATCGGCAATTAGCGCATGACCTCTCCGAAGGCGACGAAGTAAATGTCTTATGGGAATCGATTTATCTATAAAATATAGCATCGTAATTGACATTTGTCTGTATGTATACATGACAATTTATATTGGCTGATGTTTTTAATCCACTTCAAAAAGGAGGTATTCAATTTGACTCAACTTTCATTATTCTTATTCTAAATCTATGTCATATGTTATACCTTAGTATGTTGTTAAATCTAGGAATGATGGTCTTTTTCTAAGTTTCGACCAATTGAAACATATAATGTATTTTTCGACGCACTTTTATATTGAAAAAAATATGCTATCTATCTGACAGGTAGTAATGTAAGAAGAACCTCTGGTTCTGTCTAAACCAGATTCCAAATGAGTTACAACTCCTGAGGACTAATGTTTACCTCATATGTAACTAAGTTGTCCACCAATTCGCTCTTGGCCAGCGCGGTGGACTATGGCCTAAACTCTTTTATTCTGAGAGAAGACCCGTGCCGAGCAGTGGGCCAAGTAAGTGAGAGAACTAAGCTGGAATCCACACTCTTTCCAGAACTGATTCAAGCTACGAATTGCGGTGATGGCACCTCTTTGGTCTAATGATTCTAGTTCTAGAACCTTTTAATTAAAACTACTAATTGAAATAACTACTCAAATAGGAACATTATTATTACTTATTTAAATTTAGGCCAATTCTTTGGAAAGTAATTAACATTAAATATCTTACTGGAACATCAGGAAGTGAGCTGAGGAAATTTCTTTCGCTTAGTATTTTTCAATATCAAGATAAAGTCGGGGCAGAGCAGTGATAATCTAATGGCTAAAACTCAATTGAGGGTCCGAGGCATGCACCGTTGATTAGTCTAAAATGATGTGCATGTTGAAATTAACTATCCCTGCTTTACGGTGAAGAAAACGTCGTGAAAAAAACCTTTTTTTTTTGTTTGTTATCGAGGGGTAAACCTTTGAAAGGTACCCGACGCCGTGAGAGCAACACCGGGTTATGTAGGATTTCTCACTTAAAAGGCCATCCTCATTTGAGCTCCTTTGGGCTATTCCCAGCGAGCATTGTACACTACGCCTTCTGGTTACTACGACAGTATGTGGCCACACATGCCGTCGTCCTACGTGGGGTCGCTTGGCTGGACGGTTCGAGCTCCCACTCTTACCGCCCGCAATCCCGGAAGCCTCTTTTAGTCGCCTCTTACGACAGGCAGGGGATACCGTAACCGTATTCTGATCCCGGAACTACAGGGATAAATCTACATACCTGAGAGTTTTGGAAGAGAATTTAAAGGTCTGTGAAGTCTACCAATTCGCACTTAGCCAGCGCGGTGGACTACGGCCTAAAACACTCTTCCCGAGAGGAGACCCGTGTCCAATAGCAATAATAGGATAAAGACGAAAGTCGGGGACGGAAGCCTAACTAATATTGGAAACAAAGATCGGATCTTAGTGCAATAGTTGAAACGGTTGAGTCATTCTGATAAACTTACAGCAATAGCGCGACTAACAAGTCTTGAGGTTACCGGAAGGTTAGTATTTTCTAAACGAAGATGCGGCATTGGTTTCAACCATATATAGTGCTGACACTTGATTGAATGATTTAGATCATAATAATTATATAGTTATTTGTTACACGGTTTTATAAGATAATTCTTATCCTGTAAATAATATAAATACGAAAGTTTGAGAGGATATACATACATACATGTTTATTAATCTTTCACACAAAAACGACCAGTGGAATTTCGCTTAAATTTGGTGCACACATCATACTTCATACTAATATTATAAAGGAGAAAGTTTGTGAGTGTGTATGTTTGTTACTTCTTCACGTTCAAACGGCTGAAGCGATTTTCATAAAATTTGGTAGGGAGTTAGCTAACACTCTGGATTAACATATAGGGTTATTTATACCGTGGGAAAATATCTTACTCCCACAGGATAATCTATACATCGTTTTTTTAACGCGGGCGAATCTGCGGGGTTCAGCTAGTACTTAGTTTATAATTTTGAGTAACACAAATGATACTCATTATCGAGATACGTGAAATAAGCGAGCGAAGCCGCGGAATAATCTACTTTAATATACTTTGAGTTCTAAATCTTGTTTTTTAACTGAATTTGCTATCGGAGGGAGAAGAATTAATAAGAAAGCAAACTAACGTAGCGTCACAAGTTGTGATGAAACTAAAAACCCGATCCGCAAGACAGTTTCAGGGTTTGATTTTCAGCCAGTTTATATCTAAAGCCATATTTAGATTATTATGAAATATTGTATGTGATGGCTCTCTCGAGATTGTTATTAAGAAAACATTTTTCTTCTTTTTTTGAGTAAACAGGGTTGACCTTTATACATTAAATATTACATAGCTTTATTATTAAGTACTTAGGTAAACAATGGTTTACCCACGCAAAACTTTCTTAACAATATAAGTTTTGTATTTCAAGCATTAAATTATCTTGTAATGGTTAAAGAGAAATGTTTTGTGCATACATAAAATATACTTTAGAAGGCAAAGGTTTACAATTTTAATGTTGTAGAAATCGGTTAAAATTACAAAGAGATGATAATTTGTATTACACCTAGTAATACAATTTTATAATTCGTTTATAAGACTGCGTATTGCACGATAGTTAGAATTAAACGAAATACACACAAGCTGTATTTATACATTATATGAAATTTTAAATAACGATTTACTTGGATTAAATAACAACGAAACACACACGCAATTTTTTTTGATCTTTTTAATGAATTCAAGTTAAAATTTGACCATTAACCACGCCGCAGTTAAAGTACCTCAATTTATTTGTACCAAACTAATACTGGTAAAAATTTAAATGTATACTTTAAGTGAACGATGTAGCCTATAGTAAGCTATATCTTCTAAAATAATCAAGGATACAAGAATGAATTAGACCTGAAATAATCCAGAAGACTCCCAGTCTCCGTCTGACATCTGTTTTTCTTTATAAAATAAGAAACAAGATATTTTATTTCATTAGGTAGGTATTAGTGAGGCTTCCATTTCTCCGCGGCTTTTGCTTTAACAAACTTGTTCACGTGAATAAGCATCTATTCATATACAAACAATATATGCACACGCGTCTTTCACACGCGCGTGAGTGATATGAAAACTTTATATTAAGACTTGAAGTTGTGTTCCAATGAATGTGGAAGTGAGGGCGTATGTGGGTTTGTTCCTCTTTTACGCAGAAAATACTAGACTTCCGTGAAAAATAGTACACAGATAGTTATGACCTGGAATGACAGAACAGATATTACCGTGGTAAATATGGCCGAAGTGGACGTAGCCACGAGAACAAGCTAGTACAAAATTACCCAACTATTAGTCCGATATTAACCCCTGATTGACGGTGATTTTTGTCACCGTTACTGTTGCGTCACAGTCACCATGTACGCAAATTGCCGTCCTCCGCGGACAAAAAGTCACCTAATTGTGACGCATCCAAATGTGCACCTTCATTAAAGGTAATGTACGCCAGTGCGTGCTATCTCCAACACCGGAATATCATGAAAATTTCAGTGAAATATCCAAATGTGTAAACAAATTATTCGACATTAATTTAGCCACCTTCATCATTATTGTAATGGAAGGGACATAATCTGTTTTGCTTTGGAAAAATAACCTAAATCAACAATCTACATGAACCTTTCAAACTGGAAAGCAACAGGCAAACACTGTTATTTTATGTCAGAAATGTTTATAGATATGACAGTTTGTACCTCGTATTAAAATCACAAAGAGTTCTGTCGTGGCCACATTTCCAAAAATACAAGTAAAATAACAACGCCATGTCACTTTCAATAAAATAACATGATAGAAGAGTTATAAGTTAACTAGCTGTGCCCGCGACTTCGTCCGCGTGGAATAGTTATTTTGGGCATCATTTATTTTTGCAAACAATATCCTCAGCTTTATAAATTATAGCTGTTACCCACGACTTTGTCCGCGTCATTTTGTTGCAGCGTGATGTTATATAGCCTAAAGTCTTCCTCGATAAATGGTCTATTCAGCATAAAAAGATTTTTTTAATTCTAACAAGTAATTCCTGAGATTAGCGCGTTCAAACAAACAAACTCTTCAGCTTTATAATATTAGTATAGATAATCCTGTTACCTTCAGTTATATTTTTTTGGTAGCAAAAATGGAAATTAAGCTATTTTGGTTTACAATTAGACATTTGAGGTGATAGAACGAGTATAGTTCCACCGGGAGGTACCACTGTCCCACTTATTTCTACCGTGAAACAGTTCTTGTGTGTCGGGGAAAAGGTGCGTTGTTTTCTCAATTTATTTCGGAACGACCATCTTAGTCCTCGAGAGTAGTAATCATATCTATAATTGACTTCAGGCAGAAGCCCTATTCCGAATGAAGTTGCTTATCCACGATTATCTACATTGCTTACAGTTCCACAAGCTTCAGTAATTATTAAACGTCAGGTGAACTGCATGCTCATTGGTTATTTAAATTGAAAAATGCCTTGTAGGTAAAAAAATTGGAAAAATTGATACCGATTAGACTATATTTACCAATAAATGGTCATACACTAAATATTACTTGCCATTAAGGTCCAAAAAAAATATTAGTAATTTGATAAAGCGGAAGTCCCATTAAAAGTAAAGAACAAATATCAAATCTTTTCCGTCCCGCTACACTTAGTAGGAACACACTCAAGTTGCATATTGCCAAACACGCAGATTTATTACTAGTAGATGTTTAGCCTAGAGACAAGAGCCTAGGACCTATAAAAGGGCTAGATCTACACAATCTAGGTACACAGTCGACTACCTCGGCAGTCCTTAGCACGCACGTGAATCAATAACAAAACAAAATGTTCAAGCTTGTGAGTACCATTTATTTCTACTAATGAATAAAAGAGTCATTGAAAAAAGTAAACACGGGAGAAAATAATTGCCTTGTATAAGGAAAATTTCAATCGTTATGTTAATTTTATTTTTATTTTTATTCATCTGAATAATTCAAATTATTTATTGAACGATTAATTAAATTTCAATCAAATTCATTAAGTATTATGTTAACTAACTAGCTACCAATTAAGGAAACAAGTATAGATAGAGTTATAAAACTTGTCACTTTAATTTAATTATTAAAACTTAAAATGAAAGAAATATTAACTTAGTGAAAACTAACTACGGTTAAATAGATCAATTAAATATATTTATCAAATTGTTGAATTTGATAAATAAATGAAGTTGGTTGTTAATTAAACTATAAAAGATGTGATCGAAAAAGTAACATTGTTAAAAAGTTAAAAGCTAAAAATTGTTAGCTTAAAAACTTTTCATTGCCTTTTGTTTTTTGTAGCGGTTATTAAGCACTCGATTTTTTTGTTTTGCGATACGTAATTTGTCTTGATTGACGCTTTTTTGGATTTTGTGCCATAATAGTAATAAAAATTAATTAGAATATACATAGCTTTTCTATATGTAGAGGTTTATTTACTAGCTTTCATTTAATACTCTTATTGTTATAATAATAAAAAAATAATCCAGCTGCATTTTTCTGTGATCGCAGGCGCCATTTAAAAAATATATATATAGCTTATGTTCTTATTTCAATTCAAACGTCAAACCGTTTGGGGTGTAGAGCGTGCCTACGAAATAGACATACATACGATCATTCATACGCTCAAAAATCCTTCTAACTTGACTTTGACGACCCACGTGGCGTTATCATACCGGTCTAACACGCATTGGGTTCCGGGTTTAATTCCCAGACAGACAGGTATCTGAATGATGAGTTCAGATTCTTGTTCTGGGTCTGGGTGTTTGTGTTCGTCTTTGTAAGTGTCCATGGCACGTATGACACGTATGTAGAAAGGTTTTTTTTTAACGCAGTGTAGTAAATAATTTAAATTAAATTAGAATTTAAATTTAAATTAGAATCAACCAACTATTTAAATTTTCTTATATCTACATTAAAAGACATACTGTGGAAGCAAACGCAAACTACATAGAAGTTCAAAAGAAAATCTGTAAATAGACTGACGGAATCTCTTTTTATTTCAAATCGTTGATGTAAGTGAAGACAAAGGAGATTCCTTCACGAGAGAAATTCTATTTATAGCTTCGATATAACATTTTATATATTTTAACAAAACCTCTGAGTTTTTTTAAGTAAACTAATTAAGGAACATTAAAAACAAAAGATTGTAATATTTAAAATTTCTTACTCCTATTTAAGAAATTTCTCCGTCACTTTCGGGGAACATAATTAGATTCTTCAAAAGATGCAATTAATTTGGACGTAGCCTTGAATGAAGTTAAAATGTTAATAATAATATAAATTGTTTATTTGAACGTATTAGGGATTTCATGTACATAATGGGCGAAGGGAAAAATATTTTGCAGGACTGTTGTCCCGTTTCTTTAAAACAATAATTGTTTACATTCCCTCATATATGCTTATTTGTCTTTAGTGGTACATTGTAATGTCCTTTGTAATTATGGTCGGAAAAATAAACTTGTGGAACTTGTACTAAGAGTACAGTATATTATATACTAGTCTGTTTCGCCTGGAAATGACACTGCTCGCCAAATCACTAGTGCAGTTTGTTATTCAATTTCGGTGAAAGGGTGTGAATATTTATCTTAAATAGTAGAATACCCTCTTAATCTTTCAGAATAGCAACACATCTGCTTCCTATGAACAAATTCCTAAAGAACGTTTGTTTGGTTGTTTGGTTGTGGTGGTTTAAAGGTGGTAGAACCAGTGTAGTTCGACCGGGAAAGTACCACCGCCACACCTATTTATAGTGTGAAGCATTTCTTGCGTTTCGATGGAAGGGTGTGGTTGCCGGCACACTTTTATATGAGGCGAACATCATAGTCCTCGGGAGTAGCAACGCATCTGTAATTGACTTCAGGTGGAACCGATGTTCGCTTTGAAGTTGATTACAAATGTCTATAGGTGGCAGTGACCACTTACCATACCATATTAAAAAATAGGTCTATTTTAACTATGTGACTCTATCTAAATGATTTAATAACACTCTTTCGTTTACCTTTCAAAGAGCTACCGGCATTGTCTCTTGAATATATTTTGAATATTTAGTCAGTTAACGAAATTATAAAAGCTTTCCACGGTACATTTTATTACTTTTTCAAATCTTTGTAGAAAATAAAGCACAATTACCGGTTTTAAATTTTTATTTTATTATAACAGAGTTCAAGATACTTATAATATTGTTTAATGCTTAGGACTGAGTGGGTGGAATAATAATGAATACTTTGGAGGGTTTTCGATGTTCACGTTTCATTGAAGAATATTTTACGCAAAATATGACTGGGTATTTTATTATTAGAGTTATTGACTACTTTATGCGTTCAACCATCAATTCTTAAAATAACTTGAGGAATCAGCACTTAACGGATTTGGCGTAGGTGTATTTTTATGACTGAAGTATGGATATCTGTAATCAACTTCATACAGAACGTGGGTTCCATCTGAAGTCAATCACAAATGTGCTATTTATGAGGACTATGATGGTCGCCTCATGTGAAAGGGCAATCACATTCTTCCATCAAGACGCAAGAAATGCTTCACGCTAGAATTAGATATGGCGGTGGTACGTCACCGGTCGAAGTACTGGTTCTACCACCTCGGGACCTACAAAATAATTCAAGCAACTCTTTGTGGTTCGACACCGGAAGCTACCGTCACACCTATTATTGCCTTTTATCTGTATTGTTATAAGCTGCTACGTTCTGGTCTGAAAGGTTTGGTAAGAGTGTCCCCCTATTATTCGAAGCACTCACATTTAGGGCTCAGAGTATCGTATCTGAAGTTAAAGTTTGAACTGATCTTCTTCGTGATCAATTACAAATGTCCATGGGCGGCAATGGCCACTTACGGTCAGATTGACTGTATGTTCGTTTGCTACTTCCATATTTGAAGGAACGGTGGTTTGTTTTGAAAAAGATATAAATCGTCGGTTTGATTCAAAAAAGATTTAAGAAGTCTACCTTATGGAATGAACAGATATAATTTTTAATTAAATACAAAAATATGGTCCTTATATCAGCAGTAGTAGTAAGAAACTCTACTCTACCGTGGTTCAAACGTTTATCATTGTAGATTGCACCTGATTTAGTATTTTTATTGACAATATATTATAAAATGTATTTAATAAAAAATAATCCGTCAAATATATGGTTTACTTAATAGTTTAACGAAACCATTAATTACTCTGTCAACTGTTACGAAACAAAATATTGCTATATTATTATTACAGGCGTTTGATTAATTTATCACATGTTCATAATAAAAGTATATTTTAAAATCGAATGAGGGTGTTAGTTACAGTCTTAATGATTTTTCTTCAGGTATTAATCATTTTGATTAAATGTAAACAAACGTTACATTTTTGCATCGCGTTACTTACATCAATTAAATATGTTATTAAGCTGTAGTGGTTGCAGCTTATCTATTGATGTTTAACTATTTAATTAAAGCCTACTGTACATACAACATTAAGCAAACAAATATTTATGTTATACAACTGAAGCCTACACTGAAATTTATTACAGACTAGCTGACCCGGCGAACTTCGTTCCGCCTAAAAGTCTAAAATCTAAAATTATCAATGTACCTTCACTATATTGCATGTATTATACATAAAACCTTTCTCTTGAATCACTCTATCTATTAAAAAAATGCATTAAAATCCGTAGCGTAGTTTTAAAGATCTAAGCATACATAGGGACAGACAGCGGGAAGCGACTTTTGCTTTGACCACATTGCGGTTTGCTTTTAAATATATTTTCGAACATAAAAACCTAAAATATATTTATATTATAATTTTTTTTTTTTTTATAAAATTGGTGTAATAAACTAGCACGCAGTCCACCTGAGGATAAGTAGAATAACTTCATACAGAATATGGGTTCTATTTGACATAAATCACAGACACGTCGCTACTTCCGAGTACTAAGACGGTCGCCTCATATAAAAATGTGCCGACAACCATACCCTTCCATCAAAACTCAAGAAATGCTTCATGTTGGATATAGGTGTGGCGGTGGTACTTCCCCGGTTGAACTACGCTGGTTCTATCACCTTCAAGTACGGTCAAGCTAGAAACAGATGAGTTGTTTACAAGATTGAAGCTAATTCAATTGTGTTTGTTGTCCCCAGGCAGTATTCCTTGCCCTCGTCGCCATCGCCCAGGCCGGAGTGATCGCCCCCATCGTGCCGGTCGCGCACCCAGTGGTTCACCCCGTGCACCCGGTAGCGGTCTCGCACGCCGCAGTCGTGCACCACGCGCCGCTGGTACACGCACCGGTAGTGCACGCCGCGCCTCTGTTGCACGCACCTGTAGTACCGGTCGTCAAGCATGCGCCGATCATTGCGGTTCATCATTGAGTGATGTGATGTGTGGCAGTTGAAATGTTTTGTCACAAATGTGAATAAAATGTTGGATTTTTTTATATATTTGTTTATTTTATACTTTTTATCCTTGTTACGTATCGCCAAACATATATTATGTCGGCGAGACATAGCGTATTTACGAAAAACACGTTGAGAAAATAATTATTTAGTTGTTTAGTTTAAAGATCGAAAATTGTTTATGTATTAAATTAGCAATATTTAGTGATTTATTTTAGAGATATAAATTTAGTCTACGTTCCATGACCTTCGTGACGTCACGCTTATTTCGTCATATATGTTAGGTAGGGAAGGTAGGGAACTAAAGATTTTCCTAATTGCCAGTCAGTCCAACCAAAGCCAGTGTTAATCATCTATTTTATTATCAACTATTCTTGTAATAATAAGAACTTACAGATATATTTTTAACGTAATGTGCTTACAGGGGTAGTGACGATTATAACAAGTGAGCCGGAAACATGTTTACGCCTTTCCCGTTCGCCCCTGGCTTTATCGTTGATCTCGCGCCATGGATGAGCTGTTCAATGAAAACAAATAACTACACATATTCTCATGTACTATCTAAATTGGAATCACACAATACATCACATCCAAGCACAAATGTATCACATTACCATTCCGCCAACTTATCGACTGTTGGAGGTTGTATCGCAACATTCCGGGTATATATCAAATGACAGATTACAGAGATTTATTCAGAAAACATTTCAGTATTTTTCTACATGTTAGGGTATTTGAATAAGTGATAATGATGGATAACAATAATCGAGTTTTAGATAAATCGACGACGAAAAATGGTTAATTTTATCTTTAATATTAACACGCTAATACACGCTTTTTTCTCCTGTGTTGTGGGTACCATGGACACACAAGACGAAAACACAAACACCCAGACCCAGAACATGAATCTAAACTCAACACTCAGATACCTGTCTGGCCGGAAATCGAACCCGGAAACCATTGCGCATCAGACCGGGATGGTACCCGCTTAGCCACGCGGGTCGACTTTATTATTTAGTATAATTATTATTTGGTTAGTCCGGTCATCACGAAATGGGTTATTTACTTAAGGTGAATTTGGCGATATTTTGTCCTATTCCTCTTCCCTCTTTTTTTGTTCTCGAGGGGGAAACCTTCAAAAGGTACCCAACGCCGTGGGAGCGACGCAAGGTTATGTGGGCGTCAGGCAGGGGATGCCGTAGCCCTTTTCTGAGCCCGGAACTACAGGGACGCCTTCTTCCCTATAGTGGAATGAATAAAGCTTACAAAGTTATAAGCAAAAGCAAATAACTATCAAAAGAGTTGTTAAATCTGAAAAACGCAGAAGCAAGTTGTAATCACTTTTTTTATCAGCGTAGAATATAAGTATAGAACAAACTGCGAGCGTATTCAGTAATCGAATAATTATAAAGTCACCATTAAATACTTATGCAAATTCATAGTCATTTTATCACCTTTTACAAGGTAAAAGTCAACGTTCTATTTATTTTAAAATATAATATGATATTTCTTCAACTTCTTTTTTCTTTTATTATATAATTAGCAATTAATGTTTTCCATATTTACTCATGAAAGATGGTGTCAATGACCTTAATTCGGAATTGTTAGGTACATTCGTTTGAGATATTTTCACGAAGATTTAAGTGAATTTGTCGGAATCCATTAGGACAAAATAGACGGTGATACGATATTTTATGAAGTTTCATATTAGTTGGTAAAAAGAAAATGAACTCAAAAAACTGAAGAAAAAAATAAGTTATATATAGGCATACTTAGGTATGTTTTAAAATAAAGAAGGTAAAACAGGCCTCGGTTATAATTTCAAAATGCATTTGAGACATATTACATATTTATTTTGCAGTTGCCCTAAACTCGCCCAATAATAGTTTGCAATATTTTTTTGGCATAAACTAAAAAAATGTTTAACCAAAGTTCCTAAAATCTCCTATTGTTCTATTCAAATAGTATCTAATATATAATACATTTAACTTGTGAGCTACTTTTGAACTTCAAATTTATCGTCAAAAAAGTAAGTACTTTCGGCGAATTACAGCGGAAGTAGCACATTTGTTTCTTTAATTTTCCTGTGTCAATGCAAAATCCCTCCGAGGGTCTTCGTGACCTCACCACGAAGGATAATTGCTGATGAGATGGGTTCAGGAAGCTAAGAGTATCCTTAATGACCTATTTATCTGTACCCCACACTTAACCTTGGTTTTAATGCCTTTGCCACTAAGTCGCAAGGAAGAGGGTAACCAAAGTCCTTAGCAATTAGAAGGCACCAAGGACAGGATAAAGATTTTGATGATTTGATTGATTGATGAAAGGCTTTTTAATTTAAAAATTTAATTTTTATTTATTATATTTTATTTTATTTGGGATTGCTACCTTGATCGACATGTTCAAGTACAATTTCAATTAGAACCTTTAAAATCGTAAGCTACTTTATAATAGCGTCTGCTATTTACTCATGTCATGTGATATAAAAATAACCAGTAATCGCCAAGGAACTCAACATATATATTTATTGTAACTTATCTTGTTACTTTCTTTATCGTGTAATGTCACAAAACACTTATTTATAAATGTTACAAATTGCCCCACCCACTCCAGTAACCTTACCAACGCTAATCAGTCATTTTGTTCCGCATATCAAGGGAAATAAGCCATACAAGTATGTACCTTCTCTCAAGATTTTCACCCCGAACCCATATAACTTCCACATAATTTGCCTATTGCTGTGCAACTTATCCCGTTTCCCATGGCCTCGAATTTGCCCATAAGATTCATGGCGAAGTCAAGGTTTGGGAATATTGGCCTGTGAAGGCTGTTTGAATTTATTGTATACTGAAAGGACCAGGCAACATTATGAAGCCGGAAGTTTGCTTAGGCGATTGTTTATAACGCTCTAAACATGTTATGGTTCTTTTATGTCATCAGTCCTTTTTGGACCTTCGACTGTTAACAAAAGAGAACTAACGTTTCTTTGTTTACTTGGATTTGCTTTTTGGTTTTATTTATAATAGACTAAAAGGTTTCTTATTTAATATTTGGGTCAATTGACCGTTTGTTAGTTTTTGGTCAATTTTCGTTGTAAAACATTGAAATACTCATACTTTTTTTCGAACGAAATATTTATCTTCACTAACACAGTACATAAAAAGATATTTTCTATATTATATAAATCCTGGACTTTGCGGTCGAAACAAATATTAAGTGCAAATTCAAAACGTAGTAATTGTGCCAGCCACTTCGGCACCACATACTTTATAATATTAGCACACAATTCAACACAATCGCAGCAATTTCCGCACAATTCAAATGAAAAGGAAACGAGGGGAGGATAATGACTTGAGAATATCTCGACAAAATTGCTTCACCCGGGTGTCCTTGAGAGAATGCGTGCCGACCTTGGAGACAGATTACCTTTGTAACTACATGCAGACATTTGGTTATGGGCCATTTATAACACTGTACATATTTCCCGCCTGTTACGCGTTTATTTCGGAATAATACAAGAGTCGCCTGTGTTGATTTTTGACGTGTCAATTAAAGCTCATACTATCCCACTGATTGGCACAAGTTCTCCATGATTACTTCGAGTTAGTGCTTCGTTGTTCAGATTGATATATTCAATCATGTGAAGAAATGAGCATTGACACACTTTTAAAAACTTTATGAAGAAGTCAAGAAGAAGAATGTCTATGTAGGTTTCATACATTTCTTTGTCATGTTTTGCTTTATCGTTAAAACGAGTGACAATTAATTTCTATTAAAAATTTAACTTTTGAAATGTCGGGTATGTTTTCTTGGAGCACTCTTTTAGTTCAATACCCTAACTTGGATGGTTTGCAAAAGCTGAAGCAAAAATCTGTTCCATTTACTGCAACAGCAGTTATCTGTCATCGATTGCACTCTAAGAATTGAAGACAAAATAAACTATGACTCTTAATAAACATTTTCTAAGTACTTTTATATCTCTGAAATTCATCTACATCATACATTCTACCGCCTCTAAACACTATCGAAGAATGTCGATAACAAAAAAATATTATCTCTAGCATTTTACTGTGATTTCCTCAACTAACTCTTTAATACTCGACGGATCCTCGTAAATAGCTCCCGACCTAGCCCAGGAAGCAATAACATTCAAGCTTTAGGCCAATATCCCGTTCAGCCTTGACTCAGTCAATAAGGCTCGAAGGCCACGGGACACGAGGAAATTAGATGCCAGTCGGTGCGAAATGCGTAACAACGTATGGGTTAGCGGCAGGAACGTTTATTGAGTGGGGTTTATTGAGATTTGTTCTAGACCAGTTGCTTTAATAAATTGGATTTTTACCCTCTTTAAGTTGTTATAGTTATCGAAATAGGAGGAGATGGTATTGTGTGCATTTCAGTCAAGGAATCTGAGATACAAGTCTAAACGGTTCAAGTTTTCGTAGTTATGTGCGTATCAAAGATAATTGCAGTTTGATTTAACTGTCTATGAAATCATCTCAAAACCTGCACTCCGTGAGAGTTCTTGCATTTTTTCTTAAAGATGTGCTAAGTCCACAAATTCTTTATATAGTTATAGTATAAGTCTCTAGACTTTTATAACTGATTCGCACTAAAAATATGTGTGGAGGTAGTATCTTTCCAGATGATTAGAACTCATTGTACCAAAAAATAAATAATACAAATACGATACAATTATATGAGATTAAAATCCTAAATAAACTGTAAATTCGTCACAATTTCTGAAGACAGAGTTTCTTTACGTGATATAAAAAGCTATGACTTTTTATGTAATTGATGTAACAAACCAGGCACAATCTCATAGAGATAAATCAAATTCTATACCACTTGCATCACGTTGTCACATGTCGTCAACCCATTATTGTCCCAATGCTGGGCACGGGTCTTCTTTCAGAATGAGAGAGTTTTAGGCCATAGTCCACCGAGTTGGCCAAGTGCGAATTGGTGGACATAATAGATGTAATAGAAGTAAAGATAGGTAAACATACCAACATATCTTTCAGATTTTTCTGTAATGAACTTTAACTGCAACCATTTCAAACATAAATGCTAAGTAACGACTGAAAATGCCATTTACTGCAAACGACAAGTCTATTTATTTCTTATTAAATAATAAAAACTTTTCAAATTGCCCATATTCACTTTCAAATACCCCAATGTCCTCATTCGCATGCAAGGGGTTCCTCTATACGAGTGTCCCACAAGATAGTCGTGTTAGACAAACGTAGTGCCTCAATCGGGACATTAACTCCTGTCACGTACGCAAACAAACACCCCATAAGTAGTTTTATGTTTAAGTTACACGCGGGAGCGGTTTGATTATAAAAGTCTTCTTTAAATAAATTATTTTGATTTTAATAAGATCAGCTAATCTGATCAGGTTAAAATGTGATATTCAGACTGATTTGTTGATTAACTTTGACGTTTTATATACTATAACAATTTTATTTTCAACTGATTTCAAACTTGTGCTAGTTTATTAATGGTTACTCAATTTAAAAAAATAAGTAAGTAACTTTTTCTATCATATAAAACGTTAATTTTATAAAAATGCCTCTAAGGAATTCACTATAAATCCTTCATAGTTGGTAATTTAACTTAAAGATACTTTCAATTTTTAAGTTCAGATGTAATCCTAAAAAAAACTGCTTATTTAACATTGTCTCTTTTAGTTCACCCAACACCCATGCTTACCTAAATACCATAGCCAATAATAGTAATAGTATAACACACATTTTAACGATATCTTTTTTTAACGTCTATATCTGACAACCGGCCGCCCATCTGGGAGGAGCCCGATGGGGCAACGCGCTCGGAGGATTCCGGTTGAAGTCGTTTCGAGATCCCGGAGTCCTCCTTTTTAGCGCCGAGAACGGCCACCGGGGGGGTTTTAGTGCGGTAAAAATCCCAAATAACCCTGCGTCGCTCCCACGGCGGCGAAGGTTTCGCCCTCGACAACAAAAAAATATATATATATATCCGACAACCGACTTTATTCACACGTTAAATGAAAATAGAAATATGAACTAAAACATCTTTTTGTTTTAAAAAAATATAATAATATAGACGAAACTAACCTCAAAACTGATGATCTCATTACAATATTAATTCAAAAATGCACAATAGACTATGTAATATTAATTTTAGTGTAACTAATATTTATTTTCCCTTTAATCTCCACCGCTCATCTCTTGCACCCAGCACAGTGCAGTAAGCTCGGAATCACTCAATACGGATCATTGTTTAGAAACGCTTTGAGACTTCGTTCAAAAGCTTCATTGCTCTCAGTAAGACGGTTAAGTTACGCTATTGTTTAGGAAATCCTATTATAGGAGTTTGTTTGGTTTTTGTTCTTATTTCACGATTTTCTTAGAGATTTTCTGTCCTTTTACGAGAACTTTTGAAACAGTATAATGAAATGCTTTGTTCCAATTTTCACAGATATTTTATTATGAAAATATTTACGTTTTCAAATTGTACTTTATTGCTACGGCCTTCCAGCCTTTTAAATGATTAAAGTGAATTGCATGCCTTGACTTCAAACTAAAAATTCCTGTGCAATAGAAATTGTGTTTTATTGAAACAACCAAAAAGATACTCGAGTTAAGCTTAAAAAAGAAAACTTAACATAAATATTCATTTTAAAAAGTAGTCCTAGAGATTACTAAGATTTATAAGTAATTAAGTGTTAATCCATACTTAGCGTCTAAAGGACAGCTGATTTATTTACCTATTTAATGACACACCAACAGCAACACCTTACAATAACCTTACATAGGAATAAAAAAAGTATGCACGCCAATTACAACATTATCTATAATAGACATGTTGAGTTAATAATATTGTCAACTAAAAGAAAGTTACATAGTACAAGTTATACATTGGGTCGATAGAGATAAAAAAGAAAAAAATAGAATATACATAACTAAACAATAATATGGCTATTTATGAGGAGAAGTGTGCATTTTTTTTTCTCGGGATCGAGCCTGAGACATTAAAATATGACTCAGGCTGAGAAAAAAAGTCTGATGAAACTTCAAAAATCATTTCTTCTCAAATTAAAGAAGACATTCATATGCAATCCAGAAGCTTTTAATATTTGAATAGCACTTCTGGATCTCTTCTAAACGCTGTCAGTGCCAGAGTTTTAAGTAGATCATACCACAATAGGCACCATAAAATAATAACAAGTCATAAAAATAATCTACGACATCTTCTCTATAAAACAGTAACAACAGTCCTAAACAATTCATTATCCACGCCAAATGCAGCAAAATGAATGCTCTCCAAATCCCAAAACAAGGGTCTGCGAAGGTCCCGACCCAAAACTGTTACACCTTGACCCACTAATAACCTCATTATAATACCGCCATTACCGACCTGAGCTTCCACGTGCCTTCGAAGACCTCGCGTGCCATAAATTTATCAATGGTTTATGGAAAATGGGAATTTTTCCCATTATTAAATCGGTTAAAGGAAGGACACCATGGGAAGGCAATTGATGACTGGATGGAGTAGGTAAGCATAATGACATTGGTACCATCAAGTTCAGTATTTGTAGAGAAGTAATATTCATAAACATACACATAATTATTTAAGTTTGGCTCATTATATTATTAGAGTCTAGCTGCTAAAATTTCTGCGAAAATGGAACGCTTAAAATTTTAATTCCTGACTAGGTAGGATTCTTAAAGTTACACGCGAAAACTTTTTCTTATATTTATAAACCAAAATACAAGCAATCATACAGATCTGTGAAGGTATCCATATGTATATGTTACCGTTCGAACCCGTTTTTAGTTAAAACCCGTTTTCTCTAGTTAAAACTATTTCTCACTGAACCCCTGAGTTAAAACTAGAATTAACTGTCCTAACTAGATAAACTGTTCATAAAATTTGTAAAAGCTTAAAAACACTAAGTACTATGTATGTTCTAAACCAATATACATTTAAATTATTTTTTACTTTTTTGTGACATGAAATTCGGTGGATATTTTTTATAAAAAAAATAACTAAAACGGGTTCTAACAGTAACATATACACAATAATATTTAATTGTAATTACGACCACTTGTGATGGAGATATAGTATAATCCAATAGATTTTCATGCACGTTTATGTCTGCTTCTAGCATAGTTCTTATGTCAAGAATAGTACGTATTAAGAACCCTTTTATTATCACTCGAGTTTATATGCATGCATTCATTAACACCCTAAAATGCTATATACAGAACGAAAGTTTATTCTAAATTAGATTACTTATTTATCACAGAATACATTTATAGTTCTAGATCCTAATCTTAAATCTGCTTTTAATAATAATAATAATTATTTATTTATTCAAGTAACTGGACTCAATTTACACTTACATCATTTTGTCATATGTTTACTGATACAGTGATTAATATACTGACAATCTAATCGATTATTGATCATTTTCAGGATACTGTTGGAGCTTTCCCGGACACGGTGCATCAGAGAGCTGCATTTTTTGCGAAATATAGTGTAAAAACAATTGACACGTGCTTTTGCAAACATCCCTGATGCACTACAGTATCTCGGTAGCCATATTTTAAGCATGCTCTTTTATTTTTTGCTCCTTCGTAGTTTCATTATCAATATAGACAAACATACAAACATGTTTGAACAAACTTGTTGCTGTTTGATATTTTGCTGTGGAAAGTCAAGAAACAGAAAGTGTTTTCTAGAACGTCAAAATTATTATGTTTTTTTCCGTATTACGCAGCAAAGATATAATTTTTCGTTGTTTACATTTCATTACAAGATTCCTGGTACAGTCAGCAGCATATAGTTAGTGGCGTTCAAAGTGTCCATATTGTTAGGTACAATCAAAGTGTTCAATAATATCGGCACAACCTACGTGTTCTAATTGTTGACAACATCTTAAACTCCCAAATGTCAGGACGTTCATAAACTCATAATGTTAATACCACCCAAATTGTCACAAATGTTCCGGCGTCAGTGGTAACCTAGCAACGAGACTGTTTGTAAATATAGGTACATTTTATAATATTAAACTTTATGTTGCGAATATGTTGTAAGGATCACTTACTGTGCGAGCAATGATAATATTGACATATGTTTATCTCATTTAGGGTTTTAAAATTTAATGAAGATACTTTTCATCAGTTTAAAAATGAGAAAACCGTAGAGGTTACAGAAAAACTATTATATTTTAGCTAAAATATATTGTTTGTGAAATATACATCAGACTTTATTTTTTTTGATATACATCCTTTGAAACCCTTTGAACATCCTTGCTAGTAACGATCGAATAACTTTAAGCTCGTATGTGAAAACGAATTTCTGTGGAACTTCTTTTTTGCACGTCAAATAATTGTGAACAATGTTGTTGTTGTGAATCAGCATCAGATAATGTCACTGGCAAACGTTGATTTCCGGAGAGAACAGGAAGAAGACTCAATCGATTGAACTTGTTCTTTTTCAAGTGTGTTATGAACCCACTTAGGCCTTCTTTTTCTTGATGAGGGTAGGTTTGTAGAACTTGACGTGGTAAGTATTTCAGGTGCAATATATGTGTATGTTTCCATATACAGAACATTAACAACACTTGACGCAATTGAGCACGGATGAGATACTAACTTTGTCGATGGAATTATTAGAATGCAATATAATGGTGTATGCCATTATGCCCCGTGACATTTACGCATTTTGCCCCAACTACTATGTTAAAAGAAAATATGAAATAACGGTAAGACTAAAGCAGTGTTAAAATTGCCCATCAACTTCAAGGAAAACGTAAAATAAAGGAGAACATAATCATCAATTCAATACTATTTCTTGCTTGTTTCTGTAGTTATTAAGGATAAAAAAATATTACATCAATTATGCATTTAAACTAAATTTGATTGTAAATCAACTGTCATGGTCCATTGAGTATTGTTTGAAAGCAGGTTCTGATGGGCTGCAGCAACATCTCGCAAAAGCGTTTCGTTTCCGGTATGTGTGCATGACCCGTCTTACTCGTCCGTCCTCTCGTCTTGTCTTATCATGCCTCTTGTTCCCCTAGACCGATTCTATGACTTTGACAGTCAATGACGTCATTGCAAGATATGAAAAGGATAGTTGTTAATATAAAAAAGAGAGAAGAGAAGAGTCATTGTTAGCATGTCCTATACCGTAAGTGATCAGGAACCTTATATCCGCAACATAAGGTATAATATTATAAAATGTACCTATATTTACGAACAGTCTCGTTGCTAGGTTACCGCTGGTGTCGTAACAGATGCTGAAATTGTGACAATTTGAGTGGTTCATTATGAATTTTGGAATGTTCTGTCATTTGGAAGTTTAAGATGTTGCGAACAATTAGAACACGTAGGTTGTGCCGATATTATTGAACACTTTGATTGTATCTAACAATATGGACACTTTGAACGCCACTAACTATATGCTGCTGACTGTACACGATAATATTTGTTGTGGAGAAATAACAACCTGTCTCTTCGTTGGCATTGAATCAATTAGATAGTAAAGTTATTGCATAGCTTTTATCGCAGGCTTTGAGTGCGGCGACCTAATCAAGAAATTCCGTAACAAAAAAAACCTAACACGGGAGGTGTCCCCGCCTATCATCATGTATCATGTGTTTATATATAGATTTGATAGTTTATATTTATATTTTTGATAGTTTATATTTATGATAACTAGATTATTCAGAACAGCTTCGCCCGCTTCGGTCACCTTTACCACGATAATGAGTATCCATAATTAAACTAGGTATAAAATATGTGTGTCTTAAATTTCAGAGAAAACCAACCGATACATTTGCGTGAAAAGTATCACACACATGCATCACCACAAACATTATCATTTCTAAAATTAATAAAGGTGTAAGATAATGTAAAGTAGTAGACATCTTCCGCGTTAGTATAATTAGATAGTAAAGGTTTAGTAAATAAGTGACAGTTTAATTTTCAGCTCCAATTAGCAGTTGCTATAAGACTTACAAAATAAATGATAAAGACAAAAGGTTTGAAAAAGTCAATATAAGATATTGGCTTAAACATACTAGTTCACTTAAAGTAAGTTTACTTAAACTAAGTACTAACCTGTCTAGTGACACTGCAACAAGGCTGTAAACGGAGGCAGCTACTGATAAGCCTTGGACGTAGGGAACGGTCTTGCACATCCACCAACCGAGGACCCAAGCTGAAACAAAGTACAAGTTACTTTCAAAATTTATCATAGCCAGTAGAAAGAAAGAGGAAATAAAGTGATAGTAAGATTATGAAGACACAAGGTGTCTCCATAATTTTACCATAGATATGACTTAGGTAGTTATACCTATTGCTGTCATATAATTTCAATGAACTTTTGATACGTATCGGTATGTAGAGCGTGTCAAAACGAAGTCATTTACAAAATCCAATTTATATTAATTTGTTAGGATAGCAATACTTTTGTTTCCAATTTTAGTTAAATTTGCAATCCTGCTCGAGCTAAATAACAGATATGACCAGCTGCAGTCACTATGAGATGAACTGTGTGCATGTTTGCTTAATTTTGTTTCAATCATCAAGTGAAAAGAAAAAAAAACATACACTGAGAAAGTAAGATTTCCCCGTAAGGATTACTTAAAATCACTTCGCCCAGTGATCGAAAACTTTTCTGGTAGACATAACCGTTAAAGCACAAAGGCGTATAATACAAATCGTCACAAAAGCCAAATTCTCTAACACATCGGAAGACAAGGATTTCCTAAATGCCACCGCACCGCACCTGAGCAACAAGTGGAAAGAGGTCACAAAATCAATATTTACACAACGACCTGCAACTCAAAGTAGGTCAGGTCAGTGTACCTGCGGCCCCTTACCCTTGCATTTCTCTATATCCGTCCCTTTTCCACCTACTCGACCTCTAATACACTCCTCCTTGTCCCCCCTGGCCTTGTCCCAACCTGAAACACAATGCAAAAGAAATGTCGGAAACGTTCCGCCCTCCAATTAAATATGAATCCTATGTAAATTTCCTTAAGGCTTTTCTTTGGGGTTTCTCAAGGAACTTGCATATGCCAAATCGATTTGAGCCAAACGTTTAATGAATAACTGATTCGAATTTAATGAACACGTCTGTTGTTTTGATTTCTATTTCTTATAACCCATATCGCCTGGTCATGGCCTGATCACCGATTAGAAGCGATTTTTAAAAAATGTAAGAAATGAAATATTCAACGATCGTCAATTCTTGAGATAACTCAAATAAAATTTTCGATTTTTCGAATTATAAGGAATTTTATAGGGAGGAAGGTAATTTATATTACCTTCCTCCCTATAAAATTATAATTTAGTAAGGTATTTTATAGGCGTTTTCAATGTTAAACTTTTGGAATTTTCTTTCTTTGCTGAAGAATTTGGAGACATTACAAGTGATAAATATTCTCTTACTAGCCGTTACCCGCGACTACGTACGTGCAGACAATTAGATATAATTATTAAACCTTGATTTTACTCCATTAGTGGTTCTAAACAAATATTTTGAAATAATTTATACTTTGCTATAGCCATTCGGCCTGTGATTAAGATTCTATCGATAGTGAAAATAATAACCTAACAACATCTTGTAGTGACCATATCTATATTAAAAATCTTAACGTTTTAAATAAATAATTTAACTTGGCAATAGAGCGTAGAACGTAGAGCTGATTGTGAGACTTGAATTATTTTTCAAGTATTGATTTTTATGGGATAATAATTTAACCTTTAAGTACTTGCGTGGGTGTGACACAGACAGCGGATGAACAAAAACGTATCATATGTTTTCATATTTTTTATATGCTGATTGGAATTACTAAGCATTGTTGTATTAAATATTTAAGAAGAAATCTATAATTAAATCTATAGTAAAATTTTATGTCGTCCAAAGAAATGTCTAATATACGTAAATTTTTGTGAATTTTTTGTTTCCTTTTATTTCAGTGGTAAAAACTAATGTCTGAAACACATTGTGTTTTGTTATAATTAGTAGGTAACTATTTAATTCTTTAGATCTAAAACCGTCCGAGAGATGTGACGTCATTGTAAATTAAATTACAGAACCACATCAGCACTTAACCAAGGTAATCAAGGTGACCTGTAAGGACAAAACATCAGCAAAATAAGTAAAGATATGCAAAAATAATGTTACAAATGTTATTTAAGCAGCTGTTGTCTCGTTAAATTTACATACTCAATTTAAATTAGTGATAATTTCACATGTTTTGGTACAAATGACAGTAGCGGTAAAATAAATATATTCCGAGACAATTTCACGAGCCGTTAGTACATGTTGTTGCAAAAAGTTGATAGCATAATTTCACAATATTTGCACTAAATCATTTAACAATATTGCATGATTTAACATAAGCGATAAATTATTAAAAAAAATAATGGATAATTGTAAGTACGGAGAAAGTGTTGTTCCATTTCTACCAGACGATTTTAAAAGCGATAATCCAAAAGAGTCGTGGAAGCCTTTTTTGCGACAGGTGATATCTCTAAATTAGTTTGACTATGTCTGACGACCTTATCTTTGTGACCATGATATACTTTTAAATATGGATTTTAGAGTGTATCACAAATAATTGGAAAATTCTAGAAAAACGAGGTTTCTCTCAGCTATTGAAATAGTCCTGAGCTTCTTCAAACTATGAACTATCTACTTTGGTGTGATGTAACGTATAGTACACCTAAATCATTCTTCCTGCAGTTGTAAGAACATTTTATCGCTCCATGGCATTGTTTTAACATCTGTAAATTTGTAATAACTTATTTTTTTTCAGTTAATAATAAGCAGCGGGATGTGGTCCATTTTCTTTATGTGTGGGCTGTTTACTGGATCACCCACAGTTTTCATACCTCAAATTAGGCGAGAGGCTAATTCATCTGATGTGATCAGTAAGCAAATGGCCTCGTGGCTATGTAAGTAATTAATGTTTCTTTTTATACTGAAATAATCTGCTATATATTTGAAGAAACATTTTTAACTTTTATCAGGTCGTTAAAATAATCATATATTATAAAATATGTAGACAATTTTAGGTTATAACAATGTTATTTACATTCACTAAAGTAAAATATAGTTATTAAAAAATAAAGAAAGAAATATCGAACTAAAGTTTTTTTTTTAAATTTCAGCTTGCGTCCATGCATACAGTGGAGCTTGCTGCGTGCCTGTATTATCAATATTGATAAGTTTCATCGGCCGTAAACAGTCCAATCTGTTAATAGGCATTATTTCGTTAGTTGGTTTCATTGTATTTAGTTGTAGTACTAATATCACACAATTGTTAATAAGTGAAATCATAGAAGGACCAGTTGTAGCTGCTATTGTCACTTTAACTATTTTAGTCATCACAGAGTATACGGCTCCGTGTTACAGAGGATTATTTTTAACGATGAAATCTGCTTCTTATTTATGGGGAATGTGGGTTGCGAACACGATTGGAACTTTCACACATTGGAAATATATTGGTATCCTGGGAATTATATGTGCCACATATACATCCCTTGTGGCTTTGTATATGCCTGAATCACCATATTGGTTGGCAAGTAAAGATCGGTTTAAAGACTGCGCGTCTGCACTTTATTGGATTCGAGGATCAAACGATGAATCTAAAAGAGAACTCCGCAATCTTATTGAAGCCAAAAGTAATGTTGAACCTAGTACTAAAACTATTTTTTCAGAAATTGTGGGGTTTAAAAACACAGTAGTATCTAAACTATTCTACAAACCCTTGTTGTTAGCACTGGTAATTATAATTCTCAATAACTTCTCCGGAAAGTATGCAATTTCTGTATTCGCAATCGATATCATTAAGAATATTTCAAAAAGTGAATCGGCAGCGTACGCCGGTATGCTCATTCTTGACGGTTTCACAGTATTCAGTACATACGTTGGGAGTGGTTTGTCTAAAATATACAAACGCCGTACTTTATTCATTACCGCAAGTTTGATAGCTGTATTATTTTTGTTCGCAATCTCTATTTATTTGTACCTAAATACTATAGGAGTTATTGTAGAAAATAAGTATGTGTCTATCATATTGTTAATTGGATATTCTGTTGCTATATCTGTTGGCCCTTTAATCTTATCGACTTCAATTACAGGTGAACTTATTCCCGTGACGCACAGGATGTCTTTTACTCTAATTTTAGGTGTTTTTACAAATTTCACTTTTGCCACCGTTATCAAAGTAGCTCCATTTTTATTCAGTTATATCGGGGCCCATGGAATATTTTTGTTTTACGGAATTTCAGTGCTAATATGTCTTATTCCTATTTACGTATATTTACCAGAAACGAAAGATAAAACGCTATTCGAAATACAAGAATGTATGAAAGATTAAAGCGTAGTAAGTCAAATAAAATGTAAAATAAAGTTAAAGTATATACTTAGTTTGATTTACACTTTTTTAACTACTTATCTACTTTTTGTCTTTTGTTCTGATATTTATTATTCACTAGCGTCTGGTCTGATGTCTTTTGTTTAATGCTCTTGGATGTATAAATTGCTACTAATTTGCTCTGTTAAAATGAATACAATTTCATTTATTTATGCAATAGAATGCCATCAAACGCTTAAAAGAGTCTACTTTATCGTAATTAAACTGGCAATAAAAAACTGGAAATATCTCGAACATAATTACTAATGTGTATATAGCAACGATATGAAACTTAAACAACGATATGAACGTTATGTATATTTACTTATATAGTAAATATACATAAGGTTCCGTATAATTATTTTTTAGTAGTATTATTTAACGATTTATGTATTAATGGTCGTTAATCCAAATGTCACATCAGATATTAATTATTGTAATAATAAATAGCATACGGCCACACAGACACGTTAATTTAATAATACCCGAAAATAATAACGTTTTTATTTATATAGGTCTTAAATAGGTATACTCGTATGTACGAGTATCTGTATCGTACTAGTCACCCGTCACATCGGTCGAAATTCGACCGTAATTTAAATTAAAACTAAACTTCATATTGTCCAAAGTAATATGAATATTTTTCAAATTCAAATAAAATGTAATAGTTTTCAAGTAATTTTAAACGCACCCGTGAAATATAAAAAGAGGTTTAATTAGCTAAACCGCATTCAAAAGCAATAGCGGGTATTTAGACAAAGACACTGACATTTTTGACGTTATGGGTTTTCATAGTAAGACATCGAATGTTCTATTTCGTTTATTATTTATGTGTTTGTGACAAATGCACGGTAGTGTGTGTAATGTGTTTTAAGTTGATTTTATGTATGATATATGCATTATTTGAAAAAAATATTAACATTCTGCACTCCTTCACTACGTCTGTGGTTATGACAAATGCACGGTAGTGAGCGTGATGTGTTTTTAGTTGATTTTATATGTATGTTTTAAGCATTACATGAAAAAAATATTAACATTCTGCACTCCTTCTCTCCGTCCACTATAACCGTACAAAGTTTCATACTAATCCGTCCGCGGCATATTACTTAAAAATGCTTCACAAGTTTTTGCTTCACGTATTAATTAATATATAGATAGATAGATTCCGTGCTTTTTTTTAATAATATTTTATAGGAATTGAGGAAATAATTTACTAAAACACTTCTGCAGTGTAACATAATTCCTAATATCGGTATGGTTACAAAAATCCATAAATTACTTATCTGTACTTACGCCGTTGCTTGCAAGTCGTGACTCCCACAAAAGGTTAACATAAAATATGTAATTGGAACAACATAACAAGGATCTTTTGTTTATCTTTGATAGATTTATTGTTATTCGATTTGTATTGTTTGTTATTTGTGGATACGAGAAATAATATAAGCTGTTACTTGAGCACCAAAATACACGAATCATAGATATCACAGTATATTATTCTCGTATTTTCGCTATAATAAGTTCTTCCCGTATTTTGGCCTATTTTAATTACGTGTAACACGTCTATGCCGAATGCAGTTGTTGAAAGGGTAGTAGACACTCATGGTTTTTACAATATTTTGCATTTGCAATATTAATACATTTAAAAAGAATGTCGTCAACCCATTATTGTCCCACTGCTGGGCACGGGTCTTCTCTCAGTATGAGAGAGTTTAGGCCATAGTCCACCGCGCGGGCCAAGTGCGAATTGGTGGACTTCACACACCTCCGAGAACCTTTTTTTTTTAAAGAACTCTCGGGTGTGTAGGTTTCCTCACGATGTTTTCCTTCACCGAAAAGCAGTGATAATTAATTTATAATACGCACATGAATCAGTGGTGCTTGCCTGGTTTTGAACCTCGGACCTCCCGATCGAGAGGGCAAGTTTCAACCATTAGGCTATCACTGCTCTTGAACCTCAGACCTCCCGATCGAGAGGGCAAGAAAAAGAATATTTTAACAAATATAAAGTTTCTTAAGTGAATTCTATGAAACATTGTGGAAAAATGTATTTTATGGAGTTTTGTCGCCGTTTCTTCTCAATACGAAAACAGTGGTGATAAACTTTAGTGACGTTCAAAAATCCAAGAATCAAGTATGAATTAGAACATTTTTTTTAAATTTGTATCTGAGTATTTTTGAACGAACTTAGCGACTACCTCGTAGCTCTGGATTGTCCAAATAAGTATCGTCAAACCATTATTGTCCCACTTTTGAGCACGGATCTTCTCTCGGAATGAGAGAGTTTTTTAGGCCATAGTCCACCGCGCTGTCCAAGTGCGAATTGGTGGACGAATACGTATAATGTCCCTTAAAACTAATTAAAGTGCTAATGGATGTCGTTTTGTATTTTCCGTACGTTTTCTCAGTTATAAAGGTTAAGCCTTTTGTAGTTCGACTTAGAAAGGACCACCCTAATACAGCCTCATAACAGGAGCGTTAAGCACTGGTGTTTTCTGATCTGGAGGGTGTGGTATCTGTGCCTAACCACAGGTAAAACTGATCTGATCTTATGGAGCTTATTTTATGTAGATGTCATAGGATGCAGTGGCACGTACCAAAAACGGTTGCATACTCGTTTGCTTCAATAATATAAAAAAACCCCTGTAGTCCGCAAGATTGGCGTGACAAAAAGTGTTAAATTGAAGTAATTTTCTTGAACTAATTTAAGTGAAAACAGAAGTAAGAAATGTTAATATTGTGCTGTCAGAAGTTATAATATTCTAAAGCGTACGATTGCTACTTTATAAAAAGATCTTCCAGGCTATTCCCGGATACAAACCGGAGATACATAATGCACGATTTGTTAGCAACGGTCCCGGACGCGACCTTGGTCCCCGATTTTAAGGACGGAATTTTAATGAGCACCCTCTGTATTATTCTTTTACAGGGTTGGAGTAATGTGTATAAATAAAGATCCTTGCTTTCAAAAGCTTCAAAGATCTCAAGATATTTAATTTTAATATGATTTTTAGATTTTCAGATATCGTATGAAAAGATGGTAAAATGTACAGAGATCTTCTCCCTAATACGACAGTACAGTTTTTTTATTCAATTATAAACGATTTCAGGCCTTGGTATTTCGTGATTCAATCTATTTTTTCTTCTTTTTTGATTCTTGAAGAACACTATTTCGTTTTTGACATTGTTTCGTTTTCGTTTACACATTGACAGTTTCGGGAGAATTTTTGTTCACTTCATTCGAAGCAAAGGAGTTGATTCCACTCAGCTTAGTACAAGGATTATAATTTAGTCATCCGGAAAATCCTTTATCAGTAATTTTGAAAGGTAATTCAATGTAGTTCAACCGGGGAGGTACCATCGCCACACCTATTTCTACTATGAAGCAGTTCTTGCATTTCAGTTGCAGAGTATTGTGGCCAGCTATATATGAGGCTGTCATCTTAGTCTTTGGGGGTCGCAACGCATCTTTGATCGAGTTCAGGTAGAACCCTTGTTCCACAAGAATTTGTGAAGATGTCGATTGCAATAACCACTTTTTTTTGTTCCCGAGGGGGAAACGTTCAAAAGCTACCCGACGCCGTGGGAGTGACGCAAGGTTATGTAGGTTGTTTTACTGCACTAAAACCCCCCGGTGCTAGGGCACCGGCATTCTTTATAGCGAAGATACAAAGAAGACTCCGGGATCTCCAAATGAAAGCAACCGGAATCCTCTGAGCACGTTGCCCCATTGGGCTCCTCCCAGATGGGCGGCGCTCCCACCGCTCGGTCTAGTCATTACGACCACATGCGACCATTCAAGCTCGCAATCTAGCCGCCCGCAACCCCGAAAGCCCCTTTTAGCCGCTTCTTACGACAGGCAGGGAATACCGTAGCCTTATTCTGAGCCCGGAACTACAGGGAAAGGCAGTTACCACTTAACACTTAATTGCTTCATGTAATAAAAATAATCAGAAAATATAAGTAAACAAGTGTGCAAACAATCACATCTAGCGGTGAGTGCGGCCCGTTTCACTGACCTACTTTGTTTATAAGTATATCTAAGTATGAGTAACACCTGAGTACACGTAAAAATTATATATTATTGTTTTTTCGTTTGTGTACTAAAAGAATTAAACGGGAATAGAGTGCTCCAAATGTTTGACTTAACATATAATATACATGTAGATATATTTCCATAGGTTACTGCTCACGATTCCCAGGAAAGTCCTATGTAAGATTGGTCACAGATATTTGCGAAATTGAAGTATTAAACTAATATCCAGCCCAATTGATGTCCAGAGATCACTGCTATAGACTTAAACCACATGTCTATCATAGCAATATATTCCAATTCAGATTAGAGACGCATTCGCGCTCGATCTAAGAAGCGTAATTTCTGAAAACTAAGTTGAAATACGTTCGCTTAGTACTTATTTATTATATTTTTTACATTTTTGGTCCATCAGTTATAAATATATTACAAGTAACGGACAACTTAGGTGTGCAATTTACATTTCATAACTTAAACTTAAACGAAAACTAAGAATGATTAAAGAATGATTATTTTAAAGAAACTCAAAGTCATATTTATTATAGTTATTGATGTTATTGATAAACCAAACAAGCTTAAACACGTTGATATATTATATTCCTTAAGCAAGAAATTGACGTTATAAACAAGGATTTACTTAAATCTTTTGCTAGATTTAACGTTGACTTTCATTCCACTCCAAGGTGGTAGAACCAGTGTAGTTCGACCGGGGAAGTACCACCGCGACACCCATTTCTAGCGTGAAGCATTTCTTGCGTTTCGATAGAAGGGTGTGGTTGCCGGTGCACTTTCACATGAGGTGGCCAGCATAGTCCTCGGGAGTAGCAACGCATATGTGAATGACTTCAGATGGAACCCATGTTCTGTATGAAGTTGATTGCAGATGTCCATGGGCGGCAGTGACCACTTACCATCAGGTGGACTGCATGCTCGTTTGCTACTTTAGTCAAATAAAAAAAAAGGTCCACTTAAATTAGAACCGTATATAAAAAAATAAAGTACAGAAATGCTATAAAACTAACGATTATTTGACAGATAAATTTGTGTGGTCTGAAGTAACTTCAGCTCCACTTGGTCCATTGGTGTGTGTTGTTATTGTATTAGAAACTTTTCAAAAGCGTTTTTTCAAGTTCCAATGTTTGAATGTGTAAGTAAAGAAGTTTAGATCAAATCTTGCAAGTTGGAATTGACCCACTTGAGTTACTAAGAAGATTTAATTTGTCAAATACAATAAATTGCGGAAAAAAATGAAATCTAAGATGCCTTCAAAACCTGGCAGATTACATATTTTTGTACAACCTTCTCAATACGAGTATTACATGAAAAAGCTTGTCGCGCGAATCAATCTGGAAATCACAGACCTAAATCTGAATAAATCTAATATGAAAAATCTCGCGACAACATTTTATATAATAGTATAAAATTGTATTCGATTATACGTACTGATGGGTTTGACTAAGTCACAATGTATTTTCTTGTTTCAGTGCATTCAAATAATATCGTATTAAAAATTTACTACTTACCCGTCGCAACGGTCGAAATTCGACCGTAATTCAACTCACAACGAAGCTCGACAGTTTCAAAAGTTGCACGAAATTTCTTAAATTCACTTAAATTGTATTATTTTAAATACTCCTAATAAAGGTAAAAAGAGTTTTTAACTAAGTTATATTTAAAAGCAATAGCGGGTAATTTGATAAAGACATCTGACATTTTTGACGTTACGTATTTACCTAATAAGTACCTATGTGTTTGTGTCATTTGCACGGCAGTGTGTGTGATGTGTTTTAGTTGATTTTATGTATGCTACTCGTATATGCATTATTTGAAAAAAAATATTAATCGTTCTTCTTCTCTATAGAAACTATAACCGTGCGAATTTTCATACTCCTCCGTCCACGGCAAGAATCTTAAAATCGGACCCCAAAGTTTTGCTTTACGTATTAATATTAGATATTAATCTATTTAAAGGAGTATGTTACAGCATTTCCTTAGAAGCTACTCCGCAACAAAACATATCGTAAAGTGTATTATTTTAGATCGTTCGTTTAAATGAAAATAATAAATTGAATCATTGCATACTAGTGGGAACAGTTAGAGGTAACTAATTAAATATATTTACGAGTACCTAACTATGGCGCCGTCTTCAATGTAAAATTACTTGGCAACTGGTCAAAATGAAACATCACACTTCACCAAAGTTAAAAGTTCAATTTTTATGTATTAGTTATTTAAAAATATATCGTTTTTAAACAATGCATAAAAATAAATTAAATACACATTACATTATAATGTATTTGACAAAAACACATACCTACATAATAAACGAAATGAAATGTCTGCCGAAATACCCGTTATCGCTTTTAAATGCATCTTAGTCAATTAAACCTCTTTATCTTTGTAATGTGCTATTAAAATAACTCAAATATCAACAATAGTCGGAAAATAAATTTAAAATATTTGATGTACATAAAACTGTTTTCGAATTATAATTTAAGTAAATTTGAGAACTATTCGTGCGACTTTGGAAAATATCAAGTTAAATTTTTGAGTTAAATTACGGTCCAATTTCGACCGTAGCTATTATGGCTGACTAGTTTTTCAATTAAATCACTGGATTTCGGCTAGTCTGAAATACTGACTAGAAAGGATCTATTCTGAATAAAACATCTTTGATCCGATTGGAATCCAATGACACTTTCAAACTGCATAACTTGCTAAAGTCGTTGAAGTTGTAACTTTACCACTTAGCTCACTATAATTACTACGAACTACCTATTAAAACCAATTTTCTAGGTCACAACACAAATTAACGACAAGGTACCGCCATCACAGTTTTAAACATTTGTATATAGAAGGTTTACAAGTATGTACTTATTTCAAAATGATAATTTTGCATAAGCTTTAATATTTGTGATATATTGGATTCTACATTTTATAGAAATCTTGACGTAATATTCAATGTTTAATGCATTAAAAAATATATTTATATATTTTACAATTAATATGTACCAAACTTTATAAAAAAAAAAAGTTCTCGGAGGTGTGTGAAGTCCACCAATTCGCACTTGGCCAGCGCGGTGGACTATGGCCTAAACTCTCTCATTCTGAGAGAAGACCCGTGCCCAGCAGTGGGACAATAATGGGTTGACGATGATGTACCAAACCCAGAACAGCAATCTAAACTCATCATACAGATACCTATCTAGCCGGGATAGCCTGTCTAGTCAGACCGGCATGATAACCGCTCGGCCACGCGGATCATCATTTTATTCGTTACCGGTCACTGCTGCCCGTGGACATGCAAGTTCATCTAAACAGGGGTACTATCATGGGTGTAGTCGGGGGTTCAATCCCCTCTCCTCTTCACCGAAACGGTAAGAATATTAACATTCATAGTAGAACGTATCTTATTCGCCCACCAAGTTACCACCGCCACATCTTTTTATTTTTGGTCCCCTCCCGAAACCAAAACCTGGCTAAGCCCATCGGTACTAGTAAAATCACCATGTCTCAGGATAAAAATCTGAAACATAATCGGCTTCTGGTTGAAACCTCGGCTATATGAAGATTCATGTTTATGTGTGGGATATGTCACTTGTCATCAGGTGGATTGGATGCTCGACTACTTTTTAATGTAAAATACAAAAATGTATATAAATATTTCTGTATCGCGAAAACCTAGTTCCACCAATATCGATAGCACTAATACATTTAGCAATCCCTAAAGATGCTTACCTGCATGGATACCTTAGGTTCCGTAACACAATAATGAACAGATCTCGATTTAGGCCAGTTCGTAGGGCATCTTAGCCCTTAAGGTACGTTCTCACTAATAACTTTACTAGGGAGGTAAGAATTAAGGTGGTAACCTCGATCTTTCTTCTAAATAGATATTACTATATCTTTGTCTATTTACATCAAATGTGATACAGCACATTATATTTAGATTTCCATGAATCACTCAGGTAAAAAAAGGATGGACAGCTTAATTGGACTCCATTTTTAAATATTATATTTGTCGGAAATGGCGGTATTCTGGCAACACCGGAACGCCAGCGCCATCTAGTGGCGTTCGATGAAGTTAGGGTTGTACCAGTTTAATGGCCGACACCTCGGTCTATCGTTGACGGTCAGCCGAAGCAGACCTCTAAAATCATCCCGCGTTCTTAGTGCTACGATTACTTGCCTACTTAATTTAGTTTGATTAATTCAGTGAATGTAACAAGTTTAATTCGGCAATATACTGTGTGTTAAAATCAAGTCTGCAATTTATTCTCGTGCATACATTCCCTATCAGAGCCCACAGTAGGTTATCCTGATACGATGAGCGAAAAAAAAACCTTCCCCTCCGTCATATTTAATTTTGGAGCTCGCTTTTTCCCGGTTTGCTCAAGCATGTCTTGGAAATGGATTCCATGTGTTTCAGCAAAATGCGATCTATACTTTTGGCTTTTGGCTTGAAAGAGTAATGAACAAAAAATATATCCTCACGAACGTTCATATTTACGATATTGATAAGATGAGAAATTATGTCATTAATTCCTTATTTAAGATTTAAGTTTACTGTCAAGTATATACATAAGTATAAGTTTCATAAATAAGTTAGATGAGAACCGAGAAAGGGACCTAAACAAGAGATGAAAGCTTGATATGCAATAAAGGAAATGTAATTTCCTGAGTTTAAATACTATAGGTACTAGTGTTCATAAAAGTTTATAAACGAAGAAGAAAAAATTAAGCATGACGTGCGTCCAATAATAATGATATTATGAATCTATCACATAATAATAATAATAATAAAATTTTATTCACGGAATACACTGCAGTATAGTAGTAGGTGACTCCTAGCTCCATGGACATCTGTTGTCTACCTCAGACTATGTTAGTCTTATTTGTGACCTACAGACATATACCTTTGAGGACTACTCTGTTTCTAATAAATACATTTTACTTACCACACTCCTAACCAGTAACTAAACATACATGTACGCTGTTTTAATGGGACAGAAATAGGTTTAAAATCTACTAACAGGCACTTGTATCTTCCCACAGTTAGAGCTGACGCAGAGAATACTTAAGCACATCGTATAAAATTCATGAAGATTTTACCAATTATTAGTGTTGAGTTAGACGGATATGAGGCCGTACGTTTTTCCCGGATATGACATAGAAATGTAAGAGCTATTTAAAATTATAATAAGTATTTCTTCACAATTTTCGTTGCATTATCGGTAGTGACGCGCCCTTTTTGAGGTGCTTAAAATTTTGTACTGACAGGACAATTCGGTTTTTTTATTCGATTTAAGTACCAAACGAGTATGCAGTCCACCTGATGGCACAAGGTGCCTGCCCATGGACATCTGTATTTATCAAATTTAAACAAGCGTTGCTACTCTCGAGGGCTAGATGTTCGCCTCATATAAAGATGGCAAGATGTTCGCCTCAGTTAGAAAACGTACCATCGTACGTAAGGAACTTACCATCGCCACACGTTTTCTTGACACTCATTCTACAACCTGGTGGTTACTAGTGCAAATGTTCTGAGCCTCTATTCCTCATTTTTTTAGTATAAAAAGAGGCTACTCTTACAAACTCATTTAAAATTCGTGTCCTACTTAACACTACTTATGTAAATGTTGGGCTAGTGTATACAAGTCTTAACATCCCGTTGAGTGATTCCTTTAGGGTCAGACAAATTGGTCGGCGTTGAAATATTAGCTCATACGGTCTGCCCTACTTACCGCCTCAAACTTGATGAAAAGGCTGTTTATCATTCCTTGTATGTAGGGCTTTATGTACTCTTCCTGATACAATACAGTATGTGGGAAGATTCGCCGAAATGATATACTAGTTTGATTTTATTACATGTAGAAGACTTGCGTGGCGAAGTGTTTGACATGTGTACCGATTTAACATACAGTGGGTTCAGTTACAGGCATCACTGAGTGTGTGACATACTGGTATCTACCAGTTATACAAGAATTTATGTGATATACTCGTTAGCACCTACTGAGTATATCACATAGATTATTTTGGAAAATTATCAGTGGTTTGACTCGGTGCACAAGCGCCACATCCATATGGGCCTAATAAGAGCAGTGTTAGGGGCTGCTGCGATTTGTTCTGCACGGTCTGGTATGAGATATGCACTTTATCGAGGTGGTCCCATTTATCTAAAGTTGATTACTGATGTCCAAGCAGAGGCTACTTGCCATCAACATTTTGTGGTTGGGGGAACTCTTTCATTTTAGGCGACCATAGTCCTCGGGAGTAGCGACGCATCTGTGATTGACTTTAATGAACCTATGATCTAAATGAAGTTGCTTAAGATATCCATGGGCGGCTGTGACCACTTCTCATCAGGCCAACTGTTATCAACCCATTATTGTTCCATTGCTTGGCACGGGCTGTCTCAAATAAAAAAAAAGTTTAAGACCATAGTTCACCGCTCTGGCCAAGTATCATTTGAATACTTTTTTTTCCCAAGAATTCTTGGGTATTTCCTTACGATGTTTTATTTCATCATAAACACTACTTTACGATGAAAGAAATCAATTAATGGGATTTTATTAATAATAAAATTATTTTAATTTCTTTGGGATAAAAAAAGGGTTATAAATATTGAAGATTAGTAAATCTAAGGAAACCTAAAATAAACTACAGAAATTTAAAGTAACCTAGTAAAATTTTAGTGAAAGTTCGTATCTAGATACGAAAATGATTAAGATAAGATATTTATTGACGGCTAAATGATCAAATTAAATGCAATGATACAGCACAATATAGGAAAAGGCACAAAGCAGTACCCTGGAAATGTTCCAATTCTTAGAGGCTGCGTTTAAAAACTAAGTGAAAAGTTTTCTTAAACCTCAAAAGTGGCGTCATAATAAAAGTTAGAAACTTTCCAACAACTTAAGATTTATTCTTAAGGCAACCTAAAAATAATGAGTGGATGACAATATACTGCCATTATTAATTTCAAAGTTCAAAAAGTCGGTCAAGTGCTTACTGAACTTCGCTCGAGTAGACCTCCATGTTGCATATTAAAATGAATACTGTTATTCGTTTTGAGTACCGACCGTGACATCGTGTCTACAATTGCATCAAGATGTATTCATTGATTATTATTATATTGAAATAAGATTATTATTATATTAAAATAATAACAGCGATAGTCTAATGGTTGAAACTTGCCCTCTCAAGAGCAAGTCCGAGGTTCGAACCCAGGCACGCACCACTGATTTATGTGCTTATTAGAAAAAACATCGTGAGGAAACCCACACACCCGAGAGTTCTTTAAAAAAAAAGTTGTCGGAGAAGTGTGAAGTCCAACAATTTGCACTTGGCCAGCGCGGTGGACTATGGCCTATAACTCTCTCATTGTGAGAGAAGACCCGTGCCCAGCAGTGGGACAATAATGGGTTGACGTCGATATTGAAATAAACTTTTTTATGTATTGGAGGCAGAAATACGCACTTTATGCACTCATAGTCTTAAACTAGGTATTTTTCTTGTGTCGTGGGTATCATGAAAACACACGAAGACAAATACACATACACCCAGATCTTTCAGACCTGTCCGGCCGGGGAAAGAACCGAGAACCTTATTAGATGACATCATTGCACACACAACACGGGAAAAATCCTACAGTGGACCTGTGAGTTTATAAAGCCTATTCATTATTATACATTTTGTAAAAATAAGAAAAATCATCTCAATAGGTTTTTTTGTAGAAATATGTTATATTCACAGCTCATGATATTAAAGACATACCAAGTCTTGAATGTAAAGGCATACTTCACGGATGAAAACATTTAACCTTCTTATAAAAAGCCTTTCGAGAAAAAGTTGACCTCTATTTTATTCAATGTCACTTATATTCTTATAAATTTTTCCCCTCTGTTACTTTCATAATCCCAAAATCTTTTTTGTTAGATTGAAGGGGTAAAGGAGAATATAATGCACATGCTTTGAAGGTGGTGGACAGTGTAGGTCGACCGGGAAAGTACCACCGACATACCTATTTCTAGCGTGAAGGATTTCTTGCGTTTTTTTGGACAGGTGTGGCTGCTAGCACCCTTTTATAAGTAGCGACCATCATAGTATTGACTTCAGATAAAACCCATGTTTTATATGAAGTTGTTTACAGATGTCCACGAGCAGTTACCATCAAGTGGATTGCATGCTCGTTTGCTACTCCAGTCAGTTACAAAAGAAACATTTGTGTGTGAGAGCTAGTGCGTGTCAGAGTATGTGTGTAAGAATTCTTAGAATACAATATTTCAATATCGGACAAGTGAATAAACAAAATCAATATAAAACAAAGCACGTAAACAGCATCTGTGACCGTTTCATTACAGTTTGATACGAGCGCGTCTCGTCTGAACAATAAAGCATATCGGTGCTTAGCGTGATCTTTGTTTCTAGACAACATTCGTCACTGGGAACAGAATGGCTTGTGACGTATCATAAATTTGAATTTCATTCCTACGCTCACTTACGTCGACTCTACTTCGTGAAAATACTACATTTATGGTAAAATTTCGAGTGTTTTGTTTTTCTTTGTTAAAATGTACTTTATTTTCATACGAACCTGATGTTCGTCGAAAAATCAATTGTCATTCCTCGTTGTCAATCCATTATTGTTACACTACTAAGCACAATCATATCTAGTATGATTTTAGACTAGTATTATCGCGGAATTGACACATTATAATAATTGAAGATACAGTTAGTGTAGTTTGTCCTGATATGGAACCTAAAAAAAAACGAACTAGATGTAGGGTAGACCACATATCGTGAGTACCCGTTAATTATTAAAACAATCATGTCTTCTCTCGGATGGAGAGCGTTTTAGACCATAGTCTATGGCGATGGCCATGTACGAATTGGTAGACTGTACACAATTTTGAGTTATTTTTTAAGGCTCTCGGGCGTTTATTTTTAAATACGTTGTTCTCTTTCACTCCAAAGCAATTATTTTAATTTCTAATACGCATATGCTGTTTAAAAAATCAGACGCTTCTGGTATTTGAACCTTCTCCTCCCGATTGAGAGTGCCAGTTGTGAACAGGCTGAAAAACTAGCCTGAGGGTAACATACTTAGCTTCACTCCTTTGTTTGAAAAACTATTTTCTATTATGAAACAAACGAACATTTACCTGATAGTAAGTAGTCAATGACGCCTATGGATTTGTTATCATTTCCATATAGAACAGTGGAATCGGTAGTTGATCTCAAAGACGTTGCTACTACTAAGAACGAACGTATCCTTCCATTGAAACACCGAATTACTTCACGCTAGAAATGAACCTGGTGGCAATAGTTTCTCGAATAAGACAAGATACTGGAGCTAACTTTTATAACCAATGTAATTAAAAAAAAGATATACAAAGAAAACCCGCTGAGTTTTTTGCCGGATCTTTTCATTTGAGGTCGTGTTCCAATCCGGTGGTAGTGTAAAAAAATATATATGTAACTGACAATTTGTAAGTGCCTCCGTAGTCCTATGCAAATAAAGGCATTTTATTTCATTTTAAGACATACTGTTTTTACCTTTTTAAATTATTAGTATTACGGCAATCTCCAAAGAAGAGTAATTTAAACCCGTCATTTAATTTTAATTTTAATTTTAATTTAAGTATTTATTTTTCATTCTATATACCTAATTTTCTAAAGAGTTTCTGTCCTTGTGATAACATACATAATATTTTGATGTATATTATTATTTATATTTTCACAAAGACAGAAACTCTTTAGAAAATTGTTTTAAAACTAAACCCTCAAACCAACTAAACTTTTGGTTGTTTCATAAATAAAATTTGTCTAACCCTATTTACACAAGCATTGCTTGTAACATTCTCTTCACACGATTCCTAAACGCCGAATAGCGTGCCACAAAACATTTGGTTGAATCGCGCTTATCGCTACATGTATTGTATGTTGTAACACATTTGCCGTGGATAATCAGATAGTGAGATGCCGGATGGCCCGTCGATTTACCGAAATACATTATCGTATGAAATTTTGCATGTATTAAACATTGTTGTATGTACAACCCAACCATTATTGTCTCACTGCTGGGCACGAGTCTTCTCTCAGAATGAAAGTTTTAGGCCATAGTCCACCGCACTGGCCTAGTGCGAATTGGTGGACTTCACACACCTCCGAGAACTTTATGTTTAAAGAACTCTTGGGTAAGTAGATTTTCTCACGATGTTTTCCTTCACCGAAAAGCAGTGATAATTAATTACTAATACGCGCATAAATCTGTGGTGCGTGCCTGGGTTTGAACCTCAGACCTCTCGATTGAGAGTGCAAGTTTTAACCATTAGGCTATCACTGTTCTTTTGTATATGAAGTAGTAAACGAGCATGCAGTCCAAATGGTAAATGGCTACTGCTACCCATGGACATATGTAAGTGATTTCCTAGGGAACAGAAGGTTCTATCTGAAGTCACACAGACTCGTTGCTATTGTTGTTAATGTTGATATTGTTGTCTGAGCTTACTATAAAATATCTCTTAGTTGTCACAGTCCACACGATACATCTTGTGAGTAATCTTTATGAACTCGTAACAGCAGATCTTCCTTCACAAATTAAAGTGATTCATGGAAAGCGCTGTAAAATTTTGGACTAAATAATTTACAAAATTTTGAAATTATTATTAGGGAGAACCTTTATATGTATCTGTGCAGCATGGTTTATAATTTTCTCTAACGATAAAACAAAGGTTTTTGTTTTTTACTATACATATGCGAAACTTGAAATAACTAAACTACATTCAATCCAAAAATGAGTAATACTTACAAGACATAATTTAAAATTATAACTGGTCAGTTTCGCTCATCGCAGGTATGTGCACATGGTATATTAAGTATGTACAAAATTATTTAGGTCAAATATAAATAATCACGGTTTATTACTACTTTTAAAAGATCTTTAAAACATTTCTATGCTACTAAACCCACTGGTAAAATAGCTTAACATAACTTTTCTAAAAAAATCCCATTCCGAGTTTTTTTAAGAAACACATCCTTAACGTTCTCAATGACTTTAAGAGAAAACCAATAAATCAGGAACGGACCAAAGTCCAATATTGTTCGCAAATATAGGGTGAATATTTGCCGCCAATATACGAGATAATGCAACCTTCGTGTCCATCAAGTGCGCTGCAGAGATTAATTCTACAGACGACCTTCCGAAAGCTTGCGGCGCGAGTGATAGCGACAAGCGGGGACGAACCTTGTACTTTAAATAACCTGTGCAGTTCGGCCTTGATTGAATAGTTTTTGTGTTGGATAATAAATTGTTAATAGCTGATTCTTTGCAAAATTATACTTTGCTCATGTTGATTTCAGCTTAGGTTTAATGAATTTATCCTCAAAAAGACACATTGTCACTTACTTGAGAACAATAGCATAATAAAAGTTTTACAATTTGTCGTTCGTTACAATTATAGTTACAAGTTACAGTAACTTTGTAAACTTGTAGGTAGTTATCGGCTTATAGGTAGTTGTCGGCTCTCTTTTGTAGGAGATGACAATCTTAGTTCTCAGGAGTGCTAGTCCCGCATCTGTGATTGACTTTAAAAAGGGCCTTAGAACATCAACAATGTCCATGGGCGTCAGTTCTCACTTCCATCCACGCCTTTTGAGGTCCACTGCTGGACATAGGCCTCCCTTAAACGGTTCCACTTCAACCGGTCCTATGCCCGTTGAATCAAACGGTTTCCCACTGTCGTCTTCAAGCATCGGTCCACCTAGTGAGGAGGCGACCAGTAGTCACTTACCATCAGGTAAATTACAAGCTCGTTTGCTACTTCAATCTTATTAAAAATATCGCTTAATATGACTTGAAATACATAAATAACTAAATCTATTATATTCTTTTCAAATGTTAAACTTTTAAAGGTCAATGTTATCTTTTATACATTCAACTGAAGAAACATCTCAATTCAATAGTAAAAAATATCTTTACAACGGTATAATATGAATATAAAAATTAAATATTTACAGAAAATATGTTTCAGAATTTGACACTGTTTTAAAAGTTTAAAGATTTCTGCCCTCATCAGCTGCGCTACAGAAATTAATTCAACAGACGACCTTCCGCGAGAAGGCCACGAATGCTACACTATTTGTCAGATTGAAATAGTTGCTGCTGGGAAAAATATGATGATAATTAATTTCAGTTTTAAATGCTAAAATGTTTTTGACAGACATGTATATCTGTTACCAAAACTTTGTTCGATAATATTAATGTATTTTTATTTTAAGTTAAAAAATAATATTTTTTCATGCTTTTTATTCGGTATCCACTCCAACTAATATATTCTTGTATATTTGGTTATGTTGTATTTATTTTGTCTTTTTCAGTTATTCATAAATTTTAGCAAATGATTTCTCTGTTTTATATCTCTGTAATTTATTACATATTTTTTAATGTCTTTAAAACTTTGCGTCAAATATTTATAAAACGTTTTATACATTTATAACTATCTAACTTTAATAGTATAACTTTCCAATTCTCCTCGTTTATCTGCTTTTCAAACATATTCCTGATATGATTTGATGAATTAAGGATAGCTATAGGATTTTGTGATTATTGCAAATTAAATTAAAAAAAAAATACTGACAGTATACTGACAGTCAAATCAATATTTTATAAAATTAAATAAATAATAAATAAAAGTTTATTATAATATATTTACGGTTACAGGGAAGGAAATTAGCGCTATAAACATAATAATAAATAAGTACACGAGATATGAGTTGCACTTAGTATAATTTTTGTGGAATCTATTTGCCTCATCCCTGGAAGACATTTGACATTGAAGTTTTGTCATCAGAAAACTATTTACAACTAAAACTAAATATTTTACAAGTAATACAATCTACAATATAATTTTTCGAAGTTCTACTCATCATTTACAACAAAAAATAATATATGTCCAACGTCTTGGATTGTTTTAAAACATCAGTGAAGTGAAGTGATTGATGTAGTGATTATTTTCTGTGTATATTTTTAGATTACCTTTTATATCTTAATTTATATCATTTATAGTTATAGTTTTTTATGCCTGTTGTTCCCATCTCAAGCACAGGTACCTGTAGCCCGTCTAGCGATGTTGCCTATCTAAATTCAATTAAATGTAATTTATGCTCTCAGCCACGGGTTTTCAAAGGAAAAAGAGGATTAAACATTCACATTGGTAAGATACATAAAGATGTGTCTTTGCAATATGATAGTTCAACTCCCCACCTTCAACAATCTCTTCCAAATTCTTGTCCAACATCATTAAATAAATCGTTTTCAGAAACTCTAAGCTTTTTTAAAAATAACGTAGCAATAGTAAAAAGAATACCAAGAGGTGCTCGTTTTGCAGTTGCTACAAGTCTTTCTCAAAGTATTAGGAACGTAATTTTACAAAATTCTATTGAAAGTTGGGAGCATTTATTAACATTCACGTATTTCAAATTACATGCAAAAAAAGAAGGCAATGCATCTTTGACTAAAATTATCAAAAATAACTGTAATAACCCGACATCTTTTGACATTTTTACAAAAAATAAAAACATTTTTCAGAAAAATATTTACAAGAAAATTGAAAACAAAGTAAATGAAGGTGATGTCAAAGGTGCATCAACTTTGTTATTTTCTAATGACACCATCGCTCCGGACTGTCACGATACTCTTTCGGCCCTTAAAGACAAGCATCCGTCTGCTCCTTTAAAACTTCAACTCCCAGATCCACCACTATCTGATGACAGCGTTTTACAGGTAAATGCAAAACAAGTTTTATCGGCAATAATGTCTTTCAAGAATGGCTCTGCTGGAGGCCTGGATGGTCTTTCACCACAACATTTGAAAGATCTTACTTGTGGTGCAACAGGCGAAGCTGGCAGAGCCTTACTTGAAGACATTACTTGTCTGATAAACTTAATGCTTGAAGGAAAAATAAATAGTAACATTACCGCCATCTTATACGGTGCCAATGTTTGTGCATTACAAAAAAAAGATGGCGGTATAAGGCCTATTGCAGTGGGTTGCACGTTTCGCCGCCTAGCTTCCAAAGTTTGCTGCAAGTCAATTGTAAAAACAATCAATGAGAAATGTGCACCAGAACAACTTGGCTTTGGAAGCAAAGGTGGGTGTGAGGCTGCAGTCCACGCAACACGTACCTTTTTATTAAATAATGGAGGTGAAGTTTTATTGAAGTTAGATGTCAAAAATGCATTTAATTCAATTGATAGGGGCACCATGCTACAAGAAATTAAAAAAAATGTACCGTCTATATACAAATATATTTGGCAATGCTACAATTCACCTTCAAAATTAATGTACCGAACCCATTCCATTTGGTCAGCAGTTGGTTGTCAGCAGGGTGACCCCCTTGGGCCGGCCATTTTTAGTTTAGCTATTCACCCTATTATTAAACAATTAAATTCCAAATTTAACATCTGGTATTTAGATGATGGCACAATAGGTGGTGAGGTGAGTTCAGTCCTTGGTGATTTAGAATTACTAACAAAAAAATTTAGTGAAATTGGTCTCGATTTAAATTTTTCGAAATGTGAATTATTTATTAATTCAAATAGATCCGAAGAAGAAAAACTACAAATTCTTAACAAATTTAACGTTTTGGCACCTAACATTAAAATTCTAGATAAGGACTCCCTTACCATACTAGGTGCACCAATTTTTGTAGATTCTCTAAAATCATTTACTGAAAATCAAATTAGAAAATTCCATTGCGTTTCAGAGAGATTATTTAAAATTAACTCTCATATGGCCTTTTTTATCATCCGTAGTTGTCTTTTCGCCCCTAAATTTGTTTATTTTCTTAGATGCAGCCCTTTTTTCAAATTCACTAATATTTTAACTGAAATTGATTCTATTATCCATAGTACACTATCAACTTTATTTAATTGTCATATTTCGGACCGAGCTTGGACCCAAGCCTCTTTACCTATTAGATACGGTGGTTTGGGTATACGCAAAATTTCTAGTATTTCTCTTCCAGCTTTTTTATCTTCGACTCATAGTACGCAACAATTAGTTTCAAAAATATTGACAAAAACACAAATTAATTATGATGTTGCGTATATGAGTGAAGCTAAATCTGCTTGGTCGTTGGCCTGCCCAAATCAAAATTTTCCCAAATTATTAAGTATTCAAAAATTGTGGGATGAGCCCCTCTGTAAATTAGCTCATGAATTACTCTTAAATTCTTCAGTTGATATTACAGAGCGGGCACGTCTATTAGCAGTTTCAGAACGTGAGTCCGGTTTCTGGCTACAGGCTCTTCCATCGAGCAACATAGGGACACTTTTAGATAATACAACATTGTCCCTATGTTTGTGCCTGCGACTTGGGTTAAAAATTAATGAGCCACATCGTTGTGTCTGTGGAGAAGGTGTTGATCAGGCAGGTCATCACGGTCTGTCTTGTCAACGCAGTGCTGGCCGGATGTCGCGCCACGCGAGCATCAACGATGTCATCCGTCGGGCTCTTGTCACCATCAACGTACCGGCTACTCTGGAGCCGAAAGGTATTGTACGTGATGATGGCAAGCGGCCGGATGGTTTGACACTCGTGCCCTGGAAAAAGGGGAAGTCCTTGATATGGGATGGTACATGTGTTGATACATTGGCGCCATCTCATATACAGGCAACTTCGATGCACGCTGGTGCGGCAGCCGAATCTGCAGAAACTGTGAAGCGGCGCAAATATGCAGCCATTTCTAAGGACTACATATTTGTGCCGTTTGCAGTAGAGACGATGGGACCGTGGGGACCAGAAGCGAAACAATTTTACAAAGAGTTGTCTTCACGCCTGATTGACGCCTCCGGTGACCCGAGAGCTGGAGCTTACCTCGGCCAACAAATAAGTTTAGCAATACAGCGAGGTAATGCTGCTAGTGTCTTGGGTACATTTCCAAGGGGCAGCGATTTGGCTCATTTATTCTATTTATAATTGTAAATTTTTAGTAAATAAACCTATGTATTATTTTCTAAATAACCTGGATAAAGAAAATATACAATAAATATTATTGCAAATTAAATTTATATAGTATTAAATTTGACAATCTCATAAGAAAAAAAACAATTTAACGATTTTATTTACATACTAAACTACATGCTATGCATTATACATACTCAATTTATTATTGCACTAGCACAGTGGATCTTAACTTAACTTAACCTTTTAGTGAAGAAGTACAATTTGGAAAAATATTTGTCTACCCATGGACCACCAGCTGTATGAGGATGTATTTTTTTTATAAAATATGCATACATTGTTGTTCAAAGCAAACAATATTTTATGCGTTTTCGGCGTACTCTTTACCAACTCCTGAACCTTGGCTCTGTCACAGCGGTGCCTCTCTGTCCGCAACTTGACTGTCACTGTGTTGACTTCTTACTTTAACATTTTTTGGATGGCTTCGTGAACGACTTCGAGTGTTTCCAGGGACCTCTGGGATAGGGGAAAATATCTCTACTATAAAAAAGTTTAAGGCATAACGAAGTGCAGATTCTTAAAATACCTTAAAAAGGATAAGTAAAATCAACTAACCACTTGTTTTTTTTTCTCCACTACCTTTTCTACTCTGTAAAAACATACTATATGCAGTATTTAACACGAACATAACTTCGAAAATTAATAATGCATGCGAGGAACTCAAATACAGGGTAAGGTATTTATTTATTTGTATTGGTATATGTATTCAAAATAAGTATTTATTTATATCCTAAAATCGCTTCCACTGCGGCCCCACCCTCATTCCTCACTAAGATTGACAGGCGGAATATGGCGAATAATCAGAACATAATGCCAATGGAATGGCGATTTTGTGCCAATATGGCGTGAAAAGCTATTATATCCAATTTCATTTGATCACGATCTGTGTTGAATAATTCCCACATAACCATAAATCATTATGTATTGCTGATAATACATCATGTTATACGGAAATGGGTGGCTGTAGATGTTAACAAAAAGGCAACTTGTTTTTTCTTATTTCTACGTCTTATGTCTATTTGTAAGCTCCGTCCGTAGATAAAAATTACCCACATTTGTGTAGATTTTTCTTTTTATAACATTCGGGTACAACCCATTATTGTCCCACTGCTGGGCACGGGTCTGCTCTCAGAATGAGAGAGTTTTAGGCCAAAGTCCATCGCGCTGGCCAAGTGCGAATTGGTGGACCACTGGCCAAGTGCGAATAGGTGGACAAATATAAAATTGAAATACCAAATGTTTATGCAGTCCATCTGATAGTATATGGTCACTGCCGCTACTGAACATCTGTAAGCAACTTCATATAGAAAAGGGGTGCTATTTGAAGTCAATCACTGATACGTTGCTACTGCCGAGGACTAAGATGGTCGCCTTTAATGAAAGGGAGCCGACAACCACGCCCTTTCACCGAAAGGCAAGGCAGTGGTTGTCTCTGTAGTTGCGGGACCAGGATAGGGCTACGGTATCCCCCACCTGGCGTAAGAGGCGACTAAAAGGGTCTTTTTTTGGGGTTTCGGGCGGTAAGAGTGGGAGCTCGAGCTGTCTAGCCAAGCGATCCCGGGTAGGACGACGACATGTGTGCCCACACGCCGTCATAAACACCAGGAGGCGTAGTGAGTACAAATTCTCACTGGGAAGAGCCCGAATGAGACATGGCACTCGGAGGACTCCAGTTTGTTCCACTGGAGATCCCGGATTCCTCTACGCAGCGCTGAGGATGGCCACCGGGGGAGTTTTAGTGAGGTAAAAATCCCACATAACCCGGCGTTACTCCCACGGCGTCGGGTACTTTATGAAAGTTTCGAAGACAAAAAAAAAGGTGTGGCGATAGTAGCTCCCTTGTTGAACCCTACTTGTACTACCTTGAAAATCTACAAGGCAGATTTAAGCAGTCGGATGCGGTCAGGAATTTGATGGGTGACCGCTAATAGCTGTATCTACAGTTTTGTGCTTAAGAGAGCACTTTAAATCGTCTACTCAGATTTTTAAATTGAATCGTAGTCATTAAATCTTGTCTGGGACCTTGAACGTTGTTTGAAAAGCTAATACGAATCGGCAATTAACCCGTAGATTCCTTCTCCAATTGGTTTTTAAGATTTGAATTGTGTAAAAAATATGTAGGTACTAAGTGTTTCAAGCCTTTTCCAGTTGTGACGAGTGTTATTAAACAGAAATATGTGTGCGGTGTTACTTACGTAGTTGAAACGCAAAGTTCTATCATTTTATATATGTCTAAATTAATATGAATAAAATTAAGGTCCTTACAAAAGGGTCTCTACGAAAACATTAACCTACTTACGATTGTCTTTATGGTTCCCTTATTCATCTAGATGTAATCTTATGTTTTCACTTAATATACCTTTAGAGACATGTACGCTGTAACGCTGCAAACTGATTAAAGTGAGAGCAAATTAGCGAACTTTGGACACTCCATTTCAAATATATTGAAGGGCATACTAAACCGATACGTCGCAAATTCAGTATGCCGTTAACATTTGCCTACTGGGGACACAGCCTTAAAGTATTTATTTCTTAGTTAATGCTCTATACGCCAAAAATATGACTTAATAAATCCTCTAACTAGGTTAAGTACTTGTTAGTCTCAAGAATAAAAGCCAAATTAATCTTAATTTATTTTAAGAACAGCTATAAAAATCTTAAATCTTGAAGGGATTATTATAATTAATTCTAAGAACCACTTATTTTGTTACAGCGACGTAATTATTAAGTTTATGATACTCGTATTGCCCAGTGGGTGAAAGTCAAGTTTTATGTTATAAATATCAAGTCATTTTTTGTCTACAATTTCCACCAATTAAAATTTATTTTTAACGCCATTTGTTATACACTTTTTGTTATTTCTTTATGTTTTAGCTCATCAAGAATTTAAATAAGCGAACTTTATTTTAGACTGGTACTAGCTTAAGCCCGCAGCTTCGCCCGCGTTAAAAAAATCGATGTATCGATTGTCCCGTGGGAATAAGATATTTTCCTACGTAAAAAGTAGCTTATATGTTAATCCAGAGTGCCAGGTAATTCCCTACCAAATTTTATGGAAATCGCTCCAGCCGTTTAGACGTGAAGAAGTAACAAACATAGACTTACAAACTTCACCTATATAATATTAGTATAATTATCGTGGAATTGATACATTTTAATAGGTAAACCCGTTATGGTACTTGCGATACACGGTTTTCGTTTTGTTTTTATAACATTTTTTTATGTTGGTCTGTTAACACGTTGTTTCTTGCTTCGCTACTATTTTCATAAGACTGGAGTAGCAAACGAGCAAGCAGTGTACGTGATGGTAAACGGTCTGTCATGGTAACTGTCATGTAACGCGATGGTTACTGTCCCAGAAGTAAATCGCAGATGCTCCTCGCTAGGACTACGATGGTCGTCTCATGTGAAAGAGATGTACCTTATTCAGCAAAACGCATGAACTCACACGCTTTCTACACTCATAGCCCGACACTAGGATTTTCCATGGACCCACACAAGGCGAATACACAAACACCCAGACCCACAAATTGAATCTAAACTCATCATTCAGATACCTGTCTGCCCTGGAATCGAACCCGGAACCCATTGCGCGTCAGACCGGTAAGGTAACCGCTGCGCCACGCGGGTCGTCAATGAAGAACATAAGTTTATGTAACTTCTAATAAGGATTGGCGGTACATATTTAACTTTTGCTATTTTCGTAGACGTTCTGATGTCGCGACAGATCGTCACTAAAAGCATGAAAATTTCATTTCAACTCTACTTCGTGACTAAAATATATAAAACACGTCATAAGAACTTTCGGTGGAGCAATTGCGTAACTTCCCAGACTTTAGACAGACTTAGCACTAAAAACAACAGACAGAACTATTTTTAGATGTATAGATATTATTTAGTATATTAGAGCTATTCTTATAACTATTAAATCAATTGAAAGACTAACGAAGTATCTTTTCGGTGAAGGAAAACATAGTGAGGAAAGCTACACACCCGAGCTTTCTTAAAAAAAAAAGTTTTCGGAAGTGTGTGAAGTCCACCAATTTGCACTTGGCCAGCGCGGTGGACTATGACCTAAAATTCTCTCATTCTGAGAGAGTACCTGTTCTCAGCAGAGGGACAATAAAGGGTTGACAATTATGATCTTTCCGTTGAATTTAATTTAATATTATCAACAGTAATTTATTTAGATCTAATAAATAACGTTCAGTGATAAAAGGTATGAAACTCAGTTCATCTTAAAATCCATTTTTTTTATCTGATTGAAGCAGCAAACGAGCTTACAGTCCATCTGATGGTAGGTGCTCACTGCCGCCCATGGACATCTGTAAGCAACTTCAAATAGAACATGTGTTCTATCTGAAGTCAATCAAAGATGTATTGCTATTCCCGAAGACTATGACGGTCGCCTCATTTAGAAGTGTGTCGGCAACCACACCCTTCCACTGAAACGCAATAAATTCTTCACGCTAGAAATATGTGTGGCGGTGGTACTTCCCTGGTCGAAATATCGGTATCGGTGGTAGTTCTACCACACGAAAAATAGACCATCCACCTACCTCTAAAAATGCTTTTTTGCAACCAAAAAACTTGTTATTCTAAAAATAAATATACCACATGTCAAAACCATCTGAATGTATTACTTAAAAAACGTGTACATTTTGTAAATAAAAATAAAATCGTAACATACGTCTATTTTTTAAAATAATAATAATAATAACCTTTATTCGCATAAATTACAACACATATAAGCTTATAAGATAAAAAAATACACGAGATACAACACAGGAGAAACAAAAAAAACTATACAATATTATGAGGAATAAATAACCTCATGTAATATGTACTGCAACCACCGCGAAAAATAAACTACAAATGTTTACACTGCATTCGAAATAAAACATTGGATACAGATATTTAAATTATTTTACAAATGAATGCTAAACGGAATTAATAGCTCTATTAATACAAACAACTTTATATTCCAATCAAGTCCCGCACATTAAAACTCGCGCAGAATAGCAATGGACTAATTTCATTTACTAAAACTACAAATACTCCTAAACCAAAATATTAATATGTATTGGAAAAGGTTTTCGCACTAAATATAAACTACCGAATAGACCAGTAATAAAACCTGTTCAATAGACAATACTCAGGTTTTATTTTGGGTATTTCATGATATCATCTTTTTTTTTTTGTTTTTTTGACGGGGAGGAAAGCTTCAAACACACCGGAGCATTGAGAGAGACTCCGGGTTATGTGTGATTTTTACCCACAAAATTTCCTCGGTGGCCTTTCTCAGCGCCTGTGGAAGACCCCGGGATCTCCAATGGAACGCACCGGTGCCCCTAGCGCAGCATCCCTCATGGGCTCGTCTCTTGGAGGACGTGTAGCTGTCCCCCTGCACCTTCTGGTGTCTACGACGACATGCAGCCACATAAGCCGCCGTCCTTCTCGGGGTTGCTGGTTGGGCAGTTCGGGCGCCTCGAGCCGCCCGCAACCCCAGGAGCCCGCTTTTAGTCGCCTCTTACGACAGGCGTCGGATACCGTAGCCATATTCTACTCCCCGACTACACGGGAATTCATTATATCACCTAGCATCCCATCTATTTTTAGCGTGAAGCAGTTCTTAGGTTTCGGTAGGTTTTGGTTGTCGATGCTGGATGCTGGTTGTTGTGATCTTAATGCTCGATGTTATCATTCTATCATTGAATTCGGATAAAACATGTGTTTTCCATGAAGTAACCAACAGATGTCCAAATTGTCAATTTTCGGTAGTGACCACTTACCAAGATGGATAATATAAGTTTATATCTGCTGACATACAAGACGACTATCGTAGTCTTCACGAGTTGCAAATTATTATCTTATCTTATAGCTTTAGATAGCATTTGTTCTATATATTTTTTTTATTTGACTGAAGTAGCAAACGAGCATGCAGTTCACCTGATGGTAAGTGGTCACTGCCGCTCATGGACATCTGTAACCAACTTCATACAGAACATAGGTTCTATCTGAAGTCAAACACAGATGCGTTGCTACTCCCGAGGACTATGATGGTCGCCTCATGTAAAAGTGTGCCGGCAACCACACCCTTCTATTGAAACGCACAAAACGCTTCACGCTAGAAATAGGTGTGGTGGTGGTACTTTCCCGGTCTAACTACACTGGCTCTACCACCTTCACTTCTATATGAAGTTATTTACAATTGTCTTCAAGCGGTAGTGGCTACTTACCACCAGATGGGATAATCTCATTTGCCACATGAATCGTATAAAAATGTATGCAAATATAAGTATCCAATATCCAATCTAATATAATATATATAGTGCTAAAATTAACACTAAAACTAACTGAAAACTAAATTTAACAACGCTCATTTTTAAGACCTTATATCAATTATTCAATTGAATTCTCAAAAACAAAACTCTAAATAAAGTCTAAATACAGGATAGCCTAACTCGGTATCCAGCACCGTCCACAGATTATCTTAAATTATTGTCACTATTTTCTTTCTTTATTTCTTGTACTTATTTGTTAGTAGACTTGTCGTACTGCGCGGCGGTGAGCGGTACATCGTTACGTTAGCTTTTAAAACGCCATTAACAAGCAAATTATGTGTTGTGTGTTGTTTTGGATGTGGATGCATAAACATTGCAATAATGAATAAAATCATTAATGCAATGTATATTCATTATTATTATTTTTTTATTTGAAATAAATGAGTTATCCTCTGTATAGTATTAAGTTAGTGATAAATTTTAAAAAATGTACATTGCAAGATATCTCCAAAAACAACATAAACTTACAGTTTACATTGCATTTTTTTATTTTTTTAAGTTAGACCTAACAATATGTAGTTAGGCTATGCTATTTTTATGAGCACAAATGCAAAAATCATATTATATCCTATGAAGAGCAGTATAAACATTTCATCTGAAGGCTCGCTTGCGTTACTACTACCTCGCTCCCAGTATACTGCACGTAGTTAGACAATCCCAACTGTCCTTATTCTCATACTTATGAAGTAGACGGAGATAATAGTCATTTTTTGTAGCTACAACTTTATTTTTTCTCACAATACAACATTCTGCAGTATTACTTTGTTTCAATAAACATTGAATTGTTTGGGAAATATTTTACGTTGAAATAGTACAAAAATATTTTGTTGAAAATTAAAGTTTTATTCATGAAAAAGTCTCATAGACCTCTATGTTTTATTTTAAAGGTGCTTCGTTCGATGAACTCGTTTTAATTAAACTGTTAGCTATATTTTAATAAAGGCTTTATAATATAACGTCATAGAGCAGTGATAGTCTAATGTTTGCAACTTGCCCTCTCGATTGGGAGGTCCGAGGAAAGGCACGCACCACCCACACACCCGTCAGTTCTTTAAATAAAAGTTCTCATGTGTGTGAAGTTCACCAATTCGCACTTAGCCAGCGCGGTGGACTATGGCCTAAAACTCTCTATTTCTGAGAGAAGACCCGTGCCCAGCAGTGGAACAATAATGGGTTGGCAGCAATATAACGTTACTTTTCATATCATGGTCCGCGTCCCAATTGCGTGCCTAATGCGATGAAAATTATTTTGAGTCTAGATATTTGTATGCTAATTTTTAGGGTTCCCCATTCGTAGGGTAAAAACGAAACCCTATATCTAAGACTCTGTTGCCCGTCTGTATGTCACCAGAATGTATTTCATGAACCGTGATAGCTACGCAGTTGAAATTGTAACAGTTGATGTATTTCTTATTATGATATATATGCATATATGCATATAAAGAAATATTGAAAACGGAAAAAAATAAGTATTTAAGAGGGGGCTGTAATACTACAAAATTTTATTGTCACGATAACGGTACGGAACCCTTCGTGCGCGAGCTCAACACGCACTTAGCAACAAACAATTTAGTAACAAGTTAAACAAAGTTACAAGATAAATACCGTTTATCGTCAAAACTTAGTGTGGAGTGCCTAAACAGCTATTATTGAATCAGGGTGTATCCCCGATGGCCTGTCTGAAGCTTGACAATATAATTACCGAAGTGCTGATGAATGCAGACAACTATTTTAAGTGATAGGGATGCTCCGTTTAACTTTCACCCGACTATGTCATAAAGAGTGTAATGATTTTCGAGGGTATATAAGCATGGTTTTTTTTATCTGACTGAAGTAGCAAACGAGCATGCAGTTCACCTGATAGTAAGTTAGTAAGTGGTCACTGCCCCTCATGGACGTCTGTAATCAACTTCATACAGAACATGGATTCCATCTGAAGTCAATCGTAGATGCGTTGCTAGTCCCGAGGACTATGATGGTCGCCTCATATAGTGTGCCGGCAACCACACCCTTTCATCTCGCGTCAGAAATGCTTCACGCTAGAAATAGGTGTGGTGGTGGTACTTCCCCGGACAACTTCACTGGTTCTACCACCTTCAATATGATCTATCTGAACGTATTGGTTATATGTAGGTATCACATATGACATATCATTTGAATTTCAGTTTGCAGAGTTGAGTTGAGTTGTGAATGTCGGATGTAACTTCGATGAGAATTTAGGATTCTCTTCATCTCAAGGATATTAAAAATAATATTTGAAGTGTTATAGTTACTTTCTTTATTTATGACGTGCACGTACTACAGTAGGTAGGTATATGATAGTAAAGAGTTATTTATTTACCTAGTCATTCTTTAGAATACTTTCATTTCAACCTTATGAAGGCACTTCATACGTTTTTTTAAGCATGTGTATTGGCTCTTATTGTTATGTATAACACTTTTATTTTTTTAGTTAATATTTTTTATGGCCACAATTTTTCGTAACTTTTTATATCTTTATATATATCTTTTTCGTTCATTTTCTGTCTATAAAAATTTGCATTAATGTTTCGCATTCAGCACTAACGTAGTTCTTCAGCGAACACTACACAAGTTAATAATTGGAAATTACACACACACTTTATAGACACGCTTTCTACACTCATAGCCCCACAGGAGAAATGGAACACCCAGACCCAGAAAAGAAATCTCAATTCATCATTCAGATACCTCCTCGGGAATCGAACCCGGGACCCATTGCGCGTCAGACCGCTATGGTAACCGCTCCGCCACGCGAGATTTAATCTCTAATGCTTAAAAAAAGCCACGCACATCCCTAGAATGTAAATACCTAATTAGAAAGTTTTGCGCCAACACAAAGTTTGACTCTAGAGACGCGATCCCAGCTAAATGCAGTTTTCCACAATTTAATCTGAACCGATTTAATCCTTGTGTTAAGAAATCTCTACTACTAAAAATAGATAGACAAAAGTTTGCACTCAAACTTTTCTTTGATGGCTTTCCTGCATTGTGTGTAGTATCTTTAGATTTAAGTTCCATTGCAAGCAAGTTGATGTCTCTAATATTAAAGATAACTCACTGTTTGTATACATGTCTCGACCCTAAAAGCTTTTATTTAACTGTTTGTCCGGTTTCTTTGTTTTGTTTGGTTTTCACCCGGTCAAACATTCATACATTTGTACATTGCAGCTTACAGGAATACATATATAATTCTTGTTTTATAGCTAGCAGATACATTTTTTTTTTTGTTTTCGAGGGGGAACCCTTCCAAAGGTACCCGACGCCGTGGAAGCGACGCAGGGTTATGTGGGATTTTTACCGCACTAAAACCCCCTCGGTGGCCGTCCTCAGCGCTGAAAAAGAGGTCTCCGGGATCTCGAAACGACTTCAACCGGAATCCTCCGAGCGCGCTGCCCCATCGGGCTCCTCCCAGATGGGCGGCTGGATTGCCTGACCGAACGGTTCGAGCTCCCACTCTAGCCGTCTGCAACCCCGGAAGCCCCTTTTAGTCGCCTCTTACGACAGGCAGGGGATACCGTAGCCCTATTCTGACACAGCAGTTCTGACGGCTACAGGGACGAGCAGATACAATCTATCTATCTAACCTAAAAACTTGCACACCATCACTATGGTAAATTGTGAGCATAGTAATATAGAAGTAAGATCTTTTGTTTCCACAATTTTGGCAAATAAATATTCATTCATTCATTCATTCAACCCTTGTTCTATATGAAGTTGCTTACTGATGTCTATGGATGGAAATGATCACCTACCATCAGGTAGTATGCACATTTACTATTTCAACCTGAAAAAATATATACAAAATGCAAACGCAACCTCTCCAATCTACACGTAGCAAGACTACATTCACTATTTAGCAAACAGAATTTACGACTTCATCAGCATGTAAGAAACACACGCCTACATATACATAGGCAATTTTTTGGCCTGACATCATAACAAAACGGTTTCAGGCATCTGACTCGAAGGTCGATCATAGGTCGGGGATAAATTGTTAGCAAACATTCATCCTTCGGATGAAATATCGGGCCCTTCCCGACGACACCGGATCGGATTGGAATGCATTTATTTAAGTGTGAGGCTAGGAATTACTTTGGAGTTCTCTTAACCTATTAGTTCTGACTGAATCTGGATAGGCCATTACAGTTTAATGGTTGAAGGTCGGCCTCCAAATTGAAGTTCCGAAGTTCGAGTTTTATTAAACGCATCGTATTAGAAATTATTTAACACTGTTTTACAGTGAAGGAAAACATCGCATGAAAACCAGTCCGCCTGAAAGATATTAAAAAAACAAATCACAGTTGTGTAAAGTCGACTAATTCGTACTTGATCAACGCCTTCTATTAAAATCTCTCGTTTTAAACTGAAAAGACCCGTTTTCAGTGGGACAGGTGATCATTGAAGCATTGCTACTGGTCTGAAATTTCAGGACTAAGCCAGAATCCATCATGTTGGACATGATTTCAATATAATAATCAGCAATATTTTAGAAATACTTCCTATGTTTTTAAGCATTGTAATATTTACATATTTTTTGGCAGGCGGTAGAACCAGTGTAGTTCGATCTGGGCGGCACCACCGCCACATATATTCTAACGTGAAGTATTTCTTGCGTTTCGATGGCAGGTTGTGGTTGCCAGCACGCTTTTATATGAGGCGACCATCCTGGTCTTCGGAAGTAGCAACGCATCTCTGATTGACTTCAGATGGAACCCATGTTCTGTATGTAGTTGATTACAGGTATTCATGGTCGACAGAGACCACTTACCATCAGGTGGACTGCATGCTCGTTTGCTAGTTCACTCAGATAAAAAAAAAAATATCATTCCCTTTCCAAAAAACAAAACCTTCCAAAGAGTGCTCAGCACTTTTGCGAGTACTATAAAGTTTTGCGTAGCGACAAGGACGAGAGTTGTAACATTATTTGTAACCAAGCCAAAATAATTAAATTTCCTCTTTAGGGGATGCCTACGTCATAATAGTAATCCGCTGTCTAAATTTCATGTTTCTAGCTTCAGTGGTCTAGGCTCCGCGATGATGAATAAGTCAATCAAAACAAGTCCTATTAATAGTATTAATGCGAAAGTTTGTGGGGATTCACGAAAACTACAGATCGGATTTCGCTGAATTTGGGACACAGAAAGTTTGTGACTTGGATTACACGTGAAATACTTATTATCTTGGTAGATGTGACCGAAGCGGGTAAGGCCGCGGTGATAATATAGTTTTTTATAACTAAAAAAATGCTTACTACACTCATAGCCTTACAGTAGGATTTTCTCCTGTGTCGTGTGTGCCGTGAACATACACAAAGACAAATATACAAACACCTAGATCCAGAACAAGAATCTAAATTCATCATTCAGATACTGCCTGGCCAGGAATCGAACCCGAAACCCACTGCGCCTACTACGCGTGCACGCTTTGTATATTTGTAGGTAGACGACAAGGTCAAAAAGTATTGTGTTAAATCTAATTTACAGTTCGTATACAAAGAGGTCCATTTACCTACAATTGAGGGCCATACACAAAAACTGATCTCGAATGCAAAGGTCGTGTTTATTCACGTATTAAATGTAGACTCTACTGTCCCTCCAGAGAAACGTGATAAGAAACCTTAAATGTTAACTTTTTATTGGGAAATTTTATTGCTAAATGTTTTGACCTCGTTTAAATTGCTAAGGCTTTGACGAATATTGATGCTGTTTCCTAATCATTGATATATTTTTTTAGTTTATAGACATTTATTCTCAAAGACAGCACAGGTCACTTACATGAAAATATAAACAAAAATATAAATAAAGATAAAACAGTTGTTAGTCATTTTAATGTAACGCATTTAGTAATAATTTATTTCATAGTGAATAATTTTCTAAACTATATTTTGATAGTTTGGTCTTAAATGCGTTAAATGAGAGTACATTTTTTACTCTTGTTATAAAGTTTTGCTCCGTCAAAAGTCAATGTTTTTGTACCATAAGATGTTCTAATTTTTGGTAAGGCAACGAAGCCATCCAGAAAAGTAGAGCCATCTTTAGCAAAACACAAATTACTATATTTGACGGGTGTAAGGACTTGGTTTTGAACCATAAGGCCCCAGCGTAAGAGTCTATATTTTAAGTGATTTTATTAATTCAAAATGAATTTTATGTTACTAGCCTGAGTGAAGTAGTTTTTGTAAAAGTTTACAGCTTGAATGAAATAACAAACAAGCATGCATTCCACCTAATTGTAATTGACAACTGCCGGCTTAGTACATCTATAAACAACCTCTATCTAACCTTATGACCTATATTGTTAAAGAAAAAGTTTAAGCCTTAATCAAAAACAAGTATAAAATTTCAATATTCAATACAGAGATAAGCACAGTTTCAAATTTCCATTATTTTTAGCTGATATTCAAATAATTGAGATCTATTCACTCACAGAGACATTTTTGGTAATGATAGCCCTTGGGATTTCAATAAATTGCTTAGCAAAATTCCCCAGGGATTATTATTAATTTGTATTTTAGAATTCTATGAGTTACAACAATAATTTATAACTAGAAATTTTACAGGTCTGCGAACAGCAATTAGTAAATTTTAATCATGTTCCAGTTAAACAATAAAGCAGGTAAATAGAACAAGTAACATTGCTAAATTATTAAAATAATCGTGCGGCGGGTAAACTGCAGCGGTAAAGAATTTTTTTATCAACTTATGCAATTATAATTATTTATTTATGCAGAATTTTTTCTATGATATTAATTTAGGTTTTTTGCTTTGATACTAGGTATATGTAGTTTCTCACAGACAGCTACTTACATATTCGTCCGATTTCCGAGCAGGTCGTCTCGATCCGTGCGAGCGAGAAATAAGTGTGGCAGTGGTACTTCCCCGCTCGAACTACTGATTCTACCATTTCATTAAAAGATAATTTACTATATGAATCAAAGATCATATATACCCTTTTATTTGTCTAAGGTTACGTTTAATATATTTTCACCCATTTTCAAAAGAGCATCCGGTGTTTGGGTTTTTTATTTTTATATCATTTTTACTTATAAAAAGACCTACTAACACTCAAACAAGTGGTATCCATTGAAAATATCTTACTCCGGGCGTGTGTTTACGATTTCAATAGAGTCGTCGGAATCAATGGGGATTGGAGAGGATTCCGGGTTCCGGGATAAACTGGAAATGATCCAGTGCGGGATAACCTTGAGAAATATGTGGCGTTTATTTTTAGATCTCTTTACAATAGAATTTTTGATTGAATCATAAAATATGGTTTGGAATTTCATGGTTTTATCAAATCATATCTCTGTGGTCGTTATTTCTTTTAAAGTTAAAATAATTAAGGGAATATAAATCGGCCAGGTTGGTTAAATAGCGGAATTAATACCCTTAAGTACTTTAAAAGCATTGCGAAGGCTCAAGTATTTAATTTCTTTTAGAACGAAAAAAAAAACTTTCTCGGAGGTGTGTGAAGTCCACCAATTCGCACTTGGCCAGCGCGGTGGACTAAGCCTATACCTCTCTTATTATGAGAAAAGACCCGTGCCCAGCAGTGGGACAACAATGGGTTGTACATACATAGCCAAACAAGGTTTCCCTATATATGTCTTCCCCACTGGGCACACTGGACATGTGCCCAGGGCCCGGCGATCGATGAGGGCCCCCTAGTTCCTACTCAATTAACAAACGATAACTAATAGTTATTCTACGCTCACCCGAAAATCAAGCTTAGATAAAAGATTAAAGAGAAATCATCAATCAATTATTTTCATTTTACGTCTTTGATAAAAAGCCACGTTGTGTGGAAGGCTACTAATACTTTGCATTTCTATTTTAACAAAGTACGAAGTGCTTTATTATGGTCAACAGGGTCCCATTATCCTTAGTGTCCAAGGTTAGTTATAGATAAGAGATGGCCCTGACTATGTCGCAGAATAATTATAACAAAAACTATTACTACTTTATCTTTAACAAATTATTGTCCCACTGCTGGGCACGGGTCTTCCCTCAGAATGAGATAGTTATAGGCAATAGTCCACCGCGCTTTCCAAGTGCGAATTGGTGAACACTTCTTTATAACTACTGTCTTGTAAGTATTGTAAGGCAATATAATAACTAAATATATTTTACCTTTGAATTTATTAGAATATAAATTTTACAGACAAAAGTTCCATGAAATGCTTACTATAACAAAATTGTTATCAAGTTCTGTTTATATTCAAAAGTAATTTCCAATTTTCCACAAAATATAAATTCAATAAAATAATATCTACCGGCAAATTCTTTATGAATTGTGTCCACATTTTAAGGGTTCCGTACAAACAGGGTAAAAACGGGACCCTGTTAAAGAGACTCCGCTGTCCGTTTGTCCATCACCAGGCTGTATCTCATGAACCGTAAGAGCTATTTTTTTATCTAACTGAAATAGCAAACGAGCATGCAGTCCACCTGATGGTAAGTGGTCACTGCCACTCATGGACATTTTTTAATCAACTTCATACAGAACGTGGATTCCATCTGAAGTCGATCATAGATGCGTCCTCACTCCTGAGGACTATGATGGTCGCCTCATATAAAAGTGTGCCAGCAACCACACCCTTCCAGCAAAACGCAAGAAATGCTTCACGCTAGAAATAGGCGTGGCGGTGGTACTTCCCCGGTTGAACTACATTGGTTCTACCACCTTCAGGGGTGACTAATCATGGGCACGCGTGACAACGATGGAACGCGTCACATTGTTTTAGGTACGCTACAACATTTCCTGCTACGTTTACCTGCGAATCATTATTTCAACGATGGCACGTTTATGGCCGCAATATTTCTTAAAAAAATGGCACGTAATTACATAACGGTTCTCCACCTCTGAGCTGAGTAGTAATTTTTTTTACAAATGATGTATTGCTATTGCCACTATAATAAGAAGTACTAACAGAAACAGAAGAAATACAAAACCTTTCATGTGCGAGGCCCACTCGCGCTTGGCCGAATTTAAATCTCATTTTTCAGTGAACGCGGATCGGTATAGATTCTTATATATCATCAGATCTCGATTGAAATACGAGTAATACACACATGCCCACTACGTTTAAATATTTGATTATAATAACAGATCCTGGTAAATATTGTAATGCCCAGAATATTTTTAATGTCTATTTACATAAAACTAGATACATTTTATGGTTATAGATTTCCATTGTTTTAAGCTTATGTAATGCGGCGTGGTGTTATACAATTATGCGTGTCTCACTATACATAGCTCTCTGAAAACTCTTCGCGACCTAGGACGTGCTGATGTATGACAGGAAATGCTCTTTTACTATCATGCGTTAACATCTGCATGCATGTTCCGTATGTACACGTGAATTCAATGCTGTCTTTTCACGATTCTTGTATGAAACGATAGAATGTAGGCACGCGTATAATGGAACACGTAATGGGCGTAAGCACGCGCGAAAGGAAAAGCACCCTTATTCGAGGGCCACGAATTACCCGCTGCAAATGTCTGTGTCGAACATTGAAAAAATATACTGTCCCATCTTATAGGGATATAAATCTAAGCTGCAATAAGCTGGAGAATTTGTTGAAACTTGTTTAAATTTGAAATGTCGCTTAGAGTAAAAATGTACCGTGGCTTTGTTAAGTGATAGGCTGGTGTGGTCCACGGGTCTTCAAATTTAATTCGAGATTCATGACTAATTTTCTTGCGCTATATTGGCAACTTACTATCTAAACTTCATGCTCATGTAATGGAAATACATGCGATCTATAAAAGCTTTTTGTTTTTATTTTTATCGGTTGAGCTGTCGTCGATATTTTTAATGTAAATGAATACAAAAATTTACAATCGCGTGGGAAAGATCAGGCTGTAGTTATTTTAAGTGAGTTTGTTCCGTTTTTCAGGTAGATAACAAAAATATTTTTCTTTTTTCCAACATAATATTTATATATAAAAATACAAGGTTGAGAGATGGACCGGATTTCACTGTTTGTTTAAATAAGTCTAATATTTATTTAGAATGAACGGGAAAAACATATTACGTATACTCTTCTCAACTCAGTGTTGGAAATTCCTAAGGGATCCTATTTGTGAATGAAGGCTGTAAATATTGCCATTAAGCCACAGCGGGAATTTTGAATATATAGCTTACTGACCTGGAAATTATATATTTTTTTATTATCATTTTTAGATAATTTATATGTTGAAATTTATAAATGTTGAAACGTTAAATAAACGACGACAACCCGCGTGGCGGAGCGGTTACCATACCGGTCTGACGCGCAATGGGTCCCGGGTTCGTATTCCGGCCAGACAGGTATCTGAATGACGAGTTTAAATTCCTGTTCTGCGTCTGGGTGTTTGTGTATTCTTCTTGTGTGTGTCCATGGCACCCACGACGCAGGAGAAAATCCTACTGTGGGGCTTTGAGTGTAAAAAGCGTGTGTGTGTGTGATTATTAAATACTAGTCTAGTACTACCAGTGTAGTTCTCCCGGAGAAGTACCACCGCCACGACAATTTTTAGGGTGAAGCAATTTTTGAGTTTCTATGGAAGGGTGTGGTTGTCGGCACACTTTTATATGGGGCAACCACCGTGTTTTTGGAGCTCTGTATTAAAAAAGGAACCAATAATTATTTTGGAGTCTACTCTGTGAGAGGATATAATTAATATTTTAAGGTGGTAGAACCAGTGTAGTTCGACCGGGGAAGTACCACCGCCACTCCTATTTCTAGCGTGATGCATTTCTTGCGTTTCGATAGGAGGGTCTGGTTGCCGGCACACTTTCACATGAGGCGACCATCGGAGTCCTCGTCCTCGAGAGTAGCGACGCATCTGTGATTGACTTTAGATAGAACCCCATGTTCTGTATGGAGCTGTTACAGATGTTCATGGGTGGCAGTGACCACTTACTATCAGGTGGACTGCATGCTCGTTTGCTACTTCAATCTTATAAAAAAAGACACAAGTTACATCTTACCTATGGTTTTTCACGTATGTCCATGGGCGGTGGTAACCACCTTCTACAACATGGACTGCATACTGGATTCATACGAAAATGTTCTAAAAAGATAACTTAACCATGCTTTCGGATAGGACATAATACTGATGCAGAGTCTTACTAGGATTTTATCTTTTTTCGGATTTGGACCTACGCCAACGTTATTTATGGGCTGGATTCACTGAGTTGACGTATGATACATCACCATACAGATAGCAAACATAATAATAAAATAAGCAAAATAGTTTGTTGAGCCTATATGTGCTGACTCCTGGAAAGAATGGTAGTATTTTCAACATGAAAACTCGCGGAATGCAAATTGAATTCAAATGCTAAGGGTTCTGTACTAATCATTTATCGATGTTACGTATCTTTATACCAAAAAATGCTTTGATAAACGCAGAGTTGGTTTTATATTATTTATTATTGTATGATATGATTTGACACTAGTATTTTTGTGAAAGAACAAAATAAATATTTAAAAGGGCTACGGGGACTCCCATAATTATTGTATTATTTTAAGGTTTATTTTTCAGTCTGCGAATTTTTTTTTTATTTGACTGAAGTAGCAAACGAGCATGCAGTCCACCTGATGGTAAGTGGTCATTGCCGCCCATGGACATCTGTAATCAACTTCATACAGAACATGGGTTCCATCTGAGGTCAATCACGATGTGTTGCTACTCCCGAGGACTATGATGGTCGCCTCATGTGAAAGTGTGCAGGCAACCACACCCTTGTATCGAAACGCAAGAAATGCTTCACGCTAGAAATAGGTGTGGCGGTGGTACTTCCCCGGTCGAACTACACTGGTTCTACCACCTTAAAATATTAATTATATCCTCTCACAGAGTAAAGACTCCAAAATAATTATTGGTTCCTTTTTAATACAGAGCTCCAAAAACACGGTGCTTTTATGGGCCAGGGGTTTGTTACTGATTACAGCTATATTCCCTTACTTTCCTTCCGTTTACTCTGTCAATATTTGTTGAGGAAGAAATATATTTTGTATTATCTTTGAGGTTTCTGCTTAAATTAAGGTAATACTTACTTTGGTTACCAGCGTAATGGAATTTTACTGGAAATTTTTCGAAATAGAGCCAATTTTCACTTTTCACGAAAGTTGTTTATATTATTTCACAAGTTTTACAATGATTTTTTCTTTGAATTTTATTTTCAATGTTTAAAATGTCACCTAAAATCTTAATCGAATAGTTCTATTCAAATATTTGCTAATAGTTAAATGGAGAAATACACCTACCTAACATTATGATGTAATTAATTTTGAACCGCATGATTGTGATATTGTATTATTTACATTTTTAAATTTATTATTGTCGTCAACCCATTATTGTCCCACTACTGGGCACGGGTCTTCTCTCGGAATAAGAGAGTTTTAAGCCATAGTACACCGCGCTGGCCAAGTGCGAATTGGCGAACTTCACACACCTCCAAGAAATTTGTTTTAAAGAACTCTCGGGTGTGTAGGTTTCCTCACGATGTTTTCCTTCACTGAAAAGCAGTGGTAATTAATTTCTGATACGCATATAAATCAGTGGTGCGTGCCTGGGTTTGAACCTCGGACCTCCAGATTGAGAGGGCAAGTTTCAACTAATAGCCTATCACTGCCCTGATCTGGGGGCACGGCAGTGCCCCCGCCAAGTCGAGCAAAAAAGCGGCACGGTCGTGGCATACTTTTCTCGAAGCAATTCGGGCCATTTTCAACCCCCTATAACTTCGTTCTGGATAACAGTAAAAGTTCCAATTTTTAATAGCCAAGAAGGTTTATTATACGTAATATTATTGAGATAGAATGTAGTTTGTTCGTATTATAGTCCATAGTTTGAAAGTCCATTATAAGTAGCGTATTCCCACTTAGTTTCCGCTATTAGTAATCCTCTTATGAATTTCCACACATCAGATGAAATTTCCACCTTCGCTTATATAAAAATCTAGACATAAAATAGAAAACGTATTTGAAAAGTTTAGCATAATATAGATTGAAGCGGGAAGCGTGTTGCAAGTGTGGCAATCTAACGCTTGGGTGCTTCCATCTATCCGTGGCGTATGATCACAGGAACAGTTGCAACAAGTTTAATTAAGATTTCACACTGGCAGGGGTTGTGTAATACCTAATCACGTAACCTTACTAATATTATAGAGGTAAATACTTAATAATTGTTATGAAATTGTAATAAAATTGTTTTTGCCACGGACGTGCAAGTTGTGGAATGAGCTTCCTTCTGAGGTATTCCCGAAGCGCTATGACATGGAGTTTTTCAAGAAAGGTGCAAAAAGAGCCCTCTTTAAAAGCCGGCGATGCATTGGCGACTCGTCTGGTGTTGCGAACGTCCACAGGCGACGGTGACTACTTTCCATCAGGGAGCCCGTCTGCCGTATCGTTAGGTTAAAGTATAAAAAAACAAAAACAAAAAACAACGTTGCAGTCTTGTTTTCGAATATTGAAGTCAGAAACGAGCGTGGTAAAGGATCACTGACGCCCAAGGACATCTGTAAGCAACTTCATAGAGAACAAAAGAGTTATATTTGAAGTCATATAGATTGACTTGCGTTGCTACTTTAGAAAAATAATATGATCGTCTTTAAAAGTAAGTCAGCAACCACTCCTGAAACGCAAGAACCACTTTACGCTAGAAATGGACGCGATGGTGTTACCTCTACGGTTGAACCATATGATGTCCCGCGTGGCGGAGCGGTTACCACACCGGTCTGACGCGCAATGGGTCCCGGGTTCGATTCCCGGCCAGACAGGTATCTGAATGATGAGTTTAGATTCCTGTTCTGGGTCTGTATGTTTGTGTATACGTCTTGTGTGTGTCCATGGTACCCACGACACAGGAGGAAATCCTACTGTGGGGAGTAGGATTTTCTCCTGTCCTGTTCCTACTACTACTACTATGAGTGTATAAAATGTGTTTTTTTAAATATATATACTCGTACCTACTCGTTCTACTTTCTTGCAAGTGTAGACTATCAGTCTATCAGGCAAGTGATTAATTCTGTCTGTGGACAAAATACGTCTGAACGGACCAGGATTCCTAGTAGATGTCAGCATGCATCGCTACCTCTAAAGAATATGTTTTACTACTTTTAACCAAAATAATAATAACAAGAAGAAGCCAAAGATAAACATTATTCTTATTTATACTATTATTATATTATAAAGAGGAAAACTTTTTATTTTTGTATGTTTGTCATGAATTAACTTAAAAACTACTGAACCGATTTTAAAAATTCTTACACCATTAGGATGCTACATTATCCCTGAGTAAACATAGGCTATTACTAGAATGTAAAAGGGGTATTTGCTAAAACAGTAATGTAATTCAAAGTATTAAAAATTTTGCTCAATTTTTTTTTACATGCACTGTCATACCTATTGATAATACGAGTAGAATAAAAAAATGTTCTACAATATAAGAGGACATACCAATATCTACGAAAGTCTTGGACACCGCCGCCGCAAAATGGTCAGTGTACCCTAACGCAAAGCAGTCGTCGCTAATTTTTTTTGGACTACTATCGGAATAGCATTGATGCCCACTGCTGACTATGACTATTGACCAAATCTCCACCAAAGTGATGCTCAAATGTATAATGGTTAGATAGATTACATCATAGTATGCACGAACGAAGTCGCGTCGGTTCTGCTGGTAAAACAATAAAGAAACAACATTATTTCTATACTAGATTTTTTGGATACTCTGGCTAATATCGCAATACATAACACCCCAGACCCAGAACACAAATCAAAATCTTCATCATGAATGAGCAAAGCAACCTTGAAATGCTGTCGTTGGCAACTTACTCCATCTAATCTTGTGCCAATAATTTGATTCAATATTATCCTTGAAGTATAAAACTCAGAAACCACCCGTCGTCTAAATTAATAAGCGGAAAATAAGTTTCGTCGTTCGAGCTACAGGAGCTTATAGTTCCGTGGAGTTTAGTGTCAAAAACGATATGTTATTTAATGTTATGTGTATACTAAGCAAAACAGGGCTTGCGAATTGTAGTACCGTTTTTTTAAGTATGAAGTAGCATACTAGCATGCAGTCCACTTGATGGTAAGTCACTTTCGCTCTTGAACATCTTCATGCAAAGTAGTGGTTTTATCTGAAGTGAATAACAGATGCGTTGCTACTCCCAAGGACTAAGACACAATACAAATATGGAATAGTATGGAAATTAAGCCCAGTTGATTAAATAATTACATACAGTCTATTGAAGCAATAGGGTTGTCTCTATATTATTTTTTTAATTAATAATACTGTTATTTTTTTTAACATCTACTGTCCTGTAGTCATCAATTAACCGAATTTTACAAATAATATAAAAAGGTAATCTCACGGTGTCAGTTAATCCCAGCATGACGATAATTATACTTTTAAATACGGAAAACAGTTTAATACTGATACAACTTGTAGATCATTGATTTTTGTAGATCTTTAACATGTTATTACGACGTAGATATTTACAAATTTTGGAATGACATGGCATTACGTCGCATTTTTAAGAAGATCGCGGAAACAAATAGCAACATACCACAATAGCACAAGACCAGTCGTCTTGACGCGACACTCACTACTGAAGCACTGCGAAAACTCCTTAGCAGCCTCGTCAATGCGTATAATAATATGTGTGAGTGTGCCCTTTTCGAACGTTTGCACTTTCCATACTGTCCCCAATATTTCCGCTGTGACTAAGATGGTCGCCACACATATGAAAACCTTAGAAATATTATCTGGAATTGATGAAATGTTATTAATTCGCAGTAGCCACTGGCAGGTGAACAGCTTGATGGTTTGCTATATCAATTGTATAGAGCCTTTAATTTAACAAAAATCCTTTCAAAGCTTATGACAAACTCTCATTGAAGACTGACCACTCAAGAACCTAATCTCATACTCCTTCAATTACATAAAAAGACCAAATGTACATAACAAACGATAAAAACTGATAAATTCGCTTTCTTTAATCAGGTTCTACTGCTGACTCTCGTCTACTGAGCGTAGATATTTCACGTTCCGCGCGCGATCGGAAAATACGTATAACTTACTTTTTGCTCGTTTTCTAGCTCTTAATTTTCTTATTTTGTCGTCTCAAACTTATAGCAAGTGGAAGCTTTTAGACTTACAATTGGATTTTTATTATTAAGTATTAAAAGGAGTACTAACTTTGTAATTTATTTGTTTGTAAATGTATTTTAAAAAAGTACTTGTATCAATACAAAATTCCTTATCGATTTTCCTGGAATTAGATTCAAAGTTTCAAGCGAGAGAAAGATTACAAGTACCGACTTCGGAACTACGTACTACCTAAAACATTTCATTTTTATTTTTTCGTCACCTATGACTGTCCTGCTGTGGTGGTCATTTACTCAGATTGACAGAGTTTTAGGCCATGGTCCACAGCGCTGGCTTAATGCGAATTAGTAGACATGAAATACTTTTGAGAGCTTTCTTTTGAGAACAGGAGTGTAGGTATAACTATTACTCCCAGGGAAGGACGACAACATGTGTAGTTGCATGCTGTCGTAAACACCAGGAGACACGGTGAGCATTTGCGCTCACGGAAAGAGCCCGAAAGGGATATCGCGCTCGGGCAGCTCCGGTTGTGGCCCGTTGGAAATCCCGGAGTCCTCCACGCAGCGCTGAGGACGGCCACCGACGGTTTAAGTGAGGTTAAAATACCTTGTGAAGATTTCCCCCCTCGATAACAAAAAAAAGACATTTAATTTCTAGTACAAACACCATTACATAAAATGTGGTCCCTTCCTTTGATTCAAATTCAAAACTCGGACTCTCGATTAAGAGGCCGAATTTTGATCAATAGACTATCCATAATTGCTTCTCAATGTATTCCTCCTCTTCTTTACATCATAGGTATCCTTTATTACAAGAGCATTCGTTTTTTTTTTACTTTATAGTTCTATTGCTATACCAAAAATTAACTATATGTTAACGAAAATATATACTTAGCCACGACCACATCTCGTAGTGTAGTTAAATAAGAGTGAGGGTGATGAACCCTTATAATGGTGTCTTCCCACCTGAGAGATGCGAGTAAGCTTAAAAAGATAAATGCTACTTGCTAAGCTGTAGGATGAAAATGCTAAGGCTATATGGGTAACGATCCTTATCTCGCATGCGAAGCTCCTAACCTTAGCTCGCATCCCTCCATAAAAATATAGCTTAGATACCACAGAATTTGACACACATCCATAGTTTGACACACATCCGTGTCTTTGTAGTTTCGAGACCAGAATAGGTCTATAGGATCTCCTGTATGTCCTAAGAGCGGCTAAAAGGGGGCTTCCTGAGTCGAAGGCGGTAAGAGTAAGCTCAAATCTTCCGGCCAGCAAACGCACGGAGGATGGCGATATGTGTGGTCACATACCGATGCGAACAGCAGATGTTAAAGTTGGATTTCTCGTCCAACTGGACAGATCCCGACGGCGCAACGTACTCAGATGACTTCGAATGCGTTCCTTTGGAGATGCCAAAGTCCCACCATGAATTGTGTCTTTGGATGTTTTCTCCCCTCAAAAACAGAAGCTATATCACATATATGTGGTGGAAAAACACCCTAATACCGGACAGTAGGCTACAGGAAGGACCGGTCATTCGTTCGGCAATAAACCTGCGCTTAACAGCCGTGAAGCTATAACTCTTATCGCCAGAACTAGGTCAGCTTAGAAAGTAACAGTTGATCTGTATCTCATCTCATCGTGGAAACATATGTTTGTATTGTATCTTGGCAAACATTTGCAAAAATCTACTATTTTTACCCGCTTTCGTCAAATGGAACATAATGTTCTTTGAGCAAATATTATATTTATGGTACATGTATGTCCATTTCTTTAGCACGTACGCCAAAATGGCTTGACGGATTCTAGCATATGACATATACCAGATGTTTTCTTGTCAACTCATTATTGACTTACTGCTGGGCACGGGTCTTTTCTCAGAATGAGAGAGTTTAGGCCATTGTCCACCGCGCTGGCCAAGTGCGAATTGGTGGACTTCACACATCTCCAAGAAATTTTTTTTTAAAGAACTCTCGGGTGTTTTCCTCACGACGTTTTCCTTCACCGAAAAGCAGTGCTAATTAATTTCTAATACGCACATAATTTTAGAAAAATCAGTGGTGCGTGCCTGGGGTTGAACCTTGGACCTCCCGATCGAGAAGGCAACCATTAGGCTATCACTGCTCTAGAAGTTCTACTAGATTATGACTTAAGATGAGTTGCCACTATTGAATTGCATTTGCAGCCTTCCATCGAAATAAAGAACACCTTGACGAGTGAAATGTTTGGGACAGTAACACCATATTCTATCTATGCATGTACATGGATTTTAGGTAGACCATCATCAGAGCACTATTTAGTATGTCAATAATAATTAAGTATAAAGTGTAGGGTGACGATTAATGTACCTCAGCCTTCTATCCATCTGTCCATCAACCTTTTGAGATAGGCTGCCTAGACCTACACAGACCCTTCCTAAATGGGGATTTTCGGCATTAATCCCCGAGTGTGGGATACAGTTGACCACAACGAGTTTTAATTTTACACAAGCAGATCCTACTTATATCTAATATCTCCAGGATTGTGTCCATGTACCCATATAAAGTATTCAAAATTAGCCTCATATTGATAAATAACTTTAAGTAATCTTACTTGTAAAAGTTTATTTTTAGATGACTGAAGTAGCAAACGAGCTTGCAGTCCACCTGATGGTAAGTGGTCACTGCCGCTCATGGACATCTGTAATTAACTTCATACAGAACATGGGTACCTATACTCTGGTTACTCCCGAGGACTAAGATGGTCACCTCATGTGAAACTGTGTGCCAGCAAAGTAAAATTAAAATGCCAAATATTAGCAAAAAGCATTGTTAAATTATGAAAAAATCCCGACCGATAGGTATAACTTAGTTTTTTGCTTTATAGTAAAGCATTTCATTTAACGCTTTTTTGGATTCTGCGTAAAAATATGTAATAACATAGAAATATAATACATACATACATGTTTTTGGTGGTCTGTTTATTAGCATTCATTTTGATACCCATATCCTCGCTCCGCGAAATTAATAACTATTTCACGAGAACTATACTTTAAGACACTTTAATATCAATTATCATACCAAAAATTTCGTTTCATACAATAATTGGGAATGAATTCGTAAGTATTATAGTATATGTCGGAATTACGCGTTTGGTTAAGGATGGTATTCGTTTACGAGTAGCAATAATTTGAGTTTACTGTCGCAAAGTAAATGTATGTAGCCACCCACAAGGATCTTCGAGCTATTTTCGTCTTTATTGCTTTTATACGGTATTCTCGCTTACGTACAATTTTAACAAGTATTTACGAATAAAAACTGCAATAACTTTAAATGGATTATTTCGTGCTTCTGAAATGTTTTGACAATTGAAGTAAAGTTTTTGTTTAGATTGTTTGAGTTGTTATATTTATCTAAATATGTATAATTATAAAAAAAACATTCTCATGCGTACCTTTCTAAGTATCTTTTTAAGTTAAACAAAAATATTTAGTTAAGAACACTCTTTTATCTAATATTAATTTATAGTACTCGTCATAGCAAAAGTTATGAGCCCAAACTCGACCGGTAGCCACTTAAGATTTGGAGATTTAACCAGGAATCCGTTGCGTGTCAGACCGATATGGTAACTGCTCCATTACGATGATCGTCAAAAATCAAAATTGGTACAAAGGAAACATTGGCCATACTTTCTCTAGTTATGCTATAAAATGTATAGTAGTAGAAAACACTAAAATCTAGTGTTTAACCCAAAAGTCTAGCTTTTGGCGAAAATAATGTTCGTTTCTATTACGGGCGATCTCCGTAAATGATCAGGGTGCGACCCCGTGGTTCAAAGCGACTACACACGGGAAAATAGTAGGTACGGTCGCGCAGACTTACGCTGGTCCAAGCTTAAACATATTATAACTTACACCGGCTGTGCCTCAAGCAAAAGCAGTTTAATACTCACTGTCCACTCCTTTCTACTAACAACTCCGTAATGCCACAATAGGTCCTCAAATTACTCAATTTCAGAAAAATAATCACATCATTTACAATCATGAACCAAAAAATTACTACGTTATGGTTTAGAATTTTTTAAAAAGGGCTCAAAATTCTCATATTGTTAACGTAGCTGATCGATTCTAAAAGAAAACCCATTTCCAACAATAAAGAATAAAATGAATTATTTTTTACTTTCACGTTCAAAATAAGTTCCCGTGTATTTACGATACATCGTAAAACCCCTGCTCAACAAGACTTACTAGGCCTTCAGTACAAGTCCCCTTGACCAAGAATTGTTTATATACTATATACCATATATATTACAAGTCAATAAACTTATACATCAGGAAACCCTCAGTGACGGAGAGTTAGCCCCGATACTTCGATGCGAGTCGGAATTCGTAGAAATAAAATCCGTAGCTCGGTGGATTATCCATACGTGTAATAAAAATCAAAGTTTACAAAGTGTGTTAAGTGTAGTGTACGTGTACATTTGTTTATAACTCAAATTATTGAAAAGTGACTATAGGACTTAGAATACTATTAGAATTCTGCACGTTTCTTGCACGAAGCGTTTGAGATAGGGCTCTACTCTGAACGTATCAAGGTTCATTTTGGGTACTAATTTGCAAGATTTTAATTTATTTCCATATTTGAAAAGCGATAAGACACCAAAGTACGTGTTTAAACATTTATAGTAGCCACTAACTTCAAGGAATAACATTTTCTAGAACCTCTCTTTTTAATAAAATACCACACGAGTGCACATGAAACATGATCAATTGATCATCTGTCGGCAACTTCATACAGAACAGGGGTAACTAAAGTCAATCACAAAGGTGTTACGTCTGAACACTAAGATAGTAGCCTCAAATGCATGTTTTTTATCATTTTTTATTTGATTGAAGTAGCAAACAAGCATGCAGTCCACCTGATGGTAAGTGTTACTGCCACCCATGGACATCGGACAACATAGAACATGAGTTCCATCTGAAGTCAATCACAGATGCGTTGCTACTCTTGAGGACTATGATGGTCTCCACATGTAAAAGTGTGCCAGCAACCACACCCTTCCCTCGAAACGCAAGAAATGCTTCACGTTGGAAATAGGTGTGGCGGTGTTACTTCCCCGGTGGAACTACACTGGTTCTACCACCTGTAAATGTGAGCCGTAACATTATCTCTAACTTTTCGTAATTTCTTATTTGATTTCGGATCCCTAAAAGTCACTAATAAGACATTTTTATTGACCAATACATTTCTCCCCAAGTTCAAGAGCACTGAGATAAGACAATTCATCTTCCTGCGACTCCACTTAGTAAATTAGACAGATCTCATTATCTTATCACACTGCGTAGGTTTGCTGATCCAACGAAAATAATGTTCATCTGATAAAAATTAAGTATGTACATCGTAAATGGCATTACAAGGAACGAGTGTGGCTCAAAGTATTTGTATTTTTGCCTCAGTGACAGTAGAATATAAGAGCAGTGATAGCCTAATGGTTGAAACTTGCTCTCTCGATCGGGAGGTCCAAGGTTCAAACCCAGGCACGCACCACTGATTTATGTGCGTATTAGAAATTAATTATCACTGCTTTTGGGTGAAGGAAAACATCGTGAGGAAACGTACACACCCGAGGGTCCTTTAAAAAAAAGTTCTCGGAAGTGTGTGAAGTCCATAAAATTCGCACTTAACCAGCGCGGTGGACTATGGCCGTTAATATTTAAAAGTATTTGTTACACAATTTCGATATATGCATTATTTGTATTATAAATTGTACTTGTACATATACTTATAGAAAGACTGGTATGCGTATAAAACATTTACATTATTTTAATTACCGTTCGTTGATCCTATGAATGTTCTGGTATACAGAAAGAAAAGTAAATTACTAATTGCTTTCTAATTAAACTCGAATGTAAGTGTCAGAAGTTATTACAAAGTGCCGCACAAGCTGGTCACAACTAATTTAAACAATTAAATGTTTTAAACTACTTCCAGGAGTATTTTGTTTTCAAAGTTGAACGGACTTGCTCTGAAATTAAATCTGCGTTTCAGTTTAATACGATTTTAGTTCTGTTTTGTATTATTGTCATCGTCAAATAGACTAAGAAATAATTAACATAAAATGAAAACAATTTTTTTCACATATAACTTTTATCTTAATCAATTTTATCCGATCTAGAAAAGTTGCTACTAGTATTAGTATCTTAAAATGTTACGAACCTCATTGGAATGAAATCTATGTTAGATTTGATTATTGGTTGTATCTATTCTACTATAATTACTAACATTAACTAGAGACTAAAATGCTTAAGATAAGACATAAGTAAGATTAAAAAAAGAGCCAACCATACTCTTCGGAAAACGAGAAGAGAGAGAGAGAGAGGAGAAGAGAAGAGTATGGTTGGCTCTTTTTTATTTACAGCGACTATCTTAATCATTGGGAGTAACAACGCATCTATGTTAACACCATCCAAGGGCGGCAAGAAACGCTAACCGTCGAAAAGACTTTATGAGGTGGTAGAACCAGTGTAGTTCGCCCGGGGAAGTACCACCGCCACACCTTTGTCTAGCGTGAAGCAGTTTTTGTCCACGGGAGTAGCAACGCGTCTGTGATTGACTTCAGATAAAACGTGTTCTGTATGAAGTTGCTTACAGATCACGGGGGGCAGTGACCACTTACCATCAAGTGGACTGCATGCTCGTTTGCTACTTCAATCTTATAAAAAAACGCTCGTTGCTACTTCCATCACATAAAAGAAAAACAATCGTTCACGATTTAATTAGCATTAGTTCCTCTCTATTTCACGTAAAAATATATCAGTTTTGAAAGTTAATTATCTTCATATACTGTTATTCAAAATCTATTGTACTACTTCTTAATATATTCAAGTCTTATGATAGGAAAATATCTCAATAGGTATTTAAAAAGTAATTTTATAAGTTTATTTCGAGAAATTTATTTTTTCGTCTCATATCAGTAAATCATTTTAAGAAAACTCAGTCACAGGCGACCTTGAGTACTGAGTCCATATATCCATGTCGGTTTCCCTCAGATCGTCATAAAAACGTTTGATGCTTTACGCGTTATCATCAATCTACAAGGTTGTATCTAATAAACGATGTTACCAAAAGCAGAGTAACTTCTAATGATAGTATTTTTAAAGTATTTATATTTACCGCATTAAAATAGCAGAAGTTTGACAGACGCTGATTTGCCTATACATTTTTTTAGACTAATGAAGTAGCAAACGAGCATATAGTCCACCTGATGGTAAGTGGTCACTGCCGCCCATGGACATTTGTAATCAACTTCATATAGAACATAGGTTTTATCTGAAGACAATCACAGATGCGTTGCTACTCCCGAGGGCTAGAATGGTCGCCTCATATAAAGTGTGCCGGCAACCACACCCTTCCATCGAAACGCAAGAAATGCTTCATGCTAGAAATAGGTGTGGCGGTGATACCTCCCCGGTCGAACTACACTCGTTCTACCACCTTTCAAAACTTCCTACTGTATTAAATAATTTATAAGTAATGTATTGTTGTACAGCATTCTCCCTACTTACATCAGGAATGTAGTATGTTTTCAGCTAGCGTTAGCTGATCTTCAGAAATGGTGCAAAAAGTGCTCCTTTTCAAAACACACTATTGCTACAACTATATTTATCTAAAATAGTAATGCCGACTCTTCCTGGTACACAGAAAAACGAGAGAAAAACGCAATAGAAACATTTTAACCTAATTTGTAATGATATCAACAACCTGGGCGCAAGTCATATTGAAGTTGACAATGTATTTAAATGTGATAGTGACTGCTACTTGGTTACTTCACAATAAAACTTAAATATTTTTTTATTAAAAACACTAGACTCATAACAAAAATATAAAAAATGGATATATCTCAGTTGCGTTAGCTTTCAACAAAAAAAAACTTACGAAAATTGTTCGATAATTTTAGGCGCTATGATGCCAAAAACAATCACACAGAAACACAGATAAACAAACTTATAACACCTTTTCGCGTTGGGAAAAAAGTATATTCTCGACCACATATGTAGCTTTCCATAATCTATAACCTAATAACCCAGCTTATGAAACATTTTGTTTCTTTTACCATCTCAAGATTCATCTCCGGTGGCGTGATGTGTCGAGTGATCAGATATGCGTAACCCAGTTGTGGAGCACGGTCGGGTCAAGAGACCACGATTAGCAACCGATCATGTGAACTCGAGGACTATAACTATGTTTATCAATTGCATAAAACTATTGAACTAGGTCATACTAAATTTTATATATATAGAAAGTAAATTTTATGTTTTATATTTTTTCTCTGATTTCATGTATTTTCAACTACTAAGCATATGTCACTAAATTATTAAGAAGACATGTACATTTTTTCCTTATTTTGGTAAATTGTATGTATGTCATTATGTTTTTAATTATTGTTAAAAAACTAAACCAGATGAAACTGTATTTATAATACAAGATTACAGTCACAAGCAACTATACATAAGTTTATGGCATATACTACTACGTATTATATCAGTTAATAAATTATAAGGCTCATTTTAATCTAGTAAAAGCTAAATAGTATATTACTTACTTGTAATAATTTTATTACTAAGAATTCTTACTCATATCTTTTAGTGGGATAAGTTGCCCTTAAGCCGTTTCTGCGAAAAGCTGTGATGGCCTAATGGTTGAAACTCGGCCTCTCAATCGAGGTTTGGAGATTCGAATCCCAGGCCAAAGAATTATTTCTTAAATGATGCATGTTAGAAATGTTTTATTACTGCTTCCTAGTAAAGGAAAACCTAAACAACTGAGAGTTCTTTATAAAAAGTTATGATGTGTGATGCCTCTCAATTCGCACGTGGCTAGCGAGGTCTGGACTGAACGACTCTCATTTTGAGACAATAATGGGTTGACGACCTAGATTACTATTATTATATTATAATGAGATTGAACTCCCTACACACTCTCAGGCAAAAGTTATTCTCACTATGTTTTCCATCACCTTTAGAGCAAGTGACAATAACAATAAAAAAATTAAAATCAAAGCAGATTTATCGTCAATTCATACAATTAAATGTAAAAAAAACAACAACAAGGACTAACCACGTCGTCAATAATCTAATTGCCCTATAGATATACGCTTCGTCACAAAACATATTAGTTGACATTATGATTTATGATAAACAAAATACCTGGTTTTGGGTTAGTGTAACAGATATCAAGTTTTATACTATTTCACCAATTTGATCCAATACTGGCGTGAACAATACTGCCAGCACGCGGGAATTGGAAAAAACTTTTAGTCATCTAAAACTATGAAAAACATACAATATTATATTTTTTAGGTAATTGGAAAGATGTACCCTACAATATGGTGAAATGAAATGAAATAAAACATCTTTGTTTTGCATAGGCCTACGGAAGCACTTACAAATTGTCAGTTATATACATATATATTTTTTTTACACTGCCACCAGATCGGAACACGACGTCAGTTGAAAGGGATCCGACAAGAAACTCAGTGGGTTTGTCTTTTTTTCTTTGTATATCTTATTTAATTGCCATATTGTTTTACATTGGTTAAAAAAGTTAGCTCCATTAACCACTCATAACTTTAAGCTACAATTTATTCGTTATGGGGATCATAGATGCTGAAAAGACAATAATACAATAACGTAAAGCTTGATCAGAAGAACAAATTCATTATTTATATATCTAGCTCCCGGGATATCGAACCCGGAACCATCTACATGTCAAATCAGTATGGTGACCCCTATGCCATACTAGCAAACACAAGAGTTTTTAAATTCGGCCTTTAATGGTGAAGCCAAAATTTTAATCAGATGTGCCCATAATTTTTACTCATCATCCCTGTAGATAAGGTGAGAGAAAACATTATAAATAAATCATATGCCTGAGAGATACTTCGCACGGTTTTGAAAAAATCAACTGTACTGTACAGATTATATCAATATGTGTAGTATACCTTCCCCCACCTGTTAAATTGGAAACTGTTGAGCTATTCTTGAACAACGCTAATAATGTCATTGAACAATCTGATCAAGCAATAATCGTTGGTGACTTTAATTTAAGTTTTATTGGCTGGACGCGCTGTTTAGATGGTTCGTCTTATATTCCGACTAATTACAATAATAAATTAGGACACACACTAGTTGATTTCTTATCACTTAACAACCTAAAACAAATGAACGGTGTACTCAACACAAAAGAAAAAATATTGGATCTTGTACTTACCAATTCTAATACGATTGATGTTGCTAAATCGCCTAATATAATAACCAAACTCGATCCATACCATCCATCTCTTCTTATTTCCTTGTTTGTCCAGAAACCTAACTTCATCAAACCCTCTTCATCTCTTAGGTATAATTATTTTAAAGCAGACTACCCAAACATCATAAAACAACTCAACAATGTGAATTGGAATCTCGAATTCGATATATCCTCAAATATTAACGAAATGACCAGTATCTTATATAAACATCTTAACTCAGCAATAGAGTTGAATACTCCAAAGTCCACGCCGAGAAACTCTAAATTTCCTCCATGGTTTACCAGGCCGCTTTTTAGATTGCTTGCGGAAAAGGAGAAGACAAGGGTAAAATATCGCAAATACAAAAACCCACGCGATAATTTGGAATACGAAATTCTCCGTGAACGTAGTCACAAACTACAAAATCAGTGTCTCAAAAACTACAAGATAAGAATTGAATCTAATATTTCAAAAAATCCAAAAACTTTCTGGAGTTTTATTAAAGATAGACGGAGTGGTGACTCAACGATTCCATCAGAAATGTACCTAGACGATCGCTTGGCAAAAACGGGACCTGATGTTGCTGAGCTCTTTGTTTGTAACTTTTCTTCAGCATTTGGTAAGACACCAGACCTGAAAAAAATAAGCTGCTCAGATCATACAAACGACTCTTGTCGCATTGCAATTAGCGAAAGAGATGTTTCTCGAGCCATCAAGAAGCTCGATATTTGTAAAGGGGCTGGTCCCGACGAGATTCCACCAGTTTTTGTCCAGCGATGTGAGCCAGCCCTTGTTCTTCCACTCTATATAATTTTTAATCGATCCCTTAAAGACGGCATATTTCCGGATGAATGGAAAAGGGCAAAAATAGTTCCTATTTTCAAAAAAGGCGACATTCACAACACAAAAAATTATCGACCAATTTCAATTCTATCTTGCTTCCCAAAACTGTTCGAATCACTCGTGTGTCCTTTCATCACTCGACAGGTAGACCGGGTGTTATCTGATCATCAACACGGCTTCAGGACCGGTCGCTCTGCCCAAACTAATTTAGTTTCTCTTATTACCTATCTGACCAAGCAAATTGATAAAGGCCACCAAGTCGATGCCATCTACACGGACTTCTCTAGTGCTTTTGATAAAGTAAACCACCATCTTTTATTAAATAAGTTAAGTAAATGCGGCATCCAAAATTCCTTGTTGGACTGGTTTAGTTCGTACCTGTCAAAAAGACTTCTTGTTGTGGTAATCAATGGATATAAATCGCGAGAATTTCATGCCGAGTCAGGAGTTCCACAGGGATCTCATCTGGGACCTATTTTATTCTCCGTCTTCATAAACGACATTGTATCAGCCATCAAAAATTGTAAATTTTCGCTTTTTGCTGATGACTTGAAGATTTTTCGAATCGTTGAGACCGTAAATGACGCTCAACTTATGCAAGACGACTTCGACAGAATTAACACGTGGTGTAAACTAAACGGTATGAATATGAACCCTAAAAAATGCTTCCACATCAAATACACTAGGAAACACAACTCCATGAAATCTTTCTATCACATAAATGGAGTGTATTTGGCCGAAGTGTCTGAAGTCCGAGATCTTGGAGTGACAATAGACAGTAATCTTAAATTCACATCTCATATTAACACCATTGTAAAGAAATCTGCTACTATGCTGGGTTTTATCAAAAGAAACACCAAAGGATTTCTATCCTCTCAAACAAAAATAATTCTGTACAATGCTTTGGTAAGGAGTAAACTTGAGTACTCGTCGGTTGTATGGAATCCTCAATACTCCTCACATTCGCAGCGTATCGAAAGCATCCAACGTTCTTTCACAAGACACCGGGCATTCCATGCACCTCATATTTCACACAGAGCACCTTACGATCTACGACTAGAGCATTTCAAGATGACATCGTTATATAACCGTCGCATACTCATGGATATCGTTTTTTTAAAAAAACTCTTGAGTGGAACCATAGTCTCGAGCAGTCTTCTAAAAGAAGTGAGACTCAACGTCCCATACAGATACCCACGCCATCCCTTACGTAAACTTTTTCATATTCCTGCTTGTAGGACAAACATTTTAAAACATTCCCCCCTCCCTCGAATTTGTGCTGAGTACAACCGACTGTGCTGTTTAGACAACGATCTCGACATATTCTTTTATAATTTATCTGCTAAAAAAAATAAAATTGTAGCACTTATGTAATATTTGTAACTGCACAAGTCGAAACTAGCATGTGACAATTGCAGACTACTCGTTACATGCAAGTCCTCAATGCAATTGCAATTGCCGTCTGTAACGGTCGCAGATAGTTTGGATTTGTCAGCCTAGTTATCATATCATATAGTTATTATCAAGCATTAATGCTGTTCATGCCTATAATTGGCTCTCACACCAGACTTGTATTTATAATAGTTGTACTATAGAATGTATTGTGTGTACTGCTGTTGGCATGTAATTAAATAAATAAATAAATAAAAAATCTGAGCCTTCTTCCAAAGCTGAGCTATACTAGGAAACATTTTAAAGTTAGTAAAGCAAACTGTTGCCTTTATTTTTCTGATTTTGAGGGAAATGTCTGGCACACTAGTCTGGCCGTAATAGAATAAGAGAGTAACAGACCAATCGTTTAAACTTGGCTTCTGAAACGAGTGTGAGAGGCAATAAAGATTTTTCTAATATTAATTTAATTATTATTGCATTACGTTGAAGGAAAACATGATGAGAAAACCTATATAACTGAGTTTTTTTTTTAAAGGCATGTAAAGTCTACAAACTCGTACTTGGTCAGCGCGGTGGACCATGCGTTAAAACTCGCTTATTCTGAGAAAAGACCCGTGCCCAGCAAAGGTACAACAATAACTTGACGAATAATGGGATAATGAATTAATAAGTAACTTGACGATTAATGGAATAATGAACAATATTGATGATTGATGTAATGTAACTTTTCCACATAATAATATTATACAGTAAAACGTGCAACAGAAGTACAATTTATGTAAAAATGGTCCAATTTTGGTACATTAGTGTAAACTATAGTTTGGTCTAAAGTTTGAAGGCGAGGCTGGGCGAATGTCCCGCTGACCTGGTTTGGTCGGATCGATTCTAGCTGCAGTCTGCAAATACGGTCGATTTCCTTGATACTGATCTAAGGATTGTCGTGTTGTTTTATGTAGAAATGATATTTATTTGGTCTTTTTCATAAAGTGTAAGATATATTTATTTTTAGTGGGAATAAATTATATCACGCTGTTAAAAGAGAACAAGAAATTTTGCTATAATCGTAATTGCCTGCATATCCCTGTGTAAGTTTTTGTATAAATTTAATCGGGCTTATGTTCTCTTTTGGGTACAACCCATTATTGACCCACTGCTGGGCACGGGTCTCCTCTCAGAATGAGAGAGTTTTAGGCCATAGTCCACCGCGCTGGCCAAGTGCAAATTAGTGTGCGACATGTTTTCTATACTACTATTTATAAATTAGTTTTTACGACATATTATTTAATTTCTTTTACAATACTTATCTTATAGGTTACAACCCACGCTGACTTAAAAGATAGAAATTTTGGAACTAACTATAGAGTGTCGAGTAGTATACTCTCCGACTTACAAATTAAAGAAACGGCGTATATACAGCGTATTATGTTAAATGAAGTGCATATTAAATTTCGAGCTCATATTCGATGAAATAAAAATAACACATAAAAGTATTTATCAGTTACAGAAAAAACTCAATAACGCATATGCTAGTAGCACTAGTGAATGTATCATGTGTTGCATTTGTTACTAGCAAGATTTACTTACTTTGTCGAACAATCAGACGTTGGGCGTATCTACTGATTAAAAATAACACTTTTTAATAAATAATTCTATCCAAAATATATTTAATTTTATACATTTAACTAAATATTAGCATTATTTTTCAATGCATTTTATGGATCGACATGAGTTACAGCTTGATACTAATTTACAGTTTATATATCCTAGCTACTTCCGATTCGGTATAAATTCACCAGGCACATTTCGTCTCCACATCCTTTCAAGTTGGCATATTGGTCCCAAATACACCAACGCATTGGTAATGTTGGCGTATTCTAAATTCCAAGGCGAGGTTATGCGGTGAATGTCCCGCTGACCCAGTTAGAGTGGATCGATTTAACCTGCAGTTTGCAAATGCGGTCGATTTCCTTCCTAATTTGCCACGTTGGATGATGAGCCTAATACAAAGTTAGATTTAGATTTAACAAAGATCTTATAAATATGCTGCTTACTCTGAATAGAAAATTAAAGCCCTCAAACCAGAACAACTGCTGGTATAAATGGTAAACAGGGTGCTGCTGTCAAGGTGGTAGATTTTTTTATCTGATCGAAAATGAGAATGAAAAAAATAAAATAAAAAACAAATAAAAAAAAAATAATAAATAAATAAATAAAAATAAAAACGAGCATGCAGTTCACCTGATGGTAAGTTATCACTGCCGTCCAAAAAAACAACTGTAAGAAACTTCAAATAGAACATGGATTCTGTGTGAACTCAATCACGGATGCGTTGCTACTCCCGAGGACTATGATGGTCGCCTCATATAAAAGTGTGCCGGCGATCACACCCTTCCATCGAAACGCAAGAACTGCTTCACGCTAGATATAGGTGTGGCGATGGTACTTCCCCGGTCGAACTACAGTGGTTCTACCACCTGCAAATGTATTTGGTTCGAGTGGGGAGGTGCCATGACCACACTTATATCAAGTGTAAAGCAGTTCCTACGTCTGGGTGAAGGGTGTGGTTGCCAGCTCACTTTTATATGGGGCTATCAGTTTATTCTTCGAAAGTAGAAACACGTCTGTGATTGAATTCAGATAAAATCATGTACTGTATGAAGTTACTTACAGATGTGCATGGGCAATAGAAACCATTTACCATCACGTAACGTACATGAAATGAAATAAAGTTTTTTTTTTTTTTGCATAGCCCTTAAAAATTATCAGTTACATATGAAATGAAATGTCTTTATTTTGTATAGGCCTACGGTGGCACTTACAAATTGTCAGTTACATTTTTTTTCTTATACTACCACCGGATCGGAATACGACCTCAACTGAGAAGATCCAGCAAGAAACACAGCGACTGTATTTTTCCCCATCTTGTTTTTACATTGGTACTGAAAGTTAGCTTCAGTATCATGCGTCACATTTGGCTAAACAAGAAGCATGTTTGGCAGGATACGCTGCACTTAGACTTTTAATTAATTACGGAAACGTATTGTTACTGACCTACATACTTTTAAAAATCAATAAGGAAATCGAACTTTGGAAAAATAAGACGAAAAATTAAATTTACATATTTTTAATTGAATGCGTCAGGAGGGTAACATTTTTTAGGCTTATGTAGTCTATTTCTTTACGGCCACGGTGGATAATATCTGACTGAAGTAACAAACGAGCATGCAGTTCACCTGATGGTGTGGTCACCAAGTGGTCACTGCCTCCCAAAGACATTTGTAGTACATGGGTTTCATCTATTGTTGCTACTCCCGAGGACTATGATGGTCGCCTCATGTGTGCCGGCAACCACACCCTTCTATCGAAACGCATGTAATGCTTCACGCTAGAAATAGGTGTGGTGGTGGTACTTCCCCGCTCAGACCACCTTGAAACCTATTAAGATATAGATGATAATGTTCTAAATTTTTGAATTATATTACTTTTGCATGAAATCATAATTATAATTTACTTTTTCATTACGTTAATTATTTTTTACGTTATACAATAACATGATGTAAATTATACGGCAATACAATGAACTTTAAAGCCCACGTAACCGAAACGGATACCTTAGAAAATTTTATCAAAGTTAAATAAATGTTAAATGGAGTTTGATGGCCGAACTCTCAATATCTTCGCCATTTTATAAGACTTCCAGAACTCTGATATCATAATTATTAGAGGTATTAAATATTTATAGTTGAGTTACAAGATGTTTAAAATTTTATTAATATAAATACGAAAGTTTGTGAGGAGGTATGTGTTTGTTATTCTTTTACACAAAAACTATTGGCCGAATTTTTATAAAATTTTGCACATAAGTACATAGTAGTTTTAACATATAACAATGCTGTTACCGTTGGTAGATGTGGCTGAAACGGGCGAAGCTGCGAGTTTATATAAGATTTCCGTAAAGTATTCTGACACGCCGTGGGTTCCGACTTCGATCCCTGGCCAAAAATAAATCTAAACGATGAAGATCTCTTCTAAGATCTATTCAGTCTACTTTTTGAGTATTCGTCCTTACATATATGTGTCTATAGCATTCACAACTCAGTACGTATAACCATACTTTGAGCCATAAATCTTAGTTGAGAAGATCCGGTGCTTATGCATTAAAAAATGTAACTGACAAGTCATAGGAAAAGACCCGAGCGCAGCTTAAGAACAATAAGGTTGACGACAGATTACATAACACCCATCACTAATGTACAAAGACTATGTACATCCATAACCTAACACGCGCAGACAACCGTAAGTAGATTGATGTACACACACATCAGACGGACAACGTAACATTAGTTAAATAGCCCACTAAGCTGCCACATCACTCTTCAGTTTCGTTAGTTTGAGAGACATATTCTTGGCTAAATGTACGTACTTCACATAAAATACTAAGTAAATTGGGTAGAAATCAGTTAAATGAGGTCAAATGTCTTTATTTCGTATTGATATTAGGCCGCTAAGAGCTTGCAAATGTCAAATAGGTACAAAAAATATTTCTTACGCTACCTTCGGACACAAGACCTTGACTGAGAAGATCTGGCAAAAAATCAACAGCTTTTTTCTTTTTTCTTTGTAATATACTTTTCTTTCATTTTTTAATATTACACCATAAAATCTGTATTATCATAAAATTCTTCGTCGGACTCTGTTTACCTCAAATTCTATAGCATTTACCGTTCTTACATCTTCTTCGTTTCTTCGTTCACCTTTTTCTTTATGATTCTTCCAAACGTTGCATGATTTCTACTGCAAATGTTCTGCCACTTCTTAGAATATCTTATCTCCTAAAATCCTACTTTAGTAGTGATACATTATACCACCACAAAGCGCTTGTCTTTTTTATTTGTTAATGTTTGTTAATTAGTTTGTTGTTACTCGAAATTGTTCATTATTCAACTGACGTTTTATTGACAAAAGTTCTACCTGAATTATACAAGGGGTCAAGTTGTGGAGCACCTAAAAGAGTCGCACCGGTTTTAATTGCACCTATTTCCGCGTACAATACATAACCTCATAACTTAACACAGCCCTAAACGCTAACAAATTGGCCGTGGGCGTAGAACCCGTCATTCTAACAAGCGGCAAGTTCCATGTTGAATAAGGATCATTAGAGATATTGTATTACAAGACTCGTGGTTTAATAAATTCACATCAGCTTAGTGGTAGCTAAATCATACTGGAGTTCATTAAAACTAGATCCAACGTCAAGATCCTAATAATTTACATACAGAAACGCTGTTAGTCACGGTCAATTTGTTCGAAGTAAGTTTTCGTGTAAATTCTTAGCGCTTCTTGATATTTTTATCCGACTTCATCAGATGGAGGGTAATGATTTTTGAGCGTACATTTTTTTTATCAGTCTGAAGTAGCGAGCGTGCAGTCTACCTGATGGTAAGTGGTCACTGCCGCCTATGGACATCTGTAATCAACTACATACAGAACATGGGTTCAATCTGAAGTCAATCACAGATATGTTGCTACTCCCGAAGACATAGTCTTGTGAGACATAGTCTCCCGAAGACATGGTCGCCTCATGTGAAAGTTAAATAATTAAGTTACATATGACGTACATTAGTCATATTTAATGAACGTCATATGTAATCAGAAAAAAACTTCCCCTCTCCTCATCTTTTTTTCAGGGATGTATTTTTTATTATTGTAATGATATGAGCACCAAATAAAAGTTAATAAATAGAGCACTGCGAAAATAAAATTGTTATTAAACTGTTATGCTACTACTCTGTCGCAAAATAAAAAAGTAATAAATTAAAAAATATAAGTATAAATACAAAAACCCGACTACTTTAAAGTCATCATCGTCAACCCATTATTGTCCCACTGCTGCGCACGGGTCTTCTCTCGGAATGAGAGAGTTTTAGCTACTTTAAAGTAATCAACTGAAACTGAAATTTATTAATGGTTTTAAAGCTGTCTCGTTATTAATTTAACAATTTCACTTTTCTTCTTAAAAATATAAATGTAAGATGATACTTCTTTTTGTGGACCCTAAAATTTAGAAATGAATTAATGGAGTGAGGCAAAAAGGAAAAGAAAAACCTAACACTAATGTCAGGTACCTTTTTGCCTTTATGGACTAAGTTAGTACGTGGATAGAATTATCAAGCGACGTTGACTACGGACTATTATGAAGAAATTCAAAAAATGAAAATATAACATTGTATACCTCATAGAGTAGTTAGGTTCAAACCTTAACCTGTGCCTCTAGTGAAAACGAGTATAAGTTTGATTTTAGCCAAATTCACTTCTACTCTTATATCAAAATTATTAAAAGAACGAAGACCTTTTGAAAGATTTGTCTTGTTCTAAAATTGAGATCTATCAAAAGATCGCATTTTAGTTAAATATGTATAAAATTGGGCAGAGCATTGGGCAGGGCAGAGCAGTGATAGCCCCCAATAGAGCCAACCCTCTCAATCGAGAAGTCCGAGGTTCAAACCCAAACGCACCACTGATTGATGTGCGTATTAGAAATTAATTATCACTGCTCTTCGGTGAAGAAAAACACCGTGAGGAAACCGACACACCCGAGAGTTCTTAAAAAAAAGTTCTTGGGGGTGTGTGAAATCCACTAATTCGCACTTGACCAGCGCGGTGGACTATGACCTAAAACTCTCTTAGTCTGAGAGAAAACTCGTGCCCAGCAGTAGGACAATAAAGGGATGACGAGAGTATGAAATTGGAGATACATTGATATATTTATGAATAACTTTGGTACATAAATTTTACAAGAATTAGACTTATTCCCTTTATACTAGGGGCAAAGATATTACATTATTAAAAAATAACTCGAAATAATAGGCATAATAAAAACAGAAAGAACATTTGAGAAAGAGAGGAGGGAATTGTATGGGTTATTCTACCTATACATAACATAAAATATTTATTGCCGCGGAGAAAACTTATAAGTTATATAAACTGAAGTTATCAAACTAGAAGTCTTTGAAATCGCGCAAATTATAAAATTTATTGCATTAAGACTTTCTTATATTTGTGTCGGGAACAGCTTCTGGAAACTACCACCGTCGTCGAGCCGTCTTTAAGACTTCGTGCTTTCACAATCTATTAGACAGAGATTAAATGAAGATTATATTATAACACTAATTAGTACGATTTATTAGATTGATCTCTACACAGGTATATTACAGCACATTATAGCATAAACACAAAGCTTCTGCTATTGAATAGCTTAGTTTTATCCCTCCTATGGATTTCGTAGGAGGTTACTAAACGATAAGATCCTGGAAACCAAGATCAGAAATTAAAAATATTTATTTTGTTTAGGTATACCTATAGGTACAAGATAAAGATGTCCGCTGTAGGGAAGCACTTATCAATAGTCAGTTACCATATGTTTTCTTAATCTACTGCAGAATTGAACACGATCTCAATTAAGAAGATCCGAAAAGAAACCCAGTTGGTCTGTTTTTTTAGATTATTTCTATCAGCGTCTTCTTATAAATTTGCATTTACCGCGTTCTAAGTGAGTTAATACGTGCATTTAAAAAAGTGTCCAATAAATGTACCTTTTAAAATGTATCGAATATTTTTTTTATCTGACTGAAGTAGCAAACGATCATGCAGTGCACCTGATGGTAAGTGGCCACTGCCGCCCATGGACATCTGTAATGAACTTCATACAGAACATGGGTTCCATCTGAAGTCAATCACAGATGTGTTGCTACTCCCGAGGACTAAGATGCAACCTCACCCTTAACGAAACGCAAGAAGTGCTCGGCACGTTGGAAATAGGCGTGGCGGTGGTACTTCCCCGGTCGAACTACACTGATTCTATCACCTGCAAAAATTTTGATCATAAATGCCAATTCTACAACAGCATTACTCATTGTACCCGATACTTTAAACTTATTCGCCGCAGACGGCGTGTCGCTTGAAAGAGTTGTTTCACCTTTAGAATCACGCTTTTGAGAGCATTCAGCGGTCTGCATTCAGTTCCAAGGTCGCGGGTGAAGGCTGCGGTGAAGTGTTGACTTCAACGGTTTCAAAAGACTAACGGCAATATTGAAGTAAATGTTCCTTGATGTTTTGTTTGGTAAACGGTTTGAGTAAAGTGTAATTAAATGTGGAATCTTTTGTGGATTTTTAATATTTATTAAATGGTTTATATTATCTCCAACTTACTTTGTGTCATTGAAATTATTGAAATTATCAATTTACTATTTTCCTACAGCAAATCACGTGGCGTAGGAAAAGTAAAGTTTGCCTTTGTTCATAATAATTTGAAAAGACGTAGAACCCGATGTGGTTCTATTTAATCTATTGAAGTCTAATATCGCATTGTATTTTAATCTCAAGGGTGTGGTGAAGAAGAACTTATCCGAGTCATTCAAATATAACACTTAGCGGCTGAAAAGCATTAGTAACCAGCGTCAATTAACGCAAAATTTGTCTGGGGTTTATAACTAATATCTAAGGGTGGTAGTGGCTACTATACTAAAACCTGGCGATAAGACAAACGGGCTACCTCATGGAAAGTAGTCACTGCCGCCTATTGACATTTGCAGCATCAGAAGACTAGCCAATGCATCGCCGGATTTAAAGGAGAGCTCTTTTCGCACATTTTTTGGAGAACCCCATGACATAACTCTCCGGGAATACCCCAGAAGGAAGCTCAAGAACTTCCATATTACATAAAAAATAAGGAGGAACTGTGTATGAAATCTGCAGAATATGTATAAAGTACAAAGTCTGTATGTATGAACTGTATGAGATCTGCAGTCCAAGCAAGAGGACTGCAAACTTTATACATATTAAAGTAATATGGAAAACTCAAGCATCTACATATCTTAATGGTTAAAACAAATAAAAAACTTAGAAAAAATAAAGATTTCTAAGCTGAAATTTAAATTTGAAACTACAAGTCTCTAAATCCAACAAGATTTGATTTTAGACTAATTTTATCGCGGAATTGACACATTTTAATACTTAACGGGTACTCACGATATGTGGTTTTTAAATCCTTTTAGAATTCCATGCAACTGGGTCGAAATATCGGTAAAAATAATTTTAAAAGGATTCAAAAACCGCATATCGTGAGTTAAGTATTAAAATCCATACAGGATTATAGCTGAAAGCTTGAAGTACATTTTTTAGGTTAGTTAACTTCGGGTTCAATAAATGTGATCGTGTACTGCTCGTGGGTTTGATATAATCCCTATTCCTATCAATCTCTCACGTGAAACATTTTAAAACATTTATGCCCAATGTTTGTATTTTTTGTTTACTCAAATAACGTTATCTACTCTTCTAGTCATACATTATACTTTTTCTTTGTCCTGTATGCCATGGACATACAATAACACCCAAGCACCCAGGCCCAAAACTATTACCATTATTCAGATGTATGACCAGTTCAGGGTATCTAACCCGGAATCCACTATGTTTCAAACGTGGTGACCGTCGGATAACAAATTCGTATTGAGTCTCAACAAATTTTCATTTAACATTGTCATTAGTGCCTGTCGCCCTAGTGAAAACGGGTAAAAGTATGTTTTTTTGCCAAATTGACTTCCTCTAAAAATTGTTAGAAACAAAGATTAATCGATAGTTTTCCTAAAGTATCTAAGACGAGATTTCTTCAACCAAAAACCTATAATTATACCACTTATAACCGTTTTCAGAAGCACAGATACGTTATTGCACCGTAATTTCATACGGTATTACGATTCAAACCTTCCTACGAATTCTACGTAACTTTGGTACTATTCTGAGTAAAATTTTAATATTAATGCTCGATCCACTTGTGAACAAAGAGTACAGGCCCCTGTTATTTCTGCTTTATCGAGCAAGTTTATTCATGAAAATAATAGGGGTTGGGTGATGTTTGTTATCACAAGGTCGCATCTGACTCGGGAATGTTTGTTCAAATAGAAGTTTTACACTGGGCAATATTTTTAATTAGGTATCTTATTATTAATGTTTCTTGTGTGTTATCTTATGTTACTAATGTTATTAAGGAGTTTTTGAGGGTTTACTTATGTTTTATTACTTTTTCAAGCTAAAAGTTCTAGTCAGATTTCGCTGAATATTGGCACACAGTTTATGAGCTGGATTACAACATACGAGTAGAATACATGAGTATCACGGTAATGATACCATGGTGTACTTTGAGCAACGCGGGCAGACCCGCGGGAATCATTTAGTTTTTTTTGTATTGTATTTATTTTATCTAGATAGTGATAACCTTTTTTTCCACTTAAAAAGGTAATGATAACTTTTTTTGTTCTCGAGGGGGAAACCTTCAAAAGGTACCGGACGCCTTGGCAGCAACGCAGGGTTATGTGGGATTTATAAAACCCCCCGGTAGCCGTCCTCGGCGCTACAAAGAAGATCAGCATCTCCAAAGGAACGCAACCGAAATCCTCTGAGCACGTTGCCCCACCGAACTCCTCTCAGATAGGTTCCTGGGCACCGTCTTTTCGACGGTATGCGACCACACATATCGCCGTCCTTCCCGAGATCGTCTGTCCTCCCACTCTCAGTTTGAGAGTCCAGAATTTAATTCCTAGGGAAAATAAGAAATTAACCATTCACTAAATAATTTTGGAACATTTTGACTCTAAGAAGTAACTAGTAGTGAGACAATAAAGGCTTCATATTCTCACTCTAGGAAGGCACTCGTGTTCAGAAATCTGATATATTATCTTCATTAATGTTATAATCAGAAATAGCTAAAGAACCCTTTGTATTTAGACTCCGGAGAAAGCACTGCTACACCCATCTCAATAAAAATAGTTGTTATAATTTGAAAAGTGTGGAGATGTACTCATCCAAGACGTCTCAACTTAGTTGTAATTGCAGAGCCTTAGGTAAGACTTATCTGGCATTGTTTAGATTTCCATGGATGGCAGTGGTCACTTACCATCAGTGCTCTCTACGCTCGTTCGATACTTTTTTTTATCTAAATGAAGCAAACGAGCATACAGTCCACCTGATGGTAAGTGGTCACTGGCGCTCATGGACGTCTGTAATCAACTTCATACAGAACATGGGTTCCATCTGAATTCAATCACAGATGCGTTGCTACTCCCGAGGACTATGATGGTCGCCTCATGTGAAAGTGTGCCAGCAACCACACCCTACCATCGAAACGCAAGAAATGCTTCACGCTAGAAATAGGTGTGGGGGTGGTACTTCCCTGGGCGAACTACACTGGTTCTAGCATCGCAAAAAAATCTAGCATCTTAACAAAATTCACTTCAACTTTCAGCTTTCTTTTAAGTTTTTATATACTATTTTACACCTACGTAATTTATAGTTCAATCCATAACAATAGTTTTATACGGTAATAAAGCAAGCGATCTGACGCCACGCCATAAATAACTTTCTAGACAAAGTGTAGCGTTTAATACTTCGTTGTTAAACTATAAAGATGATTGACAAATAAAGTTTAACTACCCTGTTAATAGTTTGCAATGGGTTCCGGGTTCAATTTTCTAGACACAATATTTTTATATGTGTATACCTTTAATAGACACGACACTTTGAGCCTTTGTTATTAAGCCTAAGTTTACAAAACATTTTGCCCCTTGATTGATTAGTTTTTAAATTACAGCCCAATTGTTTTGAAGTTTACACCATATTTTTTTTATATATTACTGTATCAATAATTTTTTTTCAATTTATTTAGCTAGCATATAGTGCAATTGAGTTTTAGCACAGTATTAATTGGTTTAAGTGTCATGATCATGATCATCATCATTATCGATTAACATCTGTAACTGACTCCATGTACAATTACTGCCTGAAGCCAATCGCAGATCGAATACATCGCATAAGGATAAAGATGGTGGTTTTAAGTATGTAGAGTCGTATGTTAGTCAGCCGACATCAACATTCTTCTAACGAAACGCAAAAAAACGCTTGACGCTGAAATAGGCGCGTGGGTAGTTAGTTCTACGGTCAAAAACATTTATTTTTCTTTCAAAATATTCTAATATAATAAACCCCTCGTGTCTGACTTCCGTAAATCATTAAGTATATCAAAAAAACACCAGCATGCAAAATCCCATCCATAACTCAAATCCATTCACTACGAAGACAAACATTTGTCTCGTAACAGATCTGATATCCAACTGAGATACCGCAGATGCATACAATGCAAAGAAAATTACAGAAAAAAACGTTATCGCCTGCAGCCAACGAAGCAGACATCCTTCGATTAATCTCGGAGATGAGTTATGTCGTCTTTATTGTAATGTATTGTATTAGTCGGAATGAAAATTCCTTTCTCTTGTCGCTGTCAATATCACAAATACCAAGATCCTTTCATTAAAGCAAAGAAAGAGTGCTGATTTTTATTTCGATTAGTTTAGGAACGAATAACAATGTCCCTGTCTTTTATGGACTATTGTTAAAGAATGATTTTTAATAACCAAAACCTGTGCTATCACTATAAGTGCCTGTGCTTCTACTGACTGCTTTAATATATTGAAGACATGTAATGTCTGAGAATCATAGAAAAATTAGGAAAACTACCGCCACGTCTATTTCTACTATAGAACAGTTTTTGCGTTTTGACGGAATGAGGTGGTTGGTTTAATATAAGACGACCATCTTAATCCTCGGAAGTGGCATGGCATTTGTGATTGACTTCCGATGGAATTCCAGATGTACATGAAATTTCATAGATATTCGTGGATGGCCGTATCCACGCACGGAGACAACACCAAGACCTAGAGAAATATACTAAAAGTAACATATGTCTGTGGCTCCAGTCGCTTTGTTCATATATACGTATTGCTTTATGAATTTCATGTATCCAATTTTTTTTATCTGACTAAAGTAGCAAACAAGCATGCAGTCCACCTGATGGTAAGTAGTCATGGTCATAGACATCTGTAATCAACTTCATACAGAACACGGGTACATACATCTGAAGACAATCACAGATGCGTTTATAGTCCCGAGGACTATGATGGTCACCTCATGTGAAAGTGTACCGGCAACCACACCCTTCCATCGAAACGCAAGAAATGCTTCACGCTAGAAATAGGTGTGGCGGTGGTACTTCCCCGGTCGAACTACACTGGTTCTACTACCTTGAGAATCAATTATTATCAATTATTATGTGTGCGCAAAATGAGATCTGAATTTACATGAAAAAGAAAAAGCCAGAAATCACTGAAAATCTTATGTATAATATATTTATACGGTAAGGTAATCATTTCATGCTCGTACATATAGAAAGAACAAAGTTTATCGTGGTGACATTTTAGCCTAAAGCCAACTTCGGCTACAAGAATCACTGTAAGGCGAACAAAGCGGCGGTATGAGCCAGTTTCCCAATAAACACCGTAATTTATGCGCCTGTCAGCCACGTCTGGAGTATTAGTTTGCGCTCCACTACATCACGGCAACTCCTCGCCAGAATAAACAAACTGTTTATGTTACCGATGCTAAACTTAGCTTCTATACCTGTTTCTTAGGGAATTGGTTTTCTTATATATTATAGAACTTCGTAGTGTCTTTTACTGCCTTAAAATAATGATGCGACCATCTTAGTTCTCGGGAGTAGAAACGCATTTGTCATTGACTTCAGATTGAACCCTTGTTCTATATGAGGATTTTTACGGATGTACATGAGCGGCAATGACTATTTACAATCAGGGGAACTGAATGCTCGTTTGCTACTTCAATCTTATAAAAAATCGATAAGCAATATTTTTTTCTTTGATATTAATTCAAATTTTCAAATTCAATTCAAATTCAATTCAAATTCAAATTCAATTTTTCTTTAATACTTTATACTTCCTAACAATCAATTGCTTACATATTCATCCGATTTCTGAGCAGCGCGTGCAATCCGTGCGAGCTGTCATAATATATACATACACGTTAAGCGAACAATCGGCTGTGGCACATGGTAGGCGGAATGGGGGGTGTTAGGTTTTTTCGTTACAGAATTTCTTGATTCGGTCGCCGCGCTCAAAACTCGCGATAAAAGCTATGCAATAGCTTAGAAATGTGTGTCTCTGTGTCTGTTTCTTACTCAATCACGCAAGAACCATAGATCCCATTACGTATTTCGGTTTTAATAGCAGTGTTGCATTTATGTTTCCGTCTGAAAAGTACAACGAAGTCATATATAGAGTTTTTATTAGTAGAAGTAGTAGTCAATGGATGGATAACTACATATTTGTGAAAATTACTACATAGTATAAAACAAAGTCGTTTTCCGCTGTCTGTCCCTATGTATGCTTAAATCTTTAAAACTACGCTACAAATTATAATGCAGTTTTTTTTTATAAATAGAGTGATTCAAGGGGAAGGTTTGTATGTGTAACACATGCATAATATAGTGGAAGAACACTGATAATTTTAGACTTTTGACTTTTAGGCGGAGCGAAGTTCCGGCGAACTTCGTAGTCATCTAGTCATGATAAATATTTAAAATCATCTTTTATTTCATTATTCTACATTATTATTCAATACTTGGTTAGTTCCTTGGCGTCGCTCCCTTCGGTTACGTCTACCATGATACTGAGCATTATATATGTTATGTGACTGGTAGTCTTTGCGTGAAAGAGTAACAGACATACATACAGTCGCGTAAATTTCACATTTGCAATGTATACGATTGCTATTGCTATATAAAACATATGTACCGTTAAAGTAACAGTGTCTCATAAAAGTATTTTATACTTTAAAATTAAATCAGAAATAAAGGCCTCTCAGAAACCCAGTAAGTGAGAAACTAATTTAAAAATGAAAAATTAATTCCACAGCGCTGGAGACAAGCCCTTTCTTTCCCGACACAATGCGGTTTACAATTTCGTTTTTATTTACTTTTTTCATTCGGAACGTCTGCAGTCTATTCTCACCTAACTGGAATTAGGGTGTGGAGAGATTGGAACATTCTTGTAGAGTTTAATATTTTTTTATAAAAGACGCGTATGATACAATGAACAACACAGACTACGTACCCGCGACAACGTTTTTTTTTTAAATAAATCTGTATATTATTGTAGAATATTTGTATAATAACAAAGAAAGGTATCCATGTACCTACTTGTTTTTTTTAAACTGAAATAACAAACGCGTATGAGTGGCCACTGCAGCACTTGGACATTTGAAATCAACACACAGGCCGCAGATGCGTTGCTAGTCGCACATCCTTCAAACCAAAACACGACAGTTTATTATAAGTTTATGTATAGAGTTAGTGTTGTATGTCGTGATTTGGAACCTAAAAAAGAAAAACGAACAAGACGCAGGGTAGATAGGTTAATTTACCACTAGTGCTTGTCAACGGTTTCTCCCCGCTACCGCAGTTTAGCCGTGACCACGATCCATGCAACTGGGTCGAAATATCGGCAGGAAAAATTAAAAAATCGCATACGGTGAGTACCCGTTACATAACATAATCTATACATTAGGCAGGAATGTGTAGGTGTATCGGTGGTGCCTTCGAAGTCGAAATAGAAAACGTCCTACTACAAGGCTCGTAAAGCTATGAACTTGATACATTTCTGAGACTTTCTAAAAAACTTATATGTCTTCAATCCTTAAATCGATTATATGAAATTTAATTGTCCGGTACCCTTAGTAAGAATTTACTTAGAAAAATCTTCGTTTACGTTTTACATAATATTTTGCAGTGTACATTTTTTACGATCTAAATTATCTTTTAGCTACCTACCTTATTAGTGTCGATTCGTAAAATGTTTCACACGAGTACTTCGATATATTGCAGCACTAACAATTTCAATAGACTTTTTGCTTTTCCATTTTACTCGATTTGAAAAAGAGCGTAGGAAGCTTTCGATACTTCCAGTGTTTTTGTTTGTTACTCAAGTTCAGAAAGAAGATTATACGTTTTCACTGTATCGCACGTCTCTAGCGCTAAGCGTTTGGGATAGTGCTCTACCCTCACACCATCACTGTCAAGCAATTTTCTAGACAAAATTCCTAAATTTCAATATTATATTTTATACAACAGCTTTAATCGTGATATTCTTAATAGATTATATTTTCCGACTTAGCTAAATGAAACTTACACGTGAGCCAAATTCAGCTTGAAATATTAGACCTAAATATAAATATTCGCTTACTTATATGTGTGTAGTGTCGTCAACCCATTATTGTCCCACTGCTGGGCACGGGTCTTCTCTCAGAATGAGAGAGTTTAGGCAATAGTCCACCGCGCTGGCCAAGTGCGAATTGGTGGACTTCACACACCTCCGAGAACTTTTTTTTTAGCTTTTTTTTAAGCTTACTTATATGCTTACAATTATTGCAAGTAAATAAAAGCTTGTAAAAATACCTTGCGCTAAATTACATAAAACACATTGAAACGCATATGAATGGTTTTTTGAATTTGTTGACTCGATTCATGAGATTGTACTTAGTTTTAATCGCGTGGCATTGTGAGTTATCACATTGCAACCTAACATTATTTTTTCATAGCGGAAACTTCATAGTAACTTCAGATTATAAAGTGCAGAATAGCTTGCACCCGTCTCTGCAGAGTTGTACAACTATTATGGGCATTTTGCCTAACAACTCTCCAACAGATTTCGTCGCGGAAATCCTTCTTGCCGCTTAATTAAGGGCTTGCTACAAATGTAGCGTGCACAAAATATATTTTTAATTAATGAAGCAAACGAGCATGCAGCCATCTGACACTAAAGCACCGCCCAAGGTATCTCAAAAACTCATTTAGAACAGATTCTGTATGGAGTCAGTGCACATATGATTGTAATCACAAGCTGTGTCGTAAGTAGGTTGTAATGTACCAAGGGATAAAACCAACATAGTTTGACCGGGGAGGTAGCACCGCAAAGAAGTACAAGTCACCACCCTATCAGGTGGACCGATGACCTGAAGAAGACAGCGGGAAACCGTTGGATTCAGAGAAAACAGGACCGGTTGGAGCGACGCCATTTATGGGAAGCCTATGCTCAGCAGTGGACATAAAAAGGCTGATGTATGGATGGATGGATAGATGGATGGTAGCACCGCAATACCAATTTCTACCGTGAAGCAGTTCTTGCGCTTCAGGAAGGGTGTGGTTGCCGCCACACTTTTATATGAGGCGACCATCTTCAACCTCGCGAGCAGCAACGCATCTGTGATTGACTTCAGATAACATCCATGTATTTGTTTGAATGGCTTAAAGCAGTAATCACCACTGACCATGAATTGGGCTGCATGTTAGTTAAGTACTTCAATCGGATGAAACAGTGTGGCAATGCTACTTTCTTAGATACACAGTGAGGAATCATAACATTTCAAAATTAATACTTTAAAGTTACCGCTAACTTTCGTTTTAAAAACTCCACTCTGAAAGGTATTACTTGTAAATTTACAAAAACGACAGCGAAATGCGATGTTAAATGAATTATTTTGTTGACCGCACTTCCGAAACGAGTGGGTATAGTCGGGGAGAAAAGTTTTGAACAAATTAATTCTATGAAACGAAGCGGCTACCATAACTCGACGGAAACCAATGAGATAGATTTATTCAAACATTAAAGAGCCTAAAATGTAATAAAGCTTTTAATCGTTGGATTTTCCATTATACAAAACCCTTTTTCTGGTTTTTTAGCTAACTTGAAAAAGGAGGAAGTCGTAAATCATATTGTTTTATGTAATAGTCATTTTACTAATGTAAGGTCAAGATTTTTTTTGGCGTTATAATTAAAATATATTTTAGATTTTTTCACATTAGCATTATAAATTCGAAAGTTTTGTGAGGATGTATGTGCTTTTTTATTGTTTCACGCTAAATTACCAGTCAAATTTTGTGGCAATTTAGCACACACATAATTTATGACCCAGATTAACACATATCGGATACTCATTACCGTGTTTGTCGTAGCCACGGGAATAACCAAGTATGACAATTTATCGAAAAAAAAACAAATTTCTAATAATTATGCTTTACGAGTTTTGGACTAGCTCAAAAAAAAATACACAAATACACTCAAAACAAGTTATCGTGAAGTTTGGATATATGGTGATGGTCCTAAGTATATAAACAGTCCAACTAATACAAATTTGTAAACAAACTTAAAGAAATGTTTGATATAAAAATATTACTATTTTTAGTTCTACGCTCATAGGTAGGTATTTTGCTAGACATGAGTCTATGTTTAAGCAATAATCAACCACGCTGACCATGTACAAATTGGTGAATTTTAATTTATCTATCTGTGCATATTAGTACATGTGCATACTTCCTTGTGATTCTATTACTACTATCGTACCTACTGATTCTGGTATAGGGACTAGGGTAACATATTTATATGTTGTGATCTAACTTATTCTTGATGAGTAATTGTAGTTGACGTAAGGTACGATTCTATTCTTGTCGGGGGTTGATAACAGATCTCCTTTGACAGCAGTGGCCACTAATAATTATGGTCAACATGCTCGTTTACTATTTGTGTTATAGATAGATTATAGATAGATAGAAATGAAAAATATGGAGTATTTTGAGTAGTGTTACGTTCTTGGATAATGAATGATTTTATATAATATAAAATATTTTGTGATATAATGTCATAGAAAAAGTAAAAAATATAATATATACACCAAAAGCCTCGAAAATATCAGAAATTTGTGCTGAAGAATCGAACTTCGGACCTCCACAGTGTTGCCTATTATCAAAACCCTTCAACTCCTGCCATATAATAGTCTTTAAACACTAAACCAACAGTAAAACAACTTTAGTAAGCAATTGTACACGAGGTCACTAACCTCCCGGTCGATACGACGCAGTCGTTCTGCATTTCAGTGCAGCGTGGATTAAACATGAGTTTCAATTGATGTACTGCCTGTTTGAACAAGTTAATCACTTCATGTGCACTGTGACATGGGGAGACTAATTGTTCTGAATCAAAGGGGGTTAGAGTAGATTTTGTGGATTTATACTAGGTGTTTCTAATTAGTGGACTACAGGAGCATTTGCAACTATTTATATAAAAAACGTGCGGCACTCGGGGACCGCCGCGCTAAAGCTATTGCATAGCATTCAAATTTTTCTTTGATACTATATGCTTTCTCACAAACAGCTGCTTACATGTTCCTCTGATTTCCGAGCAGCTCGTCTCGATCATTGCAAGCTTCGTACCATATACGTTATGCGAACGTTCGGTCGCGCTATGGTAGGTGGAGTGGGGGTGTTAGCTTTTTTTTGTTACGGAATTTCTTGATTCGGTCGCCGCGCTCAAAGCCTGGGATAAAAGCCATGCAATAGCTTAAAACCTATTTTAATAATAATATGTAATTAGGAAGCTTGTAATTAAGAATCAGTTCTTAATAATATATAATTAGGAAGCTAACTCAGTTCTTAGGTGTAACAACATATGTGGCGAATCTCAAGTAGGAGTCTAATGAAATGAACAATAATAAAAATAAAAATGAAATTAAATGGGCAATTTAATTTATACTTCCACAGCCAATCAATTAAATATCAAAGCTAAACGTATCTTGACAAAAAGCTGCTGGATTAGTGAAATGTTAGACAAGATACTGGAGCTTTTATTCTCCTTATTAAAAACGGTTAAAAAAGACGGAAACTAAATACTAACATTTGCAAAGTAAAAAGAACAACCCACTGAGTTTTTGTCGCATCTTGTTAGTTATGGTCGTATTCAGATGCGGAGATAATGTAAGAAAAAATATTGTAATTGACAATTGGTGCACAGTGAGCCTATATAAAATTAAAGCATTTCAATTCATCTAATCTAGTGCTGATTTCAAGTTTTTATCTGACTGAAGTAGCAAACGAGCATGCAGTCCATTTGATGGTAAATGGTCACTGCTGCCCATAAAAATCTGTTCTACATACAGGACATGGGTTCCATCTGAAGCCAATCATAGTTGCGTTGCTACTCTCGAGGACTATGATGGTCGCCTCATGTAAAAGTGTGCCGGCAACTACATCTCTCTATCGAAATGCATCACGCTAGAAATAGGTGTGGCGGTGGTACTTCCCCGGTTGAACTACACTGGTTACACCACCTTGACCAACAGTGACCATGTACTTAATTCCAAGTGACAACAAAGAATTCCACCACCAATAAGTTACTATTATTGAAGACACTTTCTATGGATCCATTGTAACACCATATAATAAAGCTCCTCACAGAATCCTTAAGAGAAATCTATTATCTCAGAGCCGAAAGTCAATGTCAATATAGACAAACACTCGATCCAGCAATAAAGGGATCGGCACATACCCCCGATATTAAATTACATCACTGAGGTAAATATTGACTCTTATGTAACTATTACTTCATTCCGCCGCCTTTCTATTGTGCCCTTAGCGAGTTTAGTATGTTTTCTAAAACAACCAGTTATGTTTTCGCTCATACATTCATCTCATACGCTCATTTTTAAAATGTATGATTACATAGAAGACAAAACAGCTTGGGACTGAGCAATAATATGCATTACTATAGTATATTTGATAAATGTCAAAGTGTAGCGTATCTTGCCAAACAGGGCTCTCTTTTACTGAACTGTAAGGCAAGATACTGGAGCTAACTTTCATTACCATGTAAAAAAAAATATGATTGTAATTATATTTAAAAAAAATGAATATAAATAAGAGAAAAAGGACAAACCCGCTGAGTTTCTTGCCGGATCTTCTCAGTTGAGGTCGTTTTCCGATCCGGTGGTAGTGTAAGAAAAAAAATGTAACTGATAATTTGTAAGTGCCCCCGTAGGCCTATACAAAATAAAGACATTTCATTTCATTTCATTGCAAAGTGTGGCTTTATACGAAAACGTGCACTCAACTACGGTGGATGGTAAACGTAAATCAGGTTTGCCAGGTGGTAGAACCAGTGTAGTTCGTGCCACGAGTGGCGACACCTTTATCGAACGTGAAGCATTTCTTGCGTTTCGTTAATAGGGTGTGGTTGTGGTTGCTGGCATACATTTTCATGAGGCGACCATCGTAGTCCTCGGGAGTAATAACGGTAGCAACAGTGACCACTCACCACCAAGTGGACTACATGCTCGTTTACTACTTAAATTTGATAAAAAAAGTAAACAATTTGAGCAGACACAATAACTTGTATTATGACCATAAATGAAAATTCTTTTTTTTTTTTTTTATTTGACTGAAGTAGCAAAGGAGCATGCAGTCCACCTGATGGTAAGTGGTCACTGCCGCCCATGGACACCTGTAATCAACTTCATACAGAACATGGGTTCCATCTGAAGTCAATCACACATGCGCTTCTACTCCCGAGGACTATGATGGTCGCCTCATGTCAAAGTGTGCCGGCAACCACACCCTTCTATCGAAACGCAAGAAATGTTTCACTATCACTATCAATAGATGTGGCGGTGGTACTTCCCCGGTCGACCTACACTGGTTCTACCACCTTACAAATTTCCTATAACATTTTCTAATTATTTTGGGCTAGTAGTGAAGGCAGCTTATTGAGGTGATAAATCGTATATGTTACGACCAAGGAGGTACACCGCCACATTTACTTCTATCGTGAAGCAGTTCTTGTGTTTTGATAGATAGCAACGCATCTATGATTGAATTTAGATAGGGTAATTGTTCTTTATGAAATTGATTATAGTGCGGCGGTGATGTGTGGTGCGGCAGTGATCACTTGTTATCAGATGGACTGCATGCTCTATTGCTACTTCCATCGATTTAAAAAAATCTGATAAGACTTCATATTTTTATTAAAACATGTAAGACAACCGTACTATTCGGCAGATCATTAAAAATACTTTATACTCACTCATTAAATACCGTTCCTACGTTCTAATATCAACCATAATGAATATAACGTACTTACGTATATTCCTACCATATGCCTACTCGAGTTGCTGGGAACGGGGAGGCGTTCCCAGCAACTCGAGTAGGCCTACGCGATACAACCTTGCTCTAAGTGGTACACGTGTAAGACACAACACGTCACAACCGAGCTGTCTAACCACACACGGATCTTATCAAGCAACATTTCACACAACTACGTCTGTGTTGATTATTATTTAACCGGCTAATAGTAACGAATAACTAGTAACGACGATATTATAAAGATAGGATAGGATTATCTATATATTAATACGTGAGGCAAAAACTTGTGATTCGTTTTTAAGATACTTGCCGTAGACGGAGGAGCATGAAATTACGCACGGTTATAGTTAATGTAGGGAAGGATTGCGCAATGCTAATATTTTTTTCAAAAAACTTTACACTTATTTTCCAATTGAAGGAGCAATAGAGCTCCTTTTAGGGAGATATATAGGGCATACTTTCACATGAGGCGACCATCATAGTCCTCAGGAGTAGCAACGTATCTGTGATTGACTTCAGATGGAACCCATGTTCTGTATGTAGTTGATTACAGGTGTCCATGGGCGGCAATAACCACTCACCATCAGGTGGACTGCATGCTCGTTTGCTACTTCAGTCTGATAAAAAAAAGATATTTTTCCGTCATTTCTTCATTTCTTCCGTTTATTCTCCGTCATTTCTTCCGTTTCAAGTTCACTCAAACAAGAATCCTAGATGCACCAATGTAGCTAACTAACTTCAGATGTACAATTCTTAAGTATTTATCAGTTTGACAGGCGAGCTACCACCGCGACACCTATTTTTAGCCGGGGGCAGTTCTTGCGTTGCGATTGCAGGGCGTAGTTGCAGGTTTACGTATATTTGAAACTATCAAGTTTTCGGCAATAACATCAAATTTTGATTGACTTTTATTTTTATCTGATTGTAGCAGCAAACGAGCATGCAGTCCACCTGATGGTAAGCGGTCACTGCCGCCCATGGACATCTGTGAGATACTTTATATAGAACATAGGTTTTATCTGAAGTCAATCAAAGATGGGTTGCTATTCCTGAGGACTATGATGGTCGCCTCATATTAAAGTGTGACTTCAGATAGAACCCATGTTCGGTATTAACTTGCTTACGGATGTCCTCGGGCGGCAGTGTCTACCTACCAATCAAGTTTCTGTATGATCTTTTCCTACTTAAATGTAATGAAAAAAGTTCACATTTTTTATTGTACGGCGATCACTTATTATAACACAACAAAACTACAAAAATATCTTATAGCTCGCGTTGCGACATGACGGTAGAAAAGCCTCAATGCTACACGCAGAGGCTTTGTTCACGCGTTAATGAGGCTGGTAATTTACCGGTCTGACACTGAAAAGGCTCTTCTAGGTTACTTTTGCTATATTTCTTGGGTAATTCTGTGTCTAAGTTTTAAATTTAATTTTTAATTCAGTACTATGAAATACATGTATATATTTTTTTCTATGAAATAGAAATAGCTGATTATCGTGCATTCTACCTAAAAGTAAGTGGCCACCGCCGCTCATGGACCGTAACTTCATATAGATAGAGGATCTATCTGTAGTCAATCACTGGTGCGTTGCTAGTGCTAGGACCAAGTTGGTCACTTCGTATGGAAATGACTCGGACCATACCATTCCATCTAAATGCAAGAACTGCTTCACTACATAGTATAAAACATAATCGCTTCCTGCTATCTGTCCTTATGTATTTTAATGCAGTTATTTTTACTAGATAGAGTGATTCAAGAGGAAGGTTTTAAAGTACATGTATAATAAGGAGGAACACTGATAATTTTAGATTTTCGAGTTTTAAGCGGAACGAAGTTCGCCGGGTCAGGTAGTAACGTTATAAATAGGTGTTACGGTGGAACTCTCAGATCAAACCATATTATGATAATGATCGTCTATGAAGTCGTAGCCATTCTACGACTTTACAAAGAGTAGATCATTAATGTTTAACATTATTTCTATAATAATGTAAATAAAAAAGTAAGTCCATCAATTCGCACTAGACCAGCGCGGTAGTGTATGGCCTAAAACTCTCTCATTCGGAGAGAAGACCCGTGCCCAGCAGTGAGACAATAATGGGTTGACGACATTATTTCTGTAAAGGATCCACTTCTATACTACTACTATATTCTATTGAAAAATATGAAATCTTTTGATATAAGACTTTAGTAAGTTGCAAAAATAGTTTCTGTATCGTAAAAGTACAGGGTCAATGTAACGTTTATATAAAATATCCGAGTATGTTACATTATTAACGAATCATTGGTTCGATACCCGACTCCGTTGCTAAACGAATTTATATATTTCCAAAGACTAAGGATATTTTACCTTTCAATATGTTTATATCTTTTAAGATCTCATGATAACAAGCTCCGTAAATATGCTTCCTTTGAAGTTGTTACTTTAATTCTGTTTATTTTTTTATTCATATCTATAAATATGGATGATTCCCAAACGATATTTTGTCTATCATTCACAATAATCATGATATTCCAAGTTCTAAAGATATTGTAATTTAGTTTTATTTTACTGCCATGCCTATTTGACTTCATTCATTGATCTTAGATTTTTTTCATCTATTTAGTAATACGTGAAACAAAGACTTGTGATTAGTTTTCAAGATACTTGCCGCAGGCGGAGGAGTAAGAAATTACGCACGGTTATAGTTGACGAACAGAAGGATTGCGCAATGCTAATATTTTTTTCAAATAATGCATATAACATACATAAAATCAACTAAAAGTACTAAAACCCATTACACACTCTACCTTTCAGTTGACACAAACACATACATAATAAACGAAATAAAACATTCGATGTCTTACTATGAAAACACATAACGTCAAAAATGTCAGATGTCTTCGTCAAAATACCCGCTATTGCTCTTAAATGCAGCTTAGATAATAAACCTCTTTTTACTTTTAACGAATGCGTTCAAAATTACATGAAAATTATTACAATTTATTTAAATTAGAGAAATATTGTTGCTACTTTGTACAATATGAAGTTGAGTTTTTTAATTTAAATTACGGTCGAATTTCGACCGTTGCGACGGGTGACTACTATTAATAAGTGCATAAGAATTTAATTATGACTTGCGTTTAATAATTACTTGTGGAAATAACTTAACATCAGTTGCTTCCCCTGAAAACTAAGTATTCCGAATAAATATATCTAACCATACCTTCCAGACCAAACACTCCACTTGGGGTACAACCTATCATTGTCCCACTGCTGGGCACGGGTCTTCTCTCAGAATAACAGAGTTTTTTAGGCCATAGTCCACCGCGCTTGCCTAGTGCGAATTGGTGGACTTCACACACCTTCGAGAACTTTCTTTTTCAAAGAAATCTCGGATTTATTGGCTTCCTCACCCTTCCTTCCTTCACCGAAAAGCAGTGATAGTTAATTTCTACTACGCACATAAATCAGTGGTGCGTGTCTGGGTTTGAACCTCGGACCTCCCGATGGAGAAACCATGTTTCAACCATTAGGCTATCACTGCTCTCACTCTACTTATTCCAACAAACACTCCACTTATCAGGCAGAAAATTGGTGATGGTGTTTTCGATGACTAACCACTAAGAGTTTTATCACCTTTTCAAATTTCATAAAAATAATCCCAACAACAATAATAAAAATCATCTAAGCTTAATAAATTGTATATAATTTTATTGTGAATATTTTCTTCAGTTAAGTCATATTTCATGTCACTTATTTAGTAATTTCATTATTGTTTGAGGCCTAAATCATTTATCTGTTCAGCAAAACAATACAGAATACCATTTAGCGAATTGAGGTCAAAGCTAAGTTTCATTTTGATGGATTTAGGGAAATATTGTATGGAATAGTAGCGCAGGGATGGATAAGACCGAAACGGGCTCAGGTTGATACTGTTCAGTAGATGTTTTTTCATCATTGCACTATTTTTCGTTTTAAGTGAAAACTAAACATATGATTTTAAATATTATAAAATCAAGCTGGACAATAAAATATTAAAATTTAAACGTCGCATCGTTTTAATATTATTGTTTGTTTTTCAAAGACTTCTGTACCTATTTTCTCTCGTTAACCCATAATTGTGCCACTGCTGGGCACGGGTCTTCTCAGAATGAAAGAGATTAGGCCATAGTCCACCGCGCAGGCCAAGTGCGATTGTCGGACATTGTGTGCCTATTTAATTACTTCATAATCAATAAATCGGGGTTATCAAAGGTATAGTACTGAAAAGCACTCCGATGTGTTCCTACTTAGTTCTTGTGGGTAACAACCAGGGTTCCAGACGTCCAGACGTGCCAGACATCCCTATATTTTAGTCAAAATTAGATGTTCCGCGCGGGACAGGCTTGGTCTTGCTTTTCGGGAAGGACTGGACTTTTGCAAAAAAGGTCGCCAAATCCTCCGGCCCCCTTTACACTAAGAAGAAAGCTAAAATTTTTACCCAAGTGTCCATAAAGAGCGACACCCTTTGCACTGCGAGGACTGTTGTCCCGCATTTTTCACCCAAAAAGTTTGTAAATATTGACTTACTAAAAACTGGCAACACTGGTAACAACGGATATGGTATTATATACCCAGCACATTTTTATTTAGCAAAAAGCAGTTCGTGCGTCTCGGTTGACGGGTGCGGTCGCCATTCCCAAATATTTGAGGTGACCATCTTAGTCATAAGTAATAACAACGAACCAATAATTGACTTTTGATAGAATCTAGTTCTATATGAAGTTGTTTATAAATGTCCATGGGTTGCAATGGCTGTCAAGTAGACATTATTTGTCTTAAATAAAAAATGACGGTCAATGATGCTTATGGCATAGGTTTTATCCTTTTTAGAAAATTTCGAACCCAAATACACGCTTTCTACACTCATAGCCCCACAGTAGGATTTTCTCCTGTTTGGTGGGTACCATGGAAACACACAAGACGAATACACAAACACCCAGACCCAGATCATGAAACTAAACTCATCATTCAGATACCGGCCGGGATGGAATATGTCTGGCTGAGAATCGAACCCGGGACCCATTGCGCGTCAGACCGGTATGTTAACCGCTCCGCCACGCGGATCGTCAAAAAAGATACTAAGATGGGTCTATTTAATTTCGTACGGATCGCTAAAAAGTAAGTAGGTGACCGAGATACCGAGTGTTTGAATAAAACGGCGAGTCACGGCTATTCGGTTCTGTAAATTTGGCTATAAGTAACGCCTCCCGGGACAAACATTCGGCAAACGGCATCGCTTCTGGGTCGGAGCAGTAACCCTTTGTGGATTGATTCCACACATACCATACTTTCGATATTGAATCAAGAGCTTTTGTTGATTCGTTTAATACCAATTCTTTTTTTTTTTGTTTAAATTTCACTAGTATTAATAAGCGCATAAGAATTTAATTATGACTTGTGTTTGATTATTGCTTGTGGAAATAACTTACCATCAGTTGCTTCTAACCCTGAAAACTAAGTATTCCGAATAAATTTATCTTTCTAACCATACCTTCCAGACCAAACACTCCACTTGGGGTACAACCCATTATTGTCCCACTGCTGGGCACGGGTCTTGTCTCAGAACGACTTTTTTACTACACTACTTCAAAGATCAGGTTAATGATATTAATTAAATAACTAGCTGAACCACACAGCTTCGCCCGCGTTAAAACAATCGAAGTGTCAATTGTCCGTAAGATTAAGATATTTTCCACAGTAAAAAGTAGTCCTTATGTTAATCTAGAGTATCAGATAACTCCCTATCAAATATTATGAAAATCGCTCCAGCCGTTTAGATGCGAAGAAGTAACAAACGTACACACTCACAAACTTTCGCCTTTATAATATTAGTATGATATGATTATAGGGTTGACTGAAATTAACTTCAGATAGAATAATTTGCTATATGAAATTGGTTAGAGACATTGGCTAGGGACCACGTACCACCAGGTCAACTGCATGCTTGTTTTATTTAAATGTTATAAAATAGATTACAGATGTATGTACTTTTAAGAATTGCATGAATATGCATAAGTGATTATCCTAGGCACGGGCTATTCAGTATTACTTTTTTTATACGACTGAAATAGCAAACGAACATGCAGTCCATCTGATGATAAGTGGTCACTGCCGCCCATAGACATCTGTAAGCAACTTCATACAGAACATGGGTTTCTATCTGAAGTCAATCACAGATGCGTTGCTACTTCCAGGGACTAAGATGGTCGCCTCATATGAGCCTCATATGAAAAATGTGACGGAAATATCTCTGATTATATATACACAAATAGTGACATACATCGTTTGCTACATACATATAGTATAGTTTGTATTATTTCGCTTGCAATTTTGCATATCATGGGGACATACGAGAGTATGAATGAGAGTATAAATGAAGAACACAAGTAACATTTAACAAAGTTTATCTGCAGCAGTAGAACCGCCACAATATCTATTTCTGGCTTTCAACGTGTGGTAGGGATGAGACAGAAGTATTTTTTTTATATGACTGAAGTAGCAAACGAACATGCAGTCCACCTGTTGGTAAGTGGCCAACGCCGCCCATGGACATCTGTAATCAACTTCATACAGAACATGGGTTTCATCTGAAGTCAATCACAGATGCGTTGCTACTCCCGAGGACTATGATGGTCGTCTCATGTGAAAGTGTGCTGGCAACCACACACACTTCTATCAAAACGCAGAAATGCTTCACGCTAGAAATAAGTGTGGCGGTGGTACTTCTACCACCTATTAAACCACCTATTACTCGTTTTTGTTCTACCACCTATTTGTAGGTGAACCTGTATTTTAACCTGATGTATTTTTTAATTCCATGTAAAGTCGATTGCCATGAGCAGTGAACACTTACAAGAGAATTGCATGCCCGTTTTTTAAATATTTGAAGCAAATGCCGAATTTACTTGCTGGCTTACTTTTGTACGGTCGCCTACCATCTTAGACCTCGGAACATCCGAGTTAGAAGTAGCAATGGGCGGCAGCGACCACTTACTACATGCCCGTTTACTACTTGCTTCGGAGGAAAAGAATTAAATAAAATTAACAACGAATAGTAACTAAATACAAATATACAATACTAATAAAAATTTATAATATTCTCAAGGCCAATTCATATTATTATTTTATTAAACATCCAAATTAATTTCTCTTTGGATTTGAAAAGGAACTGTTACGAAACGCTTTATGGGATTAATTAAGGCTTCAGTAAGAAATAAACATTTAATTTTCCAATAGAATTTGTTTACACAAATTTTTGACGAGACGAAATTTATAAAATCATTAAGGAAATCTTTAGCGGTCTGTTAAATGATTTTTTAACTTTCAATTTGTTACGAATTATTATAATATATTCTGTTATCTCTACTTAGTTTAGTCGCCTCTTACGACAGGCAGAGGATACCGTAGTCCTATTCTGATCCCGGAACTACAGGGTCACCATATTTTACCTATATTCTATACTCTCTATTTTTCTTAAGCATATATCCATAGTAACTATTTAATTTAATAATAATAATTGGCTTTGTATCTTCCTCTTTTTAAAGTAAAAAGTTTCCATGTGTATTTGCTTTAGTGGGTAATTCGAAAGGCAACTTCGGTCAATGAAGTTGTTAGGAGCACGGTAACTGAATAACTAAGTTAGGACGTGACCTACCTCAACGTTCGAAAGTAACTTATTTCTGTAGTAACAAATCTGTACATTATAGTGTAGTCTCAAAGGAAATTCTTTGTGATTCGACTCCGGAAGCACCACGGCCACACTTTGTACGTAATAACAGAATTATTCGTTTTGGTCTGAAGACACTCTTCTGCAAGGGAGACATGCTAATTGAAATATCCAACTTTTTTTTTTTTTTAAATATCCAACCTTTTTTTTTTTTGTTTTCGAGGGTGAAACTTTCAAAAAGTACCCGACGTCGTGGGAGCGACGCGGGTTATGTGGGATTCTTACCGCACTAAAATACCCCCCGGTGGCCGACCTCGACGCTGCGAAGAGGACTCTGGGAACTCCGATTGACCGCCGCCGGTGTCCTCAGCGTGTGCCCCTTCGGGCTCTTCCCTGGTGGGCGTGAAATATCCAACCTAGTCTTCAAAGGTAGCAACGAATTTGTGGATAACCAGATGCCTATCAGCGAGAATGGCCACTTACCATCAGGTGGACTGCATGCTTGTCTACTCCATATTATAAAAAAGTCTATACTAACATAAAACCTGATTGTCTAAACTCATTGCTCAGCTTGTCAATCGAGGATCTGAGACTCAAATCCCAGGTTTGCTAATCTTTCCAAAATGGTCTGCGTATTTACGATTAATTATCACTGCTTTACGAAAAGTATCACTATGAAAACCTACACACCTGAATGTTTTAGGTTTAAAATGTTTATTCTCATTAAGAATTACAATTCACTTGACATGAGAATGTACAAATAACACAATAACTTTATTATATTATCCGAAAGCGAACAACAAAATTAACAAGTAAATCGCGGTAGAAGTAAATAACACACAAGTCACAGATTTATTCAATTCTACCCACAATATGTTTACACTTTTCCAACTCGATGCCCTATGACCTAAGATTCCTCTTCCATTCGGAGAGAATACCTGTACTCAGCACTGGGATATAATGCGTTGACGACGACGGTACAGTCAGTAACTAGAAGCGGGCGGAGTCATGGAATACACAAGTGTAACAAAAAAAAAATTCTATTTTTTAGTTCAGTTTTCTATAAAAAGCATGTTTTTTAGTTTTATTTATTTTCTACTTTTTAGTCAAATTAAAAAATGGAATAATTTTATCAAATTAGTGGATTGTCATCGGTCCTCAATAAATCTACAAAGTTTGAAAGAAATCTGGCCGTTTAAAGTGGGTCAAAATTGCGCCCAAGGAAGTCGGTTACAAACATACAAACATACAGATGTAGCTAATAAAAAGCTATTAAAAAACGTGCGGCACTCGGGGACTGCCGCGGTAAAGCTATTGTATAGCATTTTGTACCAAATTATGCAATTATAATTATTTATTTATTTATGCACAATTTTTTTCTTTGATATAAATTTAAGATTTTTCTTTGATACTATAAACTTTCTCACAAATAGCTGTTTACATATTCGTCCGCTTTCCGAGCAGCTCGTCTCGATCCGTGCGAGGTTCGTACTGTCGTATACATATACGTTAAGCGAACGCTCGGCCACGCAACTTGGTAAGCGGAGTGGGGGTGTTAGGTTTTTTCGTTATGGAATTTCTTGATTCCGTCGCCTCAAAGCCCGCAAAAAAGCTATGCAATTCAATGCTATGCAATGCAAGCTCAATAATAAAATTTTCGCTAGTCTTGCAAGTTTTTGCAAAAAAGTAGTGCGTAAGTAAGAAGAAATCCTTATTTCCTTACTAATATTATAAATGTGAAAGTAACTCTGTCTGTCTGTCTGTCTGTCTGTCTGTCTGTCTGTCTGTCTGTCTGTCTGCTACTTATTCACGCCTAAACAACTGAACCGATCTTTATGAAATTGGGCACACAGATAGTGTTGACCTCGAGAAAGGACATAGGCTGCTTTTTATCGAAAAAAATGGGTTGAAAGCGTTAAAATCAGGCATAAATGTTTGTACGGAAGTTCGTTTTTGACAAAGTCCCATATTGACAAGTCCGTCAAGGGGTACGATAGACTTACTTAAAACCTTATCTAAATAATAAAACATAAAAAAACATTGATTTCGAGTCGACAACATATATCCGTAAAATTCGGATTGTTGCGTATTTTATTAAATTCTAATGTAAACATGTGTGACATGACAGTAGTGTGACATGACAGTAGCCATAATGGCCGCCCGGATGCCATTCTGAATTCATTCAAAAATAATACGTATAAATTTGTAACTATCAATTATCATAAAAATAGATGTGATTCAAATTGATTTTAATTTAATTTATGAATTTATGAAATATTTCAAATAAAAGCATCCGTTGACGAGCTGCGGCCGCGCTACTTGCGACCTAATGTAAAATCGCTCTTTGAGTACAGGGATTCCCAATTGATAACAGATGGCGCGTCATACTATTATAGTAAAATAGTTATTCGAATCCAATAATTCAAAGGCGATAAAATGTTTTAACATTGTTTCAAAATAAAACTATCGACTCCATTTGTCACTCCATGTTCATGTTACATAAATAGTTTCTTAACTATTATTTCATAAATAAAGTCATGTTATTGACCACACCCGTACATTTTTAGCGAAAATAAATATTAAGGACGAAATACAATTGATAGTATTTTAAGCAAAATACTAACATTAATAAGTCGATCAGTGTCTAAATAAGATATAACAATTATATCATGAATTATTATTATAAAGAAGCTTTTGCAACTTTTGTGATAAATAATTACATTTATGAATATTGAAGCATTGTTGATGAACACTTGGCTCTAATAACAAACGAGCAAGGTCAACATTATTGTTCTTTTTATATTTATGATATGTTCATTATAAATAATGTTATAGAAAACATGCATTTAAATAACAACATATTTTTAATTAATTTTAGAATAACAAAGTGTGTCAAAATAAGCCAAAATAGATTATGTTCTTAACTCATATGTATGTGAATTTCGCATCTGTTAAAATCGTGATAGCCGTGTGGTGCCAAGTCGGGCGGATTAGAAACGCGAGGTCTGGGTTCGAATCCAGTTGTCTTATGTACATTATTATTATTATAATCTGTAATTTTCATAAATACTAATTTTAGTATTATTTTTTTAATAACCAGCTCATTTTTAAATATTATTTAGTATCGGAAATGCAAAGCTTTCGCCCGCCTGGGAATCAATGTGTTACAAAGTTTATATGAAATTAATAGAGGTTTAACCTCTGTCAGGTAAAAGTACAAAATAATTTGGATTTACCTTGCTGACAAATTCAAATTTTAATGTAATGAACCACAAACAAGGCTTAATTCCTTCAACCCGCCTCCCGGTACTCCTCCACACAAACTTTTTTTTTATAAAAATACGCTTTCTACACTCAATAAAATAGAAAATTTCTACAATTTCAATTTCTACAATAGAACCACACTAGGATTTTTTCACTGTGTCGTGGGTACCATGGACACACAAGACGTATATAGAAACACCCAGACCCAGAACATGAATCTATTCAGATTCCTGTCTGGCCGGGAATCGAACCGGATGTGGTAGCTGCTCCGCAACACGGGTCGTCAAGGTTGTCAAATTAATGTTCAAAGTAGGTTCACCTATATGTAATCTTACTGAGAAATTTAAAAGGACCAAAATTACTTAAAATAGTATTTTTCAATTCATAAAAGTTAAAATCCATCTTTATAATCGATGCGCTTTGGTTTAAATGTGGAGGCGTTGTTTGAAAAGATGTATTCCGATATTGTTAATGTGACCACTAAGACTGTAAATTGGTTCAAAAAAGGGGTTTACGATATTCTGATTCGTCGTATCTTCATAACATTTTACATAACAATATGCACCTACCCACAAATACACACTTAAAATTCGTTTTTTCACTCTGTGTTTGTCCGGGTAATCCTTGACCGGCTAAACCGATTTTTACGGGTTTTTTTCTATAGAAAATGTTATGGAACGACATGTAGACTACTTTTATCGTAGAATTCCCACTGAGTGGAGATTTGCGCGGGAAAAACTTGGCGATACATTGATTTGCACGCGAGCGTAGCCGCGGGTACAGCTAGTAATACATATTTCTACTTACTTTTTAGAATGTTTGTTCGTTTATTTGCCTGTGTATTTTGTATTTGAAATAGCTTCATATCAAAACTGTTAGGTACTAAGAATCAAGAAAGTGATAATTTGTTAATGATCTGAACAAAACTCTCAACTTTAATATCATTTTAATAAAGCACCTGTATTAACGTGTTTCTTTCACCCCTAAAACTGGAACTTATTACGAGAATTACATACGAATATTATTCAAGTTATTCATGCTTTAATACTTATTTCAGCTCCATCATACCACATTATTCGTGTCCATTCGCTATGGCGTGCCCTACTCTATAAGTGGTGCGTTTACCTTCGCATTCGGGGTTACCTAGTATCCTTAATGGGTGTTTTGGCTAGCGAAATGGGTGTATAAGGCAAACATTGCAAATATATGTAGGTTTTAATACGTTACCTACTTGCGCTAAGACAATATTGACGTCCCGCGTCCGATGCGGTTACCATACCGGTCTGACATACATTCCGGGTTTGATTCCCGGCCAGACAAGTATCTGATGGATGAGTTTAGACTCATTCTCTGGGTCTGGACGATTGTCTACTCGCCTTTGTATGTATCCGTGATACCCACGACACAGGAGAAAATCCTTCTATGGCTATGAGTGTAAAAAGCATTTAATATAATTTAAGAAGTAGATTTGCAATAAGTACAAAAAGGTGGTGGTAAATACGCGATTCGACTCCAATGGTAATATATGTGTCGTGTTTGGTCACGTCTATGCGTTAATCTAATTTATGAACTATCTGTGGGCCAATTTTTAACGAAATCCAACCTGTAGTTTTTGCATGAAAAGTAAACACCACACATACATCCTCGTAAACATTCGCATTTGTAATATTAATACGAATAAGATTGAATTAGCAAACGAGCATGCAGTGCACCTGATAGTAAATGGTCACTGTCGCGGAAAGACATCTGTTATCAACTTCATACAGAATATGGGCTATGTCTGAAATCAATCACAGATGCGTTGCTACTCCCGAGGACTATGATGGTGGCCTCATATTACAGTGAGCTTCACTACACCATTCTATCAAAACGTAAGCACTGCTTCACGGTTGAAATAAGTGTAGAAGTTGAAATTGGAATGCCTCATAAATATACCCAACTTAATTCCGTAAAACTTCTGTTATGTAAAAGATCAATTAGGGTTGCGGGGTAGTACTGGAGAGTTCTACCACCTTTTCCTAGTAGAGATTTCTCCGGCGATAACAACGAAAAGTAGTTTAGTATATTCAAGTGATAAAAATCACGTTCCTATTCATTGTAAAGCTTTTGCGAAAAATGAATTATTCAGACGCGTATATTTGCCTGTTACACTTTGATTAAGGACAAAGACCTTTTATAGTAGATGTATTAGAATAATAAGTACCAAATCAATCCAATTTTTACGGTCATTTTATTGCGGTATCAGTATTTTATTACCTTAAACAATATAAACTATATTTTTTCGCTATCCGACAACTAAATATTCTACAACGTCCTCAACACACTCGTAACACACTAGGTTAGGTTAGGTTTATCCCTGTAGTTCCTGGATCAGAATAGGGCTACGGTATCCCCTGCCCTGTTAGAGGCGACTAAAAGGGACTTCCGGGGTTGCGGGCGGTAAGAGTGGGAGCTCGAACCGTCCTGCCAAGTAAGCCCGTGTAGGGCGACGGCGTAGTCCATTGGAGATCCCGGTGTCCTCCACACAGAGCCGAGGATGGCCACCGGGGGGTTTTAGTGAGGTAAAAATCCCAGATAACTCGGCGTTGCTCCCACGGCGTCGGGTACCTTTCGAAGGATTCCCCCTCAATATCAAAAAAAAAAAGGTTAGGGTAAGTTAATTAGGTTCTTCGGATTCGCCTACTTGTGTCACGTTTACGACGGCTATAAGTATCTTCAGTGCCTTAAACTATCTCTGTGCCCAATTTAAGCAAAATTTTACTTTTAAGTTTTACGTGAAAAGTAACAAATATGTACAATTGTACACGCCCTCAAAAACTACCGCATCTATTATGTTAATAAAAATAAAGCATTATATAACATTAAAATAAATAAGAAGAAGTATGGTATTCAGCAAACAAGTTCATTAGAAATATAAAAATGGCTATTAAACCCAATACTCTAAGCGGTTTACTTTATCAGCAACATATACTTTGGGCCCAGTAAAAAGCTACAAAATAATTGAAACTGTCTCTCAAGGTGGTAGAACTAGTGTAGCCCGACCGAGGAAGTACGACCGCCACACCTATTTCTATCGTGAAGCATTTCTTGCGTTTCGATAGAAGGGTGTGGTTGCCGTCACACTTTCACATGAGGCGACCATCATAGTCTTCGGGAGAAACAACACATCTATGATTGACTTCAGATGGAACCCATGTTCTGTACAAAGTTGATTACAGATATCCATGGGCGGTAGTGACCACTTACTATCAAGTGGACGGCATGCTCGTTTGCTACTTTCTGTCAGATAAGAAAAACCTATATATGTATATTTGGTTATTAGTTTTATAAAATGTATACAATAAACCAGCATGTTAGTCTACCTGATGGTAAGTGGTCACCGCAGCCCATTGACATCTATAAGCAACTTCATACAGAACAGGGATTCTACAAATCTGCCACAGATGCGTTGCTACTCTCGAAAACAAAGATTGTCACCTAAATTGAAAGTATGCCAGCAACCACGGCCTTCCAAAACGCTAAAACTTTACGTTACAAATAAGTATGGAGGTGGTACTTTATATTTCCAACCATACTCGTTCTAACCGCCTTACAAAGTACAAAGTATATTTCGAATGTCATTAAGGTGAAGGCACAAATTGCGGTCACCTGACATGGGTTCGAGTTAATCAAGTGGCCATGTCCAGTAACTGTGTCAGTCGGGGTACAAGTTTTTGTCGCTTACCCTACTTACTTGTAGAAACGGGCGTAGAGACGTAGCAACATCTTAATAATGATTCGTTTGATTACAGATATGTGATACAGATTATGGGAGAAATCGATTCGAATTAATAATATTTTTACAAAAAATCGACAACTTAAACTAACTAAAAAAGATACCAACCATTATTATCCCATTACTGGACACGAGTCTTCTCTCAGAATGAGAGAGTTGAGGCTATAGTCCACCGCGCTGGCCAAGTGCGAATTGGTGGACTTCACACATTTCCAAAAACTTTGTTTTTCAAAAGAACTCTCGGGTGTGTAGGTTTCCTCACGATGTTTTCCTTCACTGAAAAGCAGTGATAATTAATTTCTAATGTCGTCAACCCATTACTGTCCCACTGCTGGGCACGGGTCTTCTCTCGGAATGAGAGAGCTTAGGCCATAGTCCACCGCGCTGGCCAAGTGCGAATTGGTGGACTTCACACACCTCCGAGAACTTTTTTTTTTTTTTCAAAGAACTCTCGGGTGTGTAGGTTTCCTCACGATGTTTTCCTTCACCGAAAAGCAGTGATAATTAAAGTATAATACGCACATAAATCAGTGGTGCGTGCCTGGGTTTGAACCTCGGACCTCCCGATCGAGAGGGCAAGTTTTAACCATTAGGCTATCACTGCTCCAAATTAATTTCTAATACGCACATAATTTTAGAAAAATTAGTGGTGCGTGCCTTGGTTTGAACCTCGGACCTCCCGATCGAGAGGACAAGTTTCAACCATTAGGCTATCACTGCTCTATACGAGTGATGTACGAGTACGTTCGACAAATATTACTCTCCTTCAATGACTAAAAATATATCTACATACACTATCTTCGTTCTTGTATAACTGTTCATAATTCTACGTTGCCGTTCAGAATTGAAACTCATCGATTCCATGTTTTCATCTTGATTAAAACTGAAATCTTTTTATGCCGTTCATCAGATGAAAGGCCGGAGTGAATCAAACTGTTGCTACATACTACTCTTCATTTTACGAAATTTTATCCGATGGCTTTCTCTGCTATTGAGTCTAACGGATGGCTCAATGGATTTATACTGTTGTTTTTATGTTTCTTCTCGTGGTCAACGACTCCCTGTACTTTTAGTGTTATTGTTATTGAAAAGGAAAGTTGAGCTTTCTAACTTGCTAGGTATGCTTATTAATATGCGAAAGAGTTTTGAAAAAATATGTTTTGTATTAATATATTAATTTTGATATTGATTTAAAGAGAACTTTCGTTCACCTTTGTATGAAAGTCGCAGGTGAGGATGCGGATAATTTATTAGGCTATTGCATAGCTTTTATTGCGAGCTTTGGGCGCGGCGACCGAATCAAGAAATTCCGTAATGAAAAAACCTAACACCCTCCAGTCCGCCTAGCATAGCGCGGCCGAGCGTTCGCTTAACGTGTGTGTATATGGTACGACAGTACGAAGCTCGCACGGATCGAGACAAGCTGCTCGGAAATCGGACGAATATGTAAGCAGCTGTTTGTGAGAAAATATATAGTATCAAAGAAAGAACTTGAATTAATATCAAAGAAAAAAAAATAGTGCATAAGTAAATAAATAATTTTAATATGTGTAATATGTTTTTGTAAAATATGTACGTACCGTAAAATCAAAATACATATATGTCAGTAACGCCTGTGCGACGAACAAAAGATCGAACATCCGTTTAGTTTTTATTATTGCGATAAAATGGGCATTCCCTGCAAGACATCGCTCGTACTTCTTATTTAGGCCCACGGGTACAATTTATCGGAAGTCTCGCTGTAGGAGTCTATATAAATGGTACAATATCTTATTCCGTGTAAAGGCGTTGTGAATTTATACTTTTGTGACGGGAAATCGTAACATGAAATTGTTTGGATTTCCTATCCAGATCCATTTAAAAATGCTTCAATTTTGTGGTTGATTTGTACCTAATCAATTTTTTATATATTACTAACTGACCCGGCGAACTTTGTTCCACCTAAAAATCAATAATCTAAAATTATCAATCTTCTTCCACTATTTTATACATGTATTTTACATAAAAACCTTCCCCTTGAATCACTCTATCTATTAACAAAAACTGCATTAAAATCGTAGCGTAGTTTTAAAGATCTAAGCATACATAGGGACAGACAGCGAGAAACGACTGTGTTTTATACTATGTAGTGACGAACTATTTCTCGTGATATCAGCCGAGATAATATCACTTAATCACAAAAAATACATAGCTTTAAATGACTTTCGAAATAGTCCATCCATCCATCCATACTGATGATATGAACAGTTCAAAATCACTCTACTGGATTTGATGCGTTTACAAGCAAGATAACAAACAGACACAGAAAATCTAAAACATATACATTTCAATTTTTTTCACAAGTATATGCTGATGCTGTATATAATTGATTTAGTTTAAACATTTTGCTGAATTTACCTACTCTATTAAAAAAACGGGACAATATTACGTTTCTTATTTAATGACTCTACATACCTTTACACTTATTTCTTTCTATATCTTCATCTTTGCTTCAGTTCCAACTTTAAAAATAACATCAAAATTGAGTATCAACTCAAATCCTTCGAAAGCCCTTGTTTATAAGGAACATGTCTTATCGTCTACGAAAACAATAGTGAGTCCAAACGATACTAAGACATTTAATATAATGTAATTTGGACCTTACAAGAACAATTGTGATACTACGTACATTTAATGTGAAATACTAAAAATACTTTTGCAGTATGTGTATGATATATAGGGTGTATTTGGAAAGGTATCAAAACTCGCTTTATTAAGTAAAATTACTCAGATATGAACTTTTAGTACATAAAAATCTATCACATTACAGGATCACAAATATGAAATAATAATAGGATAGATGTTAGGAATTGAAACACGTTTAATAAATGTCTAATTGAGTAAAACATAAGTAAGTGAGTCAGTGCAAGTTGACTACAAAAAACGCAGATTACCAAAGTGTATTTGATAAATATTATATTCTCAACAAGGACTTTAGACTACAAACTTAAACGACATCTTTTTTCAAGCTATATGTCACGATATTTCGAGTCTACAAACAAAGTTGGTCGCTTATCGCTCGCGATGAGCTACACGTCCAATAGATATCGTTAAAATGCCTTTCAAATTAAATCGGGACCAACAAGGGAACTTTATCTTTATGAGAGCTTTTCTGGGTGTTGCCCAGTGATTATTAAAAAAACTGAGGGTTCATAAGGACAACAGCGGCCATTAATGGGAGATTGGCATCGCTAAGGCCAGGATTATACTTGTAAAACCAATTTGATTTTAAATAAGGAGTCCTTGTTAGAAATTTCGTTTCCCACGTACATTTTGTAACGCGAATAAACGCATTCAAATTAAACTACAAAGTTTTCTTATTACCTATGTTGTTATTAAACTATTTTTGAACACAGAATTTTAAAACTTGTGGCGTGTAACGATATAGTACATTCGACGTGAGAGTTAGCTATCTATGAGCTTCAGGAAATAATATCTGTTCTATATAGAGAATATTCTTACCTCGGGCAAGTAAGAAGGAGTATTGCTATCTAAAGAGGCAATGTCGCCAGCGTTTTGGGAACGCTTCCCAAGGTCAAAAATTTTCATAACGTTTTTTTATATAATGTTTTTTTTAAATCCAGGATATTATATTTATTTATATAGTTTAAATATACATATATACAGTTGCTTAAGTTAGGTTATATTGTACTTTAATTTAAAATATTTTATTAATGTATTATAAATAGAAATAAAGATATAGAGTTACGTAGACTTCAGTAATAGAGCTTTAATTCTATCTAATCTAAATCGCATTTTGCCAACGTGGTGCAACTTTTCATGGTAAAATATTTTCCCTACAGTGGGATAGTAATCGCTAAGGATTGTAACTTATGTTCATTAAACTCCCTCGTACATTAACCCGTCCTTAACAGGCCATAAATCTACATTGTCAAATACATGCACATTTCGGTAAGTGCTGCTTCATATTAAAATGAGGCCTATTTTACCTAAAAGTCAGTATTTAATCCTTACGAACCCGACCTTCAGGATTTGAATGTGTATCTCATTGTACGAAATACTCGTTTAAATCTAATTCCGATTTCCTTCATTGTTGTGTTACGCAAGAAAGGATTCTATTAACAACAAAATAGGCGTTTTAACTAGATGGAATTGAATACAGATTAGTCACCTAAGAACTAAATATATGTAAGCATTCGTATTTCAAAGCGGAATTTTTTGCTTACAGATTTAACAAATAATACCTATCGTGAATGTCCAATGACCTTATATTCCATCGAAAGAGAAGTAATAATTAGAAGGAGAAAAGAAGAAAAAGATGAAAGCTGAAAAAATGTGTTGTATTTCTTAACCGACTTCCAAAAATGAGGAGGTTCTCATTTCGTGTGTATTTTTTATATTTGTTATCTGATTACTCCGGACTGGGTGAACCGATTGGAATGATTCTTTTTTTCTTTGAAAGATAGTGCGTGTCATGGGTTCCATTTTTTTTTTGTAGCGCGTACTACCGTAATAGTTAACACTGTAAATGTCATTACATTTACAGTGTTAACTATTACTCTCAGGCTCTGAGAAATATAACCTCATTAGGTTATATCTCTCAGAGCCTGAGAGTATAAACGTAATGGCACAAAGAATTATTTTCATGAATAACCAAATATTTAATAATAATTACGATTTCTAATTCATTAATTTTAATTAAAAATTACAGTTTTATCCTAAAACCTACACGCTTTCTACACTAATAGCACGTTTCTACACTTATAGCCCCACACTAAAATTTTCTCCAGTGTCATGGGTATCATGGACGCACACACGACGAATACACAAACACCCAGACCCAGAACGTGAATCTAAACTCATCATTCAGATACCTGTCTGGCCGGGAATCGAAGCCGGAACCCATTGCGCATCAGACCGGTATATTAACCGCTCCACTACACTGGTCGTCGAATTTGAAAACTGATGTAGTTACACTGCGGCTAGTGAATTATATTTTAATTATATTAACTTCATCAAAGAGAAAAAAATAAAAGGCATTGTAAATTTTACATAGCTCTCCTGTACATTTACCGTTTTCGTGATTTATTATTATTCAATCCAAGCAGCGACATGTTAAAAAAAATGTCGTGAGAAGTCGCTACGTCGTCGCCGAGTCGTATGGTGTCAAGGGACCTCAAATCTTAAAGGGATGGTAATCCATCTTAAATGACAATCACACTGGCATATCCATTGATGTTGGAAGTTCTAGTGTCCTTCACGCCCTTTGTGAGTCAGGAAAGGCATAATGGATATATTGTAAACTTGAAAGTTCTCAGATTGAAATTCGATTTAAAAGTTTAATATATAAGATGTCGTCTCGTCTGTTTAATATAAATAATTGATTTTTACCTCTTTTGAAAAATGGTAAAGTAGTTTTTTAAAACTTGTGGTAAATAATCAATAACTTTTTTCTTTTCTTTTTTGTTTTTGAGGGGGAAACGTTGAAAAGGTACCTGATGCCGTGGGAGCGACGCCTGGTTATATGGGATTTTTACCGCACTAAAACTCCCCCGGTGGCTGTCCTTGGCGCTAGAAAGAGGACTCCGGGATCTCCAAAGGAACGCAAACGGAGTCCTCTGATCGAGTTGCCCTATCGGGATCTACCCAGGCGAGCGGCTGGGCACACCGCACCGTTTGGCCTTTACGACAATATGCGACCACTTATACCGTTGCCTTCCCCGGGGTTGCCTGGTCGGACGGCTCGAGCTCCCTTGCCGCCCGCAACCCCGGAAGCCCCCTTTTAGTCGTCTCTTACGACAGGCAGGGAATACTATAGCCCTTTTCTGATCCCGGAACTACAGGGACAAATAATAATCAATACCTACTTACATGTAACATTAATATGAAATCAACGGTAACTAAGTTGCAACGCATCCAATACGTGTGTTTCCCTTACGTCCTTCATACCAGTTAAGCGCAGTGCTTAAGATTGATGTAATTGGACAGATATTGGTAAGGTTAGTTTTAAAGGTGGTAGAACATTGTAGTTTGACTAGGAAGGTACCACCACCACACCTATTTCTAACGTGACGCATTCCTTGCGTTTCGATGGAAGGGTTTGGTTGCCGGTACACTTTTATATGAGGCGACCTAGTCCTCGGGAGTAGCAACGCGTCTGTGATTGAGTGTGTTGGTACTTCATTATATTATAAAAAAATGCGGTAATATCCCAGAGGTCGAATCACCAAAGGTTCTACCACCTACAGATCTGTAATATGTATGATTAAAGTAGCAAACGAGCATGCAGTCTACCTGATGGTAAGTGGTCACTGCCGCCCTGCGACATATGTGTGAGCAACTTCGCATAGAACATAGGTTCTATCTGAAGTTAATCACAGACGCGTTGCTACTTCTAAAGACTGAGATGGTCGCCACAAACAAAAGTATGCCGGCAACCACACCGTTCCATTAAAACACACGAAATGCTTCACGCTAGAAATAGGTATGGCGGTGGTACGACCCCGGTCGAACTACACTGGTTCTACCATCTCATAAACCATTTGTTATACAGATTTTAAAAGTGGCCATATAGCATTGTCATGCTGCATGCTCTTTTTATACTTCAACATAAAAGATAACTTGCGTCTTCGTAAAAATGTACGACACTTACAATAAGCCTTGTATTTTTATCTCCCCGCTTATTTCTCCCTTAACTCTCCTCCTCTGACATGAACATCGTTAATTACGACTTGCTATGTATTTACAAAACAAAAACGGCACTCGCCCTACGCGCTACGAGCGGAATGCTTAATAGATTATTGGCTTAGGTTGTTTTCTTAAGCTTCTTATTTTTAAAAGTACATTGGCTTAACTTTAAATACTATTTCACTAGATAAAACAAGAGCAAAAGAAAATCTTAAATACATTTCCAACATTATAGACAGTTTCAAATATGTATCCTCTCAATGTTTTTAACCTCTATAAAACTGATATGCATTCTTAATTAATGTCGTCAACTCATTATTGTTCAACTGTTGAAAATAGATCTCCTTTTAACGACCCACGTGGCGGAGCAGTTACCACACCGGTTTGACGCGCATTGGGTCCCGGGTTCGTTTCCCGGCCTGAGAGGTATCTGAATGATGAGTTTAGATTCATGTTCTGGGTCTGAGTGTTTTCGTCTTGTATGTATCCATGGTACCCACGACACAGGAGAAATCCTAGTGTGGGGCTATGAGTGTAGAAAGCGTGGGTTTTTTTAGACAAAGTTAGATTTAGGCTATAGTATATAGCACTGTTGCGTATCGTTAAACTTCGCACTCCTTTAAGATTTTTGATTCCTAATACCCCTAACGAATAACGATTGTTTAGCCTTAGATTTGTACATTCAGGCCAGTATCAGAAACAAAAATTGTAACCAACCACAGAGCACTCAAACAAGAAATACGTACATAGCAATTCCACTTCTAAACTGAACCGCACAGCAAAGTCCTAAATTTTAGTGCCCATGTTAGTTTACGAACCCTTTGTTTCAAAGCTTGATCTCATTAAGAAACCAAATCTTAAAAGACCCACACTTAAAGTATCAGAATTGGTAAATATTTATGTGGGTAAGCAGTGATAGCCTAATGGTCGAAACTTGCTCTCTCAATCCGGAGGTCCGAGGTTCAAACCCAGGAACGCACCACTGATTTATGTGCGTATTAGAAATTAATTATCACTCCTTTTCGGTGAAGGAAAACATCGTGACCAACCTACACACCCGAGAGTTCTAAAAAAAAAGGTCTCGGAGGTGTGTGAAGTCCACCAGTTCGCACTTGGCCAGCGCAGTGGACTATGGTCTAACACTCTCTCAGTATGAGAGAAGATCCGTGTCTAGCAGTGGGACAATAATGGGTTGGCACCACCATGGAAAATACTTTAGAGACCTAATTTTTTGTACGAGACTAAAGTAGCTAACAATTACTATCTACCTGATAAGTGGCCATTGACTCCCATTGACATGTAGCAATTTCATACAGAACAGAGATTCTATCTGTAATCAATCACTATATATTACTACTGCTGAATGCTACAATGGTTACCTAAACAAGTCAGCCGGCAACCAGTCACGTCCCTGTAGTTCCGGGATCAGAATAGGGCTACGGCATCCTCTGCCTGTTGTAAGATGCGACTAAAAGGGGCTTCCGGGGTTGCAGGCGGCTAGAGTGGGAGCTCGAACCGTTCGGTCAGGCGATCCCGGGAAGGACGGCGGTATATGTGGTCGCATACCGTCGTAAAGACTACTCGGAGCAGTGGGCACAGCCACCCATCTGGGAGGAGCCCGATGGGGCAACGCGCTCAGAGGATTCCGGTTGCGGTCGGACCGAGTACCCGGAGTCCTCTATATAGAGCCGAGGACGGCCACCAGGGGGGTTTTAGTGCGGTAAAAATCCCACATAACCCTGCGTCGCTCCCACGGCGTCGGTACCTTTTGAAGGTTTCCCCCTCGAGAACAAAAAAAAAGCAGTCATACTTGTAGTGGAGTAAGACTTTTGCCCAACAGAGAGACATAAAAAGAGTTATTGTCTGTGCATGATACGTGTTTAAGCTCAACGCGTTAGATCCTAATCTATCTCGCTCAAGACACTTTAATTGCCTTCAGTTCTAACTATTTAGTTTTCAGTAAACGCAGTGCGGTTATGTCTGGAAAGTAAATGAGTGTTTCTTTTCAATTTAACTTCAATTTCGTTTAAAATGATATATGGATGTTTTAAGCAATTTAACACTTTCTGTAACGGGTAGATCTCTATATATTAATACGTGAAGCAAAAATTTCTGATTATTTTTTATGATACTTGCCACAGACGGAGGAGTATGAAATTACGCACGGTTATAGTTGATGTAGAGTAGGATTGCGCAATGCTAATATTTTTTCAAATAATACATAAAACATACATAAAATCAACTAAAACACATTACACACATAATAAACGTAATTAGATTCTCGTCTCGTCAACCCATTATTGTCCCATTGCTGGGCATGGGTCTTCTCTCAGAATGAGAGAGTTTAGGCCATAGTCCACCGCGCTGGCCAAGTGCGAATTGGTGGTAATTAGATTAATAACGATTGCTAGTTAAACCTCTTTTTTAGCTTTAACGGGTGCGTTCAAAATAACTTAAAAATTGTTACAATTTATTTCAAGTATTGTATTGTATTGTATTGTTTTTTTTATTTAAAATACGGTCGAATTTCGACCGTTACGACGGGTGACTAGTAGATTTAAATACCCATATAAATTTCAGTAATAATATAAGATGAATTTTAAAATATCATAGAATTTAGTATCATACATACAAGTTTTAGGTAGTATTACCGCTTGAATGGTAAGAAAAATTGAAAAATCCACATCAAATTTTGTGACTGGCAGACGGGAAATGTGCTATAGTACAAAAAGCAAATATTCTGGATTTTCAGTTCAAAACTTTCGAAATTCATATTGAAATAGTTCGCAGATGATAAAGGAGAGTTTACCTTAAAATAGTCGAGTCCAAAAATTGTAGTTGAAAAAGCGCACAAAAGAAAACTATGAAAGTTTCTCGGCCTGTATAAGAGAGGGTTCTTTGTCAAATGAACGGTCAAGCGTGTTACTTCGCGATGAGGGTTCAGTACCTATCTGAACCCTAATCTCCATACTGTAGTGATATGAAAGGTAGTGCCTTAATTTTTTTTTACGATTAAAGTAGCATCAAGTCGAGTAGACTGGACTGTTTGAATCCACCTGATAATAAGTAGTCACAGCCACGCGAGGACATCTGTAAGCAACTTAATATTTAAGAAGGGTTCTATCTGAAGTTAAAGACAGGTACGTCACCACTCCCAATACTAAGATGGTCGCCTTATATGAAAGTCAGTCTGCAAACACACCCTTAGAAGTTCTTGCGTTTCAGGAACTTCTTTATACTAAAAAAAATCGGTTGTCTGTAAATTCTGTTTACTGACGATAGTTGAACGTGACAACGTCATAAGAAAAGAAAATTTTAATTTTTTTTCTTTGATAGATATTTTGTATGGATATAGAGAGGGAGATAAATAGGAATCACAGTGCAATTTATACATATATTTGTACGCATAAATACAATTATGTATTTTTTTTTCACATAATTGTTTTATTGGCTGATTGTGCCTCTTTGTCGTTCATTCCGCGCTCTCGCTTGCACTTCATGCCTTAAATGTAACGCTTCAGATCGAGGTAACGCCGCATGAGTCATGTCTTTTGGTGCGTGCAGCCGGCTCCATCGAATTATAAGACGGCACGTTAAAATGTGTGGCGTTAATACCTCCCCCGTCGATCCATACTTATTCTCTGATTTTGCATTTTTTTTTTCGTGCAATTTTTTATTCGTCCGTTAACTCGTTATTGTCCTATTGCTTGGCACAGGTCTCTTCTCACAGAGGGGCCTAGACTAGAGTCTACCGCGCTGGTCAGATGCGAATTTGTTGACCTGAGAACTCTGGTGTTTAGAAGTCAGTGAAAAGTCAGTGGTGTCTGGAATGGAACGTGAACAGCGATACGATAAAGGTTGGAGTCCGAGGATCGATTTTTATAATAACAATACTACTACAATAATGTAGTAATATTTTAAGATAGTGAGATATCTATTTTATAATCCTTTAATATTTAAATGCAAGATTACTAGAAATCTATAATACAATACAATAAGGAACTTTGCGCACTGTTGCAGATTTACATTCATAACATTTGTCCTGCAGCAAATAAATAAATCATTAATGCTTTGTTTCTATTAAAGACTAAATAAGACTGTCCTATAATATGCTGCTTTTACTTAAACTTCCTTGAAACCATTTCGCAGCAACAAATATTACCATTATACCGTAGATATATACCGTTTAGGCTCCCGAAAAACTCCTACTTTTTATTACAATCCAGGAAAATTTACCGATCGTATAAATTTTCGTTTTGTAGCACGAACCCTGAAAATGGCGCATTATTTACCGACCTCTCAATTTCACACTTGCCATAACCCTCTGAGGAACGCGCGTTTGTTTTGGTACTGAGGTCGTTCACATGTGATTTGAATGATGGGAGTAGTAAACGAACGATTTACGATCATCATTGACAACCTACAAGGCGGTCATCGCTCTGAAACACAGGATTCCGTCGATCCATCTATACATCTGTAGTCTATCTACAAGTCTTGAGGACTTGCGTGGCCATTACCATGCCGTTTTGCCAAGTGGTAGAACCGATGTAGTTCGCACGGGGAAATATCAACGACACAGCAATTTCTAGCGTAAAGCAGTTCTCGTGTGACATGTTTTGATGTTATGTGTTTACATAGTAAGATATTGAACTTTCTATTTGGTGTGTTTGTGTCAAATGCAAGATAGTGAGTGTAATGTGTTTTTAGTTGATTTTATGTATGTTTTATGCATTATTTGAAAAAAATATTAGCATAGCGCAATCCTTCTCTACATCGACTATAACCGTGCGTAATTTCATACGCCTCCTGCGGTAAGTATCTTAAAAACGAATCACACATTTATGTTTTAGGATTTTTTTTTAGAAGAATAACTTGTAGAAACCAAATATAGCCAACCTAATATATTATGGCCTTTTTGCACTGTAAGTCATACATCTATTAATAATTATATTATGGCCTAAGTATCCACCATTAGAAGAACTCACTCATTAATCGGTATTTACCCTTAAAATACTATTCAAAGTATTGAATCATATACTGTGCTTACAAAAAATAGTTAAAAAAGATTTTACTAACATTTCCTCATCTTACATCCTCGTTTTAGCCAAAAATAGAACCTTAATCCTCATTTAACTCCAGGTCAACGTCCTAAGGTGTCAGCTTTCCATAAATTCGGCAATTACGTACTAATTATCCAAGCGAATGAGATATAAAATAACAAATCCCGTCATCAGAATAAGTATCTCACTCAGTTAATTACATTCGAGTCATTATTTTTAACTTGTGTAGGAGTAATTTCTAGTCACTACAACATAAAACTAAGTTGCTTCCCGCGGTCTGACCCTATGTATGCTTAAATCTTTTAAAACTACGGCACTTTAATGCAGTTTTTTTAATGGATAGAGTTCAGTATCACGCTCAGTATCGCGCTTTTTACACTCATAGCCCCAGTGAGCAGGGGGTACGTGAGCAGTGATAGCATAATGGTTGAAACTTGCCCTCTCGATCGGGAGGTCCGAGGTTCAAACCCAGGCACGCACCACTGATTCATGTGCGTTTATAAATTAATTATCACTGCTTTTCGGTGAAGGAAAACATCGTGAGGAAACCTACACACCCGAGAGTTCTTTAAAAAAAAAAGTTCTCGGAGGTGTGTGAAGTCCACCAATTCGCACTTGGCCAGCGCGGTGACTAAACTCTCTCATACTGAGAGAAGACCCGTGCCCAGAAGTGGGACAATAATGGGGTGACGACATGGGTACCATGGACACACACAAGACGAATACACAAAACACCCACAGGAATCTAAACTCATCATTCAAATACCTGTCTGGCCGGGAATCGAACCCAGGACCTATTGCGCGTCAGACCAATGTGGTAACCGCTCTGCCACGCGGGTCGTCATTCAAGATTCAAGAGTGAGAGAGAAAGGTGTATATGTATAACACATGCGTAGTGTAGGGGAGGAACACTGATTTTTTTTTGGTTCTTTGACTTTTAGGCGGAACAAAGTTCGCCGGGTCAACTAGTAATTTATAAAAATACTAGATACGCCATGCGGTTACACCCACAACGTAACTTTAACTTTTAATAACGTTTGATAGAGTAGTTAGATTTTAACAGAATAAACACCAAACGTTAAATTAAGATATGTTTTAGAACTTTTAGAAAATGTTGTTCCAGTGCTTAAATTTATACAATGAAGATTTTTGTGTAAAATATTTAATTCACATTTTTTAATGAAAGCTTTGTTTTATAAGTAAGTTTTAGTATGTGTAATTATCCTTTATCCATTCGTATGAATATGAAACCTTTGTGGTTCTACTCTTTAGGCATCACAGCCTTGCTTTTCTACAGCAACGTTGAACTCTACTTTGTTCTGGTTGAATGGATGTGGTAAGGGACACAATTAAATAATCTATACCAATATTATAAATGTGAAAGTGTGTTCGTTTGTTCCTCTTTCACGTCGCCACATTCTATGATATGGTTTATATATTGGGAGATACTTAGGAGGACGGAAAGTGACGTAGGGTATTTTTACCGCCCTGTCTCATTCCCATGAAAATGTTTTATTAGTTGATACATATTTAATAGTTCCAGACGTTGTTAATAGATGGCGTTAGTAAAATTCATTTGCAAGTTCTGAATCACGCTATTAAATGCTAATGATAATTCCCTTTGACCGTGCGGGCAAGTCCGCGGGTAAGAGCTAGTATAATTATATAAGACGAATACTGAAAAATCGAAATACATAAGATATATCTAAATTTACATATAAATACCCACTGCGTGTCAAACTGCTATAGGTAGTGACTTCTCTGCCACGTGGGTTATGTCTAAATATAGAAAAAGATTGCTTTCGCTGGAATATTAGAAATTGAATAAAGATAATTCTTACATTTTTGCCTTATTGAAGTATCTTAACAGGAAAATGCTGATAAGTACTTTTTCGTCCGTTAATAAGTCGGTAATTGATAGAAGTGATTTCGAGCAAGAATTAAAAGTATTTTTGGACGAAACATAAAAAGTGGGCGTAATCAGTCGTTTACGGAAATTAGTGTTATACATTTTTAACAGCGTGAACAGATCTCAAAAGTATTTATAGACTTGCAAAGTTGTTCTGGTGTTTGGAATGTCCACAGGCGACGGTGACTACTTTCCATCAGGTAGCCCGTCTGCCTTATCGTTAGGTTAAAATATAAAAAAAAAAGTTAATTAGCTTTAATAATTTTAACAGGCACACTTTCACATGAGGTGACCATCTTAGTCCTCGGGAGTAACCAGAGTATTGGTACCCATGTTCTGTATGAAGTTGATTACAGATGTCCATGAGCGGTGACCAATTACCGTCAGTTGGACTGCATGCTCGTTGCTACTGTCAGATAAAAAAAATTCAGTAATTGTACAAAAAACTTGTAAACCAATTTACTAAGATATTTAGTCTCCGTTTTCCGTGGAATGTCAGAGACCTTGTCGTGTAATTGCAAAATATTTTTCCCTCTAGGGCATGTTTGTCACTTACTTCGTTATGACTGTTTATGGTAGCATAAAGTACAGCAATAAAAGACGCAATGTACCGGTACGTTGTTTGTGCGTTATCATTGATTATAAGCATTTTACTTAATTAACTTACGTGGGTTGAGCACTAGCGGAAATTCGCATTCCCACTTGGGGTTTACAGGTTCGAATTCTAGACATACAAATCTGATTTACACAGTTATATGGGTATTAAAAATTATTTATGACTTTTTAATGACAGAGGAAAACATCGCACACACATTTTTTCCCCTTTTGTTCTCGAGGGGGAAACCTTTAAAAGGTACCCGACGCCGTGGGAGCGACACAGGGTTATGTGGGATTTTTACCGCACTAAAAGGTGGTCGTCCTCAGTGCTACAAAGAGGACTCCAGGACCTGAATCCTCTGATATCACATGGAAGTCTGAGAGCTGTTTAAAAACTTGTCTGATTTGTGTGAACTTTATAAATTCGTTCATAACCAATGCAGTGGACTATGGACTATAATTATACTTTAAGAGAGACTCTAGATAAGATATGATAGTGGGTCGAAGATAATGTTTTCTTTTTATAAGATTGAAGTAGTAACGTAGTAAGATAAGTTTTATTCTACTTCTCACTGTGTTCTATCTGAAGTCAACCAAAGAGGCGTTGTTCCCCCTGAAGACAAAGATGGTGACTTGATGTACAGTCACAATTTAACTTTATGATCTCCCTTCAAACGCAAAAAATGTGTAAATTTTATAATATTTTAAGAGTAGGCAAAGGTACGAGCCAAATAACGTACAAATTCTCGGAGATTTTCGTCAAATTAATCTCTAAATTACAAAATTCCGTCACAGAAAGACGTTGCCTATAAAATTAAATGTTTATATTAAGTTTAATTAGGAGACAACAACGAGGATTATCAGTCATGGTTCAGTTGAATGAATAGCCCCTTCTAAATCTAATGGTTCAGAGTTCGATAACTACGTGTTTTCGACATTATGTGCTTAATAAATGACACAAATTTCAATACAAAAGTGTAGTTATTGACTTAGTTATTAATGACGAAACCATCACAGACGTCCCGCGTGGCGGTGCGATTACCATCTGACGCGCAATGGGTCCCGGTTTCGATTCCCGGCCAGACAGGTATCTAAATGATGAGTTTAGATTCATGTTCTGGGTCTGGGTGTTTGTGTTTTCGTCTTGTCTCTGTCCATGGTACCCACGATGAAAGAGAAAATTCTAGTGTGGAGCTATGATTATAAGCGTTACAGTATTCAGTAGCAACGCGCCAATAATTTACTAATTATAAAATCCATGTACTATGTGAAGTTGGTTACATGCGCCCATATAACGCTTCGGCCAGTCACCATGGACTGCGTACTCATTTGCTATTTCAATGTTATAAAAAATTGTCTCCTTTTGCACCTGAAAAATAGTGACAAAATCTTAATAAATCCTTCCATGAACGTCTTAGCTCTTTTGATAGAACTGAAGACACACACGAGTATTCCGTTTCACAAAACGGAAAGTTGTGAAAGCATTCTATACCTTTACAATCAATCCCAAATAGGATTAGAGACCTAAGTAGGACTTTAGGTAAATATTGTCCACGTAGCTTATTCTTTAGAGTACTTAATTGGTTTTTGTATTGTATCGTACTTAAGGATTTTCGGAAGTAGACAGAATCCACTATGAGTTGATGCCGGAGACACCATCACTGGTCATATTTCTGCCTTAAATTCCAGGTGGTAGAACCAGTGTAGTTCAAACGGGGAAGTACCACCGCCGCACCTATTTCTAGCGTGAAGCATTTCTTGCGTTTCGTTGGAAGAGTGTGGTTGCCGGCACACTTTTATATGAGGCGACCATTATAGTCCTCGGGAGTGGCAACGCATCTGTGATTGACTTCAGACCAAACCCATAGTCTATTTAAAGTTGCTTACAGATGTCCATGGGCGGCAGTGACCACTTACCATCAGGTGGACTGCATGCTTGTTTTCTGCTACAATCAGATAAAAAGTGCTAAACCCTGTTGTGTTCTCATTTAAAGGATAACTCAGACATATTTCATAACTAATTAATGAAATTCAAATTTCAGGGGGAGAAATCCATATGTATCTTTCTACTTATTCCTTTACACTATAACGAATGGTTAGGTTTATCTACAAAAAGGACAGACAAATTCTAGGTACACCTACATTTTACCTTTCAAATAGACGAGCATAAAATGTTACGGACGTGGTGATCGTCGGTTTATTAATATTATTACCATATCAATATTATAAATCTTTAACGTTTTAAATAAATAGATTGACTTGGCAACCGCATTAAGCAATCTAATATATATTTGTATTACTAGTGAAATACAATACATTGTGTTTTCATGCGATTGCCGAGTCAACCTTTTTATTAAAAACGTTAAAGATTTATAATATCGATATGGTCACTATAAAATATTGTTAGGTTAGAACATTACATAACAACTTAAGACAGAAAGTTCGTTTAAGCAGGGACTGAATAAATTAATAATCGACTTGGTATACATGGATCTCACACCTTTTTTCGGTACGAAAACTGACTTGCGAGACTTGGATATTTTTTAAGCATTGATTTTTATTGCATTCTTAATTTTCTCTAAAAAATGTAAAATATTTTAAGAAGTTTTATTTAACTTCCAATGTTTTTTAAATATACATCTTTGGATTAAATCTTGCGCGCTGAAAGTTGGCCCACTTTTCGATGTTAAATAATATATCTTAAATTATTCTTATAGTTGAATAAGCAACGACTGCACCGACTATCTTTTGATTTGGATATTTTATAAATCGCTTCTTTGTTATAATGTGTATGTAAAAATACGCAACTTAATAGTAGTGCTATTATCTATTATTGTTTATTAATATTTTTTCCCTGTGTCCCTGGATTTTTAATGAATAAATAGACGAGTAAGGTAATAAAAACAACAAATTACAAAAATCTGACTGCATTGAACGTAAAGCCAAATTTGTGAGGCAAATGTGAGAGTAAACAGCTCCCTGTCGAATGGGTCTGGCCTAACATCCTATGTATACAAATATATTGTCCAGCGGCTTAGTAATCAGCTGCCTACTAATACAAGGTAGTAATGGCTGCCTACATATATATTTGTCTACAGAAGACAGACCTTTCTTGTAATAAATTTATCATAAAGTAATCCGTTGCTCAAATCCCAGGCTGTTACTGTGATTTTTCTTTTTATTATGCGAGTGTTTATAGTAGAACCTATTGCTCTAAAAGCATTAAAACATTTAGAAACACACGCGTTCTACACTCATAGCCCCACACTAGGATTTTCTCTTGTGTCATGGGTATCATGACACACACAAGACGAATACACAAACACCCAAACCCAGAACATGAATCTAAACTCATCATTCAGATACCTGTCTAGCTGGGAATCGAACCCGGGACATCCGGAGCATCCAAAAGTTTGATAATCATTTACAATCAGATTAAACTGACTTCATGCTCGTTTCCTATTTTATTTCACTACTTGCTTCCACCCTAACCTACCCTAACAATTTACAGAAACGCGTACGGAAACTAACATTATTTCGAGAACTCAGGAATATAGGTCAGGCACAGTTTTCTAAGCTACATATATTTAGCGACAGGTATAACAGTTGAGCTAAAATTGTACGAAAGTGGAAGTTTAGATTAAACTAAAACAGTTAACAAGCTCACCTAGTTAGACACTGAGCGGCGACTAATGATAATATTCGCAGTTGGACAAAATGGGTTCCGTTTCAACGTTCTAGTTTAGACTTTTAGTTAGAATATCTCTGCCCGTTAATACTAGGTATCAACCAAAATAATTTAACGTGTCGGTACTTCTGTATTCCGACACGTTAAATTATTTTAGTTTTTGTTAAAGACTAACTGCGCTCGCGGATCTACCCGCGTTTAAAAATAGACTTTAATGAAAAACTAAATGTTATTGTAATATAGGAGCCGTAAGTATATTGTCAATTTCTTAAATAAGATTCAGTGTTTTACATTAATGCAATTAAAATCATACAGACAGCAGACAAAAGAAATTTATTTTATTACTTGTTCTCCATTCTCCATACTATATTTTACAAATACATAAGTATATGCAAAAGATAAGCGCGTGTCTTTTTTTATTTAGTCGTTAAATACCATAGGAAAGTTTCAGGATCGAAATAGGTAGTACGTTCAAGTTAAAACTAACCTGTACCTTCTTCCATCATTTCATATTGATTATAAATAGGTTATAATATATATACATCATGTATTATACATATTTGCCTTTCGAATACGCTTTCAAATTTCATATAGATTTTTTTTATCTGACCGAAGTAGCAAAAGCATGCAGTCCACCCGATGGTAAGTTGTCACTGCCGCCCTGCGACATCTGTAATAAACTTCATACAAGTCATGGGTTCTATATATCAAGTCAAACACAGATGTCGTCGTCACAACACGTCGCTTCATATAAAAGTATGCAACCGCACCTTACCACCGAAATACAAGAAATGCTTCACGCTTAAAATAGACGTGGCGGTGGTACTTCCCCGGTCCAACTACACTGGTCCACTTTTAGCTGAAGTCAATCACAGATGCGTTATGAAGATGCTCCCTTATATGACGTTCCTACAATTACGAGGATACATAATTACATATAAATGGCTACGTCCTTTGAATATTTAAAATAAGCGCACGAACACAAATACTTCAAAGAGAAATATGTAAACATATGCATTCATAAATTCTGTAATTTTGTAATTTTCTTACCATTTTTTCTCGGAAAATCCTGTTACAACAACCAGAAGGAAAATATTTTCCGCATAATTGTATATAAGCAATAAGCAAAGTAATAAGATGATAATTTTATGCCCATGTCGAGGAAATTAAATGAACAACCTAATACGAGTATGAGAAAATGCAATGACATAGCGCTGGGTGGTATGAATAACTACACAAATCAAAATTCGGCCATTTCAAGTTATATATAGTTTAACTATACCTTATACTTTAACTATACTGCGGTTAGTTAATATATTTTCATAATTTTAACTTTCAAGTTGGTAAAACCAATGTAATTCGACCGGGGAAGTACCACTGCCACACTTCTAGCGTGAAGCATTTCTTGCGTTTCGTTAGAAGGGTGTGGTTGCCGGCACTCTTTCACATGAGGCGACCATCCTAGTCCTCGGAAGTAGCGACGCATCTGAGATTGACTTCAGATAGAACCCCGTGTTTGTATGAAGTTGCTTACAGATGTCCATGAGAGGCAGTGACCACTTACCATCTGGTGGACTGCATGCTCGTTTGCTACTTTATTCATTAGAAAGATAAGAACTTAAAAATGATTTAGTTCTTACTTGGCCCTTTTGTTAAATTATCGTTTTTGTTTTGTGTTATTATGCAAACCATAGAGCGATATGAATGAAATTATTTTAACTTGTTTCAAAATTATTTTTTTTTGGTTTGTCTCTATACAGTATGAATAAATGAGTGTCACAGCTCTAGTAATTTTAACTAAAAAATAAGTAACAGTTTTACGAAATTGTTATATACATTAGTATACACATCTATTCTATTCTCAGTTTAGGTCGTGTTCCGATCCGGTGGTAGTGTAAAAAAATATACGAGTATTTATGTAACGGACAATTTGTAAGTGCCTCCGTATTCCTATGCAAAATAAAGACATTTCAATTCATTTCATTTATTATTTATTATGATAACAATAATATATATATATATATATATATATATATTTTAATTTTGCAGTTATTTATACAAATCAGCTATATGTATCTAAATATTCTAAATAGTTATATAAAGTAGAATAAACATAAAAACAATTTCCATTTCCAACTAGGAATTTGGCAACTCTCAAACAGTTTGAACCCAAAACATGCCTGTACTCTTTGTGTTTGACAATTCCCAATATCTGGTGTAGAGTTTTCGATAGAGTCAACACAATTTCAATTAAAGCGGCCTCGGACAGGCTGTGTACGCGGCGGAAGAGGTACTTGGAACAAAAAAGGATTTACCTTCGACAAGTCTTATTGTCACACGAAATTGTTTTTATAAATATATTTTTAAAAGTATTATCGAAAACTTTGCTGAAAGCAAGGAAAACTATGTCAAAATAAATGTTTAAAAAAATCCAATTGAATATATTAATTTATTTATTTATCTTGTAATTCGATTGTTTGATCGTAACAATTTTTTTTTCACATCTAAAAATGATAACTCAAATATTCTTTTTTTTTGATTTTTTTTTTAATTTAAAATCTAAAGTCCAATCTTTATTTGGCAAAACGAAGTTTGCCGGGTCGGCTAGTTACTTTTATGACATTCCATGAATTATTATTATTTTCATTGATTTTATATTAATAATTGTATAATTGTAGGCATATTCAAACTTTCTGTTAATTTAAAACACATATTTTTTAATATAATGCATGATGTGATTACCTATTAGTGTAAGAACAATTAGAATGTATCCAATTAATTCCTTTCTCATATGTGATTGTAAACATAGTTTCTTATATTGGTGATCCAAATAATAAATAAATAAATTTTACGCTTTTTCATAATATAAAACAATTAAATATTTTTTTCACTAACTAAAACAATATTATATAGAGGAACAATACAGTTAAATTATATAAAAGAATAATTTCCGGAATTTTTTAACACTTGAAAAAAAAATTAACTAAAAATTTTATAAAATAATAATAAGAATAAACCACAATAATGATTATAAGAACACTAATATTACCGTAAGACATGGAACCCTGACTAACTTATCGCACAAGATTTTATACGCAGCATTTCTAAATAAAAATGTAGCACGCAGCAGTCTCCTAAGGGAATAGAAAAAACTATTGCCGAATAAACACAAAACTGGATAAAATAGAACAATCAGGGCTTGTTCTATAAATAAATGGCAAGCAACAATTTCTCATTGTTAAGGGTCTTATGTTAAGCCCTATATTACGAAACAATTTGGTTTTCTTCCAATATCGTACAATATTCTATTATACATATACGTCGGTACAAGCTGAGTCAGAATCTTTGAGCATAAAATTCATAAAGGATTTTCCAAAATCATTCTCAAAAGAAAACAATATCTTACGAAAAAAAATAATTAATCACAATTTTACCATATTTTATTGAAAATACGCTATATTATTTTATAGTAGAAAGAGTATCTACAGCACAAAGATAAAGTTGTTAAATTCATTTCTACAGTTTCTGGGCACACTTCGGCGTCAAACCCCAGAATTTCGACAATTTTTATAGTTTAAGATTACCGCACGTATTTTATAAAAAAAAAATCTAATAGTGATTTATTAAAATTATTTTTTTAAACTCGGTAATTGTATAAAGAACAAAGATTATTAATTCAGTTATGAAATATAAAAAAAAACAATTAATTTAAAATTAATGCTAACGTCTTGGAATAATTCACTTATTAAAAAAAAGTGATGATATGAGATTGTTTTTCCATTAATGATGATTAATGGAATTGTATGTCTCACTTGTCTTAGGTGTTAAATTATTTAATATATAATAAATTTAAATATACCTGTTTGTGTAAGCTAATAAAACAATGAAAGAGAATTTATTATATCGAGATAAGGTATCGTTTTTCAAAAAAAAGTCTGCAGAATTATTAGTTTCATAAAACAAACCTACAGCAAAACTGTTGCCTACAAAAATAATTTAATTTTATCACCTTATCCATGATATTTAAAAAAATATCTGAATCTTCATTTCTCTTCAAAAATATACACATTTCTCATATTTAAAATTTGCATATAATAAAAGATAAAAAGGAAAAGGTACTCACGGACAAATATATTGGACATGAGCGTAGCGGGTAGACAGAACACGATGACCAGGATATCAGCGACGGCGAGGTTCACGATGAAGAAGTTGGTCACCGTCCTCATGCGCGGGGAGCGATACACCACCGCGATCACGAAGAAGTTCCCCACCAGCCCCACGATGAACACAATCAAGTACGCCACGCAGTACACCGCGGTCATCGCCCCGTTGTGCCTGTACATCACCTCCTCACTCATCACCTCTAAATCAGAACGGTTCATTGTGATGTTCATTCGAAACGGATGCCGCTCAAACGGACTATCCATATGAGTAGATAGCGGCTCCATATCAGGCAACACGCTGTTCTCAGGCACAAATTTACTACTTATTACTTCCATTATCGAATTCGACAACACGTCTACGACGTGATTCCTGACATGATCTCGAGGATGCGAGTGATTCCGGTGCCGTATGTGATGCCTCGGTTCCGCCGGCTGCTGTGTCGAAAAGTTCAGGAAGTCCGTCACATCCGTATAAAAGTCAGTGGCCACTCTCAACGGAGCCATCTCACACTAAGACATAGCGAATGTACCGCAATTAAAACACACACAACAATAAAGTTTACACACCAAACGTCAGCAAAATAATATCGCACAGCACAGAGAAACAAAGTCGATAGTTAGAAAAGTATGAAAAGTTCCGTAGAGGTAGCGCGAGGCGTCGTAGCGGGGCTACGCCTGATTGTAGTGGCGGTTGGACGCCTTCTGATCGTAGAGCGGCTACGGCGTAGGCCCCGTTTCCCACGCATGTGCCTCTGCCGCCAACCAAAACAGTCTGTCACATAATTCACGTAGCTCTTAATTTCATACATATAAAATTCAAAATATGCTTTCTGGAACGCATAAAAGAAGGCTTTGAGTAAACGGGAAGGCCAAGCGCATCCAAAAAAGGTAGGAATTTCATGCATTTTAATCTCACGGACACTTAATACAATTTTCTGCTGCGAGTTAAATGCTCAATTGTTGTGGGATGTTTAATTAATAATTCAAATAATTTGGGTGTAATTTACTTAGACTGCTTTTCTTCATAAAGTACTCGATATTTTTCCTCTTGTATCTACATAGCATACTTCAAATAATTATTAGGTACGTTTTAAAGTTTTGAAATATCAACACAATCACACACCACATAGATGTTACATTATGTTTCAGTTCAGAAAAATTACGTATATTTTATAAGAGACGAGTAAATATAATGAAATCAAAGTTCCTTACTGTAAAATTGAAATTAGCATCGTGTTAAAAGTATTGTAAATGGATGGATATCGAATAAAAGCTATTGAAAAGATCTGTTTACCTTTTTTTGCTACGTATTAGTTGTCTTTGGTAATATAAGGTGGTATTATATGTAAAAAAAAAAATCACAACACTTATACATCTATGTACAATGCACCGAATTATACATACCACGTAAATAAAAAGGATAAATGGTCCTATATATATATTAAGCGTAATTGTAAGATTTCTTTAATTGCCAACGTTGTCACCACCGCACACGACAGTGTGATGGTGACAGCGATGGCCTAACGTGGAGCTAAGAAATAAAGAATATTGTTAAAAAAAAGAAGAACTATTGTGACAAAAGGCACGGACGATCAGTCCGTGGAGTTTTTGTGTTATAATAATATATATATATATATATATATATATATAAGGTGGTACATTCAAAGTGGTACAAACTGTGTAGCTTGACCGGGGAAGGACTATCGCCACTCCTCTTTCTACCGTGAAGCATTGCTTGCGTTTCGATGGAAGGGTGTGGTTTCACATGAGACAACCATCATAGTCGTCGAAAGTAGCAACGCATCTGTGATTGACTATAGTTGGAACCCATGTTTTGTATGAAGTTGCTTACAGATGTTCATGGATGGCAGTGACCACTTAGCATCAGGTGGACCGCATGCTCATTAGAAATAAGTGTAGCGGTGGTACTTCCCCGGTCGAACTACAGTGGTTGTACCACCTCCAAAAAATAAAAACATAAAAACACACAAACAAACATACACACGCTTGAAAAATATTACCCTCTCTCTGACGCTGTTGGATAAGAAGCATTAGGACTATTCATCACTTGATAATATTTTACTACTCATTACTTCATTGGGGGTATTATCCATTATTGTCCCACTGCTGGGCACGGGTCTTCTCTCGGAATAAGAGAGTTTTAGGTCATAGTCCACCGCGCTGGAAAATGCGAATTGGACTATACTTCGTTACTACGTACTATGTTACTACGTACTACGTTACTACGTACTACGTTACTACGTACTACGTTACTACGTACTACGTACTACGTACTACGTTACTACGTACTACGTTACTACGTACTACGTTACTACGTACTACGTTACTTCATTGCCATAATGAAACAAACAAGCGATGTAGAACGTTAAACTAGATCATATGTTATATACAATAGCGTATTTACCGCGAAATAGAGTTATGGTGTCACCACACACTACGGTAAGTAAATACCGTGACGAATCACCTGCCAATATGTCCTAAGCTTGATTAATCGAGGAGTACTTTTATCTTTTATTTAAAATTACAAGTAGGAAATAAAGCTTTTTCTTATAAAATCATAGTAGCAATCGAACCTGCATTAGTGTTGATGGTGAGTGGACAGTGCCGCCCATGACCATCTATTCACATTCCTCACAACAGCAATGTTCTACTCGTAAAGTTATGCATGTAAGGCAGTACTAGAAAACTAGAAAAAAGGAATAAAACTGCTTTTTCTGATCAAATCGTAGTAGTAGCCGAACCTGCGTTAGTCTTGATGGTAAGTGGTCAGTGCCGCCCATGAACATCCATTCACATTCTTCACAACAGCAATGTTGTACTCTTAAAGTTATATATAAGGCAGTACTAGCAAAACTAGAAGTAGGAAATAGCTTTTTCTGATCGAATCGTAGTAGCAACCGAAGCTGGGTTAGTCTTGATGATAAGTGGTCAGTGCCGCCTATGAATATCCATTCACATCCCTCACAATAGCAATATTCTATTTTTAAAGTTTTGCATATAAGGTAGTACAAGAAGGAATTTTAGTCGTTGTCGGCTTGCTTCAAATAAGGCGACCATTTTAGTCCAGAGAGTAGTAGTCGTAGCAGTAGTAGTCGTAGTCATAGTAGTGGTCGTAGTAGGAGTAGTAGTAGTAGTAGAAGTAGTGGTAGATGTACCGCACCTATGACTGACTTCAGATATAAGTTCTGCTTATTTGAAATTGCTAGCAGATATCGATAAGCGACAGTGACCGCTTAAAATGAGATGGACTGCATGCTTTTTTGCTGCTTCATTTGTATAAAAAAAACGTGCGGCACTCGGGGACTGCCGCGGTAAAGCTATTGCATAGCATTTTCATTTTCATTCCGATTTCCAAGCAGCTCGTCTCGATCTCTCGTCTTACCATACACATACAGGTTAAGCGAACGCTCGGCCGCGCTACATGGTAGGCGGAGTGAGGGGTGTTAGGTTTTTTTCGTTACGGATTTTTTGGTTCGGTCGCCGCGCTCAAAGCCCGCGATAAAAACTATGCAATAAAAGTATAACATTCTGGGTTTGAAATAGATGAAATTAGTTACATGTTCATGGACAGGATTGCCCAAATGACCAATTAACACTGGGCTTCGAGCCAGATTGCTACACCAATTACACAAAAAAAGAAATGGTATAAATACTTTTCAATATATAACCAATTTAGTGAAAACTAGTCACCTCGCAACGGTCCAAATTCAAATTACCTTCATTTAAATTAAAAAAAACAAAACTTCATTTTGTCCAAAGTAGCACCACTATTTCCCAAATTCAAATAAATTGTTATTTTCAACGCACCCGTTAGAGGTAAAAAGAGGTTTAATTAGATAAGCTATAATTAAAAGCAATAGATGGTATTTTGACAAAGACATCTGACATTTTTGACGTTACGTGTTTTCATAGTAAGACATTGAATGTACCATTTCGTTTATTACGTATCTGTTGTGTCAAATACAAGGTAGTGTGTGTCATTACACACACTACCTTGTATTTGACACAATTTGAAACACATTTGTTTTGAATTGATTTTATGTATGTTTTATGTATTATTTAAAAAAATATTAGCATAGCCGGATCCTTCACTACATCAACTATAACCGTGGATAAATTCACTCCTCCGTCTTCGGCAAGTATCTTAAAAACAGATCACAAGTTTTTGCTTCACGTATTAATTTAGTGAAAATATACACACACATAAAATTCATGAGGTTTAATATTCATTTTAAGAAAATCTAGTTACATGGAAAAACCTACGTCTTATTTCGTTTCGATGAAAGGGTGTGGAAAATGACTTTCGTATGAGACGATCATGTTAGTCCTGAAGGTAACGTATTTGTAATTCGCTTCAGATAGATCTTACACACATTTCTCACACACTTACACCCTTTCTTTCCAGTGTGAAGCAACTTTTGCGTTTAGTTAAAAGGGTGTAGTTGACGGCTCACTTTTATTCATTACTAGCCGACCCGGCGAACTTCGTTCCCCATAAGGGTCAAAAATCTAAAGTTATCAGTGATTCTCCACTATGTTATCCCACTTCCTCTTGAATCACTCTATCTATTAAAAAAACTGCATTAAAATCCGTAGCGTAGTTTTAAAGATCTAAGTATACATAGAGACAGACAGCGGGAAGCTTTGTTTTATACTTTGTAGTGAAGTCCTTTCTAGTCCTCGGTGGTAGCAATGCATCTATGATTGACTTCAGATAGAAACCATGTTCTATATGAAGTTGCTTACAGATGTCCCTGGGCGACCTTAACCACCTTGCCATCGGACTGCATGCTCATTTGATATTTCAATATGATTAAAAATAGTTGTTGTATATGGAATTGATTACAGTTGGTCGGCGACGGCAATTACAACTTATGAAGTGCATTCTTATTTTTTGTCTTTAAGATTACAAACCAAACCAGGTAGTACAACCACTAAAGGTAATATTAAGAATAACATCATACCTATTTCTAGCGTGAAACGGTTCTTACGTTTCAGTGCAGGGATGCGCTTGCCGCCTCACTTTTATATTGGGAGAACGGGAGTAGCAACGAATCAGAGATTGTCTTTAAATAAAACCCTTTTTCTAGATTTCTGATTAGAAATGTGCATGGATATTATTGACCAGTTACCATCAAGTAGACTACGTACTCATTAATATTATTAACAGACTTCCCAAAAGTTATTTTTTTTATATTTCAGGCTACAAAGGCCCATCGAAACTGATACACAAATACAAGTAAACATTATAACAAATCAATACATAATAAACAATGATACGATACAAAATAGAGATATAAAATATTACGAGTACAATACTATAAATAAACGATATTTAAAAGTAGCACGGATACTTATTCGTGGCATATATTTTATTTGATTTAAGACTAGTATTATCGCGGAATTGATACATTTTAATACTTAACGGGTACTCACGATATGCGGTTTATAAATTGTTATCGAATTCTGTTTGCCGATATTACGATCCATGCAACTGCAAAAGAATTCTATAAGAATTCATAAACCGCATATCGTGAGTACCCGTTAAGTATTAAAATATATTTTGTTGTTTCTATAGTAATATTAATGAAAGCATGTGTAATTATAAATTTATAACGTAGCTTATCAGTGTCTCTAATGGATAGATGTGAACAGCTAAGTATTCCATAATGGCCGTTATAATCGCCTAATGAGCTGAAACCTGCTCAAGCCAGATAATGGCGTTCAGGCTATAAACGATCTCGCTCCCTTCTCAGCCGTGTTCTGCCGACACAAACTGTCTAAATCGCTTCCACATATATTCCATAGCCTTTATAACGTAAAACGAAACTTAATTGAACGACGTTTTGATTTTCGTTTTAACACGTTCAAGTTATTTTTACTTTTATAATTAACTAGCTCTTACCCGCGGTTTCGCCCGCACGGTCAAAGGGAATTCACATTAGCATTTGATAGCGTGATTCAGAACTTGCAAATTAATTTTGCTAACGCCATCTATTAACAACGTCTGGAACTACTAAATATGTATCGACTAACAAAACATCGATATTCTCATGGGAACCAATGAGCGCGGTAAAAATTAGCCTACGTCACTCTCCGCCCACTTAACTATCTCCCAGCATATAAATAATATCATATAATAGCTATGTGGCAGCGTGAATGAGGAACAAATAAACACGCTTTCACATTATAATATTAGTACGGATTTATTATTATTACTATTATTTTTATAGTAGATTTTTTTATTTTACAGAAATAGCTGAAATACATAAAGTACATCTGATGGTATGGACATGGACTTTTTGTATAGCCCTACGGTGGGCTTACGAATTATATCGATTAAATTTAATGGCTCAAGGCTAAAATCCCACGGACTGTTATTTACTTGTACAAACTAATCATTATTTGATAGACATTGACAGAGGACATATAACAGATGAGGAGGCCTATGTTCAGCAGTGGACATCAAAAGGCTAATGGATGGATACTATAACAGAAACATTGTAAGCTAAACTGTGCGCTTTAAAGTCTTTAAAAATTTCTCAAAAGTACTAAAGACCAATTTGATACACAAACATCTAGACTAAACAGATATCTAAATTCATCATTCAGATACCTGTCTAGCCGGGAATCGAACCCAAAACTCACTGACTGTCAGATCCGTATGGTAGCCGCTCCGCCGAACGGGTCGACTTCTTACTAAAATATCAAAAAAATATAACTCTCAGAAAACTATATCGCTAGTTTCATTAATAATACACAACCGCTAGAAACGAGTTTAATAATTGCTGTTAATTGCTTTCGATCGCCGTTGCATAAACAGCTGCGGCATGGTGGGACGCGTGACTCGCGATTGGGAATTTCCAATTGTGAATGGAAATAGCTCGAAGTATGCATATTGTACCGCTCATTTTCATATGAGCCGGCTTAGTCCTTGGAAGGTACAACACGACTGTGATTGAGTTTCCATAGAATCGTTGTTATAAATGAAGTTGAATAGGGATGTCCATGGACAGCAGTGATCACTGACTGTTGTTTGGATTACATGCTCGTTTGCTAAATAAATTGTATGAAAAAAATATATCTATTCTTCAGATCCGGAATACGAAAGGGAATACTAGAATTATCATGCCGCATCTGGGAGGAGCCCGATGGGGCAGCGCGCTCGGAGGATTCCGGTTGAAGTCGTTTCGAGATCCTGGAGTCCTCCTTTTCAGCGCCAAGGACGGCCACCGGGGGGGGTTTTAGTGCGGTAAAAATCCCACATAACCCTGCGTCGCTCCCACGGCGTCGGGTACCTTTGGAAGGTTTCCCACTCGAAAACAAAAAAAAAAATTATCATGCCGCCATATAGTAAAAGGGTAGTGCCCTTTACTATGATAATTCGGCATAATAACTCTAGTACATTCTTCAGGCTGAAAAAATGTGTAGTATAACCAGCATCACGAAATATATAATACAAAATATTAAGTTAGCGGTGCTAGGAACTGTGTACTATAATTAATTTCTTTGAAATTTCCTATCGTATAATGGTCCGTTTACACTTCGACATTAATTTTAACGTAACAAGCGGATATTTGATCCACCTTTTCTCAAGTACTGAAGTTGTAAACGAGCATGCAGTCCATCTGTTAGTAAGTCACGACATCTTTTTTTTTATCTGACTGAAGTAACAAACAAGCATGCAGTCAAACTGATAGTAAGTGGTCACTGCCGCTCATGGACATCTGTAATCAACTTCATACAAAACATGGGTTCTATCTAAAGTCAATCACAGATGTGTGAAGTCAATGCAGATGCTACTCCCGAAGACTAGAATGATCACCTCATACAAAAATGAGCCGGCAACCACACCCTTCCATCGAAATGCTTCACGTTAGAAATAGGTGTGGCGATGGTACCTGTCTGTACACTACACTAGTTCTTTAAAATGTAATTTAATGATGTTCATTTATAAGGCCGTTTGCTTAAAATAACTCATAATTACTAGTAATAACATAGTTAACGAAAGATGTATGTGAACGCACCCTAAGACGCGATGAAGCGTGGAACGCCACGTGACTCAAATAGCGTGAGAAATGATGAATGACAGCGAAATCTATATGAATAAAATTGGAGTGTTCGTTTGTAATTTCAAAAAATTAACAAGACGTATGAAAGTGACTCTCACTTTACGTTAACATTTACATTATAGAGCATCAACATTGAGGTTTCAAGTTTACTGATTTACATCAAATCGATGATAACTTAAAAAGAAACGTTTATTTGAAATTTCGACAATTACCCTAAAACTGCACTTCTATTGTCCTTTTGTATTGAGGTTTTAAGAATTTTTGCTTTAAACTCTATTTATTATGTACCAATGTGAAATGAGCAGTGATAGCCTAATGGTTGAAACTTGCCCTCTCGATCGGGAGGTCCGAGGTTCAAACCCAGACACGCACCACTGATTTATGTGCGTATTATAAATTAATTATCACTGCTTTTCGGTGAAGGAAAACATCGTGAGGAAACCTACACACCCGAGAGTTCTAAAAAAAAAGGTCTCGGAGGTGTGTGTGAAGTCCACCAATTCGCACTTGGCCAGCGCGGTGGACTATGGCCTAAACTCTCTCATTCTGAGAGAAGACCCGTGCCCAGGAGTAGGACAATAATGGTTGATGGGGAGAAATGTATGATACCGCGTGATTTTATTTTTCACAATATGGATACGAAGCAATATTACGACAAGAAGTAATAGTAACAAATCTCTATATGATATCTACGTATTTTAAACGCTATTACACGATCAAAATATTATTAGCTCTAAAAATCTCTCACAGGCCTAACAATATTATTTGACAACCCGCGTGGCGGAGCGGTTACCATACCCGGTCTGACTCGCAATGGATCCCGGGTTCGATTCCCGGCCAGACAGGTATCTGAATGATGAGATTAGATTCATGTTCTCGGTCTGGGTGTTTGTGTATTCGTCTTGTGTTTGTCCATGGTAACAAAAACACAGGAGAAAATCCTAGTTTGAGGCTATGAGTGTAGAAAGCGTGTGCATATGTGTGTGTTTTATTTCTCCTTATTATGCACTACTACATGATCTAAATAATAATTACTTTAAAAATCTTCCATAACCCTAAAAATATTATGTTTATTCCACCCTAACGCAGCTTAAAACAAATTTGCAAAATATCGGACATTTTCCACGAAGCGGACTGACACGTTATGGGCCTCGGGCAAGCTAATTAGTGTGGAGTGTAAGGTAATTAATGGACTCCATTAACTTAAATTAGTGGGAAAGAGGGGAAAGAAACACATATTGATATAATTCTTCGTGGAGATTTGAAAGAATTGAGAGACTATAGAGGTAAGTACAGATTTTTTTATCTGAATGAAGTAGCAAACGAGCATGCAGTCCACCTGATGGTAAGTGGTTACTGCCGCCCAAGGACATCTATAATCAACTATATACAGAACATGGGTTCCATCTGAAGTCAATCACAGATGCGTGGCCACTCCCGAGGACTACGATGGTCGCCTCATATGAAAGTGTGATACCACACCCTTCTATCGAAACGCAAGAAATGCTTCCTCGGTCGAACTACACTGGTTCTACCACCTGGATGATTGGCTAACTAGTCTCTATCTATGCATAAAAAATATATTTGCTGCCAGATTACTCACGGTTTTTTTTGGTGACGGGGACGGGCTTATATCTTGGGGTACGTATACTAAGACGACATGCAGGTACCAGCTCCCACTCACTCAGAAGCCTCGTTTAGTCGCCTGTTATGACAAGCAGGGAATACTGTAGCTGTATTCTTCTCTCCGGCTACAGAAGACAAAATGCTCACAGATTACTCGCCTAGCCTTCTTTGTCAATGTCAAGCATGAATAGATGGTAACAACGGCGTACTCAGATCATACATTATTAAATTATATAATAGACTGCTGTCAATTTTATATTTATTTTCAAATTACATCACGGATATACAATATTCTAATTGTTATGTGTTTATTGCAATACGGTGCTTTCACTTCGTTCTCTACTGGAGTGGTTTTTGCAAATAAAATGCGTGCCGTTTATGTATTAATTGTAATTTTTACTCGTTTAAATCTCAATCTGAATAGCTAGTTTAACTCGCAACAACGAACAACTACGCATTAAAAATGAGAAAAAAAAACAAAAGAGCATCAGCAGACTTCATTTGTTTCGAATCAATTTATAAGCTTGTGGACTGTTAAACTATACATAAATGAAGGTACTGGCTGATGCGCAACTATACAATTTAAAAAGTTATGTTACCTTATGTATTTAGATTTTATGCAAATTTTACTCAATATTTAAATTACTAAATTACATTAAAAAAATATAACTTCTTTTTTTTAGATTTCATTTGATTTTATCTTATAGCCTGCAGAGTGTTACGCCCTTTTGACATCTGATAGTTCGCATAAATATGCGTGTGTGTGTGAGTGTGTGCATGTGTGGTGTGTACAAAAAACAAAACAAAAACAAACTAACCAAAATGTAGCGATTGTACAATTGATACAAATTGTAACGATCATAAAATCCACTAAAAATATCTCATACTCAAAAGAGTTGGCATGTATCTTAATATCAAAACTTTTATCCAATTATAGATAGTTCAAACCAAAAAGTTAGAATAATGCAGACTTATTATAAAATATACTAAGTATGTTATAAAACGTTTCATTCAACGTATTAAACGTGCACATGCCGCCCATATCTTTACGTGCCAATAATGTTATACTCTACACTCGCTTTATGTTCGAGTATGAGATTCGGAGAGACAGTTTATGCTCCAACATGATATTCAGTTTATTGTCGATCATGACTAGATGACAAGTTTAGTGTCTTATTCTTCGGTTTAGAGAACTGAGTTTCACTGTATTGCAATAAATGCTTGCTTCACTACATAGTATAAAACGAAGTCGCTTCTCGCTGTCTGTCCCTATGCAGATCTTTAAAGCTACGCTACAGATTTTGATGCAGTTTTTTAAATAGATAGAGTCATTCAAGAGGAAGGTTTTTATGTATAATACTTTCTTAAAAAACTTTCTTAAAACGCTTTCTACACTCATAGCCCCACAGTAGGATTTTCTCCTGTGTCGTGGGTGCCATGGACACACACAAGGACGAATACACAAACACCCAGACCCAGAACAAGAATCTAAACTCATCGTTCAGATACCTGTCTGGCCGGGAATCGAACCCGGGACCCACTGCGTGTCAGAACGGTGTGATAACCGCTGCCCCACGCGGGTCGTCTACATGATACATGCAGAATGTAGTGGTGGAACACTGATAATTTTAGATTTTTTGACTTTTAGGTGGAACGAAGTTCACCGGGTCAAATAGTTTTAATATAATTGAAATAGTAAAGAAACATGCAGTGCACTTGATTATAAGTAATCACTACCGGTCATGGACTTTATTAAGCACAAATGTTCTATGAATTCATTACAGATTCGTTGCTATTCCAAGGACTAAGATGGCCGCCTTAAATAAAGGTGAAACAGGAACCACATTTAAATAGCAATGCCTCTCTAATTAATTTCAGATAAAACTCCTTTTATATGTGACGTTGCAGATATCCATGGGCTGCAAAAACCACTTATCATCATTAAGACTGCATGCTGTTTTGCTACTTTAATAAAAAGTTACACCGTGCCGACCAGTGCTACAATAAAAGAGACTAGTCCTTAATTTCACTCGAAAATTAAACTAGATAATGTCCAAAGTATCAAAAATATTTCTCAAATTCAATTACATTGAATAAAATTTGAGTTAGTTTAAAGATAAAAGAGGTTTAATTAACTAAGCTGCATTTGAAAGCAATAACGGGTATTTTGATAAAGCCATCTGACAATTTTGACGTTATGTTTTTTCATCGTAAGACATTTAATGTTTTATTTCGTGTATATATGTGTTTGTGTTAAATGCAAGATAGTGTGTATAATGTGTTTTTAGTTGATTTTATGTTTATGTTACACATTATTTGAAAAAAATATTAGCATTCCATAATCCTTCTCTACATCAACTATAACCGTGCGTAATTTTATAAAATCTTAAAAAAAAAGATGCCAAGTTTTTGTTGCACGTAATAACATATAGATATTGCGATGTCTATTCACTTAGTCATTTCAGTTAGGTAACAAAAAGGTATAAAAGGGCGTAGCAACCCTACGCAGACCCATCCGTCAGCTTTGTCGCTGACCACCAGTGACAGTGATTGGGGGTAGAGTTACGTATTGTGTAGTTGTGCTCCCTTTTTAAGGCCTGACCTTTTCAGTCTACTAATTGCAATCCTTGAATTAGGATATAAGTATTTTAAGTTAATTTAAAAGTAATATGCTCAAAAATCTACTTTTTTTTTGGTGTTAATGTTTTCATTATTAAAGCAGTACAAACATACGAAAATCATCCTAAAATAAAAATAAAATTTAGCACCTGAAACTCGTCTAAGTAAATAATGACATATTAAATTCTTGTCTGATATTATTCTCGACATAGTATTCTATAATTATCATTGAATATTTAGACATTTTGATACACATTTCAATTTAATTTAAGTAGACACGCGATTAGTATTTAGTTGTGGTCATATAATGTTATATTCTAAGGTTTTTTAAACAATAATGTGAAATAACAGAAGTACCTGACTCTTGGAACAAAAAGAAAGTATACATCGGGATAAGACGGCTAGCCCTTTATCATTACCAATTTATTTATTAAATACGTCACAATTATGATAAGCAGCTTTGCCGCCAGGAAAGACACACATACATACAGATTTACAAATTGCTGAAAATCTTAACTCTCCTTTTGTTTCGCCGTATTGGGATGATAATATTATAATAATTTGGTAACATAATCAATCTACCTACATTAAATTATCTACAAAATGGCGTGCAGATTGAGAAGATTACGTGAATTAAATAAAAAGTCGAGGTCTAAACGAATATTTCTTTAGCAGAGCATTCTCTAATTCTTCACATTGCGTCTTGTAAAGATGACCTACCCACCAAGGCTAACAATTAAATTAACCTTTTACTTTCTAGAGCCATCTTACAAAACCTTGATACTACAAATACGATTGAAAGTGTGTTCTGTTACGAAATGGAAGTACAATGCAAAACACAACAGTTAAATAAAGCGGACGACAGACGCGACTCGCCCTGACCCGCTGCGTCGGTAATGCTCCGACCTTAACAAGATTTATGCAGGGTGCACCGCGTCTATCTTCGTTCAAGTCCATATAATTCGTCGACAAAAGGTAAGCTAAATAATTCAAACCTCAGACGTCCAGAATGAGCTGGACGTCTGAGGTTTTAATCCCGGATACAGACGAATTTTAAAATTATATGCCTTTTTTTAGTTCTCAAGGGCGAAACATTCAAAAGGTACCCAACCCAGCGAGCGGAGAGGACGCAAAGATCCGAGAGAACCACGTGGGAGCGACGCAGGGATCCGGGACCTCCAAAGCAACCGAAATCCTCTGAGGCGCTGCCCCATCGGGCTCCTCCCAGATGGTCGGCTTGTCCCACCGCTCTGTCTAGTCTTCACGACGGTATGCGACCACACATACCGCCGTCCTTCAAGAGATCGCCTGACCTAACGGTTCGAGCTCCCACTCTAGCCGTCCGCAACCCCGGAAGCCCCTTTTAGTCGCCTCTTACGACAGGATGCCGTACCCCTATTCTAATCCCGGAACTACAGGGATGAAAATTATGTGTCTATTAGCGTTCTGTTATCAATTATAATCACCAGGCAGAATCAGTGTAGTTCAACGGCCTCTCCGTTAACTCAGCGGTTCAAGCAGTTCTTGCATTTCGGTGGAAAGGTGTGGTTGCCGGGTCGAAGTCGAACGAAGCGACCATGTTTGTCCTCGAGAGTTGTCCTCGCTACTTTGCGTATGCGTCGCTACGCATCATTCATTGACTTGATATAGAAATATTGTTCTGCATGAAGTTGCTTACAAACATCTATGGGTGGCACTTGCAGGTATCATGCATGGTCGTCTACGTCAATCGAATAAACTTGTGTTAACATATCCGAGCGCTTGTACAAATACTTCAAGGAATGTGTAGTCTACCATTATACGCATGATCAGCGCGATACTGTCCAAATCCCTCGCACTGAGAGGGAGACACACGAAAATTCATTAACCTTACAAATTCTCTCTACCTTTCTTCTCTCCGCAAGTGCAAGATAATTCAGAATAAAAATAATTTGATAAATATTACGTTGTATCGCCAAAGCGATGTAAACTTAACTTCAAATTATATTATTGGAGACGACGAGAAGGTATGATGATAAAATTTATAATTGTTAAAAAAAAATGTGTGCGTGTACTAGCGTACACTCGTAAGAAGTGAAACTTCTTTATGACGTTATTTTTAACCGACTTCCCAAAGGAAAGAGGTTATCTATTCGTCACGTATATTTTTTTTTTTTTTTTTTTTTTTTTATGTATGTTCGGGCGAAATGGCTAGAAATCGTCGACTTACCGACACGATTCATACGACATTGTATGCGACTAGTTTCACAGGCAGTCCCATATTGAGGAAAATGAAAACCTTCCGGCGGTTTTCCCGGAAAATTGGAAAATGTCGGTTTCTTAAAATCTTGAATAACTTGGGTGTTTATAAACCGATTTCCATTTTCTTTCTTTCATTTCATAGGAAATTTCGTCACGCAACTTTTTCTCTCGGACATGGGTATGCTGTGATGCTTAACTCTTTGAGTTATGGGGTGGAAACCACCACCACTCCTCAAGTTTTTTAGATAATTTGAGATAACTCGGCTTCTGCCGAATCGATTCTTATGAAACTTGGAATATGTATTATATATCTATGCTTATATAGGTTGACGAAAAATTTGACCTTCAACTCTTCGATCCTGATGATGCAGGGTTACAGCTATCCTAAACTATAACATTAGCTATTTGGTGCTTACATATATGTAACAAGACTACTAAGCAGAGACATGTGATGAAAATTTGACCTTCAACTCCTCAATCCTGATGATGCAGGGGTGCCTCAAGCCTAAACCATTGAGGTTGACCATTTGGTGCTTATGGGTATGTTATAACAATACTAAGCAAAGACATATTATAAAAAAAATGACCTTCAACTCCTCAACCCTGATGATGCAGGGGTACTGCAGGCTTAAAACATAAACGTTAGACATTTGTTGCTCACGGATTTGTAATAACATTGCTAAGCAAAGGTATACGACGAAAAATTGGACCTTCAACACCTCAATCCTGATGATGCAGGGGTATTGAATGCCTAAGCCATAAAACTTAGCTATTTCAATCTTATGCATTCAAAATGATATTTAAAAATATGTAAGGTAAAACATTAGAAAAATGATTGCATACGGTGGAAAATTGGACCTTCAACTCCTCAATCCTGATGATGCTGGGGTGCTTCAAGCTTAAACTATAGGCGTTAGCTACATGATCGCTACGTATATCTGATAAGATTACTAAGCAAAGATATAAGATGAAAAATTTGACCTTCAACTCCTCAACTCTGATGATGCAGGGGTACTTCAGGCTTAAACTATAGGCGTTGGCCATTTGATGCTTATGGGTATGTAATATATTTACAAAGCGAAGACGTATGATAAAAAAGTTGACCTTCAACTCCTCAACCGTGATGATGCAGGGTACTGTAAGCCCAAGCCATAGAAGTTGGGGATCTGTTGCTTACGTGCATGCGATGAGATTACATAGAAAAGATATGACATGATAATTTTGACCTTTAACTCTTCGGCCCTGATGATGCAGGGGTACTTCAGGCTTAAACCATAGGCGTTGGCCATTTGATACTTATAGATATGTAATATATTTACAAAGCAAAGACGTATGATAAGAAAATTGACCTTCAACTCCTCAACCCTGATGATGCAGGGTACTGCAAGTTTAAACCATAAGCATCGGCCATATGGTGCTTACGTATATGTAATGAGATTACTAAGCAAAGATATGACATGATAATTTTGACCTTCAACTCCTCAACCCTGATAATGCTGGGGTCCTTCAAGTTTAAACCGTAGGCATTGGCCATATTGTGCTTACGTATACATAATGTTGTTGTTCACAATACCAACAATGAGTTTCGGAGAGGATATAATTATGATCAAAAATTCCACTTTCAATACAATTACCTGAAAGATGCAAGAGTACTACCAACCTTTTTAAATTGGATGGGTTATTTTTATCAGTATCAGTTGAATTATACTCTTAGTTTTAAGGTTTATATTACTTTTTCTACTTTAAATATTGATAATTATAGGTCTATTCTTTAAATAAATGTTTACTCAGAAAAAGTTGTTTTATTCGGTTAGGTTAGGTTCGAACAGATTTTTCCAATTCAGAATCTAAGGGAGGGGGCGCGGTAGCGCCCCCGACCGGTTGTGTCAAAGAAGTCTATTTTTATATGATGTAGTCAGCACATAATTTGATTCATCCGAAAATCGGACGAATAATTAATTTTATTCATCCGGTTAGCGGACGACTAGCAACAGCCATATCTGATTTTATCGTGACTGAAAAGCGTGAAAAAAAAATTTTAAACAAAAAATACAACCGACTTCCATGCTACATAAAAGTAAAAAATAATTTAAATACATGTTGGTTTAGAGCAAACACAGTTCTTAGTACATAGTCCCGAAGTCGGCGCTCATATAAGATACATGTAGTTTCGTCATGATCCAGCAAAATATGGTAAGCGCCGACTTCGGGACTATGTACTAAGAACTGTGTTTGCTCTAAACCAACATGTATTTAAATTATTTTTTACTTTTATGTAGCATGGAAGTCGGTTGTATTTTTTGTTTAAAATTTTTTTCAAAAAATAATTTACTATATGCAACTTTACAGAAATTGGTTAAAAAAAGTTAAAAGGCTTTTATTAAACTTTATCTAATAATCTAATCTATAATAATCTATCTAATATCACGCGTGGTAGGGATAAGAAAGAGATTGCGCGTAACAGAAAAAAAAGATGGCGCGTAACAAAAAAAGATGGCGCGTAACGAAAAAATGTTACACTAAATTTTTTTCCAACCCCGATAAAGAAGTTTCATTTCAAAAAAAAGAAAAAAGGTATTTTTATACCTATGTATCTCTTTTTTTAAAGCATAGATATTGCACAGACAATCTACCCGTATTTTGTTATTAATCTACCTTACACTGCTGTTTCATTCACTGCGATTTTCATCTAACAAATTCCAATTAAATCTTTAATTTTTCTCGAAACTAGAAGTTATTGTTCGTCTATCTTCGACCTGTCACAAGTTTCGACTGATCCGAATTCTTCTCACTTTGGTAAATTCCCGGCCGGCGGCAGATGCGCTCTTCAAATTGATTTAATTCCTAAAATTGATTTAATTCCCATTAATTCCCGCATCTCAACAAATTGTCTCGGAGTCATAGCCCCCTATGATTGAGAACCGTCTTTGGGAAATAATGGGGTACTTAATCTTTTGACGACCCGCGTGGCGGAGCGGTTTCCATACCGGTATTTTTGTATTCTTCGTTAAAATTTGCGTGGCGTTATTTACTGTGACATGCGACCACACATGCCACCGTACTTCCTGTGGTTGCTTGGCTGAACGGTTCGAGCTCCAACTTTAGCCGGCCGCAACCCCAGAAGCCCCTTTTAGACGCCTTTTACGACAGGCAGGGGATATTGTAGCCCTATTCTGGTCCCGGAACAACAGATACAGAAGACACAAAAATACCTTTGAAATATTAGTCTTAGAAATGACTAGCTTAAAAGTGTGTTTGTTAAAATTTAGCATTTATGTACAAAACAAAGAATATTGTTAACATATAAAGTCAATGTTTTCAGTACGATTCTTGCGCCCCTCTTCGGGTCGCTGTATTTTAGGAAAACATTTTACAAATAAAACATAATTTAGGTGGAGATTCCTGTCTAGATCAAACGTCTTTTAAATTAAATTTACACGAACATTTGTAAATACACCGAATCTACGTAAATAATAAAATTAAATGTCAGTTATTTCAATATACCTACCAAGTTATCTGGCATTTATCAAGTATGCACTCCTACACAAAAGAAAACAAACTGCATTAAATTTTATGTTTTTCTTTTATAAAACTAATATTGAATACATATTTGTTCATTATATCGAATCGCATATAAAAATATCAATAACAGTTTGTGTTTCACTTTTAATGAGGCGACTACTTAAATAGTCCTTGGGAGTAGCAACGCATCGTGATTGAATTAAGATAGGACCTTTCTTGCAGATGATTGAGCGGCAGTTGCCACTTACTATCAGGTTGACTGCAAGTTTATTTGCTACTTTGATCTTATTTTTTTATTATTTATTTATTTTAACATCATATGCTTTACAAACATGACAGATAATTTATCCAGCGTTTGTACGTCTTTTCTGTGTAATCGCCTGCCGTACTGTGAAATATACCAGGAGATGAGAAAAATATATAAATTTGTTTACAACAGGCCACTATGCCGTTTAGTTCGCCCGGTGAATCAGGTACCCCCGGCCACACCTATTTCTAGCGTGAAGCATTTCTTGCGTTTCGATAGAAGGGTGTGGTTGCCGGCACACTTTCACATGAAGCGACCATAATAGTCCTCGGGAGTAGCAACGCATCTGTGATTGACTTCAGATGAAACCCATGTTCTGTATGAAGTTGATTACAGATGTCCATGAGTGGCAGTGACCACTTACTATAAGTTGGTCTGCATGCTCGTTTTCTACTTCAGTCAGATGAAAAAATAGTAAAGTGAAAGTTCGAACCAAATGAGACTCTTTTACAAAAATACACTTGCAGGTTGGTACCTACTTGTCCCTGTAGTTCCGGGACCAGAATAGGACTACGGTACCCTCTGCCTGTCGTAAAAGGCGACTAAAAGAGGCTTCCGGGGTTGCGGGCGGGAAGAGTGGGAGCTCGAACCGTCCGGTCAAGTGACCCCGGGAAGGACGGCGGCATGTGTGGTTGCATGTTGCCGTAAAAACCAGAAGGTGTGGTGAGCAGTTCACGCCCACCAGAGAAGAGCCCGATGGGGCACACGCTGAGGACACCGGCGGCGGTCAAGTGGAGTTCCCGGAGTCCTCTTCGCAGCGTCGACGTCGGCCACCGGGGGGGTTTTAGTGCGGTAAGAATCCCACATAACCCGCGTCGCTCCCACGACGTCGGGTACTTTTTGAAAGTTTCCCCCTCGAAAACAAAAAAAAAAAAAAAGGTTGGTACCTACTACAAAAAGATCGCGACAACGAACCCTTAGATATTTATCTAAGACATTATCAGTTGTATATTTTTCCCCTGACTAGTTAAAACCCCTACTATTTTAAAAATCAGGTTTTTTTTATCTATTACTGCCGCCCATGGACATCTGTAATCAACTACATAAAGAACATGGATTCCATCTGAAGTCAATAACAGATACGTTACTACTCCCGAGAACTATGATGGTCGCCTCATGTGAAAGTATGCCGGTAGCCACACCCTTTCATCGCAACGCAAGAAATGCTTCACGCTAGAAATAGGTGTGGCGGTGGTACTTCCCCGGTTGAACTACGCTGGTTCTACCACCTTGGAAAGGATAATAATGTATTTAAAGTTACAAAATAACTACATTCTAGGCACTAGTCATCACCCCAATCTCCTCATCAATCAAGGACCTTAATGAAACAAAAAAATAAAATCGTTGGCTCGTAAAATTTCAATCAAGTCAATCGCCCCGCGATTTTATTTTTTGTCTGATCAATGTCCTAGATTGATGAAGAGAGTGGTACCTAAGTTGAGCTAAACTGTTACGTCTCTTTAATAAGTGATTTACCACTTTCATTTCATTACCGTGTAAAAAAAACATGATTATAATTATATTTAAAAAAATGGATATAAATAAGAAAAAAGACAAACCCGCTGAGTTTCTTGCCGGATCTTCTCAGTCGAGGTGATCCGATCCGGTGGTAGTGTAAGAAAAAAAAAGTAACTGATAATTTGTAAGTGCCCTCGTAGGTCTATACAAAATAAAGACATTTTATTTTATTTCATTTAATTTCATTTTTAAAAAACTCTTCAAAATGCAAACAGAACTTTAATATTTTTCAGTATAAATACATACACACACGCTTTCTACACTCATAGACCCACAGTAGGATTTTCTCCTGTGTCGTGGGTACCATGGACACACACAAGACAAATACACAAACACCCAGAACATGACTCTAAACTCATCATTAAGATACCTGTCTGGCCGGGAGTCGAACCAGGAACCCATTACGCGTCAGACCGATATGGTAACCTCTCCGCCACGCAGGTCGTCACATACATATATAAATACATATTAATACTGAAAAAAGAAGTTGAAGACGCTTCTTTTATTTTATTTAAATGTATTTTTTGATGAATGATACTTGAAGCTGTATAAGCGGGAAAGTGTGCTAGTTAGAAAATGTATAAGCATTTTCTGTGATTTCTCAAGTTGGTAGAACCAGTGTAGTTCGACCAGGGAAGTACCACCGCCACACCTATTTCTAGCGAGAAGTATACCTTGCGTTTCGACGGAAGGGTGTGGTTGCCGGCACGTTTATATGAGGCGACCATCATAGTCCTCAGGAAAAGCAACGCATATGTGATTGACTTCAGATGGAACCCATGTTCTGTATGTAGTTGATTACAGACGTCCATGGGTGGCAGTGGCCACTTACCATCAGGTGGACTGCATGCTTTTGCTACTTCAGTCAGATAAAAACACATGTGAAGTCGATTCCAATGACACGGCATATATTACAGCATCAAGATTTAGCGTGCCAAAATGGCATATTACTTACAAATATAAATACACATATATATACCTACTATGTTACGAAAAACATTATCCTCCTGACGCACTTGGGTAAAAAGGAAATAATTGATTGGATTACATTTCACGTCTGAACAAAAGACTTTTGCCCCAGCGTAGTCTTATAGTAGATTTCACTCTATAAACCTAATTACAGCCACGCTAAAGTTATCATTTGTTCTTCCATAATGCAATAATATATTGTCTAATTAATATATAAGTTTGCATAAATGAACTCAATTTTAGTTATCGATAAATCTGTTGCGGAGCATTATTAAATACTTTTATTAGTAAGATAGACGCAAACGAGCATGATATCCACCATGTGTAAAAAACTTCTTGTAGAAAATAGTACTATCTGAAGTCAATCACAAATGTGTTTCTACTCCCAATGTCTAAGATGGTCGCTTTAGAAGTGACCCGACAAATTCACCATTCTATCGTATCGCAAGAATTTCTTCACACTGGAAATAGTTGTGGCGCTAAACATATACATATATAATCCGGTTGAACCATATAAGAGTACGTTCTATACCTTACTTTGACGATCCGCGTGGCGGAGCGGTTACCATACCGGTCTGACGCGCAATGGGTCCCGGGTTCGATTCCCGGCCAGACAGGTATCTGAATGATGAGTTTAGATTCGTGTTCTGGGTCTGGGTGTTTGTGTATTCGTCTTGTGTGTGTCCATGGTACCCACGACACAGGAGTAAAACCTATTGTGGGGGGGCTGTGAGTGTACAAAGCGTGTGTTCTATACCTTACTATTACGTATCTTATAACTTACTAGTTGAACCCAGTAGATGTCCCTTGGAAATAAGATATTTTCCCACATTAAAAAGTAGCCTATATGTTAATCCAAAGTATCAGCTAACTCCCTACCAAATTTTATGAAATTCGCTCCAGCCGTTTAAACGTGAAGAAGTAACAAACATACACACTCACAAACTTTCGCCTTTATAACATTAGTATGAAGTATGACAAGTATGATTAAATACATGTGAAACGTCCCTAAAAGCTAAAACCCAGCAACAAAGGCGCAGTACCATACATACGGTTAGACGTACAACAATTTCCGTGTCATTTTTCACGGAGACCCAAATACGTAGCAGGTCGTCGCCCGCCCACAATACCTCGTATTTCAACTCGTCACCATTTTATTGCTCTTTGAGGCTGTAAACGTTTAATTCTGGTCTGGTGATGGCTATTGAAAAGGAAATATAAACTTTTCATAAGATTGAAGTAGCAAATGTGCCTATTGGTAAGTGACCACCTTGCCCATGGACGTCTATAAATAATCTACATTAGATAAGATAAGAGTATTGCCATAACTTGATCACAGATGCGTTGCTACCCTAAGTTGTAACGCCTCGAATATGTATGTCTCCTTAACCACACACATTCGACTAGAACACAATTACTGTGTACTGAACATTGATATAGTTAGGCAGAAGTAGGTGTGGCAGAGCAGTGATAGCCTAATGGTTGAAACTTGCCCTCTCAATCGGGAAGTCCGAGGTTCAAACCCAGGCACACACCATTGGTTTATGTGCGTATTAGAAATTAATTACCACTGCTTTTCGGTGAAGGAATACATCGTGAGTAAACCTACACAACCGAGAGTTCTTTAAAAAAATCTCAGAGGTGTGTGACGTCCACCAATTCGCACTTGGCGAGCGCGGTGGACTATGGCCTAAAACTCTCTCATTCTGAGAGAAGACTGGCACACACCATTGGTTTATGTGCGTATTAGAAATTAATTACCACTGCTTTTCGGTGAAGGAATACATCGTGAGTAAACCTACACAACCGAGAGTTCTTTAAAAAAATCTCAGAGGTGTGTGACGTCCACCAATTCGCACTTGGCGAGCGCGGTGGACTATGGCCTAAAACTCTCTCATTCTGAGAGAAGACCCGTGCCCAGCAGTGGGACAATGATAGGTTGTCGAGAGGCGTGGCTATGGTGCTTCCAAAGTCGAACAAGTCGGTCACTTATAAAATATAAAAAATGCTTAAACAAGCTTCTACTCGTTTGATGACAGATCAGATCAGTACATATAAATACCTTCATAACAATATACTTTTATTGGGATCAGACATTTGTTGATAATAAAAGAGACATACGGACAAATGGCAGGTACATAATTCGTCAGTAAATTGATTTCCGCTGAAGGAAACGCTACGCCTACACTCTGTTTTAGTAATTTATCGTCATGATATGGGAGATACGGAAAGGATTCATTGTCCTTTTGTGCCAACACAATATTTGTAGGAAAAATGTATTGTAGTTTGCTGTTTAACAATAAAACCCACGCAAAACGGAGAAATGTTCGGCATTTAAAAGGTTTACTTTATCTTTTTTTATCGGAAGCAAATATTGTCCTGAAGATAGCGATGCACTTATGGCCAACGGGTTGAAGTTTTTTTCTGATCTGATAAAGTAGCAAACGAGTCCACCTAATGGTAAGTGGTCACTGCCAACCATGGACATTTGTAAGCAACTTCAAATAGAACATGGGTTTTATCTGAAGTCAATCACAGACGCGTTCCTACTACGAAAGTCCATGATGGTGGCCTCATATAAAAGTGTGCCGGTAACCACACTCTTCCATTGAAACGCAAGGAATGCTTCACGCTAGAAATAGGTATGGCGGTGATACTAAGTCGGTCTAACTACTCTGGTTCTACCACCTGTCAAATGTAAAAGTGCAATCTTTAAAGTTGATTAAAGATTGTGGGAAAACAACTTAGGAAGTTTGTGACTATGTAATTATATACGGTTTCCTAATATGTTATATGATGTAGGACTTTGTCGAGTAAAGTCTATTTACACATTGGGCGAATCAACTCTAAAACTCTCCAATAAACTTTTATATAACCAACTAGTTATACTATACATATATAGTATAACGTATACGTTACGGTAAACTTATTTATAGTTTATTGCTGCACGAAGATATGTTAAGTATCAGTTCATCATCAGTGCTGAGTGCTCGCCTGTCATGTCTACAATGTCAATGCCGTTTTGTGAAAATATATCATAAATCATAAACTAGCTGACCCAGCTACTTCGTTCCGCCTAAAAGTCAAAAATCTAAAATTATCATAGGTTGCCTTTTTTACGGGTAGTAATAAACAGAACTCAATTTTACCCATCGGTTGAGGAGTTACATATTTTTTCTCCAGAACCCACTCTAATCCTCATCATATTGAAATGGGGTCCCATTACCCACTTGTACCAATTGTCCACACATGAAATTAAAGACATTAAAATAGGCTCCTAAACGGCAGAGTTAGGGCTGTTATATTTACATGGGTTGAAGACTTCCCCTCATTTTCTCCAGAATCCATAGATGGATCTTAATCATATTTAAGTGCGGCCAACTTCCAGCTCGTCTCTACACAATAAAAAAAATAATTAATCGGTCCACTAACAGCAGAGTAACTCTTGTACATACATAAAAAATATATATATACCGGCCAAATTGAGATACCACCTCCTTTTTGAAGTCATTAAATAGCGTCGCACGCGCTATTGAAAAACATAAGTATTAGGGTTTGGTATTCCTTCTCTGCATCAACTATAACCATGCTAAATCTCTTACTCCACCGTCCGCGACAAGTTTCTTAAAAACGGATCTTGTATCACGTCTATAGATATAATACATATGATATAATATATAGATACTATGCAGACTCCCCAAGTTCCACCCTGGGCGACAACGTTTTGCTGTGTGACATCAACACCATTTTGCATGCCAGGTGGTGACGATTATACGCTTTCTACGCTCATAGCCCCACACTAGATTCCTGTGTCGTGGGTACCATGGACACACACAAGACGAACACACATACCCAGACCCAGAATATGAATCTAAACTCATTATTCAGATACCTGTCTGGCCGGGAATCGAATTCGGGACCCATTGCGCGTCAGACCGGTATGGTAACCGCTCCGCCACGCGGGTCAACGATTAGTAAAAACTATTAGGGGAGGCCTATATCGGCATTGAAAGGACTGATGGATGGAAGGTAGGTACTCCTATTTAGAACAGTCCTTACTGGATGGCTAGCGTACTTACTACATTTGAATACGAATACGAATTTGCTCCTAAAACTTGTACATTAAAAAATATTGAAATGTCTTTATTTTGTATAGGCTTGGGGGCACTTACAAATTGTCAGTTACATTTTTTTCTTACACTATCACCGGATTGGAATACGACCTCAACTGAGAAGATCCGGCAAGAAACTCAGCGGGTTTGTCTTTTTTCTTATTTATATCCATTTTTAATTTTTTTTTATTTAATCACAATCATGTTTTTTACATGGTAATGAAAGTTAGCTCCAATATCTTGCCTTACAGTTCAGTAAAAGAGAACCCGTTTGGCATGATACGATATTATAGTAGATAAGTATAGTAGTAGTATAGTAGATATTATAGTAGTAAGATATTATAGTAGATATTTAGAACGGTATGGATCTACTTACGAGAAGTGCAGTCTTTACGATGCATGCATTATGAACACAGAGTAACATCGGTGATAAAACATAAAAGTGCCATTTACATACAATCTCGGGTAAATAAATTAAAAATTTACATGCTTTATGGCTCTATCCCGTGATACGAAGAGTGATGGATTAAGGGTTGTCCACATTTTGCTTGACTGTGTCGATATTTGATTTCGGACTGAATATGAATTTCGAACATACTTTTAATATAAAAATATGTATATAATATGTTTTTAGGCTTAAATAGAATCATTGCGTGAAGCGATATAAACTTTATTTTTATAGAACATTGAAGTAGCAAACGAGCAAGAAATGCTTCACGCTAGAAATAGGTGTGGCGGTGGTACTTCCCCAGTCAAACTACACTAGTTCTACCACCTTGACTAAAATGGTCATCTCATATAAAAGTGAACTATTAAACCACCGAAACGCAAGAACTAGATCACACTAGAAATAGGTATAGCAGATGTACCTCCGCGGTCGAACCATGTACGCTTTTTGACGATCGAAAATCAATTCTAAGCTCACTCCATTGATTTACTAAAGTTAAAATGCATATAAATAAACATTAAATTTCGACAACCCATTATTGTCCCACTGCTGGCCATGGGTCTTCTCTCACAATGAGAGAGTTTTTAGCCCACAGTCCGCCGCGTTGGCCAAGTATTGGTGAACTTTTGGGTGTGCAGATTTCCTCACGATGTTTTCCTTCACCGAAAAGCAGTGATAATTAATTTCTAATACGCACATAAATCAGTGGTATGTGCCTAGGTTTGAACCTCGGACCTTTCGATTGAGAGGGCAAGTTTCAACCATTAGGTTATCACTGCTCTATTAATTAAACTTCCGTTAATTAATAGAGCAGTGATAGCCTAATAACCTTTTTTAATTAAACATTAATTATCACTTCCTATTCCGGTAAATAATACATAAGGATACCGACACGTCTGAGAAACCTGTACAAAATGTTCTTAAAACAGTCAAGCCCACCAATTCAATACAACGTCAAAATATTTTGGCCTCTATTTGGCAGAGACCCTTACATCCCCAGAGCAACGCTCCAGCCATTTTACGATGTCGCGACGTATCGCGATTTTAAATTAAAAGATTTACTAATAAATCTGGAACTTTGTGTAAATGATTCAAATTAGTATGCAACTAACATTCAATTAGTTTCTATCATCTTGTCGAGATTGTTTATTTCAATTTTCGTCTTAAAAGCACAATTCTCGTTAATGATTTCACTAAAGCAAAATTTATTGCAACAATTTTTATATTGTACTTTTGTAACTAATATCTGGATTTATTAAACCGTTCTTTGATTTAGAAACAAATACGAAAGTACTCGTATATCCACAAAACGATTTGTGTTCTTTTTCCTTTAGGAATCTTTTTAAACCAGGTGGTATAAACAGGGTATTTCAACCGGGGAGGTACCGTCGCCACACTTAATTGTAACGTAAAGCATTTCTTGCGTTTTATATGAGGCACCATCTTAGTCCTCGGGAGTAGCAACGAATCTGTGATTGACTTCAGATAGATCCCATATTGAAATGAAATGCAATGAAATGTCTTTATTATGTATAGGCCTACGGGGGCACTTACAAATTGTCAGTTACATTTTTTTTCTTACACTACCACCGGATCGGAATACGACCTCAACTGAGAAGATCCGGCAAGAAACTCAGCGGGTTTGTCTTTTTTTCTTATATCCATTTTTTTAATATTATTACATGTTTTTTTTACATGGTAATGTAGGGCAAGATACTGGAGCTAACTTTTAGCTCCAGTATCTTGCCTTACAGTTCAGTAAAAGAGAGCCCTGTTTGGCAAGATACGCTACACTTTGACATTTATTAAATATACTATAGTAATGCATATTATTGCTCAGTCCCAAGCTGTTTTGTCTTCTATGTAATCAGAAATTTTATCATACGTTTTACGGCAAAGTTTAGTCATAATCAATGCTTTGAACTTATTAATTGACAAATTTCTGATTTCAACAGGAAGTTTATTATAAAAGAGTATACATTGACCCTTAAAATAATTATTAATTTTGTGAAGACGAGTAACATGTGCAGAGAGATTGTGCTTGTTCCTTGTATTTGTGTTATGCGTATCACAATGTTTAGCAAAATTATTAATATTTTTCTTAACATACATCAACTTTTCATATATAAATTGGGATACAACCGTAAGAATATTTATTTCTTTAAATAATTATTTTAGTGAACATTTATTCAGTTACTTGTTAGTGGACTGTATGCTCGTTCGCTACTTAAATGTGATAAAAAAATCAGTTCATAAAGCTGATAAAAATCTATTTTATGTAAGTAGTGGATACTAAAAATAAAAGATAAAAGATATAGAAAAATAAAAGATAACTTAAAATTCCATATAACTATTATTATTCAAAATATTGAATTATCAAACGAGAACATTTATAAGATAGAAGTCGCGTCTCTAAATGGACCAGGTTTTTACCCGACTACCTAAGGAGGGTAATGTTTTATCACTAGGAAAATAACAGAAGCATTGCTACTCTTGAGAACTAAGATGGTCACATTATATACAAGTGAACCGGCCACGGTACCATTCCACCGAAACACAAGAACTGCCTCACACTAGAAATAAGGGTGACGGCGATACCCCCGGTCGAACCAGACGGTACTAGGTTCGACCACTTCTATCTGTAAAATATAAATCAATCTTTTGTCTCACCTTTTAACTTTATCTCTATATTTTGGTGTTTTTTATCTATATTTGATTTACCTTCGCTCGAAGGTAATCCATCTCCCTCAGTATCTTTCCATCTGGCAACCGCAGTCAAACCCGTCTGCATCAAACCAATACAAATAAATAAGTCAAAGTCTGAGTCTATCTTATAATTAAAGTAACTTTCATTTCTAACTCATTTACAAAAAAAAAAACAAAATAAAAAAGAATTGATTGTATAGACTTAATCTACATATTACTACGTGAAGCAAAAACTTGTGACGCATTGTTAAGTAATATGCCGCGGACGAATTCGTTTGAAATTTTGCACGATTATAGTGGACGTACAGAAGGAGTGCAGAATGTTAATATTTATTTCAAATAATACATGTAACATACATAAAATCAACTAAACACATATACCGTGCATTTGTCACAAACACATAAATAATAAACGAAATAGAACATTCAATGTCTTACTATGATAATGCCAGAAATGTCACTGTCTTTGTCAAAATACCCGCTATTGCTTTTAAATGCGGCTTAGCTAATTAAACCTCTTTTTATATTTAACGGGTGCGTTCAAAATTACTAGAAAATATAACATTTTATTTGAATTTGAGAAATATTTGTACTACTTTGGACAATAAGACGCTTAGTTTTTGAATTTAGAAATAACAGTCGAATTTCGACCGATCCTACGAGTGACTAGTCTTATTAATTCTTAATAATAAAGATATTATTTTAATGATTACTAGCTGTACCCTGCGCACGTTGCTACTCCATCTCAAAAAAAAGAAAAAAATACACCAGAAACCTTCCCGAGCTCATGAATAACAACATTGCTAAAGATGATCAAATGAATAGTTAACGATTCTATAGAGTACATACAGACAAACGTTTTTTTTATATATAACTAGCTGACCCGGCGAACTTCGTTCCGCCTAAAAGTCAAAAATCTAAAATTATCAGTGTTCCTCCAATAAATTATGCATGTATTGTATATCAAACCATCAAAAAAATCCGCAGTGTAGTTTTAAAGATCTAAGCATAGGGACAGACAGCGGGAAACGACTTTGTTTATACTATGTAGTGAAGATCAAAATTCTTCATAAGCATCACATGTAATGTAGAGAACATCACACATTTAACAGACATCAATATATTTCGTCATTTGACTAAGTTGTATAAAACAAAACAACGAACTTTAAGAAAACAAAGGCACTCCATCTCAAAGTTTTATTAGCAGCCAAATTCGCAACAAGTCGTTGACACCGGCGCCGGCTAATGCGTGTTTCCTGCGTCCTTAGCTCCGGCCCTTCATCAGAAACTTGATCAGAGCCTTTTCTACGAGTTTATTACGTTTACTCAAAAACGATCACCATTTACGTTTTTATGCATTTTTTTTATCTGACTGAAGTAGCAAACCAGTATGCAGTCCACCTGATCAAGTAAGTGGTCACTGCCGCTCATGGACATCTGTAATCAACTTCATAAATAACATGGATTCTATCAGAAGTCAATCACAGATGCGTTGCTACTCCCGAGGAATATGATGTTCGGCTCATATAAAAACTCTAAGGAAAGATACTGGAACCGACTTTGTTATCATGTAAAAAAATGATTTTTATTATATTTAAAAAAATATATAAACAAAAGAGATAAACCCGCTGAGTTTCTTGCCAGGTCTTATCAGTTCTCGTGTTCCAATCCGGTGGAAGTGAAAGAAAAACAAATGTACCTGACAATTTGTAAGTGCCCCCGTAAGCCTTTACAAAATAGAAGCATTTCATATCATTTCATTCATTAATTTCATCCTATCACTTATCCAGATCCGGATGATTATGTGTCCATCCGCAGCAGCAGCCAATTACCTTTGGTTCGATGTGTTATTGCATTCACGTAAAGGCAAGCATACCTACATTGTTTAGCCAGCAATTTTTTCTGGGTGAAAATCGGTTATATGATTTGGATACAACCCAGGGGTACAACCCATTATTGTCACACTGCTGGGCACTGGTCTTCTCTCGGAATGAGTGCGCATTGGTGGACTTCACACACCTCCGAGAACTTTTTTTTAAAGAACTCTCGGGTGTGTACGTTTCCTCACGATATATTTCTTCACCGGAAAGCAGTAATAATTAATTTACATTTGGATCAAACTATTAATTGCTTCCATCTCTTCTCAATTTAGTATTATGGGAAACCTAGGATATAGTCAGAAATGTTGCTACTACGTAAATCAGCGAAGAAAGATACAGGTTACTGGCCTACGTAGAGTTCGCCAGGGTAGTCCTAATTTGAACGCAAGTCCTGTGCCCTTAGGCTAATGACCTTTTTTCCCACTGATCACCAATTTTTAACGGGTTGTCATCGGTTGCTGTTCTCATTGTCTTAGGTGCATACGGGGATGCATAATTGCGAAGATGGTGGAAACAGTGTATTTCGTCACCACCGCCACACCTGTTCCTGCCTCTTAACACATTTAAACACTGCTTTGTTCCAGATAGAACTTAGATAGTTTTCCGGGCGTTCCTAGTCTGACTTAAGTAGCAAACGAGCATGCAGTCCACCTGATGGTAAGTGACCACTGCCGAACATGGACATCTGTAATCAACTACATACAGAACATGGGTTCCATCTGAAGTCAATCACAGATGCGTTGCTACTCCCGAGGACTATGATGGTCGCCTGATGTGAAAGTGTGCCGGCAACCACACCCTTCTATCGAAACGCAAGAAATGCTTCACTCTAGAAATAGGTGTGGTGGTGGATCTTCCCCGGTCGAACTACACTGGTTCTACCACCTTGTGCCGGCAACCACACCCTTCTATCGAAACGCAAGAAATGCTTTACACTAGAAATAGGTGTGGCAACTTCAACAAGTCGTTGACACCTCCGTCCTAATACACACTTCGTCCTCGTACCTTTCGTCCCTTCATTATAAACTTCGCACACAAAACAATAACAAGCTATATATTACTGATATATCATACATTGTGTGGAAAATAAATCACATTGTCGAAATAGAAATAAGGAAACAGTAAATTGGCGTATATGGAAGAAGTGGTAGTTTGCCAGGTGATAGGACTGGACCAGAAAGGTACCACCGCCACACTTATTACAGACTAGACAGAGCGGTGGGCCCAGCCGCCCATCTGGGAAGAGCCCAATGGGGTAATGCGCTCAGGGAATTCCGGTTACGTTCCTTTAGAGATCCCGGAGTCCTCTTTGTAGCACCGAGGACGACCGGGGGGTTTTAGTACGGTAAATATCCCATATAACCTTGCGTCGCTCGCACGGCACCGGGTACCTTTTGAAGGTTCCCCCTTGAGAACAAAAAAAAAAGTAGTTACGCATGTAATTTAATTGGTAAATGATATTTGCCGCCTATGGACATTTGTAATCAATCTGAAGTCAATCATTGATGCTTTGCTACTCTCGAGCACTAAGAAGGTGGCCTCAAAAAAATATGCTGCAAATCACACCCATGCCGTGAAATGCAAGAAATGCTTCACGCTTGAAATAGATACATCAGGTGGTGGTATTTCAACCACGTATTAATAACTTACCTATGATCTCAGTACGAGTTTATTACCTTTCCTTAAAACTATCATTGTTTACGTTTTTGTCCATCATTTTAAAGTATCTATCAAAGTATGGCAGAAACATATCCATGCAATGTTCATTGCAATGTGTAGACGAAAAACGTTTACAATGATTGTTTTGAAGGAACGTTATAAATTCCTACTATGGCGAAACATAGCCGTTTATTTACACCTAATATTTATTGCCATCGTGCTTCGCTAATGAAAATGAAATTCTTACCTAACTTCTGAACTATGAATAACTCCAGAGAACTTCTCACTTAACTACTTAACATGAAGCATACACGCCAAACATGACAACTTTAGCACTAAACGTTATAGGAAAACTTGTCTGGAATGTAAGTGGATTCTCGAATTGAATTTCACTCTCCAAAGATCTATCTAAAACTTAGGGAAAAACCGCTGACGGAGATAGAATGCAATTAGTTAAAATTAATTTTCATAACTAACGCTAACGAAATCACACAATAAAACTCACAAATTGGCAAAGACAAAGTTTTCGTACAGCGGTTCCCAACAAACGACAATGGATACTTAGCCTTCCGATAGAATCTTTCACTATTACTGTGCGAAGCTAACAAAAAGTAATTCAAAGTTATAAATTAATTTGTCAAACACATGCACATAAGAGTTCCAATATAAAGCGAAATTTAGGCTTGGTCAGGAATTTGATGAGTGACTGATTGTTGAACGTTGAACGTCTCGAGTTCGATTCCCGGACAGACAGGATTCTAAATGATGAGTTTAAATTCATGTTCACGGTCTAGGGGTTTGTGTATTCGTCTTGGGTGTATCCGTGGTACCCGCGACACAGGAGAAAATCCTACTGTGGGGCTATGAGTGTAGAAAGCGTGTTGAGTATCATGCGCTCTTCCATGTTCCTAGGCTAAAGCATCGAACTTAATGATTATCATTTGATCGCAGTCATTAAACCTCGCAGCGAGTTATACGGGCATTTTGGAAACACCCAAGATGAGCTGGCCCGTACCAACTCTACCAATCTAGATTAAATCAAAGCGAGTGTATTTGTGATGCTACATAAAATCATTCTTACAATATAATGTTTTATTTTACCATCATTGACGTACAAAATGTTTATGAGGTAAATTTAATATTCTGATTGAATCACAAAATATTCAACATAACAATATTATAAAATTCAATTACATCACATATTGTAGGTATGCTCCAAGCTCCACACCGATATGGATGTCCCGTAAATACTCTGTGGCCAACAGTATAATTATTAAACCAAAAATCCCAATTACTAAAAAAAAAATACTGCTTTCGATTTCAGTTGTTTTTTTTTAACAGTCCGGTTTATTTTTTAATAACACATTTAAAAAAAAAAAACACGCTTTCTACACTCATAGCCCCACACTGGGATTTTCTCCGACGACAAGACTCACACAAGACGAATACACAAACACCCAGACCCAGAACAGGAATCTAAACTCATCATTCAGATACCTGTCTGGCCGGGAATCGAACCCGGGACCCATTGCGCTTCAGACCAGTATGATAACCGCTGCGCCACGCGGGTCGTCATTTAATTTGACACTTTCTCAGATTTTACTTCAAAGTAATAATATAAAACGTAGTGGTCTAATTACTGCCTGTCACTTTATGCCCATATTGTTATGATAATTAAAAAAACATCATTTTTCTATTATGTCAATTGTTACAATCCGTCAAACCGTTTGGGCTGTAGTGCGAGCCAAAATGAACATACAAACATACGTACACAAGTATACACAAGTGTACATTTAATAAGAATTTAATCCCAAATTCCAAGGTTGAATACCATTGGTCTAGACAAATTCGTTCCGACAAAGTTATTCTAAAACTTATTTTCATCAATGAAAGTGTCAATTCATCTTGAAATTCCGCCTGAGGCATAAACTTTGCTAAGCGAATTTGAACCTTACCGATGCTATCCACAACTTTAAACCCAAGAAATCGCGATTCCTGTAAGCATTATAGAGGAAGGAGTAATTTAAATGTAGCCTGCGGGACTCTACACTGTTGTCAACCCATTGTTGTTGAACTGCTGGCCACGGGTCTTCTCTCAGAATGAGAGTTTCGGCCCAAAGTCTATTGCACTGGTCAAATGCGAATTGTTAGACCTCACACTCCTTTGAGTAATTTTTTAAGAATTTTCAGATGTACAGGTTTCCTTACGTTGATTTTTTTCATCTTTTTAAGAAAATTTAGTGATACGAGCCTGAGATTTGGATCTTGAACCCTCGATTGAGAGGCCAAGTTTACAACCAATAGTCTGTCACTGCGGACTTATTTTTTCTTTTTTTTATCTGACTGAAGTAATAAGTGAGAGTGCAGTCCACCTGTTGGTAAGTGGTCACTGCCGCACAACTTCATAGAGATCATATCAGATGGGTTCTATCTAAAGCCAGTCACAGACGTTGTCGCCGCCGAGGACTACGATGATCGCCTCATATAAAAGCCGGCAACCACACTCTTCAAATGATTGAAGCTAATAATAGGTGTGGCAGTGGTACTTCCCCGGTCGAACTACTCTGGTTCTACCACATTCAAAACTGATTTATTTATTTATTTATTAGGGTCACCAACGTAAAATACATTTCAACATAATTAAAATATAATGCAAGTAAGATAAGATACGGTCACTCCAGTCCCTCCGATCCCACCGGCCCCTCCGGTCACTCCGTTCCCGCCGTCACGCCAGTCCCTCTAGCTCCTCCGATCCCTCCGGTCACTCCGGTCCCTTCGGTCACTCCGGTCACTCCGATCTCTCCGGTCACTCCGGTCACTCCGGTTTCTCCGGTCACTCTGGTCCCTCAAGTCACTCCAGCACTTCCGACCCCTCTGGTCCCTCCGGTCACTCCAGTCCCTCCGGTCTCTCCGGTCACTCCAGTTCCTCCGGCCCCTCCGATCCCTCCAGCCCCTCCGGTCACTCCGGTCCTTCCGGCCACTACGGTCCCTCCGGTCACTCCAGTCCCTCTGGCCCCTCCGTTCACTCCGGTCCCGCCGGTCACTCCAGTCCCTCTGGCCCCTCCGTTCACTCCAGTCCCGCCGGTCACTCCGGGCCTTCCGGTTACTCCAGTCCCTCCGGCCCCTTCGGTCACTCCGGTCACTCCAAGTCCACTTCCTAATTCCGATCCTTCTAATCCGATTATTAGTACCTTCGATTTCAGTTATTTTTAACGGAAAGTTTGAAGTTATACTTCTTTTGGCGCGTTAGAACAATATGTTGAGAGTAAATTTTTAAGTCTCGCGCGCACACTGCCACGAAAAACCGACACCCTGAAGTTTTTTTATGTTTTATTATTTAAGGTTCCAAGTAAGTCTATCGTACTCCTTGACGAAATTGTCAATATAGGACTTTGTCAAAAACGAACTTCTATACAAACATTTATGCCCGATTTTTACGTTTTCAACCCATTTTTTTCGATAAAAAGCAGCCCATGCCCTTTCTCGAGGTCAACACTACATGTGTGCCTAATTTCTTAAAGATCGGTTCAGTTGTTTAGGCGTGAATAAGTAACAGACAGACAAACAGACAGAGTTAGTTTTACATTAATAATATTAGTAGGGATTAAATATGCTTGACGACCCGCGTGGCGGAGCGGTTACCATACCGGTCTGACACGCAATGGATCCCGGGTTCGAATTCCGGCCAGGTATCTGAATAATGAGTTTTGATTCATGTTCTGAGTCTGGGTGTTTATGTATTCGTCGTGTGTGTGTCCATGGTACCCACGACACAGGGGACAATCGTATCGTGGTGTTTTGAGTGTAAAAAACGTGTGTGTTTTTATATCCTTAATGAATTAATCGTTAAACTTTTCTTGTACCTGGGCAGCCAACTCTCTGTCTGAGCGACACATGAAAGCCGACGTTTACGAATGGTTTTCAGACACAAAGCTCTTCAAAGCTAATGCGCCTCGGCTTCATTCTAGCTCTCTCACTTCCTTTTCCTGCATATCAATGATCTTGTAACGAATCTCTAACATAAGTACAATGGCATGCACATGGCATAGAAAACGCGCTGTAAATCGGTATACTATACAAAAGAGAAACCTTACAAAAAAAATGGAATCAAAATTTATAAAATGTTAAAACATAATTTGAATACAATTATTGGTTATCATTCACTAAATTTTCCTAACAACCCATCGTCACAAATAAATATCGCATACTTATGAGTTATGACGTCGTTTTCCCCCAAAAACCGTTCAACGCGCCTAAAGAACTCACTTCAAATTACAATAGTTTTAATTAGTCAATTCACACAATTTGGCGTCGGTTTTAGATATCTGTAAAGGGTAGTGACCACTTAACGTTAGATAGACCGTATAGATACTCGTTGACTGTTCCGATCCATTAGAAATAAACAATGAAATTAGATTAGATCTCAGATCTTTGAGAACTCACTTCGAATAGTTTTACACAAGAAATATACACAGTACAAATAATGTAGTAAGCTTATTGCTTAATACCTCGTGGATACAGTAAATAAAAATGCTCGTTATTATTTTCGAGAACAAAGAACTGTGCGCTGAACCTTAAAATAGACTAATTGAGTGAACTTTTTCAAACATTATATACGGGATTCAATATTTGTTATCCGAAAGCGTAAATCCTGTTAAAATGCTGAATAATAGGAATGAAACTCGAGAACATATAGAAATTTTAAGACTGTTTAAATTGATTTAAACAACGGTCTTTGCAGTCCACCTGATGTTAAGTGAGTACTAGTGTCATCTTACAATGAGAAGGGTTAAAACAATATTCAGCAGGCTATTCATATCGTCCCTGTAGCCTCGGGGTCAGAATAGGGCTACGGTATCCCCTGCCTGTCGTAAGAGGCGACTAAAAGGGGCTTCCGGGGTTGCAGACGGCTAGAGTGGGAGCTCGAACCGTTCGGTCAGGCAATCCCGGGAAGGACGGCGGTATGTGTGGTCGCATACCTTCGTAAAGACTAGACGAAGCGGTGGGCCCAGCCGCCCATCTGGGAGGAGCCCGATGGGGCAGCGCGCTCGGAGGATTCCGGTTGAAGTCGTTTCGAGATCCCGGAGTCCTCCTTTTCAGCGCCGGCCACCGGGGGGGTTTTAGTGCGGTAAAAATCCCACATAACCCTGTGTCGCTCCCACGGCGTCAGGTACCTTTGGAAGGTTTCCCCCTCGAAAACAAAAAAAAAAGGCTATTCATGTACGGATGAGTACAATACCTTTATACTTTCATGAATTTGGGTTACATCGCAATGTTTTCTTTTAAGATGAAATCGTATGAGTTTTCTAATTACATATTTGTGTATGTAAAGTAGAAGTAGCAAACGGGCATGCAGTCCACGGTGAGCAGTGATAGCTTAATGGTTGACACTTGCTCTCTCGATCGGGATGTCCGAGGTTCAGACCCAGGCACGCACCACTGCTAGAAATCGATTGTGCTTTCGGTGAAGAAAAACATCGTGAGGAAACCTTTTTTTTTTGTTTTCGAGTGGAAAACTTTCAAAAAGTACCCGACGTCGTGGGAGCGATGCGGGATTGTTACCGCACTAAAACCCCCCCGGTGGCCGACCTCGACGCTGCGAAGAGGATTCCGGGAACTCCAATTGACCGCCGCCGGTGTCCTCAGCGTGTGCCCCATCGGGCTCTTCCCTGGTGGGCGTGAACTGCTCACCGCACCTTCTGGTTTTTATGGCAGCATGCAACCGCCGCCGTCGTTCCCGGGGTCGCTTGGCTGGATGATTCGAGCTCCCACTCTTCCCGCCCGCAACCCCGAAAGTCCCTTTTAGTCGCTTCTTACGACAGGCAGAGGGTACCGTAGTCCTATTCTGGTCCCGGAACTACAGGGACAATCGTGAGGAAACCTACACACCCGAGAGTTCTTTAAAAAAAATAAAAGTTCTCGGAGGTCTGTGAAGCCCACCAATTCGCACTTGGACAGCGCGGCGGATTATGGCCTGTAACTCTTTCATTACGAAAGAAGACCCGTGCCCAGCAGTGGGACAATAATGGGTTGACAACGATGCAGTCCACCTAATCATAAGTGGTCTCTGCCATCTTTGTATATCAATAAACAAGTCTAAATAGAATAAGGGTTCTAGACAAGGGCTTTAGACACAGGTGCTCGAACCAGTGTAGTTTGACCGAGGAGTTATCACCGCCACACTTATTTCAAGCGTAAAGCAGTTCTTGCGTTTCGTAGAAGGGTGTGGTTGCGGGCACACTTTTTTCAGAGGCGACCAGCTTAGTCCTCGGGAGTAGCAACGTATCTGTGATTAACTTCAGATAGAATCCTACATTAAATTAGTAATTTCTATATTAAATTGCTTACAGTGTCCATGGGCGGCAGTGACCACTTACCATCAAGTGGACCGATTGCTCGTTTTCTGCTTAAGTCGGTATAAAAAAGACAGTACGTTGCCACTGGACAGGACTAAGATAGTTAAGATCTAAGAAGTTCGGCCTCTACACTCTTTCAACAAACGTACAAACTTTTTCACTTCCTTCCCGGTCAAAATCTCTAGTTCTACTACCTTGTAAATCTTATCCTCATCGTTCCAAAAAATCTGACATATTTGCCTGTGATAAACCCTAGAACCAGTTGGGCAATGCTAGCCGAAAAGCCTAATGTTAGCCATGAGCAAAATTAAGATGTAAAGGTGCGTGTCCCTTTACCGCTTTTAGCGTTGAAAATCGCGATATTGTTAACAGATAATGCAACTCTGGTCATAACCATAAGATAGGAAACCTACGTCACTCTTGACGTCTGCAGGTCGTTGGCCGACCTGTTTGATTTATCACCCTTTCCGACGCTCATAAGGGCAATAAAGTTAGTCCAGGAGCTGGCACTGTTTCACTTAGTCCATTATTACCGATTACCTGACAGATTCTGAGAGAAGACCCGTGCCCAGCAGTGGGAAAATAATGGGTTAACGAGACCGAGCACAGGTCCTTTTCACTAGAGAAAACTAACAGAGCATTTACATTCAGTCATCAGACAATTTTAATCGGAGCCACATTGATTAAAATTATTATAATTTTAATCAATGTGGTAGTCAACGTGATAAATAACAGCAGATCAAAGTTATTGGGTATACTACTCGTCTAATTGATAAACTAAGTATTATAATAACACTTTTGTATAATAATAATGGTTAATAATAATAATTATTATGGTTAAGTTAAGCACACGTCTTGAGCACGGAACCGAAAATTAATATTTAACATCTTAGACTTAGTTTAGTAAAGTTTGCTCAAATTTAAGCCTATGTTTACGCACCAGCCTTGTTCAAACAATGTATGAAGTTCATGGTCATCACGTGACATCGTTGTCCTTACTACGCCTACCTATTATATAGACGTAGCATCTGTATGTACAAATAAAGTTCTGTTAACATTAAACAACAAACATTAAACCCATAGCCACAACAATATATCGTTTTGCTATTAAAATGATTGAGTTCTGACAAAAAAAACCAAGATAGCATAGTTTTATTTTTACTTAATCGTGTAAATGTGAATGTTTGCCAGGATTTCAAAAGACTAACACACACATATCAGGATGTGTGTGTTTTTCTTTCAAGTTTACAAAAACTACAGATCATGTTTATAACACGTTTATAACAATTAATTTCTAATACGCACATAAATCAGTGGTGCGTGCCTGGGTTTGAACTTCGGACCTCCCGATCGAGAGGGCAAGTTTCAACCAATAGGCTATCATTGCTCTAACCGCGGAAATAACGTACTAAATTAGTAAAACTATTATCTTTAAAAGGACGTCCTAAAGTTTATACCTAGGAACTTTGTTGCAGGAGATAAAAATCATAATAAAAACGATAAAACGCCCCAGGAAGTCAATCTACAAGTTTAAGTGCTTAGCTTCGACGAGCGTGCTATCTAAAAACCCAAAAATTTTAGAAAATAATTTGAAACATTTTCTTTGCCTTTTTATTTTACTTTATAACATCATAATTCACTTTTTAAATCATTTATGTGAATCGTCGTATCATCTAGTGCGTCGCAAATGATAGGTACTTGCTCTAACTGTACTCGTCTTCACAAAATTAATAATTCTTTTATGGGTCAATGTATACGCTTTTATAATAAACTTCCTGTCGAAATCAGAAATTTGTCAATGAATAAGTTCAAATCATTGATTAAAATTAAACTCTGCCGTAAAGCGTATTATAAAATTTCTGATTACATAGAAGACAAAACAGCTTGGGACTGAGCAATAATATGCATTACTATAGTATATATAATAAATGTCAAAGTGTAGCGTATCTTGCCAAACAGGGCTCTCTTTTTACTGAACTGTAAGGCAAGATACTGGAGCTAACTTTCATTACCATGTAAAAAAAACATGATTGTAATAATATTAAAAAAATGAATATAAATAAGAAAAAAAGAGTTTCTTGCCGGATCTTCTCAGTTGAGGTCGTATTCCGATCCGATGGTAGTGTAAGAAAAAAAATGTAACTGACAATTTGTAAGTGCCCCCGCAGGCCTATAAAAACTAAAGACATTTCATTTCATTTCATTTCAATGTATAGATACACCCTTATTCCTTAATCCCTAGCACGTGTGTGCGTAGCGCAGTGTCACGCGGCCAGCAAGGGGTAACGTGGCTCTAAATCTCCAGCTCCGTTGGACAGTCTGTGCTGTGTTTAATTGCCTGGAACTAGTGACGTATTTGCAGGAACGTTGACAAATGCCTGGGGCTCTCAGAAATAATTGGCCCACGGAGTTTTGGTCATCGTATAAATCTATTTTAAATAAAGTTATTATACTTTTTGGAATCGAACGAACATGCGGTCCACCTGATGGCAAGTGGTCACTGCCGCTCATGGACATCTGTAAGCAACTTAGTATATAACACAGGTTCTGTCTGAAGTCCATCACAGATGCGTTGCTACTCCCGAGGACTCGGATGGTCGCCTCATATAAAAGTGTGCCGGCAACCACACCCTTCCATCAAAACGCAATGAATGCTTCACGTTAGAAACAGGCGTGGCGGTGGTACCTCCCCGGTCGAAATACCCAGTGTATTGACATCCTGAAAGCGTCAAACAGATTGGCAATAATATATTTAATTTTTATATACCAAACAACTCTCTTTAGTCCACCTCACTCATAATTACAAATAAGTCACCTAGAAACATAGTTGTATTGTATATTGTAAGGATTGTCTTCTGATTCATAAATAAGTACTTAATTAACCCTTATGTGAGTGACAAATAAAACAATGGAGGTGTTCACTCAAAGCCACTTTTCAAGATCATACCGTGCCCAAATGCCGTACCTATCACTACAGGCTTCTACAGTCTTCTAAAGTCAACTGCTTGACACCGGTGTCCCCCATGATTGTTTTGTCAATAGTCACCGCTGCTGTTATACTTGTTAATAAACGCACTAGGTATTATTTTTGTCAAGAAAAGCCTTCTACTTATCTCCTGGATTTTGTCCATTTGCCTGTCCTACGATTTCCACGTCAAGAAAGAAAAGAAAGAAATAGTTTATTCATAATGCGTAAACACCCACACAGTTAAGGACACAATAACAATATATTAACAATTACCATTAGATGCGTGAGTGGTATACATCACGAAACGGGTCCTTCTCAGCTTTATGCTGATTGTTTTTTTTCAGCCAGCGCTGGTCTTCCGAAGGACCCGGATGGTGAGGTCACGCCAGGTGCTAAGAATGAGAATGGTGCTATTCTAACCGGACACCACACGGGACAAAAAAGTTTAAATACTGTTAATCCGTCTCATATGAAAATGCTTCAATATTCGTAATCCGACTCCTGGTCTAATCCATCAGTCAAACGCGTTCATACAGCATTGACTGTAAGTCGCAATTTCCTAAACGTACACATGCATACATACTGACACAATTATGTATAAGAATAGTAAAACCCTCATGAGTTTCTAATCAGAACGGAGTAAGATAGCTGTATCTTACTCTGCCTAAATAATCTACTGTTTATTTATTTATTTATTTATTTATTTATTTAATTACATGCCAACAGCAGTACACACAATACATTCTATAGTACAACTATTATAAATACAAGTCTGGTGTGAGAGCCAATTATAGGCATGAACAGCATTAATGCTTGATAATAACTATATGATATGATAACTAGGCTGACAAATCCAAACTATCTGCGACCGTTACAGACGGCAATTGCAATTGCATTGAGGACTTGCATGTAACGAGTAGTCTGCAATTGTCACATGCTATTTTCGACTTGTGCAGTTACAAATATTACATAAGTGCTACAATTTTATTTTTTAAAGCAGATAAATTATAAAAGAATATGTCGAGATCGTTGTCTAAACAGCACAGTCGGTTGTACTCAGCACAAATTCGAGGAAGGGGGGAATGTTTTAAAATGTTTGTCCTACAAGCAGGAATATGAAAAAGTTTACGTAAGGGATGGCGTGGGTATCTGTATGGGACGTTGAGTCTCACTTCTTTTAGAAGACTGCTCGAGACTATGGTTCCACTCAAGAGTTTTTTTAAAAAAACGATATCCATGAGTATGCGACGGTTATATAACGATGTCATCTTGAAATGCTCTAGTCGTAGATCGTAAGGTGCTCTGTGTGAAATATGAGGTGCATGGAATGCCAGGTGTCTTGTGAAAGAACGTTGGATGCTTTCGATACGCTGCGAATGTGAGGAGTATTGAGGATTCCATACAACCGACGAGTACTCAAGTTTACTCCTTACCAAAGCATTGTACAGAATTATTTTTGTTTGAGAGGATAGAAATCCTTTGGTGTTACTGTTTAATATCATCTGCCCTGAGCCCATGAACCTAGTGTTATCCAGACCCCTTCGTTAAGTCTTTATTTTTGTTAAATCTATTATAATAGAACTACTTACGGTATCTCTTGCCTATTTTAAGTGACGATTCAAAGGGAGCTTACAGCCGTAGGCTGCAAATGTGGGAAATCTAACCATATACTCAGCGACCTCGAATAGAACTAGTAAAGTCGAACATTGTCATAATGACAGAGTCCAATATGATGTGCTGAGAACGGCTACCGAGGGGTGGTGGAGGTGTGATAAAAAAGTACGTACCTACTAGAATTTTTAGTCTATAACTATGAGTTATCATATTTTATTTATATTTTATACAAATCTACAATATTTTATAGTCTACGATGTAACCATCACGCCCATTGCCTGAACGTTTCTGAAATGAAGAAAAATAAAACCTGAATACTAAGAGCATCAGCAGTGCGTCATCGGTTTTATAGGCAAACTCTCTTATCATCATTTAAAAACTGGAAAAAACGTAAAAATCATCCATACTTATATCATTATACACACCATTTAACACGCAAGAAAAGATTCACATGAACGCATTGGTCATTTTATCATCTTGTAAGACTAACATTACATGTGCTTATTATTATATGATCCATTACACGAAACCCTTAGGAGACAGTTCATTTTATTGTCCATTAAATCCTACATTTGCACATCCTTGACCCATATAATAAAGTTGAGGATATCTTAAAACTGTAACAGTCACGCATTTTATTGCCCAGACCTCAAACGTCCTTAATTTCAGCCGTCACATATCTTTATGTATGAACTTTAATATTACTTGTAACAGTCAAAACTCTCACCCAGTCAAAAATACTTTTAAATAAAAAAAGGATAAAAATAAGTTTGATTGGCATATTGGTATTGACCAACCTACTATTGAGTAGGTACTACTTACTATTAAGTAGTTCTATGTATAAAAATCATTGATTAATAATGCTGTTGACTATAATTCCTTCAGATAAAACGTGTTTAAACTGATGCTCCTTGTCAAATCTGCTAGAGTAGGTACCTAGGTACCTACGTAGTGCACCCTGTAGTTCCGGGACCAGAATAGGGCTACGGCATCCCCTGCCTGTCGTAAGAGGCGACTAAAAGGGGCTTCCGGGGTTACGAGCGGCTAGAGTGGGAGCTCGAACCGTTCAGTCAGGTGATCCCGGGAAGGACGGCGGTACGTGTGGTCGCATACCGTCGTAAAGACTAGACGGAGCGGTGGTCCCAGCCGCCCATCTGGGAGGAGCCCGATGGGGCAACGCGCTCAGAGGATTCCGGTGGTGTTTGTTGGAGATCCCTGAGTCCTCTTTTTAGCGCCGAGGATGGCCACCGGGGGGTTTTAGTGCGGTAAAAATCCCACATAACCCTGCGTCGCTCCCACGGCGTCGGGTACCTTTTAAAGGCTTCCCCCTCGACAACAAAAAAAAAAAAAAGGTACCTACGTAGTAATCGTAGGTACGGAAATCGTAGGTAGGTAGGTAAGGATGTAACTTATTAGAAAATGATAAATGGTCCAATTTATTAGCATTCTAGGATGTAACTTATTAGAAAATGATAAATGGTCCAATTTATTAGCATTCTTTTTTTTTGATTGCAAGGTTAGCACTTATTAGATAAATATGGTTCCTGCGGGAAGGTATCAGCGCCACAACTAGATATCCCTAGCATGAAGCGGTTTTTTTTTTCGGTGGATGCATAAATAATTGGTATTGACGATATCCTTCGTTCTTCCACGATATCTAACGATAAACTTAGCTTTTTTTTCAAATATCGTTAAATTAGCACATTTTCAATTTGATTTCATTTAACACAAACCTTCGTTAATAAAATATATCAATAGACACATAATTTATGCGATAGATATTTTTTGTTTCAAAAACTGCTTTTAATTTCTGTACATACGATAAACGATCATCAATTTTATTGCATAGTAATCAATTGTAAAAAAGAAAAAAAAGTACTTTTCGTTTTGATCATTAATTAGGTACTCCGCGCCAAATTATTAATATGAAGATCTAATCAAAGGAAAATAAAACTGATACAATTGGCTAAAATACTTGGGAATACAGCAGGATGTTGTAATTATTACTGGGTTTTCTTCAGATCTCATCCTACGCTGTCATTCCGTACGTTTTCTTTTACTCTATAATTCTAGTTTGATCTTTTTTTTTTTTTTTTTGTTTTCGAGGGGGAAACCTTCAAAAGGTACCCGACGCCGTGGGAGCGACGAAGGGTTATGTGGGATTTTTACCGCACTAAAACCCCCCCGGTGGCCATCCTCGGCGCTAAAAAGAGGACTCAGGGATCTCCAACAAACACCACCGGAATCCTCTAAGCGTGTTGCCCCATCGGGCTCCTCCCAGATGGGCGGCTGGGCCCACCGCTCCGTCTAGTCTATACGACGATATGCGACCACACATACCGCCGTGATTCCCGGGATCGCCTGGCTGGACGGTTCAAGCTCCCACTCTTGCCGCCCGCAACCCCGGAAGCCCCTTTTAGTCGCCTCTTACGACAGGCAGAGGATACCGTAGCCCTATTCTGATCCCGGAACTACAGGGAACAGCAAATAATTGTCTATTTATTTTTGTAGTCTCGTGCTGAAAAAAGTCCAAAGGCCATTTCTAGCTCGAGCAAAAATTAAAATTTTTGGAGTATATTTTCCAATATGAAATTAAAAGTTTTCAGGATTATCTGAAAACCAGTGGAGATCTGAAATATAGACTTGAAGCTAAAATTCACTTGTCTTTTTTCTGTACGATCATTCTCTCTGGAAAATCCTTAAAAACAACATAGCTTTTTAATAATATGCTATAACTATCTTGAATAACTTAACCTAGTAATAAATTGGATCGTATTCATTCTATTTATAGTATCTCAATCACGCGTAATGCAGTCAAATAAACAAAACGCCATCTAGTATGCTGTGAATCAACTATTTGTTAACAAAGGTTACGAACCCGAAGCACAACTCTGTGTTACTTACTTTAATAATATGAACAGCAAATTACGATGTTAATATAATTATAGGGGCAGTAAATAATTCAAGATATTGTTACTATGCATCTCTCTCGATACTAAATAATACTTCGGGCTTAATTTTAGTTCCATTTAACGATAAACAAAACGACCGAGTAAGAAAGGGTTTAATTTGAAATCATAGATCATAGATTTTTTACTAATTAATACATATTTACCTATTACGATTACTTTTATTTTTAGTTAAACTCATATATTACTATAAAAAAATGTTAAGGCTCAAAACAGGCAACATTCAAGAAATAATGTCATTCTAAGCAGTTACATCAAACGTCAGCATAACGTCAGTTGCGACCTCCATTCATCCTTCGCTGTACGAGCGGCGATTAAAACTCGAATTAAATAATAATAAAAATAATACCGCACTCAAAAAGCTAGAAACAAGCTGATAAGTGTACTGCATTTATAATTAAAGTGTAGGTATAAAGTGTTAAGTGAAAATGGCTCTGAAATCTTCACCGGTATTTGGCTGGGCAACTCGGCTGGCTCGCCGCAGTTTTTCGTCTTCACAAGCCTTGGCATCGAAGCCTGTGACCGTCCGCGATGCCTTGAACCAGGCAATTGACGAAGAAATGGAGAGGGATGAAAGAGTTTTTGTGTTAGGCGAGGAGGTCGCCCAATATGACGGTGCTTACAAAGTCACAAGGTTGGTTTCTGATTTAAAATAACCCTTATAACGTAGAAGCTGCTTGTATTGGACACAATAATTGAAGTTTCAATAATTTATTTTCATAGAGTGTAGTATGTTCTATGATTATAAATATTTTGTTAATGCAAAAATCAGTAGTAATTTTTTTGCAATGTTATATAACCAATAATTGCAAACTCTAGTCATACAACTGATATATGGTTGTAACTGCTTCATTCGGTAAAATCTGGATGATAGATAAAACCTATGACTCTAGAACATGCTACATACAACTACATATTATATATACAAAATAAATATCACATTATCTTTGTTGTATCAGATTTGTTTTATCTCTGTAGATTATTTTGATGATGTACACTTTGAGTGAAATCTGGTATATTATTATATTATGTTTGATAAAACATCTGGTTTTATGCAGTTGATGCTTATTTTAACCAAACCTGTACTTTTTGCCATGTGATCTTAAATAGCACCATTTCCTCTCTTGTCATGAGTGTCTTTGGAGGTGACTTAGGGACAAAATCTGGGAGATAAGTAGCAATCTTCCTGTATAACATCAATAGCTACTGTGGTCACCAAGACACAGCAACATACCGGGCTTGGTGATTAGTTAAAATTAAATAAAATATTGGTTACTAGAAAAAGTCCCTATTAGGGAAGGTAAATGTACAGTACAATAATAAAATAATAATACAGTATAATTTGTATTATGTACAGTAGATGAGAACTTAACAATTCTGAAAGACGGTAGTGCAACCAGTATTCTTTGAGGTTTATAGAAATTGAGAATGGTATACTGCAGGATAAAGTTATAGTCCTTAAAATTCAATTCACTTTAAGCCACTATTATAACACTTGCATTGGGGAAGAGTTACATTGAGTGGATTTAAAATGCCACAGCCACATCAAAAGTACACTTGATAAAACCTAAGGTACTGACTACGAGACTACTATGGTACTGAGTAAGAGAAAACTGACACTATTTGAAAATTGGTAGACGATTAGTAGTTCCTTGTAATTACGGAATGTGTGTTAAAAAAGGCATGGTTTCCTTATGATGTTTTCCTTTATGGTTGTAGTTGATAATAATTAATTCCAATATAATAATAATAATAATGGTTTATTGCCTCAAAATGCATTACAAATGAAAAGAAACAATTAATGTAGATTAGCTAAATAGCATTGTTGAGAGCAAAAGGAAGTGACTCAGCTAATGCAGAACCAGGATCTAAGTCCAGAACTGCGCTGATTTTCAGTCACCCCAATTTCCCTGAGATGTTAAGCGGGAATTGTTGGTCAAGGGTCCCCTCCTGCTGCTACTCGTTTTAAATGTTACCAAAAGGAAAAATAAAAAAATAATAAAAATCTTTCATACTAAACTAAGGCAAAGAACAACAAAACTATGTGAAAAAATAAATATAAAAAAAAATTAATTAGTAGACAGCTTAAGTGAACATGCTTAACATACATGATTTAAAAAAAAATAAAAAAAGAAACTATCTACTGTTATAGTTCTATTCCAGTATGCATACATCTAGTTTCCAATATGCATACATATAAGTTTCTAAATATCAAAGGTGCCTTAGAATCAAACCTTAGACTGTTCAATTGAAAGGCCATGTTCAACCTGACTTGCACTGCTACTGAAAATTAAATAAGTGATTTATCAGGTGGTAGAAACAGTGTAGTTCGACCGGGGAAGTACCGCTGCCACACCTATTTCTAGAGTGAAGCATTCCTTGCGTTTGGTGTGATTGTTGGCACACATTTATATGATGCAATCGTCATAGCCGTGACAAGTAGCAACATGTCAGTGATTGATTTCAGATAAACCCCATGTTCTATTTGACGTTGCTTACAGATGTCCATGGGCGGCAGTGATGACTTACCGTCAAGTGGACTGCATGCTTGTTTGTTAATTCAATCATATAAAAAAAAAATCCATGTCTATGGACTTGAACTGAGCATAAAATACATCATAATAAATATATCTGTAATTTTTAGGTTTTATGTCTACTTTATTATATTTGTAGGTAATTAAAATACATAATGCAACAAATTATGTGAATTTTATTGTATTCATTGTGTGTTGGTTGCGCTATTTGTATATTCTAATTATTCAAATAAAAGTCAATTTATTTGAGTAATTAGAATGATACTTACACTATCATAAATCAGCAAATAGCATTAATTATTAAGACATAATGATTAGGAAAAATGTTATGATAATAGAATGAAATCATTATTAGCGATATTAAAATATTATCCTTTAATTTATGTTATTAATTAGGGAGATACACTATTATAAATCTGAAACTAACATTAATTATCAACAGAATGTGTAGGAAAAATATAAGTACCTAATTTTAATAAAAATAACCTTATGTTAAATACCTAATAGGTACTTACCATTTCAGACAGTATGTGTAGAAAAAAAAATTATAACTAGGTATTTTTTATTCAGTATATTTGGTTGAGCAGTGACAGCTTAATGATTGAAATTTGCCTTCTTGATCAGGAGGTTCGAAGTTCAAGTCTCAGGCCCGCACCATTGATTTTTCTAAAATTATGTGCATACTTATTACAAATTAATTATCGCTGCTTTATGGTGAAGGAAAACATCTTGAAGAAACCAAATGCCCGAGACCACTTAGAAAACATCTTAGAGGTGTGTGAAGTCTACCAATTCATACTTGGACAGTACAGTAAACTATGGCCTAATACTCTCTCATTCTCAAAGGAGACCCGTACCCAATGGGACATTGGTTGAGTTATTGTGTATAACCATTATTCATCTACTATTTCAGGGGCCTATGGAAGAAATATGGTGATAAAAGAGTAATAGACACACCCATCACAGAAGCTGGTTTTGCCGGTATAGCTGTGGGTGCTGCCTTTGCGGGTCTCAGGCCCATTTGTGAATTCATGACTTTCAACTTCTCCATGCAGGCTATTGATCATGTGAGTAGACATGTACTTAAGAAGATTTTTTTTGTTCTGTAAGATTGAAGTATGAAATTAGCATGCAGTGGAGTGAGTGGTTTGCAACCAATGGACTCCTGAGATGTGAAGCTTCCCCTGAGGAGTAAACCACTAAGGATTCAGGTTCCTTAAAACAATATGTACAAATACTCTTAATCTTAACATGGTTATTATATTTATAAAAATATATAAAACGCACATTTTATTATTTAGATATCTGTTCTTATTCTTAGATCTGGTGAATAAAAATTTATTTTTTCAATATTTTAACTCAAACCTTTCTTATCTATAAGATTTACATAAGCTGAACAATTAGTAAGCGGATAGAAATTCACTAGTGTACTTATTGTTGATGTTTCAATTCAGTTCTCTTAAAAAAGAAATAAGCATTACATTTGTGGCTACCAGGTAAGAATCATTTTCATCCATCCATCCTTAGCGTATTCATCTAGCCCCCTTGAAGTCAACAGGAGAGGTTTATGGGTCTCCTCTAGCATGCGCCACTTCGACCGATCCTTAAGGATTAATTAGTTAAGAATAGTCTTATTTGAGGTCAGTTGTAAATGACCGAGGTACCTTACCCTCATGCTTGTTTACATCCATATTATAAATAAAAATAGCAGTCACAAGGACTGTCCGTAGCAGAAGTGCAGAAAGTAACGCATAGATAGTCTCACATTTACGTAAATATTATACGAACTTAAACTCTCTCATTCTGAGAGAAGATCCGTGCCCAGCAGTGGGCCAATAATGGGTTAATCAATGGATACATTATACATGTACCTCGACGATGATGATTCATGATTATTGTTAACCCAACATGCTCAGTCATAAGTAGTATTCACTTCTAAAACACGTGGTACGTTTCCAGGTAATAAACTCAGCAGCGAAGACATTCTACATGTCGGCGGGGCAGGTGCCCGTGCCGATAGTGTTCCGCGGGCCGAACGGCGCGGCGGCGGGCGTCGCGGCGCAGCACTCGCAGTGCTTCGGCGCGTGGTACAGCCACTGCCCCGGCCTGAAGGTCCTCATGCCCTACTCCTCGGAGGATGCTAAAGGTTTGTACTAGAAAAAAAATGTGTGCGTGTACTAGCGTACACTCGTAAGAAGTGAAACTTCATTATGACGTTATTTTTCAAAAAATAATTTACTATATGCAAATTTACAGAAATTGGTTAAATAAAGTTAAATCAGATAAAGTTTAATAAAAGGCTTTTATTAAACTTTATCTTATAATCTAATCTATAATAATCTATCTAAAATCACGCGTGGTAGGGATAAGAAAAAGATGGCGCGTAACGGAAAAAAAAGATGGTGCGTAACAGAAAAAGATGGCGCGTAACGGAAAAAAAAGATGGCGCGTAACGGAAAAAGATGGCGCGTAACGAAAAAAATTTACACTAAATTTTTTTCCAACCCCGATAAAGAAGTTTCACTTCAAAAACTGCTAGTGCGTAAGAGGGCTCAACGAAACTGTGCTGTTTCCTTTAGCCCTCTTACGCACTAGCAGTTAACTGCGGGCGCGGCAGACCGCGCGGCTATTTTAAACCGCCGCGGTTGAAATTTTGGGGCGGTTTCATATTAAGCTGGAAAATTTTTCATATTTAAAAATGCTATGGACATGGACATATTTTAACAGTGATGGATAATCAATGATGCTTTATTAATTCTTTAAAGGTCTTTTGAAAGCTGCCATTAGAGAAAATGACCCAGTGGTGATGTTGGAAGATGAGTTGCTGTACGGTGTTCCGTTCCCCATGTCGGATGAGGCACTGTCCCCAGACTTTGTGTTGCCCATTGGTATGTATGACTTTTCCGTTATAGTGTAAACAATAAATTGACCAACTAACTTGTCATTGAGGTAAGGGCCGTCAATAACAGCCCTTATTTAGAAAAGATTTTGTAGATGTATTATGCATATGTATAGTCTGTTCGTATCTGCATGCAAAGTGGATATTATTCTTGTTATAATTTCTTAATGTTGTAAAATACGTCTTCGTGTATATATAATAGTAAAATAAGTCTTCATGTTAGCAAGATACTTATTTTACTACCTTGAGAAATTATAACATTACACGTATTTCAAAAGGTAAAGAAAATGCGTTTCAATGAAAGGGTATGACTATTGACTTACTTTCGTATGGTAAGACCATAGTCCACTTTCGTTCCTCTATTCTATATGAAGTTGTTTATTAATGTCTATGAACACTTTCAGTTGATTTGTTGTTTTCACTTGTCAGTGACCACTTTCTTTTTTATTATTATTATATCTGACTGAAGTAGCAAACGAACATGCAGTCCACCTTATGGTAAGTGGTCACTGCCGCCCATGGACATCTGTAATCAACTGCATACAGAACATGGGTTCCATCTGAAATCAATCACAGATGCGTTGCTACTCCCGAGAACTATGATGGTCGCCTCATGTGAAAGTGTGCCGGCAACCACACCCTTCCAATGAACGCAAGAAATGCTTCACGCTAGAAATAGGTGTGGCGGTGGTACTTCCCCGGTCGAATTACACTGGTTCTACCACCTTGAAAACCTTTTTTTACTAATTCATCCATACTAATATTATAAATGTGAAAGTAAGTGTGTTTGTTTGTTCCTCTTTCACTTCGCCACAAAGCTATTATGTGATATGGTTTATATACTGGGAGATACCTTTAAATAGACTGTTTGCTTCTTTGGTAATCTTATACATATAAAAATGTACCCCTAAGTCCTTCCAATTGGAGCAACTTGAATATAAAAAAAGTGTGCCAGTGAAACCTCATTAAAATCGGTTCAGTCAACTTTAAAATGCACGGAATGCAAATATCAGTTTAAAATCTTTTAATAGAGGACCTGAAACGTTTCCAGGTAAAGCGAAAATCGAGAGGCCCGGCAATCATATCACAGTGGTGTGCGCGGGCAAGGCAACAGACACGGCCCTGCAGGCCGCCAATGAACTCGCTGGAAAAGGTAATAATATAATTTAATTTAATTAAGAAAAAAGTAAGAGAAACCAGTTTTTTTTTTAAATTAACATAACAACAATTGTAAAAAGAATACAGTTTAAAGATAGCAAAGAGCGTTAGGAGAGGATTGGAAAATTAGAGCTTAAGGTAATGGGACTTCACTACATTTTTAAACGAGTATAGAGATTGGGCAAAACGAATTGAAACAGGAAGGGAGTTCCACAAATGAATAGCTGAAACAGTAAAGGAGTTTTTGTAAAACAATGTTAAATAGGAAGGGGTGTAAAGAGTAAGATTTTGACTGGAGCAAAGGGATCATGTACCGCTTAAATAAAAATAAAAAAAAACTTAAAACGCTTTCTACACTTATAACCCCACAGTTGAATTTTCTCCTGTGTCCTTTCGCCATGGACACACACAGAGACGAATACACAACACCCAGACTCAGAACAAGAATCTAAACTCATCATTCAGATACCTGTCTGGCCGGGAGTCGAACCCGGGACCCACTGCGTGTCAGACCGGTATGGTAACCGCTGAGCCATGCGGGTCGTCAAAAAGTGTATGTGTACTTATGTACACGCGTTAGAAGTTATACTTCTTTGATGTAACAAGATAAATATCTTTTTGATTTTTTTTATCTTTCGCCTTATTCTCATCATTCTCATTCTCTCTTCATACTGTGACTTTTGTGTGACGAATCTTAAAATTTCCCTCTCATAATTTTTTCATAACGCGCCTAAACAAGTATAACTCTCATTCTCATTTTCATTTCAACTTCATACTGTGACTTTTGTGTGACGAATCTTAAAATTTCACTCTCATCATTTTTTCATAACGCGCCTAAAGAAGTATAACTCTCATTCTCATTTTCATGTCAACTTCATACTGTGACTTTTGTGTGACGAATCTTAAAATTTCACTCACATGTTTTCGTAACGCGCCTAAAGAATTATAACTTATATAGTACATTAAATTACGAGGTAGCGAAAAAGGAGCAAAATTAAAAGTTTAGTACATCATTTAAGTTATATAATGTTTTTTGTACTAACATATGCCTACATTGTAGGTAATCTGCTCTTATAACCAATCGAGGCGTTTTCCTTAATCATGCCTCGGACATTATAACGAATAACACACAGACTCAGGCCGGAAATTTGAATTAATCATGCACATATCTGTCTGGCCGGGAATACAACTCAGAACATGCGTGTAGTATACATGCATGGGGCCCTCAACATGTTCCCCGCTGGGACATAACACCCAGGGAGACGAAGACCAAGGACCGACTATCACAACACGGCCGCACCCCATGCATGATAACCTAGCCTGGCGGGAAATCTCCTTTTGCCAACATAGAGATTATAATTTAGTATATAAAAAAAATGTGTGCGTGTACTAGCGTACACTCGTAAGAAGTGAAACTTCTTTATGACGTTATTTTTCAAAAAATAATTTATTATATGCAACTTTACAGAAATTGGTTAAATAAAGTTAAATTAGATAAAGTTTAATAAAAGGCTTTTATTAAACTTTATCTAATAATCTAATCTATAATAATCTATCTAATATCACGCGTGGTAGGGATAAGAAAAAGATGGCGCGTAACGGAAAAAAAAAGATGGCGCGTAACAGAAAAAGATGGCGCGTAACGAAAAAATGTTACACAAATTTTTTTTCCAACCCCGATAAAGAAGTTTCACTTCAACAACCCCGATAAAGAAGTTTCACTTCAATAATTATTGTATTGCAGGCATTGAGTGTGAAGTGATCAACCTAAGGTCGATTAGGCCTATGGACTTCGAGACGATCGCACAGTCCATTGCCAAGACACACCACCTCATCACAGTGGAACAGGGATGGCCACAGTCAGGTAAGGAAATTCAATTAAAAATATCCTTTTCGTAGTTTGAGAATAGCCACTTATGTTAAATTGCTACTCCGCTCATGATTCATTGTTAACCCATTATTGTCCCTCTGCTGGGCACGGGCCTTCTCTCGGAATGAGAGAGTTATAGGCCACAGTCCACCGCGCTGGCCAAGTGCGAATTGGTGGACTTCACACACCTCCGAGAACTTTTATTTTAATGAACTCTGGGGTGTGTGTGTTTTTTTCAGTGTTTTTCTTCACCGAAAAGCAGTGATAATATATTTCTAATACGCACATAAATCTGGGTTTGAACCTCGAACGAGAGGGCAAGTTTCAAGCATTAGGCTATCACTGCTCCCCGCTCATGATGACCCGTTAAATAATCTTGGATAACACTAAAATACACTTTGAGATTGAACACAAATGCTATACTACCACAAAGAACTAATTAGTAGTAATTAGTATGCTTTACAAAAATACCTTTGTTTTCTCGAATTCTTTACACAAGAATATAGCAGCGCTAATCACTAATACTGCTTGATTACGAAATATTCGCTTGGTATCGCAGGTATTAATTTTGGGCGAAGTTTTGCTACTATAGTTGCCGTGAAATTTTTGGTCTTATAAGATACGATGCAGCTTTTATTTTTATCGCCCAATACTGATTCAACGCAGTGCGGTTGACGCTTAAAATTAGTGTGAGGTGGTAGGTCTTCAAAGTTGAATTACACTAAATCTACCTCTACCGTTACAATATATTTGTAATTATTTATATCGAGTTTTTTAATATATATCTGTTTGGAGATCATATTTATAATTGTGCATGTCTGTATGTTCTGTGTAAGAGCGAGAGAGTGGTAGTGCGTATCTGTCTGGATATTTGATTTATTCTTGTAGTAGTTGACCCGGCGAACTTCGTTACGACTAAATGTCAGAAATGGAAGATTATCAGTGTGCTCCCATTATATCATGCATGTATTATATGTACATGAAAACCTTCCTCTTGAATCATTTCATCTATTAAAAGATATAGATCGTATTTTTTTTATCTGATTGAAGTAGCAAAGAGCATGCAGTCCACCTGATGGTAAGTGGTCACTGCATGGTACATCAGTAATCAACTTCAATCAGAACATGGATTTCATCTGAAGTCAATCACAGATGCGTTGCTACTACCGAGGAATGTGACCATTCACGACCGTGACCTCATGTGAAAGTGTGCCGGCAACCACACCCATCTATCGAAACGCAAGAAATGCTTCACGCTAGAAATAGGTGTGGCGGTGGTACTTCTCCGGTCGAACTACACTTGCTCTACCACCTCGAACGAGTATATCGATGTGTTCCAGCCGTACGTGTGTAACATATGAGTGTAGTAATCGTATATAAAGGAGTATATCAATGTGTCCCAGGTATCGGTGCGGAGGTGTGCGCGCGCGTGATGGAGTCGCCCGCGTTCTTCGAGCTGGACGCGCCGGCGTGGCGCGTGTGCGGCGCCGACGCGCCCATGCCCTACGCGCGCGCGCTCGAGGCGCTCGCTCTGCCGCGCCCGCCCGACGTGGTGGCCGCCGCCGCCGCCGTGCTCGCTAACAGGTAAACATTGATATATAGGGCTAGTTGACGTTGAGGTGTACCTATGGATGTGGGTACTAATGATGGAAACTGGTCGTCGCCGCGGCTGCCGCCGTGCTCGCTAACAGGTAAACACCGATAGATCGTTAGATAGGATTAGTCGACGTTGAGGTGTACCTCTGGATGTGGGAACCAATGAAGGAAATTCGGTCATTAGATAGAACGCTAAGTTCTTTAAAGTTCACCGCAGGATGAATTTATATTCTTTTGAAAAGACTACTTGTTTGCCCACCACTACAGTTGATAACAGGTGGACGGCTACAAATATATGTAGGTATAATGACTTGAGGACGTATGCCGTACGCGCGCTCGCTCGAGGCGCCCGCGTTGCCGCGCCCGCCAGACGTAGTCTAACAGGTAAACACGGATAGATAGGGTTAGTCGACTTTCAGGTGTGCCTTTGCATGGGGTACCAATGAAGGAAATTCGGTAATTAGGTAGAACGCTAAGACCTTTAAGGTTCACCGCTACTTATCCTAGCGACGCAGGAGACTGTTCTTAATATTCTTTAGAAAAGACTACTCTAACAGGTATACACCGATAGATAGGTGTACCTCTGTTCTCTGTCCTCGCTTACAGGTATACACTGATAGATAGATGTACCTCTGGTCAGGTACCAGTGAAGGAAATTCGATAATTAGGTAGAACGAGGTAAAGAGGACTCCGGGATCTCGAAACAACCTCCTCTGGAATCCTCTGAGCGCGTTGCCTCTTTCGGGCTCATCCCCGGTGAGCATTTGTGCTCACCGAGTCTTCTGGTGTTTACGACAGCATGCGACTACACATACTGCCGTCCTTCCCGGGGTAATTTGGCTGGGCAGTTCGAGTTCCCACTCTAAGTGCCCGAAACACTAAAAGCCCCCTTTTAGTCGCCTCTTACGACAAGCCGGGGCTACCGTAGCCGTATTCTACTCCCCGGCTTCAGGGGAACCGCTGGATGAGCTAGCGACGCAGGAAATTCTGTTCTTTATTTTCTTTAGAAAATACTACTCGTTTGCCCGCCACTACAGTTGCTAACAGGTGGGCGGCCGTCGATCCATGTAGGCATAATGACTTGAGAACCATTAGGTGTGCGGCGCCGACGCGCCCCTGCCGTACACGTGGTCATTCGAAACGCTCGCGCTGGCGCGTCCGCTCAACGTGATCGCCGCGGTCGCTACTGTGCTCGCTAACAGGTGGGTGGCCACCGATAGGGCAAGTTAGGGCAAGTCGACTTTAAGATGTACCTCTGAACGGTGAAGGGAACTCGATAACTAGATAAAACGCTAAGAACTTTGAGATTAATTGCTGGATGACCTAGCGATACAGAAGACTGTTTTTTTTATATTCTATTGAAAAGACCTTGACCCTCGCGCTGCCCCGTCCGCCGGACATTGCTGAGCCAGCTAACAGGTGGGTGAACACCGATAGACGTAAAACTATTGGCCTTTAAGATGTACCTCTGGACATGGTTGTAACAATGGAGAAAACACGGTAACTAGATAAAATATTCAAACTACTCGTTTGTCCACCGCTATACTCGCAAACAGATTTTAAGGCCTTTGAGGGCCACCACGTTTGTGGCGCGATTCAACCCGTGCTATTCAAAAGCGCACTCGAGAGGCTCGCAATGCTGCGACGTTGTGGAGTCGCTAACAAGTGCGTGTTGTAGGGCGAGTGGACTTTAGACTGATGTTAGTTAACATAGCTAGTTGTTGCACTTGATATTTTAAGTCATGTAGGCATAAAGAAGCCTTTAAGGTTTAACAACAAGACTACGCGAAGCCTACTCATTACTCGCCGCCGCCATACTCGCCAACAGATAATCCACGTGGGTGGACACCGTTGATTAAAGCCTAGTGATCGATATAGAAAAACCCAAGATACACACACTCAGCGTCCCAAAACTGTCCGGTGAAAAAAAGCGCTCAATTTCAAAATTGAGCGCTCATTTCAAGTAGTAAAATTTTATTGCTTTTTGCTTAAAGCGTTGTAAATACAACTTGAAATCATGGACGTAAGGTTGTATTGCTAAAATATATGATCGTTATGACTATCTATAAATAACTACGTACATTTGACAACAGTTTAAGGTGTCATTTTTGTTCGAGACTGTGTATCTAGTGTATTTCTATATCGATGCATTATACTTTAAAATTGTATTATTTTAAACGCGAGCGACACGCGTATTAGTCTAAATCAGTGGTTCCCAACCTTTTGATGACGAAAGACCATTTGGCAAAATATCTGTCGACCCATAGATCACTGGTATGAGGTTGTAATTAAAAATAAAAATAAATCTGAAAATTAATATGGGATTATTATTTTTTTTAGTGAATCACGCGTACATTATTGTTCAAAGCAAATAATATTTAATGCGCTTTCTGTATACTCTTTACTAATTCCTAATCCTTAGTTCAGGCACGGCTGTCCGCTACTTTACTGTCATTGTGTACTTTAATATCTTATCTTATATTACAATATTTTTTTGATAATTTCTCGGACCACTTCAGGTGCTTCCAGGGACCATCAGCGGTCCGCGGACCACCGGTTGGGAACCACTGGTCTAAATAATTAAAACTATACATTTTGTTACAGAATCAGTGACGCTGCCGTCCAATAATCAAGGAATCTCCACCACGCGTCGCCTTAGGTCATTGTAAATATTTATTACCACTTCGAATTAGCAGACAACTGCCTAGACTATTGTGATTCATTTGAAGAAACTTATGTATTTAAATAGATAAATATATAAATTTTAGTTATATTTTTGGTTTTCTTTTTTCTGTTATTAAAATTAAAGGTATTTTATAATCGATGTCTAATTATTTCTGTCTATTTGAACGGTATAATTCTTTATTTTTTCGGAGTGCATTAATTTAATATATGAAATAGTTTTGTCAAACGCTTTTTAAAAAGTAAAGACTATCATAGAATATATTTTATCAATTTACTGGAAACAATTAAGCTAAATAAAAACATATTACTTTTGATGATGCGTGACTGAACTATATGTCTATGGCCCTAGTAAAATCTGGTATAAGTCTTGCCTTTGGCAAAAATCAGACTATAATGAGACTGATATTTTTTAAATTACAGTCCACTTTTATTAAAGGGCCCAGATTCAATTATGCATCCTTATGCGTGGTACTTTTAAGTAAATTTTATCGTTGCAATTGTGGTAAATTAGCTGATAGAACCAGTGTAGTTCGACCGAGGATGTACCACACCTATTTCTAGCTTGACGCATTTCTTGCGTTTCGATGGAAAGGTGTCGTTACCGGCAAACTTTTATATGAGGCGAGCATCTTAGCATTTCAGATAGAACCTGTATTCTAAATAAAGTTGCTTACAGAAGTCCATGGACAGCATTGACACTTACCATCAGGTGGACTGCAAGCTCGTTTGATCAGTCAGTCGTTTGAACAGTCAGATAAAAAAGTCTATGTTCATAACTTTTTGAACATCGATCAAAATGATCCTGTCACACAAAACAGCTACATAAAAGTGATATTATAAAAGTAGATTCTAGAATATTAGCATTTGTAAATTAAATAGTTGCCATTTGATCAAAATCTGCGATTTCCCTCTAGGGTTCGCAGAAAATATGTTACGAAGTGGGTACAACACTATACCGTTTTCATTTAGAAACTTCATGTTGAATTTAACAGATTTATTAAAAGACATTATTAACTATGCAAAAATGTACATTGAATTTTGTGACTACAAACACAAAATCTGCGATAAATTTTGATAGACATTAGTAATGATACCGTTTAATTGAAGTCCAATTAGAATTATCAATATGCTACATTGAACAGGAAACACAAATTAACCGCAAACTGTATTGCCAATAACGAAAACGTGCCATGCTAGTCTATTTAATTGCAAATTACTTATTGTAATAGATGCATTCATGCGTATCGCACGCAACGGACGAAAGATTGAAGATGGTCGCACAACCAAGGTCACCTTGACATGGTCTCGGGTAGGTTAGCGGTCACGTCTGATAGGGATTTGAACCAGGGATGTTATGGATTTGGAATTTTTTATCTGGATACGGATATAGGTATAATATAATTCCGGTTTCGGATACGATGACGGATAAATAATTATTTCTGATTATCCGTAACTTTCGGATAGGTACCTAATAATTAATTAAGAATAATTAATTATATGTTGATAATAATTAATTATTACCTAATAATTCGCGGATATAATAAAGAAGACAGCGGGAAACCCTTGAATTCAGAAGACAAAGGACCGGTTGGAGTGGCGTCATTTAGGGGAGACCTATCCTGGAATAGACCTCAAAGGGCTGATGGATGTACCTATGGATGACCTAATAATTTGGTTATATTTCTATGATATGATTTGTTATTACAATCAGTCATATCACATTGTTAAAGCTACCTAATCAATTATTTTTGATTTATCAAAAACACATTTAATAAAGATTTCCCCTTTATCCGTAAATTTTGTAACGGTTACGGTTACACGGTTACGGAGCTCCGTAGCATCCCTGATTTGAACCCCAGAGTCAGCATGAATGCAAACAATAATGTGCGTAACTTGAATGCACTTTGCCATAGCGTTTCTAATAAACATATTTATGCAAAACCTAGCTTTCTATTAATGTACTTAATACCTAACTACTGGTTTCTAGCATGCTAGACCAGTTAGTGTTATCTCTAAATGTTGTGTATATATCGCCTCACTTATTGCAGGTTTCTCCAATAATTTTGCATATCTATAAATAGCTAAAGACCGTTTCTATAAAATAACCAAGTACCTATCTCTTTAGGAGGAAAATGAAACGAGGAAATAATTATTTTTTTTTATATTCAAGTACCAAACGAGCATGCAGTCCGCCTGTAGGTGGTATTTGCCGCCCAAGGACATCTGTAAACACCTTCATATAGAACATAGGCTGTATCTGAAGTCAAATACAGATGCGTTGCTACTCCCGTGGACTGAGATGGTCGCAAAGTAGTTCATGTGGTCGTTAAGTAGTTCATGTGATTCGATGCCAATTGTGTTTACCTAATAAATAATTTTTAAGGAGTTAGTACCAGTGTAGTTCGACCGGGGAAGTACCACCGCCAAACCTATTACTAGCGTGAAGCATTTCTTACGTTTCAATGGAAGGGTGTGGTTGCCGGCACACTTTTATATGAGGCGACGATCATAGTCCTCGGGAGTAGCAACGCATCTGTGATTGACTTCAGATGGAACCCATGTTGTGTATGAAGTTGATTGCTTACAGATGTCCATGGGCGGCAGTGACCACTTACCATAAGGTGGACTGCATGCTCGTTTCCTACTTCAGTTAGATAAAAAAAAATACGTGGCAACTATCTTAGTCCTCAGAATAGGCAACGCAACGTGGTGGCCCGGTGCTGCCCCGTGACATGTCACGAATGACAGCTGCAACCTCTTTACTGGTAAATCGCACATTATCATTATGTATCACCACTTGTAACGGGCACCTCGCCGAGCTCCCCCGTAAAGGACATCATGGGAGCTTCCACTTTAAAGTGCTTCCCGAAAACTTCAGCAATCTGGCCCGAACTTCACCAATCTAGCACTGACCCTCAACACTACCGGGCAGGCACGCTCTAGTTTTCAGCTTTTTTGTATGCTTCCAGAAGGCACCAAAGTCCTTCCTGGTATGGTGACTAGCCAATATATTCATTTTTATTTGGTTTTCATTATCTTGGCACCATTTCAGTCTAGACTTAAAGTGCCTTCTAGTTTCACACATCCTCTTATATACTTCCCCTCCAATGGGTTTACCATGTTGTACCCAGGTCTGATATCCAAGCCTTGCCTCTCCGTGAGCCTCCCTTACATATTTATTCCATCCTATCACCTTCTTATATTTTCCCTTATCTTCTTTTCATAAGTAATTAAATAAATAGACGTTAATAAAAGAATTTAAAATGGGGAGAAATATTGGAGTAAGTATATTTTGTAACTAGAATTATTTCGACCTTTTTCTTTTGTTTCCGGGGGGAAACCTTCAAAAGGTACTCGGCGTCGTTTTTTACCGCACTAATACCGTCCCGGTGGCTGTCCTCAGCGTTACAAAGAGGACTCCGAGATCTCCAAAGGAACGCAACCGGAATCCTCTCAGCGCGTTGCCCCATCGGGCTCTTCCCAGATGGGGCAACGTTCGTAATGAGACAAGTACACAATTTTAAGGTAAGAACTAAAGTTGAATGATAATTAAAATGCAACCGAATAAAGATTTCTGTAGAAGACCGCAATTACCCCACTCTACCCTAATTGAGATTTACATATAAAATCGACACAGTAGTTCCATGTCGCAGCTAAACGCTTCAACAATAAAATAATGGTAACTGGCAACTTTGCTAAACCGTTGGCTAAAGTTTTGGCAGTTACGGATGTCAGCGGCTCCCGACAGCGCATTTGATGGATGGCCTCTGTGGGATTTTGGGTGCTTATTTTGCTACTATATAGTTTGTAGTGTTATACCTATTTATAACTAACTGTAGGTACCTGCGTAACACATGTTCGAAAAATGTATGTCAAATTTTAAATGTAAAACTTTTTGTAAAGGCGGAAAGCAATATATGGGAATAATAGCTGTTATGTGTTTTAAAGCGTCTGATACAGACAGAACTGTATAAACTTTTTTATTAGTCTGAAGTAGCAAATGAGCATGCAGTCCTGTTGGTTCAACAACTTCATATAGAACAGGGGTTTATCTGAAGTCAATCACAGATGCGTTGCTACTCTTGAAAACTGAGATGGTCGCCTCATATAAAAATGACCCAGTAACCATATAGAAATATCACTAGTTTAAAAAAATATTAAAAATATTTTTTTTTTGGCAAAGTTGAATCTTGCCTCTTTTACACATTAGGAAGGTACCTAGGTAGGTAGGTTGGTACACTTAGGTAATTAACACATACGATAAGCTGTAAGTTAAAGCTTATCATAAGTGTTCAATTGAAGAAACAAACCAGCATGCAGTCCACCCGATAGCAACTGTTAGGTACTGCCACTACTTACTATAAAAACCTGTAAACGACTTTCATTTTGTAAGAGGTTCTATCGATAATTCAATCACAGGCGCGTTACTTAAGGACTGAAATCGTCGCCTTATTGGAAAATAATAAGAATAAGATATGGCGGTGATACCTTCCTGGTTGACCTACACGGGTTCCAGGTACCACTTGGTATAATAAATTTATTATTCAAGCATTATAAAAGCAACTAACCTTTTTTGAGTACATATTTCAACAGCTTCCAGTTAATGAAACTAACAGGAATTCTTAAAAGTAAAGAAAAATCTACTCCACCTCGGGGTTATTCAAACAATTCCATCCATCCCTTCACAATTATCTCATTTTCCCACCAAAAGCAAGTTAGAAAAAATTCCGAAAGCGAACGAACGTGTAACGAAAATGTCAATCTTGGATAAAAATAAAAATATAATTCGCTACTGTAGTGCTACCATGATTTTATTCCGGATGGGTACTATAGAAATACAAATAAATCGTACTTTTTTAAAAGTTATACCTTAGGTTTGTACCTGTTTACTGTTGTCGTAATCGTATAATAATTTAAATGTAGGTAAATAATTAAGTCCCTGTAGTCTCGGAACCAGAATGGGGCTACGGTATCCCCGGTCTGTTGTAAAAGGCTACTAAAAGGGGGCTTCCGGGGTCGAGGACGGTAAGAGTGGGAGCTCGAACCGTCCAGCCAGGCGATCCCGGGAAGGATGGCGGTATATGTGGTCGCATACCGTCATAAAGACCAGCGGAGCGGTGAGCCTTGTCACTTACCTGGGAGGAGCCCGAGGGGGCAACGCGTTCAGAGGACTCCGGTCGCGTTCCTTTGGAGATCTTCGTAGCGCCGATGATGGCCACCAGGGGAGTTTTAGTGCGACTAATCCCACATAACCCTGTGTCGCTATCAGGTGCTTTTGAAGGTTTCCCCCTTGAAACAAAAGGTAAACAATTAAAACTAAATATCACTTCTTTAGCCTTAATTTTTAGCATCTTTTATTCCGGTGAAAGGATGTGTTTGTTGTTTCACTTTCACATAAAGCGATCGACTTAGTCCGAAGACTAGTATTTGATAACTTATAAATCAAAGCCATACGACTCGCATACACTAATTACACAAATTCACTCTGAAGTAACATAACATAAAGCTTACATTACATTGTCATACCGTGTGTTGACTTAAAAATGAGTTGGGGTTGAGTTGGTGTAATGTGCGAAGACCTTAAGAAACTCCGCAAAATATAACAGAAATTTGGTTTCAAATTTCACAGACCCCCTTTACTCTCAAGGTGAGATATATCAATAGCTAGATAGGGTGTTAACTATTAAATGAATATAAAAATAATAAAAATTAAACCCCAGTCTAACCAACTAACCAACCGATCAATAATAATTAAGTTAAAAGCAAAAAAACCGTCCCGTACTGAAAACCAACATGGTAGCACGAGGTTTTATTCCACGCTCTTAATTCGCGCACACCGATCGATCACGGTGAGGACACCGGCGGACAGATTTGGAGAATGGGCCCCGCACGTGCGCTTCTGCTGTAATCACATTTTGAGGAATTTATTTGAAATATTAGAAAAAGCACGAATTTTGTGAAAAAATACGCCTGTTTAACTTTGTTGAACATACAGGGCCAAGGAAAGGCAAGGAAGACAAGGACCGCTTCCTTTTTTTTCCGTTTTGGACATACTTAAATAGGTACTTGTTTCATTTAGTCAAAGAAAACTACACGGCAATCCACATGATGTGAAGTTTATTTTTCACATAGATACTTCCCAACGTTTTTTTTTCGTCCAACATTACATTATAACAGGTGAGCTAGAATGGAATATCGCCTGGAAATTATGACAAACCTGGGGAAACCTCGGAGCCATGCTGTTATATGAACTCGCATAACGGCAGGGATGTCGGCAATGTACGGCAAGTCTTCAAGGAGTAGGTAATATTATAACCGGCAGTAGTTAGAATGTCACACTTTCGGCAATAGTTGAATTTAATGAAATTTAGCTCACTTCCATTACCATGTAAAAAAACAAGATTGTAATTATATTAAAAAAATGGATATTAATAAGAAAAAAGACAAACCCGCTGAGTTTCTTGCCGGATCCTCTCAATTGAGGTCGTATTCCGATCCGGTGGTAGTGTAAGAAAAGCAATTTAACTGACAATTTGTAAGTGCCCCCGTAGGCCTATACAAAATAAAGACATTTCATTTCATTTCAATATGAAGCACAGATGTGTTGATACTCTCTAAAATTTTGAATATCTTATACCTATAGCTAAGTTATTTAGTAGCTATAATTTTCAAGTTCAAGTTAAGCTAAAAGGATAAGCATGCAATTAAATGCAGAATTGTGATGCGCTAAAACCGCTACGCTGTGCGATACCAAAGAAAAGTCATTGTGACCCGCTGTAATTAGATCTTTCCAAACATACGAATAATTTATCGATGTACTGCCAGTCTCGTAGGATTCAGGGTTTTAACCCTGAAAGCAAACATGTAAACGAAAAAAATAGTTTTCAGTATATAATCTGGGCCATGGCATGCAAGACAAGGTATCCAAATGTAGGTTCTTAATGTAGAAAGTGTCTTTTTATACCTATAACTGATAGGTATAAAAAGTCGCTTAAGAAGAAGAAAAAGAGAATATTATGTAGGCAAAAATCGTCAAAGTTACATACATAATAATATTCTCGATATTGTCTCGTAATTAAACAGTATCAGAACCGGCTTTTAAAAATCATTTCGATAAAAATCGTGTAGTTTTTCAATCTTGAATAACTTTCTCTCTCAACGCAGGCAACAATATCAATATTAAATATGTGCATATGTAATCTACACTTTATAATGAATGCGCGAGAGGTATTATAGGTTTATGGGTAATCTCAACTGACACAAGTACCTAGGTACTATTACAAAGCTATTACGTCTACTTACTAGCTACGTCCTTAGTACGAGTACAATGAAAGTATGTAAGGAAGAGGGGAACAATCAGTGATCCGGACCATCGACATGACTGGTTTGTAACGATATATGTACATATATGTATATTATATACAAATTTCCGAATCCACTCACTCTGGACCCCCCTCTATGCCTAGAGACAAGAACTCTAATCTAAAGAGTCAAGTGGGGGACAGTAGTAGGGCTTCCGTTGACATCATTTACTACCTGTGAAAATGTTAGTTAGCCTCACTAAGGTCCTGTTAATGATACAAATTCCTCATTAAAGCAAAGGGGACGTTAACGCGCCAATACTTCTTAACATTTACCCATTGCCTATATAACTCAATTAAATCAATTTGTAAACGATATTCACTGAGGTAATCCATTTAAACTACGTCTTTATCAAATTATTTTGCACCCTTGAACGGGAAAAGGGTGAGGCCTTTCCCCTTTGAGGCTTTAAAGTTGACCTTACGGAGCTTTTCACTGAATTGGATTGACTTGTATTACACCCACTTTATCGAAATTGTAAGTAGTTCAATTTAAGCAAAGAGAAATAAAAACAGAAATTCTTTAATATCTATGTATGTTATCTGCTCTAGAAGAACTTTATGTATTAAGCTACCTGTTCCTAATTTTTTTCAAATGTGAATAGATTTGGGATTTATGTTTCATCACATTTAGATTTCTTTTCAACTTGTTATTTTAGTTATTTCTTGACTATGTTGGGGGCTGAGGAGGCGGATTCGGACTAATCAGACTCTAATGCACACCCGAACCCCATCCTCGTATACGTCCATGGTCAGAGATAGGTATATTTAGACGGACTTCTCAACTTGATTTAGTAACAGTTCTCGAATGTAGTTATTATTCGGGTCCATACGCGACTGTATTGAGATGTTTGGTTCGCTGCTTAGGTACATGTTCATTTGTGCGAATGTAATTGGAGTACGGTCAACGAAAAAATATCAAACCTTTTATAAGTTTTTTTTTATTGGACTTACACATTGTTCATTATGGGTCTGTTGCAGAGGGTTGGTATAGTTCCCAGAAGGAATATCAAAGTATTAAATTCAAATCTCCGTAACATTAATATAACAAACATTTAAATCTAAGATTCGACACTCGATATTCCCAAAAATGATTACAGTGCGTCTAACGACTAAAGCTGTATGTGTTACATAAAGTGGATGTAGATACCACTCAAGTTTAACACACGACTGTAAGATATATCATATCAATGACGATAGGCGAGGATACTTGGCGACCGTCGACGACTCTCATCAACAGGAACACAAGCTTTTGCAGGGTGACAATAAAAGGGACTTAACCCGAAATTTGCACTTTGTTGAAGCATCAGAATTATGTTCGCATTTTGAGGAATTTTTTAAAGCCTGATATTGAAGGAAAATAACAATTATATTTGTCCTTTTTTACTATAAAAGCGTCACTTTTCCAAGACGATGCAGTAGTTTAATTGGAGTAGCTTTTAATTTAATTCATCTAACCAAAGTGTTACAGTTGTGTAAGGTCTTGTTTACACAATGCGATACGTATCGCTGGTACCGTGATTTTACCAAATAAAACGTCCAACCAGAATCCCATCTACCCGTTCCTTCAATTCACAAAACCTATATAAAAAATCTACATTCGCAAACAATAATGGCAAGTCATGCATTAATATTTTCGCCAACATTGCTCCCACCGTACCACATAGGCCTGGCTAATGGCATGTGACAGGCGCCGTGATGGATCGCCACACCCCCACCTACCGATGGAATTAGCTCTGTATTTTTTCGCTCAAAATAAAATCCTTGAAGAAGATTAGGGTTCTAGAATATTTGGCGAATATTGTTTGGATTATGTTTGAATGAAATAGGCAATTGACACCTTAAAGTTTGTCTAGCTTTGGATATAACATTTAATTGTAGTCTGTTGGGTTTATTTCTAACTATCAAATGTTAAAAAGCAAATCTATACTAATATTATAAACGTGAACGTATTATAATATATGATACGGTTTAGGTATATGCTAGGAGATAGTTAGGAGGGCGGAGAGTGACGTAGGCTACTTTTTACCGCGCTCTCTCATTTCCATGAAAATATCGATGTAGTATAGTTGAGACATATTTAGTAGTTCCAGACGTTATTAATAGATGGTGTTAGTAAAATTCATTTGCAAAATATCGAGATAGTGTAAAAATATCGATGTTAGTATCGATGTAGTATAGTAGTTGAGACATATTTAGTAGTTCCAGACGTTGTTAATAAATGGCGTTAGTGAAATTTATTTGCAAGTTCTCAATCACGCTATCAAATGCTAATGTTAATTCCCGTTGGCCATGCGGGCGAAGCTGGGGGTAAGACCTAGTCATTTATATATCTACGAAAAATGTTTGATAAGAATAAGATAACAATAAATAAATTTTAACTTCAACGACAGTGGAGTAAAATTTCCTATACCTACTTCATAATTTTATACAGGCCTACAGGGAAACTTACAAATTGTCAGTTGCAATATTTTTTTATTTTACGATCTTGACCATATTTAATTTTTGAACCACCTTGTTTTTAGACAATTTATATATGTAGCATCAGTAGCAGTAACTTGCAAAAACGCTTAACTTTCACACTTAATTAACTATGGAAATTGTCATATACCTATTCCCCAAGATAGGTGGTAGGTGAAATATCTGGGGATCACTAATTTTATTCTTTCGTTATGTTACGTAAGTACCAAACGAACACCCAGTTCTTTTTAACAGACTCTTCCGACACAGCAGCGCTCAACACTGCATTTATAAATCAGAAACAGGAGTGACGGTGCCAAACCTGTGTTGAACCAAAAATACATAGTTCTATCCTCTTTAGCCTTTTCTTTACTCATAATTATATAAATATCTATATAAAAATAATTATATATATATATATATATATATATATATATATATATATAAGGGTGTGGTTGCCGGCACACTTTTATATGAGACGACTATCTTAGTCCTCGGGAGTAGCAACGCATCTGTGATTGACTTCAGATAGAACCTATGTTCTATATGAAGTTGCTTACAGATGTACATGGGCGGCAGTGACCATTTACCATCAGGTGGACTGCATGCTCGTTTACTACTCATTATTATAAAAAAACTTATAATATTTAATTTTCGGTATATATAACAAATATACATAAACGATATCTGATTACATACCGACGCATTATTACCATAACTACCTACCATTCCTAATTGTTGAGTAAATAAATTTGCCTAATCTCCTAAATTAACATTTAATATAACCTAGTTTTCCTTATACATTCAAACAATTGCAAAAGAATTCGCACACACGACCGCCAAAGCATTGCCCAATGCAGATAATACACCCACTGATAAACGGTCCATGGTTGACCATGGGCCGCTGAAGGTGAGTCGTGTCTCGTGGCCAGCGATTAATTGTTAAGTACTAAACTACGTTTGTTAATTGTTGTGAGACCGAAAGGTAATAGAATTAAATGCGGTATCTTTGCGGTTTAAGTTAGGCAATACCATACTTATGCTATCTTATAAAGTTGTAACGTCTATGTGACCTGAGTTATAGTAAGGCACTTTTAAAAATTGCAAGGATTACAAAAGCGTGCTTTTTTGACATATCCTCTAAGTTTTTCACCTTTTTTTTTTTTTGAAAAAATCTATTTTTTATGGTATGCCCTTAAGGTATTAAATCTAAAACCTTTCTGATCACTTAGTTCACAGATTACATCAACAGCAAACACGCATCCCCTCCCTTTTCCTATTTTCTGTACAAAAATATTGACTAAAATGAGTTTCAATATTTAAATGTACAGCTCTATGTTATGGGAATCATTTTAACAGAAGTTTAAAAATGTATCTATTAAGTCTGACACTTTTTATATTTTCAACGCTTGAAAAACGCTGTTTGAGCGTGGTTGCCGGTTTACTTTTATATGAGATTAATCTTGGTCCTCAAGAGCAATGCATCTGTGATTGACTTCAGAATCTCTGTTCTATATCATGTTGCTTACAGGTGTCCATGCACGCCAGTGAACACTTACAAAAAAATGTCGTAGAAGGGTAAAAACAAGATGTCCAAACTCCTATAACCATACTTATTATTGGCTGGACGCGCATTACGCGGAAATATAGATACGCTTGTAATATTATAAACTAGCCCTTCCCCGTGATTTACACGTGTTAAAATATCACATAGCTTTATATTACCGTAGGTTTGATAATTATTGTAATTTATATTACATTAGGTTTAACTTTTGATAAAATGGATCGAGTTTAATGATATAATAGGTACTTTAAAATCTAAAAATAGTATCGTAGTTAGCTGAATTAAAACAAAGAAAATATATTTTTCAATTGCCCTATTTTTTAATTTATTATAAGAGATAGAGCACTTAAAAAAAAATTTCGTAAAAATGCGTGGTGTTCTAATCATTCAACTATTGTAAATATTTTACTAAAACATATATATCCGTCAGAATAAAGTTGTTTTAAAATATTTAAAAAAACTCCACGCTTATTATCTGGATATATAGAGATTTGTATATATATTTATATCTTATATTATATTTATATTTACATTAAGTAGTGAGCTCAAATACACACATAAAAAATCATTTTTTATAAATTATATTATTACCAATTTTCATTCCTCTAAAGACTTTTTGCAAATACATACATATGTATATGCAATGTAGAGACACGCAGAACTTTCATATTTGTTCTATGTATGGATTAAATGCCCATGTACCTACTCTTTTATTTTATTTTAAACTCATGCCTTATACGGTAAGAAATAGACGTCATACTTGTATATCTTATTTACTTTCAATAAAGCACTTTCGAAGCTAAAAATAGTTTTACTCGTGCAATTAAATAATTTTCCACTTGACAATAATTCTGCACTACCTAGTTATATGAGAGTGGTTAATGATACAATCATTTACTTATTTATTTTTATTGTATACGTATAATAAAGACTTGTTTCGTGGGATTCAACCATATTCGATTATTTGTGAATGCACTTATAAGAAATACAAGATATCGCTACTTTGCTTTGACCGCACAACTCAAAATAATCGAATTTAAGTTTTCATCCAAAAAAGATATAGAACTGTAAACTTAGGGCTTTTTTCATATATTTTAATTATTTGAACATCTTTCATTAAAAGATAAATTTAAAAAAAAAATAGCAAAAGACCAAATACCCTATAGTATATTATTATTCAATTTATTCAGCGACATGTGTTTACGATTTATTGGCCCTTAACTTCGGTTGCTAAGAGTAGAACTCTCATAAAATAATTATGGTTACAGAGGTCAATAGGCGGCAGTATCCATAGGATGAAGTGGACATTAGTTCTTTTAATACAGTGGTTCCTTTACTTTTTCAATTTGGTACAGAGGTACTGTGACCTAAGAGAAAAACTAATTTTACCCTGCCTTTAAAATTTCAAGTTTTTCCTAACATATATTCACATTCGCAAGGATTATGCGATGGTTTTTGCGAATGTAGAACTAAAGTTTGACGACTAAAAAGAAAGGTTGCCAAATTCACAATTTACCGGTCATTACATTGCTAACACATTCGGACTCATTCATCAAGCGCTTTATTACCCTATAAAATTACCTGATTTACCCCCGCGGGATAAGAACACAGCTTTTAATTCCTCAATTCTACTAACGGGATGAACTTTTTAAACTATTTTATTTTGAAGGTGGTAGAATCAACGTAGTACGACCGGAGAAGTACCACCGCCACATCTTTTTATAGCGTGAAGCTTTTCTTGCGTTTCGATGGAAGGGTGTGGTTGCCGGCACATTTTGATATGAGGCGATCATCATAGTCCGCGGGAGTAGCAACGCATCTTGTGAGTAAAAAAAACTTAACGATAGATTAACGTGCAGCCTGCTTGATAGCTACTATTGATCATTTCGTATACTTCCGACACCTATCAAAAAATTTAAACCTAAACCCATCAGATAACAGCAACTGTCGCAAAACATCCTCAATCCAAAGCGCGAACTTTGAACATTTGAAGATAATTAAAAAAAAATAGACTTCATAAGCAAAAGGTTCTTTAAATTATAATAAAAGTTAATAAAACGCTAATCCTACACAATAATAGGGTACTATTATTAAATTGTTCGAAGTTTAATATAAGTGCTTAACAGTTATCAGATATGACCTCGAACCTTTCAAAATAATGCTAGTAATATCGTAATTCACACCCAGACCGGTTCAAAGGAATTGCGATTGTTATGGTATTAAGGCAATTTTGCAAATTATCGGCTTGAGACGTGAGCTAGGTTATCCAATCGATACTTATGTTTATAAAACAGTTCGAGTAATTGTTACAAATTAATTATCACTTGTTTAAACGGTCAAGGATATCATAATTAATAATTGTCGTAATTAACATAATAATAAAAATAGTTAAGCCACGAATTCAAGATGAAGATGATGAAGTGTAATACTATATTTACATAGGATTGTATTTTCTTTTTGTAGTTGGACTGTGGTGCCATATCAAAATTATTGGAGCAAAATCAAACTAATTACCAGCAGTTGTTGCGCCTATATTCGGCTTCACTACATAGTATTAAACAAAGTCGCTTATCGCTGTCTGTCTCTATTTAAGCTTAGATCTTTAAAACTACGCTACTGATTATAATGCAGTTTTTTAACAGATAGAGTGGTTCAAAGGTAAGGTTTTTATGTATAATACATGCATAATATAGAGAAGAAACACTGATAATATTAAAAATTGACTTTTAGGTTGACATTGGTGACGTTAGGTAGACATTGAAGTTCACCGGGTCAGCTAGTATACCTACTATAAGCTGAAACCCAAAAACGATAACTGTTCTTGAAGCCATATCTGGCTCATACCGGTAGTTTTGATACTAGATTGGATGTATATCAGTAGTTTTTCAACTATTCCAGCAGCTTTATTTAGCCATTAGGTGAAATGAACGCTCGTTTGCTACTTCCATCTTATATATACCTATATAAATAAACAAAAACGTAAATGTTCTACAATAATGCAGGCGATTTATATATCTTACTAATAATTGACATACAAGACGCAAGGATTAGATAGGCAGACATATTGTAGGCCAGACAACAAAATTGTTCTTGTATTCTTACTGCTAATTTCGTAAAATGTCGGATATACGTCAAATACCAACTGAATATAATATTATATGTATATTTTAAGCTCTCATACTCAGTTCGATTACCGGTGTAGAAGCAATCCGCCAAGTTAAGCAACATCGAACGTAGCTGGTTTTTTGACTGGTGTGCACTAATTGCAAATATGATTTATTAGAGGGCATTTCTAATTTTGAATTCTTGCTATTATAAAGCGCATAATCTCAGAAAATAAATACTCGATTTCTATACTCATAGCCCCACAATATGATTTTCACCTGTGTCATAGGTACCATGGACACAAACAAGATGAATACATGAACACCCAGATCCAGAACATGAATCTAAACTCATTATTCAGATACCTGTCTGGCCGGGAATGGAACCCGGGACCCATTGCGCGTCTGACCGCTAAGCCACGTGGGTCGTCAAATATTGGAAAAAGGGCTAGAAAACTTAGAATATTGGGTCAATTGCTAAAGAAAATGGCTTGTAAAATTTAAAGTTACATTGTTCAATCTGATTGTACCAACTAGTCTAAGAAGAAAGAGAGAAATATTCACAATAGATATTCCAGCTGTGTTCAAGATTAGCGAGGTGTGAATAGCCGATCTCACCAATCATATTTTGGTTAATTTGTTAAAAAAAACCTATGTTCTGGAGTAGTTGTTTGTTGAAAGTCAGTCTCTCAATCAAGAATCCAAGTTTAAAATCTCAAGCAACACTGATTTTTCGAAAATTATGTGCGTATTAGAAATTATTTATCACGATACCTCAGGATATATCAATTTACGGTTTTATTTACAGACTACGCTCTTAAGAGTTTCTAAAAAATTAAGTTCCCAAAGGTGTGTGATGTTTACCAATTCGCACTTGACGAGCGTGGTGGACTCTGGCCTACAGCTTTTATTCTGAGATCAGACCTATAGGACAATAACAATGACAACACACTGAAAGGCGGCAGCGACCACATTACGCGAACTTTATTGTGGCAACTTCTTGCAACTTATCAAGAAGGCGCTTCTGTATTTTGAAGCAAGCTATCAAAACTTTTTAGAGTTTACTCCTTAATAATCGATTTGCATATATAAGGGTCCGTTGTGAGAAAAATGTGAGGAGTAAAATCTACTGATGAATAACCTCGTTACGTTTTTGGTGCGCAACTTTCTAATTTGGTTGTGAGTGTATTAAGACGTACATAGGGCATGCTACAAAGCGACTATACCTATATGTTATTGTGCTTGTTTATTTCTATCAGTGTCGACGTACTTATATTGCCGTTTTTGTTATAAATATCAATCATTAATATTGATATTGTGGATTTTTTCATTAATTTGTTAATTTATCCTTTCATGGTATCAATCTTTTTTCATTTAAATAAACTCTTTGCGTCTGTTTAGACAATCGGACATAAGGAGTAAATTCCAGTCGTGCGTCGGAGCTGACACACATTTTTGTAACATTCCACATATGTACAAGCTTTGCAATGACTATCGGAACTCAGCCACTTTTTAGGCACTACCACCTCGCCATGCTTCCGCCAGACGAGGTGACAATAGCTTCCTTTGCCAATGTGACCCCGACGTGACCTTACCAAGGTATATTTGGTAAGTACTAAATATTTTATAAAAATAACATCTAATATTGTAAACAAGAATATTGTGGTAAAATTCGCTTTTGACTATTTAATGTCAGATTTACCGAATGTACATTACTGACACCAAACAAACACAAATAGAATGATCAACATTTAACTGATATAGATTTTTTATAGGAAACCTTCAAAAGGTACACCGAAGCCTTGCGAGAGAGTCCGCGTTATATGAGATTTTTCTTCAGCGTTTGCAGGGGACCCCGGGATCTCCAACGGAACGCTCCAGTGTCCTCTAGCGCGACGCCCCTCGCGGACTCATCACGTGGCTGACGTGTTATTGTCGTGACGTGTTACGTCACCTCCCGGTGGTCCGGTGGTCAGAAGCCTCATTTTAGTCTCCTCTTACGATAAGGAGGGGATACCGTAACCGTATTCTACTCCCCGACTACAGGGAGGACTAATATAGAACCTACTACAATTTTAAACCAATGAAAATAAAGTTAGTTAATTAAGTATGTTAATAGAATATTCTTATAGATAAGATAAGACCTTGCAAAGCCCGACCTCTAACGTTAGGTAATCATACTTGAAATCATCGGTATTTCCAGTAATGTCTAAAGAAAGACACATCAGGCGTACTGCATTCTTGTAAGCCGTGAATTGCCTTAAAAGTTCAAGTTACTGTTACATACATGGCATTTAACCGCATAAGAATGTATCAATCTCACTGTTTATATTGCCTTGCCGGATTAGCCATATAGCAAGAGTAGCAAATGCTACGGGCCCACGACTAGAAGGGCCCCGCGGTCCAATACCTGCAATTTATATTTTACTATCTTTGATATTCTAAAAATCCTAAACTCAAAGAAGACAATAGAAAGTGTCATCTCTAAATTTTCCCAGATTAAATGCAGAAAAGTTTAATAGTAACAGTTTTGTTTTATTTAATATCCTTACTTAAGGCAAACTATGAGCCTCTGGTCCGAATTTGCTACAGTCCACGCGCTGGTTCAATCTGGCACTGCCTTAATGTAGTCTATAGGTATTTGGTACTGACACTTAATCTTAGAAAATTGGTGGTAATTTAAGGCCTTAAGTGCTATTCAAACATTTGACTCTGTAATATGGTGTTCTTACTAGAATTTCTAGGTCTAGTAAGTACGTTAGGTATCTACTAACTATATATCTACTGCTGCGTCACCGAATAACTCCATTAGCTTTACGTTACTATTCGATAAATTAGTAGTAGTGATAGATCTCAGGATGAACACCAATCATATTTTGGTTAAGTTGTTAAAAAACAATCCCCATTTTCTAGAGCAGTGATAGCCTAATGGTTGAAACTTGCCCTCTCAATCGGGAGGTCCGAGGTTCAAACGCAGGCACGCACCACTAATTTATGTGAGTATTAGAAACTAATTATCACTGGTTTTCGGTGACGGAAAACATTGTGAGGAAACCTGCACACCCGAGAGTTCTTTAAAAAAAAGTTCTCGGAGGTGTATGAAGTCCACCAATTCGCACTTGGCCAGCGCGGTGGGCTATGGCCTAAGACTCTCTCATTCTGAGAGAAGACCTGTGCCCAGCAGTGGGACGATAATGGGTTGTAACCAAATAGTTAAAACATTGAAGAAATTACCCATCAAACTTTGCGCCAGGGCTGGGCCAATCCAGGCAACCGTACAGCAAGTGTATTTGTAACCATACGAAAGTATGGTTACAATACACACTTGGATGTGTGTGTGATATAACAAACCTGGATGAAAATCCAGGTTTGTTATAGAGTTCTAGAACCGTAACCAAAAGTGTGGGATATCTATAGAGAGAAAGTCTGTTCTTAACCGTTACCGAATACAGTTTAAAAGATTTGTATAATTTCGAAGGGGAGCGGAACTTAGGTACATATTTACATGACATACAAGATAAATACAGGTATTAACCGACACAGTAACTACGCACTTTCCTTCCTTGCAAATAATCAATACTTATTTGTATTTTTCTCCTTAACTCCTTAACTCTTCCTAAAAATGATATATCTGATAATCAGAACTTCATATATTACCGGAATGACATCTACCTTACTGAAAACGGTACAATTTATAGTTGACTGCTTTTATATGAGTTGGCCACCTTAGTCCTCGCGAATAGCAACGCATGTGATTAGGACTTCAGATAAAACTCGTGTTCTTTATGAAGTTGTTTACGTATATCGATGAAGAAGTGACCAGTTAGCATGAAGTGGAATGCATTTTTGCTACTTCAACCAGATAAAAAAATCACTAATCTGTATCCAGATATGAAATTTCATATCCATAATATCTACTAACTGCTAGTCTTACCGTAATATAAGTTTAAACCACAGCTACAACACAAGTAAAACCCATTATTACAACCGAGGAAGAGACATGAAATTAATAGCGTGTAAAAGAAACACTTATCTACGCTACATATATCAGCAAATCTTCCTGGCGGTCCATTCAACTCGAGATACGGTCTGCGTCACGCAAAACTTACTTTCAGAATAGATTCTCATTAAACTTTCGCTGTTGTCTGTCGGTACCGGTTATCATTGTATCTTTTATCGTAAATTTTATCATCTTTCATGCTTCGTCTTTACGTATAAACAAAAATGAATATTCCACGTATCCTTACCTCCTGATCGGATTTGGATTGGCCATAATGTGGCCCACCGACATATTAGAATTTGCCCATCAAGAGTAGCCTGCTAGTCACCAGTTGCATTAGTGGCTGATTCTAGTCCATTCCACTGACGTGTGGTCTTAGATGCAAAATTGTGCGCAACTCCATTTATTTCAGGACAGCCTTCTACTAAGTAGACGATTATAAAATCATGCTCCAAGGGATACGTTACTGGAGCCAGGCAAAAGATAGACTAGGTGCACAGACTATCATCCCTGTAGTTCCGGGATCAGAATTGAGGTACGGTATCCCCTGCCTGTCGTAAGAGGCGACTAAAAGGGGCTTGCGGGGTTGCAGGCGGCTTAAATGGGAGCTCGAACCATCCAGTCACATACTGTCATAAAGACCAGACGGTGCGGTGGACCCAGCCACTGACCTAGGATGTGCCCGATGGAGGAACGCATTTAGAGGACTCCGGTCGCGTTCCTTGGGAGATCCCGAAGTGGTAAGAATCCGACATAACTTAGCGTCGCTCCCACGTGTCGTTTAATAAGGTATAAAGTTTCCTCCTCGAAAACAAAAAAAAGATGCACAGACTACATATTATATTTTTTTCTTCAATCTTTGTTACTTTTCTATCTTATTAATGTTATAAACGTTAAGTTTTGTACCCATTCAAGCAAAAAATACAAATCACATTTCACTCACAGATAGTATACTTATTACTTTAGGAAACATGAACAAGCAGGCAAAGCCGCAGGAATGAGACAATTACATAATATTTTTCTTGACGAATAATTTATGTTTCCTTCTCATTTCTTCTTTATGTTTTTTCTTTCTTTCATATTTTTCACAGCATTCTCCCAAAAACAATAAAATTATATAAAATATAATACACATACGCTTTCGACACTCATAGCCCCACACTAGGATTTCTCCTGTGCCGTGGATACCATGGACACACACAAGACGAATAAACAAACACCAAAACCTAGAACATGAATCTAAACTCATCATTCAGATACCAGTCTGGCCAGGAACCGAACCCGGAACCCATTGCGCGTCAGACCGGTATGGTAACGCGTGGCACAGCGGTTACCTGATACTGGTCTGACGCGCAATGGGTCCCGGGTTCGATTCCCGGCCAGACAGGTATCGGAATGATGAGTCTGGGTGTTTGTGTATTCGTCTTGTGTGTGTCTATGGTACCCAGGACACAGGAGAAAATCCTACTGTGGGGCTGAGTGTAGAGACGCACGCAAGAAAACTGAAATGGAAATGGGAATTGACATTTAGTGTGATCTACAGACCAGAGTTGGACCGTGGACCGCGCGAGTGACATCATGGAGCGGTCGTAGGTCGAAGCCGAGAGAGACCATTGACTCGCTGTGAGGACGACTCCAAAAATTAAGAAAAGTGTCGGAACTTCAATAATTTAAAACGGGAATATTTTATAAGTCTTTAAAACATGCTTTAATTACACACTTAATACATAATCCAGTGACAAAGATGCAACCGGTCGCCACTCTCAAAAAAAAAACAGAAAGTGTAGCAAAACAACCGGTTTGGATCTCGTCAACTGATTTATTCCGTAACATGGTTACACAACCAGTAACCTTCTCCACCCCTTTCCACATAACTATAATCAGAATTTCGACTTAGTAAACATAATAAACATTATTAGGGTTCCGTATGGGAGCAGTGATAGCCTAATGGTTGAATTGCCCTCTCGATCGGGAGGTCCGAGGTTCAACGAGGTTATGTGCGTATTAGAAATTAATTATCACTGCTTTTCGGTGAAGGAAAACATCGCGAGGAAACCTACACACCCGAGAGTTCTTTAAAAAAAGTTCTCGGAGGTGTGTGAAGACCACTAATTCGCACCTGGCCAGCGCGGTGAACTGTGGCCCAAACCTCTCTGATTCTGAGAGAAGACCCGTGCCCATCAGTGGGACAATAATGGGTTGTACCCACTCCGTTTTTATACATATCTAAATCAAAATATAAGTATAGATATAAACTCATTATCTCTAAGTCAATTCAAGCGCTCAATCATAACTGTAAATTAAGTATTGAAAACCTTTTATTGCTGAAAACTGTATTACATTAACTATCTTTTTTTTTATAACCTATTTCATACTGCTTACAAAGTTTTTTTTTTTTTTTAATTATAAGGTTTTGATATTCACCTATAAGTGATTGTACATTTATTGCAAAACTTTTGTATCTTATGTAACTGCGTCATATGTAAATGTAATAATCGTTAGTGAATTTATATATAAATAAATAAATAAATAAACACATAGTATACTCGTTATGTGGACGTGACCGTACCGGGCAAAGCCACAGGAATAACTTAGTAAAATATGTTTAAAAGTAAAAGGAGATTTGGCATTTATATAGCCGTTGAACTATAATTTTGATTTGTATGTAGAGCAAAAACTCTACCATTTATAATACATTAAAGTTTGATAGAGATTATTATCTCTATGATTAAAACATGAGTTTTAAGCTGAGAGAATGTTTTACAGTTTACGCTTTGAAATATAACAATACTTACATTCGTAAATTGGTTACAATAAGCAAGGTAACGTAGAGATGGTAAGGTGGAAACGATGTAATACAAAATGTTTAACGGTTAATTTAAGATTGAATGGCCAATAATAATCATGGGAGGTACAACCCATTATTGTCCCACTGCTGGGCACGGCTCTTCTCTAAGTATGAGAGAGATTTTTTAGGCCATAGTCCACCACTGGCCAAGTGCGAATTAGTGGAATAATCATGGACATCTATGAAAACCTCTAAAATACTTACATAAAATCTGACACGTAATCAAACGAGTTGATAACACAAATAATTAAGTTTTTAATTAAAATAAATCTTAGACAGAAAATAGTCGGACCTTATATTAATATCATAATCTCTTCTTCACCATGTTGTGACTTTCAGTGTATATAATGGGAGGAAGATAATGAGAACATTCTTTATTTGCCTTTTAATTGAAGAATTAGAATGAGAATTTTTTCCTAACCTCTTCTTGACAAAGGGTAAGAAAAATATTCTAAGACTAGACGATCTATGTATATGCCAACTGCCGCTGTTGGTCTTCCCTTTAACAAAGCTGTACCTACATCCATGTTTAAGTCGTCGAAGTAAATCAAATATATGACATTTGCATGCCTTGTAGGTAAAATAGGAGGATGTAATTTATGTATAAGACCGTTATGTACCTTATACATATGTATAAGGTACATAACGGTCTTATACATAAATTAAACGGTCTTATACATATGATTATTGTATTGTATTGTATTGTCCCATGATTAACCACACCTTTCAAAGCAATTTAACTTAACTCATCGGCGCTGCTACGGAAGAACGGTAGTGCCATCACTACCTATAAACTACATTAATAAACCGCTTCCTTACCGACATGTAAATCATATGCAGTAATTAAAATTTCCCGCTACTCCTTCACTTCCGAGATGAACTATCAAAACAAAGTAAAAAGTGAATTAGCTGCGCGTGCGCACGCCACTGACCACTTGGTACCGCACGGCCCCGCGCACCGGTCGACGCGAGTGTTACTTTTTGTAGTCTGTGCCTTGGTTTTTATTTTTTATCTGTGACTGTGGTTTTGGCGGGAAAATGCTGCGATTTGTTGTGAGTATTGCTTATATTAAGCTTGAAGTCGGAAACGTTTTTTCTTAATTTTTTTATGTCTTAAAATTAGATATTTTTTAACGACTCAAAAAGAGTATGTTGTAGAATCACCGTAATTTTTATTTTATGTTACCTGTGCTGATATTATATTATTTCCTGCAATTAAAAACTGATATATAGTCAGTAAAATATCTAATACTGTACCACTGCTGTCACACAGCATGCTTATGAAAAAATAACACAAGTAAACATTTAAAATTTTTAACAAGAAAAAAAACGATTCCTAAGTTTTTTTCTGGATAATTGAAATTTAAGCTTCAATCAAAATATCTACCGACTTTCTTCGTATTTTTTACTCTTAGGGGTAGTATTTTGCATTCAATTAAATTTAAATTCTAATTAGTTCATAAGTGAGTAATCGAGTAACTTAAATACAAAAAATAGCATTGGGAACTGCCTCCTTCTTTGAAGTCTATAAAAAAATATCGATCATTTTTAACCCGACTTATATTAATTAAATCAAAAATGTTGGTCTATTTATGTAAATGAATCTATTTATTGAACTCAAATGCGTTATTAAAAACCATGACCTGTCATACTCGTTGCACAACTTCAAAGCAAGAGGCGTCGCTAGCTAAATGTCAGGTTTCAACTTTTTGTAAAATCGACCTTGAACCTGAGACACTACAATAGAACAACACTGCTGTTTAAAATAAGTAACATAAACATTCTTTAGAGAGAATTTGCTCATATAATTGACTAAGTTGTTCCCGCCGTTTTGCCTGCTTTGGTCTAGTCTACCACAATAATGAGTATCTACACCTACCAACGCCAGACCTATTTCTAGCGTGAAGCATTTCTTGCGTTTCGATGGAAGGGTGTGGTTGTCATACTTTTATATGAGGCGACCATCTCAATCCTCGGAAATTGCATCGCATCCGTGATTGAATTCAGATAGAACCCATGATCTATTTGAAGTTGTTTACACATGTTCATGTTTGCCACTTCAAACTTTAAAAAAAATGCAACAATTAATTTGAGTCCTCTGCAATAGCTTATACTGCAGTAGTAGCACGAGTAAGTAGGTATGTCGAGTTGCTTACACGTGTCCATGGGCGGCAGTGACCACTTACCATTAGGCAGACTGCATGCTCGTTTGTATGTGCGTATGTATTAATCTAGATCATAAAATATGTATGTGCTAGATTTGAGCGGAAAGTAAGCGACATTTCTTGCGTGAGAGAGTAACAAACATCCTCACATAAATTCACATTCATAATATTACCAAAATGGCATATTTTTTACACGCTCCAAAATGCGTGAAATATTTTTGTTATATAAGTTAGCTGTGCTTACGTTAAAGTGAAGTAGTTTTATTTTAGCTCATAAAAACTATATTACAGAAGACATAAAGATTTCATCTGAAAAAAATATAGCTGCAATATTTTAAAACGTGCGGCACTCGGGGACTAGCATTTTTTATCAACTTATGCAATATATTCATATTCATATTCATATTCATTTATTTGCTTTAAATGTGGTACAATTAGGTTGGCATATGTTGTAACAATTTTCTCACATTTAGCTTTAATAAAGCATGCAAAATATTGATTCATTCCATAATTTGATATAATACCTAAATACCTAAGCTAATAAAAATAATTAACACATTGCATTACATTATCATTACATTTATCCAATTTAGTGGTATCGTCACAATTTTAGTGGGTAGTCAACGCTATATACATATACTCATTTTATATTATACAATGTCAATTTCAGTATACATTTTATGTCAATATTACTAATATTATTATTATTTTCATTGGTCAATACAAATTAATAGATAAATTAATACAATACAAATAAATCAATAAATTCATTTTACATATTTAATTATTTCATTAGATGAAAGTACTCAGCCACCGAATAAAAGCATTTTTCTAGAAGCCACATCCTCAGCGTACTTTTAAAAGTTGTCTTAGACTTGGCTTTTATGTCTGTGGGTAGCTTGTTATAAATTTTTATGGCCATAGAGAAAGCATTGTTACTAAACTTTGCGGTTTTAGCTAGAGGCAATACTAATTGGTTGTGAAATCTTCCTCTATAATTATAATTTAAGTCGCCCTTTTTTATAAATAGATGTTGGTGCGTATGAACAAAATTACAGATTTCATATATATACACACAGGGCAATGGCAATATTTTTAGTTTTTTAAATAATGGCTTACAACTTGTCAAGCTTGTTGCATTACAGATAGCTCGAACACATTGTTTTTGTCCTATAAATACTTCATTAATGTTAACTGCGTTGCCCCACAATACGATGCCATAACTTAAAATAGAAGCCACAAAGCCATGGTAGGCAATAAGTGCTGTTTTTTCATTGGTTAATTTTGTCAAACGTCTCAGTGCAAAAGCAAATTTATTTATTTTATTGCAAACCATACAGATATGTGACCTCCATGTACATTTATGGTCCAGTGCTATCCCTAAAAATATAACAGAATCTGCTTCATTCAAGTAATGATTATCATACATAATTTTTATACTTTTGTAATTAAGGTATGTGTTGTGAAACTGCAGGTACTTAGTTTTGGTCAAGTTGACGCTTAAGTTATTCTTTGTTAACCAATGTATGATTCGATGTACTGTGTCATTTATATCATTTTGAAAATAGTTATGATCATTGTTTTTATTCGGGATTATTACAGAAATATCGTCGGCGTATAATGTGCAGTAATGGTCGGTTATGGTGGGCAAGTCATTTATATAAATGAGAAACAATAGTGGGCCCAGTATGCTACCTTGGGGTACACCCGTTTTGCTATATTTAATTTCTGAGTTACAATTTCTTTCTACCATTTTTCCATCGAGATATTTAATTTCGACGTATTGGCTCCTGTTGCTTATGTATGTGCTTAACCAATTGAGGACAGGTCCTCGTAGTCCATACGCTTCACATTTCTTCAACAAGACAGAATGATCAACACAGTCAAACGCTTTAGTCATGTCGAAGAAGACTGCTACGACTGGCATTGACCTGTCAATATAGCGGAGCACTGTATTAATTAGGTTGAAGGTAGCCAGTACTGTGGACTTGTGTTTCTGAAAACCATATTGATTATTGTTCAAAATACTGTGTTTTCTTATAAATTTTGTGATTCTTATATGTACGGCTCTTTCGAATATTTTGGACAAGATAGGAATCAACGCAATTGGTCTATAGTTATTTATATCATTCCTATTACCCTTTTTTTGCAATTATAACTATTTATTTATTTATGCAGTATTTTTCTTGGATAATAATTCAACTTTATTTCTTTGACAATATATACTTTCTCACAAACAGCTGCTAACATATTCGTCCGATATCCGAGCAGCTCGTTTCGATCTATATACAAACATTTTAAGCGAACGCTCGGCCGCGCTACTTGATAAGCGGAGTGGGTGTTAGGTGTTTTCCGTTCGCCCTGTAGTTCCGGGATCAGAATAGGGCTACGGCATCCCCTGCCTGTCGTAAGAGGCGACTAAAAGGGGCTTCCGGGGTTGCAGACGGCTAGAGTGGGAGCTCGAACCGTTCGGTCAGGCAATCCCGGGAAGGACGGCGGTATGTGTGGTCGCATACCGTCGTAAAGACTAGACGGAGCGGTGGGTCCAGCCGCCCATCTGGGAGGAGCCCGATGGGGCAACGCGCTCGGAGGATTCCGGTTGAAGTCGTTTCGAGATCCCGGAGTCCTCCTTTTCAGCGCCGAGGACGGCCACCGGGGGGGTTTTAGTGCGGTAAAAATCCCACATAACCCTGCGTCGCTCCCACGGCGTCGGGTACCTTTTGAAGGTTTCCCCCTCGAAAACAAAAAAAAAAAAAAGGTGTTTTCCGTTACGGTATTTTTTGATTTAGCCGCCGTGCTCAAAGCCCGCGATAAAAGCTATGCAATAGCCTAATAGGGAAAGCTATCAAACGACAGTTTTAAATAAGTCGCTTTTTACTTTTACGGGTGCGTTCAAAATAACTTGAAAATTGTCACAGTTTATTTAAATTTGAAAAATTTGCGTGCTACTTTGCACAATATGAAGTTTAGTTTTTTATTTTAAATTACGGTCGAATTTCGACCGTTGCGACGGGTGACTAGTAACGTTATTTTTACAAATACAGTACAATGTTCTTACAAGTATTGTATAAAAACAAATTAGCAAAACTAGAACATCCCAAGCACGTAATATAACAAGTGAAAACTGGTAAAACAAGTGGAAACGAATTAGCATTACCAACGAAACTTGTATACAATTATGTACTGTTATGAACCGACTTATGTAACTTCAATTGATTAGCAATCGTTAGAAGACGCACCTACTGTTCAAATGTTAATTTTTGTACAGTTTGGAATGACGCAAATCTATCTTTCTCTCTGATCTGAATTCTCAAATGATCTCTTTACCCGACTGCCGCAGAAGAAGGGTGACTTTTTAAACCATATTTCTAAGGTGATAGATTTTTTTGTGGTTAATATGCAACAATAGTTGTGGCGGTCATGCCACCTTTGTAACATACTTCTTAGCATGCTTCTAATATCTCAATTTACAATTAAGTACTTAACAATAGCAAAGCTTATAACTCTATTTTCATATACAAAAAACTGTGCTCAAAAAAGTCAATCTTACAAATATTATAAATGCTAAAGTACATAATTTATGTGAGGTTCTGTCGGATAACGCTTTGGCACATACATTGTTTATGGCCTGGATCAGGGTTTCGCAAATAGGGGTACGCGAACCTCTAAGGGTTCGCCATTCGATGGCAGGATTCGCGACAAGATTTACGTAATAAAATACAAAATTATTCCTAAAATTGACCCCATTAGTGTCAACAAACAAGCACACCCGTCACATGAATAGTAGTAAAATACATTAAAATATATAACGAAGTGGGCGTGACATCAGGTTAGGGTCTTCATTACTGTCCATTCTTGAAGATTTCAAGTAAAACACAGGAGTTATTCTTCTAAGATTTATTCATAATTGAAGAGGTCCGATCGCTTCGACGGTTAAACAAGAATCTCTTTCTACCGGCAGGCGATCGCCTTTTTTAAAATAAAGTTGGGTGAGTTGACAATAACAAATTTAAGGAGCGTAAACTAAATTAACATCTTTAGAAATCACTAAATATTGCTAATTTAATAAACAAACAACTTTCGATCTTTAAAGTAACAAAATAATTATTTTCGGCTACGAGATTTTCATAAATACGCGGTGTTCCGCCGACATATATAATTCACACACAAGATTCTCGTTACCGTGGTCGACGCGACTGAAGCGACCAAAGCCACGGGAACAACCTAGTAATTAATAATTGGTTGGTATAATTACACACACATACGGTATCTGTGTTACAAAAGAGGTGTAGAGTTCCACTCGAATGTAGAGCCACTGAAACTCGTTATGAGGTTATGCAAGTGATTGACCGCCTTCTTGTATCATTAGCTCGAAGACGAGTCTTGTATGAGGCTACTAAATTGCTTGCTGTAATGTGCACGAAAAACTTTATTTGTGTTAAGTATGAATAATTTTATATGTAACAATAACGATCCACGGTGAAGCGTAAAAAATCCGTATATGGATCGTTGTGTAATGCATGACATTTTGTATTGTTAAATGTCGTCTCAAATGTCGTAGGATTTTATCCTTCTATTAACATATAATACCTAATCTTTATAGCAAATGAAAAGTCACACGGGCCCAACTGAAACTATAATAATAAGTTGTTAATAAAATATTTTATTAATTTATATAGTTACATATAAGTATTTGATTACATACATAGACAAGTTCTTAAACTAACTAAGGACAGAAACTTCATACAAAAAGTTATATGTTAGACTAAAAATACCAATCAAAATCACTATCGATTATTATAATGTGATAAAAAATCATTAATATATATTTTTTTCATCCAGATCTTCTCGCTCACACTAGTGGCGATCACATCAGCTCAAGAGAGAAAACAAAGATCATTTAACCGGTACGGATACTCAGCTGCATCAGAATCTCAAATAAAGAACGCCCTTGAGAATAATTATGACGACACAGGCCCGGGAGCGAAGGGCCCAGAGCAGGCCTTCAAGACATTCAACACGCTTGAAGAGGCGCTAGTCAACTACCTCGACGATCCAGACACAAAGCTCCCAGAACACGAAAGAGCGAAGGCGATCCAAAGACTCGTGAACACCGAGCAATACAACCTGGGACCGATAAATCACGTTCCAAAAATAAACGAATTCAAATGGAAGCCAATCCAAGCCGAACCAATGAGCATTCTGAACAAATTCGGCTTGAACAACAGAGAATTGTACAACCAGTATCTTCCTTACCGAACTGATTTGGACTATCGAGCAGTTGACGAGAAGAATCAGGTGCAGTTCCAAAACGTGGGTCAGAGCTTTCCGAAACAGTATGGTGAGGCGTACAAACTACAGACGATCCAGGCAGTGAAGAGCAATCCAGTGAGTTTGGCGCATTACACGAAGGCGCAAGATGTGAGCGACAGCGAGTACAATCCAAACCCGCAGTACAGCTTCTCTTATGGTGTTCATGTGAGTATAATTTGAATATTCATGAGTTAACTGTCTTACTTAATGTATGTCATGTTATTGATATAACCGCGTGGTGGAGCGAACACGATACCGGTCTGACGCGCAGTGGATTCCGGGTTTAGTTCCCGGTCAAACGGATGTCAGAATGATAAATTAAGATTTTCTGTTTAGGATCTGGGGGTTTGAGTATTTGTGTGTGTGGAAACGACAAAACAGGAGAAAATACTAGTGTCGGTCTGAATGTAAAAGGTTTTGTTGATATTATCTTTATAAGAATCATACGAGTCAAACAGGAGAAGTTACAATGCTGCTATGTATGTATTGGCCTTTAATGTCTACAGAAAGTCTAAGGAAGCCTCTAAAAAGCATTTAGCCCTAGTGGCGGGCACGGGCCGCTGCTCATTTAATACATTTTAACCCTTATTCAACTTATTTTCATAATAACGGAATGTGTTTAATACCAACTGAGACTGACTACGGTCAGACTTCAATAAAACAATGCTGTTCATCACTACATAGTATAAAACAAAGTCGCTTCTCGCTGTCTGTCCCTATGTATGCTTAGATCTTTTAAACTACGCTACGGATTTTTGCACTGAACTTGCAATGCACTTTTTTTAATAGATAGAGTCGTTCAAAAGAAAGGTTTTTATGTATAATACATGTATAATATAGTGAAGAAACACTATTTAAGATTTTTGATTACACATATTTTAGATTTTTGACTTTGAGGCGGAACGAAGTTCGACGGGTCATCTAATTTTAACTATAAACTAACAAAACGTACTATTAGAATAGTTTCTCAAAAACTAATAATTCACTACACAAGGTTCGCTTATTTATTATTTATTTATTAAGGATCGCCAACGGAAAGTACACATCACTAAGATTATATAACAAAGGGAAAATAACATATTAGGCGCCTTTCCAATTATAGGCAACCGCAGCTAACGCTAAATAAGTCAAAACAATTGTATAAAAGTTTTCTAGAAGTGAATCGCTTGACAAGACATATGCGATAAGGTAGTTAACCCACGGGAATTGTAGCTATTCAATTAGCTATTATTCAATGTAGCTATTCAATTAGCTATCAAATGTGAGGCAATATTCACAAACTTAGAGATAATGTGCCATTCAAACATTATCCTAACACACACAAATGTATTTCATTATGTTATTATAATTCTTGAGAAGAATACATAACATATACTCATCGTTTGTCATACATTCTATAAGTCTTCCCTAGGGTTGCCAACTGTATGACAAGAAATAATTTTTCATTTTCTTAAGCCTAAGAAGAATATTGTTGAAAAATTCAAAATTAAATTAATTAATTAATTAATTATTTATTACCAGACTGGGGTAAGGAGAGTAATGTTTTCAAGTGTATGAATGAATGTTCATTCATTCCTTTGACAAGCGCCACAGCATAAACGGTTTGTCAGATTGTATCATATCTTCAATGGAAAGGAAATAATGCTAAAGTGCCAAAATAACAATCGTGAGAAATGACATTTGATGTTTTTTTTACAGAAAATAAGTCATGTCACCTTTATTTTTGGTGGGATCTTGTTGTTGGGAATTCATATTACTCATTATGATCATATTCATATTCATATTCATTTATTTGCTTTAAATATGGTACAATTAGGTTGGCATATGTTTTAACAATTTTCTCACATTTAGCTTTAATAAAGCATGCAAATACCTGTCTGGCCGAGAATCGAACCCGGGACCTAATGCGCGTCAGATCCCACCAAAATTAAAGGTCACATGAATATTTTCTGTAAAAAAACTTCAAACCTCCTATTTTGGCGCTTGACCATTATTTCCTGTCCACTGACGATATGATCAGCGAAAAAGTGCGTGGGCAATTGTTTTTGGTATTTTATCAATATGCTTATCAAATGAAAGCAATTAAACAGGTCATATCAAAAATGTATAAGTTATAAAACTTTTTTGTAACAATTTAATTTACGATTTATTAAATCACAACCCAACAGCTATAGTTTAGTAGTCCGGTTTGTTGATCTTAGTGCCCTTAGACTAAGTGATAAAATGTGTAAGCGTCTGACGCGCATTAGGTCCCATGTAGGTAGGCATGATGCGTTTAAATTCATGATACATGATACCCACGGCATAAGAAAAAATCCTAGTGTGGGGCTATGAGTGCAGAAAGCGTGTGTGTATTATAATACTGTTTCAACTGTATAGGTGGCATCCCTACTCAACACAAACGATATGATCTAGCACGTAACATTGAATCAGGCAACGTATTGTTGTAGAAACAATGCAAAACAATGAGCTGTAAACACTATAATGTATCCATTAAGATCCTCGGTTAAGAAATTATAACAATCAGATATCAAAGCGAAAGTAATGAGCGATTTAATAATAGTTCTTTTGAATGCAGCCTTGCAAGTCTAGTATTGTAGCTTTAAGTGATTTTATTTATGTCGTAAGTACGGTGGTATATACTTTTTATATGGAACTAGCCGACCCGGCGAACTTCGTTCCACCTGAAAGTCAAAAATGTAAAATTATTGGTGTTCCTCCACTATATTATGCACGAATTACCTATTCATAAAAACCTTCCCTTTGAATCACTCTATCTATTTAAAAAACCGCATTATAATTCGTAGCGTAGTTGTAAAGATCTAAGATCATGGGGACAGATAGCAGAAACCGACTTTGTTTTATACTATGTGGTGAAGGTGGTAAGTGGTAGTAGTGGGGTGGTAAGTTTTTTTTTATCTGACTGAAGTGGCAAACGAGCATGCAGGCCATCTGGGAAGTGGTCACTGCCGCCAATGGCCATATGTAAGCAACTTCAAATAGAACGTTGGTTTTATCTGAAGTCAGCCACAGATGCGTTGCTACTCCTAAGTACTGAGATGGAACACCTTGGTAAGAGAGGCACTCGTACCACATCGGATTCAGATCAGTATATAACACTTTTGTAATGAAGCAAAAATAGGTGTAGCAGTGATGCTTCAAGAATCGAGCGACAAAGAGTTGTACTAGAGTTAGCAGGTGGTAGAACCAGTGTATTTCGACCGGAGACGTACCACCGCCACGCCTATTTTTAGCGTGAGGCATTTTTCGCGTTTCGATGGAAGGGTGTGGTTGCCGGTACACTTTTATATGAGGTGACCATCATAATCCTCGGGAGTGGCAACGCATCTGTGATTGACTTCAGATAGAACCCATGTTCTATTTGAAGTTGCCTACATATGGCCATTGGCGGCAGTGTTCACTTCCCAGATGGCCTGCATGCTCATTTGCCACTTCAGTCAGATAAAAAAAAATCTGAAAGTAGTAGAATATTTCTTAAAAATACTTGTATGTATGTGAGGTTTTAAGAACGTTTAACTTAGTCTTAAGTAGTAGCAACACATCTACAATAAGTCTATCGTCTCGTATGTGTTAATAAATTGAAAAGCAAGCAGAATACAAAGTACTAATCAACAACTCTCTGAGCCATTGACATAAAATGACTTTATTTGGTACAGGTAGGCCTATACCAAGTTAAGACACGAATTATCAGTAACTATATTTTTTCTTACACGACCTTAACTGTCAAGATCCAGCAAGAAACTCAGCGCTAGTATTTTTTCGATGTAAATTTAACTTATTTTTTTTCTCTTTTTTACCTTTAGATACCTATCTTTTCAAATGCGCAGTTTACTATTATAACTTGTTAGGTATATAAGTAACATTATAAAGTATAAAGTAATAAACAATTGTCAAAACTGAATAATATGATACATGTAGGCACATTAAACAATATTTTATATCAGTTACTATATTACATTTCCGTATAGAGATATCACAAGTGATCTTTATATTGCAAAAAATTACATAATCGTATACCATATATTGAGGTTTTAATTAATGTTCTGGCAAAAACCGACCTTGATTACCGACTGGTTCCGGGTTCCATACCCGGTTGGAACAAATTATCATGGTACCTAGATATGAAAGCTTTGTTATTGAAAACAATAAAATGATTGACAGGTATAATTATAATAAGTACGGTGGTAGAAACAAATGGTTCAACCGTAGAGCTACACCTATTTCTAGCCTAAGGTGTTTTGCGATTAGATGGAAGGTTGTTGCCATCTGAATAATATTACGAGGCGATCTTAATTTCAAAATTGGCAATTTATTTATAAAATGCTCATGGAAGACATTAGACTCTTGTGTGCTACTTCAATTATTAAAAAAAACATGAGACGTTACATATTTTAATATCCCTAACCTACTACACCTTAATATGTAGATACACTGTCATAGTAAAAAAAAATAACTTAATTATACTTTAAGATTTTAAACGAATATTATCGCGGAATTTCTACATTTTATTATGTCTTGGGTTCTCACGATATGCGATTTTCGAATTTCTTTCTGCCGTTATTTCGACCCAGTTTCATGGATCGTGGTCACGGCCAAACTATATATCGTCTTGTATGTGGTTTATATATTGGTGTAGGTTTTGCGATGTTTTCCTTCACCAAAAAGCAGTGATAATTAATTTCTAATACGCACATAAATCAGTGGTGCGTGCCTGGGCTGTCACTGCTCTTAAAAACATAAACACACGTACACACATAGCATAAATTAAAAACAAAGCGTAATATAATTAGCCCGGACAACTAATTTGGAACATTAATAAAATGAATGTTAATAAGTGAATCAAAGACATAAGTGTCCTTAACTCCTCAGATACTTTACAATATTAAGTATCACAATAAACACAAGAAAATTAATTAACGTAAAGGGTAATGCTCTGGTAAATGTCACCTGCCATTTTAAAGGTTCTTGACTCATCATAATATGTGTAAAATTTTGCAATGTTTAAGTCTCTGCCATGCACGAGTTAAGCTTCTGTGAGGATAACCTTTTGTTGTTCGACATTTGAGGCACCACAGTCACATGTTTTCTGCCTAATAACAGCAGTTTTAAGCGTTGTTGTGTTCTGGTTTGAGGGTATAGTACCTTTTTTTTTACGAGGAAGAAACCTTCTAAATATACCCGACGCCGTGGGATCTACGCGGGTTATGTGGGATTCTTACCGCATTAAAACCTCTCGGTGGCCATCCTCAGCGCCGCGTGGGGGACTCTGGGATCTCCAACGGAACACAACCGGAGTCCTCCGAGCGCGATGCCTATTTCAGTGTCGTCCCTGGTGAGCGAATGCGCTCACCGCACCTTTTGATCTTTAAGGCGGCATGCGACCACACATGCCGCCGCCCTACCCGGGGTTGCTTGGCCGGATGGTTCGAGATCCCACTCGTACCGCCCGCAACCACGAAAGCCCCTTTTAGTCGCCTCTTACGACAGGCAGCGGATACCGTAGCCATAGGTCCCGGAACTACAGGGACAATGAAGTTTCAGCTTAGTCCTTAGAAATGTCACAATCAGATGGCATAACCCCATCTTTATCCGAGGCGTTCCAACTTAGTCCAAAAGGGTTGCAATGCATTTGTAGCTAACTTTTAAAACGCTTTCTACACTCATAGCCCCACAGTAGGATTTTCTCCTGTTTCCTGGGTGCCACGGACACACACAAAGACGAATACACAAACGTCCAAACCCAGAACGAGCATCTAACCTCAGGATTCAGACACGTGTCTGGCCGGGAATCGAACCCGGAACCGCTCGGCCACGCGAGTCATTTAGCTTTAGGCCAGACTCTTGACATCTGGAATTGTTTGCTTAAGTTCATAGGCTGTAGTGGCCACTTACTATCGGGACTGTATTTGCTTATTCCATATTGCTTGTTCGTTTGCTAATTCCATATTATACAAAAAAGAAACAATAAAACACTATACTTTAGTGGTGAGAAATTAGTAACTTTTAGTATAAAAAAGAGCGGTAAGCCTTTGAAATTTATGTAGATAATCAAAGCAACTATTGGACCGATTCTAATAATTCCTTCGATATTAGAAAGTTAGGCTAATTATTCTAAAGGTCATACAACGTACTTGATAGCATACTTTTTCGAAATTCTAGTCGAATACTTATAATTCAAAGATTAACAGGGATTCTATAACATTGATAGAAGTTAGTATTGAATACCTTTTTTATAATTGTAGGCCAAACTTTGTTTTTTTTTTAACATAGATGGCGCTGAACTAAATGTCAATCACAATGACCAGTTATACTTTTGCAAAGCTAGAAAAATGTATTGTTATATGGAAACGTGAAAAACTAATAACTGAAAAAAATGTTCTTGACTCGACGTATTGTGTATGTATACAACTATATTTTTTTAAACTAGTGGCATATAGTAGGTAAGGCAGTTTTTATCACCACCTAGTCACCTATTTACTTAATGGTACCATGTTTTTTCTTTGTTATATTCATAACAATACTGGTTTTATGTTATCAGGAAAGAGCGTTCATCCCTAACACAAGTTCTGCGAACTTAACAGGGGTGTACTTCACCTGTTATTTAAATCTATCTAGTTAATAAAGAATATTTTGATTTTGATTTTTAAACCATGTACAGACTAACACATTAACATTACTGATTTACTAGGTATACATACATATACACATAAAAATGGTTTTCAGTTTACTTTTAAGTATACCTATTATTTAAATTGGTATATTTCAATCTAAAAATATTTTGCATACATTTCGAGCAAACTTGTTTCGAAACAAAATATGATCGTCATTCGTTGTAAAACGTAACGTAACAGACGAAATGACGTCGGCAAAGGTCGTATGTTAATTTAAAAAATGTTTATGGAAATACTTACAAGTAATTGCGCCTTCCCCGCGGGCCACGAAATAAATCCTTCAAGTATAATTCGCTTCTCGCTGAATGTTAGTAGGAGTTTTTGCACCCGGTCGCAGTGTTGCCAACTCTCAAAAATGTATTCCCCTAAAGTCTTCATTAAAAACCCCTAAAATCCCCCATAATGAATTATGAATTGGAATTCTTCCTGGCAACCTGACTTGACGACGAAAAAAAAAAGGTCTTCGGGTGTAGTGCATGACGTTTTTTTTTCTATTTTTTCGTCGTGAGGCATTGATTATATAGACTGGCGGGGAGATTTCCCATTAAAAACACCTATATGTTAAAATTATAAAAACCCCTGAAAATACCCCTAAAAATTTTACACCCCTAAAAAATCCCCATCCTGCTTGAAAATCCCCTAAATTTGGGGGGAAAACCCCTAAGTTGGCATCACTCGTCGTAAAATAATCGCCTAAGTATGAGTCGCACTCGCGTATAAAGGGTTCCGTACCAGTATCGTAGTAAAAAGACATTTTCTGTATGGGAACCCACCTTAAATATTTAATTTATTCTGTTTTTAGTACATATTTGTTGTAATAATGGCAACAGAAATACATCATGTGTGAAACCTTCAACCGTCAATTTAAATGGTTCATGAGGTACAAACTAGCGACAGACCCACTGTCAGTAAGGTCTTTGTAATAGGGTTCCGATTTAACCTTTGGGTCTCGTCAACCCATTATTGTCCCACTGCTGGGCACGGGTTTTCCCTCAGAATGAGAGGGTTTAGGCCATAATCCACCGCGCTGTCCAAGTGTGAATTGGACACCTTTGGGTACCGAACACTAAAAATGGTCATGTATATGAAATAAAGTGCGTGCACGTTCGTTTCATTCATTTTTTATTTGGTAGAAGTAACAAACGAACACGCAATCCACCCGATGGTAAGTGACCATTGCCGCCCATGGACATCTGTTAATAACAGGTGTTCATTATTAAGTCAATCAATATATGCTTTGGTACTCCCAAGGAAAGATGGTCGCCTCATATAAAAGTGAGCCAGCAACCTTCCACCAAACCGCAAGAACTAGAAAGAAGAGTGACAGTAATACCTTCCTGGTCGATCTACACTTGTTGTACTACCTGCTGAATTTTCATAAGGTCATTTCTCAATGACGGATATACCTACGATGGACTACAGATGTGGAGCGGTTACAATACCAGTCCAACACACAGAAGGTACCGGGTTGCATACCCAGTCACACAGTTATCATAGTGATGAGTTTTGATTCTTATTCTTATGTCTAGGGGTTTGTGTATGTCCATGGCATCTTGAATAAAAAAAAACCTAATGAAGGAATGTAGAAAGCGTTAAAAAAAAAGCTAAAACTCAATAATGAGGCGCATTCTTCCCTTTGGGAATAGAATCCTGCCAATATAGTGGTATATTTAAAAAACTTGTGTATATTTATATGGTATATAGTGGTATATTTTGTTGCAAATGCCGTATTTAAATTAATTGGGCGCAGTCAACAGAGCGCGAACTGCTTTCTACAACTTTACAAACGGCCGACGTGGTCCTTGAGTCGTGCGTATTACGATTTTCACTTGATGTACTTAGAAATATGCTTATATAGTGGAGTAACGCGGATCCAGCGATATTATGGAAGAGGAGGGGGCAAGGTGTCCTACCCTGGGGAAGACCAGATAGAAGTTGAGTTTGAAAGACGGAACTGGGCTTTGAATGATAGATGAAATTCGTCTTCCAATAGGGAAGAACCTGTCTTTTAGGTTTAAAGAAAGCAGGTTTTCTCGTTTTTCAATTTTGCCGCCCCCTGAAGTTGACACCTGGACTCTACTACTTTCTTTTAGATTTTGGTGGCGCTGGTCATGGGGTGTTACTGTGGAAAACCATGACGTGTAAAATCATGGTTTCTCTGTCCTTATGCAGTATTTAGGCCCTTACAATAAATCAATAATACTACATTCCATTTACAAACAAATGCGCCTACACGAACGAAGCGTATAATTTGTACCTATATACTTATACTGTTTCGGAAATGTCTAAACTGTAAAAAATAATTAAATCCTTTTTATTGCGTATGTGCTGTGGAATTTATAGTGCGACAGATAAATTAGCGACAGAGCTATGTTAATGTTGCTAAAAGTGGGCGAGAACGCCTTGCGAGGCCTTCACCGCTTACAAGGGGGCGTTAAAGGCATTACAGAAAATTGAGCAAATTTTAATAGAATAGGGGGAATAATTGGATTTTCTTTCGTAGTTTGATGACCCGCGTGGTGGAGCGGTTACCACACCGGTCAGCCGCGCAACGGGTCCAGGGTTCGATTCTCGGACAGACAGGTATCTGAATGATGAGTTTAGATTCCTGTCCTGGGTTTGGGTATCTGTGTATTCGTCTTGTGTGTGTCCATGGTACCCACGACACAGGAGAAAATCCTACTGTGGGGCTATGAGTGTAGAAAAAGTGTAGTATTTTAGACGTTTAAGTCATTTTTTAAACTACAATGATTATTTCGTTCTTCTACCTGGCCTGCCTAATTTACCTGTCAGATTCTTTAAGATATTGGATATGTACTCACAATAAGCGGTTTTTGAATATCTTTTAGCCGATAATTTGACCCAGTTGCATGGATCGTGGTCGCGGCAAACAAAGATAGTAACGCCGTGACCACGATCCACGCGACTGGATCGATAATATATCTGGCACAAAGATATTTTAAGATTTTGGATATGCACAGCTTTAAAAAGAAGAGGTTTATAGGATGAGATAATGTCCTTTTATATTCAACGCACTTATAGGTACGACAATTTTATTATTCGCATATAAATGTATTTATTTGTCCACTCTCCACTCGTCCACAATAATCACGTTGCTCAGTCACTTTCTCGAGAGCTGTGACGCATTTTGACACACTTTGTCACTTTCTCTCGATACTGCTAATCCATAACTACCTCTTGCTGTGTATTAAAATTAAAATATACTTTTGAGTATGGCAAATATAAATTTACAGAACGTTATCATAAATTATAATATATGGATCACTTTAGCATACGATTTTTTAACTAACTCCTTTTCTTATAAAACCCTGACTTTAGCCAATAATGGTGCCAGTTCATTTCTTATAGTATTTTTTTAGACAACTAAGAGATCAAATCCAGAAGAAGGACAACTGAGCTTTCCTAGTAATTTCGTCGTCTACTAATATCAGTTTTACATCCTTTGTTCAATATATGGTTGTCTCTCCCGTCAACCCATTATTGTCTCACTGCTGGGCACGGGTCTTCTCTCGGAATGAGAGAGTTTAGGCCATAGTCCACCGCGCTGGCCAAGTGCGAATTGGTGGACTATGGTTATTGGTGGAATATGGTTGTCTACAAATAATAAATTATATACTAGGCGATTCTTTTTCTCAGTTAGTTTCAATTATCAAACGATCATGCATCCATTTGATGGTAAGTGGTCACGACGGCTCATAGGCATCTGTAGGAAACTTCTTATAAAATAGGCCATATACCTGAACTACATCCTTCCAAGAAAGAAAAGCATTTCTTCCTCCTGTTGATAGCGTGAAGCATCACGTTAAGCAGAAGGTGGTACCTCATTGGCCGAAAAATACTCATCCCTACAAATCCCAATATAAATTTCTTAAATACACGATTGCGCTCAGTTTGCCAGCCGGATCTCCGGTATGGGCCTGTCTATTAATCATGTGAGGCTCAAAAGAGGAGGGAGGGGTCCAAAAAAAATCACGAAATATCACAAGGGGGAGGGGGGGTTAAAAATATATCACGTGTACTTATTTTTTTGGCAAGCGCACAATACTCTACCGAAAAGCGGCGTTACATGTATTTATTTTTAGTCAAACGCGTACAATATATAAAATAAAATTAGATGATACTTATACCAGTTTTTTTTTTTATAAATAAGATTCTTTGCAGGTACGAAAAAATACACGTGATATAGGGGGGAGGGGGAGGGGTAGTCTTAAACCTCACCACTTATCACAAAGGGGGAGGGGGGTCAAAAAATGCTAAAAAAAACATCACGTGATTAATGGATGGCCCCTATGTACTATGTATGTATGTACTCGTATGTATGTATATTTAAGGTTTTGGATTTTAGACTACGGACAAAAACATGAGAAAAAACTAGCTGAGCCTTGAAATTGTTCTGTCACCAATCAGAAGATTTGCTTACGATATTAATTACGAAACACCCAACTTAGTTTTAAAAGGTCTACAGAGAATAATATTTATTTTTTAATTAGCTGTACATAGCAATTATACGAGAAGGTCGAAAGAGACAGAAGATGTGTTAAAAAGAGATGAATAATGCTCGATCGATATCAAGTATGCTTGATTTGTAAGACTAAAGTTGTGACATTTTGTAACGTGATATATAATATATGTTACGTGAAATGGACTTACGCTGGCCGCGGAATAGAGTTACTAATTTTTAGATACCTAATACAGCTTGTAATACGGTAGGATTATTTCAACACTGAATATGACGTCGAGTATGACGCCTCGTAGGCTTGGCTGCAACAATGTTAAATTGTAAAGTAGTTACGCACCTTGGTCTTGTTAAGTTTAGTTTCCACAATAATCTCATTTTTTGTACAAGAAAAAAAAATATTAACTATGAAAATATAACGGATAATATAACGAATAAATGTAATTTAAAATAAGTAGCTATACCTACTTGGCAAAATATTAAGAGATATCTAGAAGAAAATCGATTCCATTCGGAAATTATTTAAAGTGGTCAAAACTTGAGACGAGATGATTTAATAAGCAGATAGCTTTATTTACAAAAAGGCTATCTGCTTATTATACCGAGATACTAATATAGGAAAAGAAGTCAAAATTATTCCACGAGAGCTACCAATCCGTGATCGTCTTAGAATAGGACTTTTGTGATAAGAGTCAATATTTGATAAACTTCATGCTCAATTCCTTCCTTTGATGATGCAAACTGCGACTGCCTACTTACACGGTAATAATAATTGCCATCATGCTTTAAAGCCGATCAGAGCAACAAGTTTGTGGCTAACTCGTTTGTCGAATATCTCTTTGAATGCCGAATGTCGAAAATCTCTTATTGGTGAAGTCCGAATTGCGGATTGAAACAGTGTAATGTCAAAACGTCAACTTTTGAATTAACCATTTTATTAATACTTCTTGTATTTTTGCAGGCCAGAAATGTTCATTATTTGCCTTTTTATGTATAGCCTTAATTATCAATGTTATATAACACAGAAGTCGTATATCATAAAGTTCCCTTGTTTTTTCATCCAGGCATCTAATTAAGCTACCATAGTTACGTCTTTCGAGACGAATTCCGCATATTATCTAATCCTAGTATTTTTATTTTTTTGTGACTACAGATTTAGCGCCTAAATCAATCACAATGAGTTTTACCACATTTACAAATAGAGTACGTAACACCAGTTGCTACCGTATTGCTAAAATAACCGCAAAACATATTATCTTAGTTTTCCGGTCGCGTATTTTAGAACTAGATATTATTAGTACCTACCAGAAAGCTTATACTGTACAAAATGGTTTTTATGAAATGAAATGGATACCTGTAATATAAGACGACATGTTATTAATTAACTTCTGTGTCGCGCTCTATTGACTTTCATGTATACACCCGGGTCTAACTGAATTTATATTTCTATCCATACATACATATAATAAAATTGCAAGTAACGCGTGTTTGTACATCGCATATATGTCCAAAAATAATTTTAGGTATCGAGGATAATAATTGATATTTATAATATAATAAATAATAAAATCAGTATTTGTAGAAACTGTCTAATTTATCAAAAGTTAATTCAGTTTAAAGTGTACATTTCTATAACGTGGATGAAACCGCAGGACAAAGCTAGTTCCTCACAATATACCTATGTACTTAATGTATTATTAAATATTACCAATATGTTCACACACTGCACTTTTGGTAAGCTGCATTTTTATTTTTATCTTTATTCCTTATTATAATATTTATCCTTTGCTTTGGCAATCCACGTGGCAAAACGATTATCATATCGTTCTGACAAATATCTCTCTCGTCAACCCATTATTGCCCCACCGCTGGGCAGGGATCTTCTCTCAAAATGAGAGAGTTTTAGGCTACAGTCCACCGCGCTGGCCAAGAGCGAATTGGTGGACTTCACACACCTCCAAGAACTTTTTTTTGTATGTAGTGGGTGTGTAGGTTTCCTCACGATGTTTTCCTTCACCGAAAAGCAGTGATAATTTCTAATACGCACATAATTTTTATAAAAAATCAGTGTTGCGAGCCTGGTTTGAACCTCGAAACTCCCGATTGACAGGACAGTTCCACCATTAGGCTATCACTACTCGACAGATCAACATTTTTAAGCAGATGATTTTTTATTTATAATCATTGAATATTGTTACTTTTCCATTAAGAGATTACCTATAATGCTATTGTGAATGGTAGTAAATTGCCAAACTGGCAATAATGCAAGCCACGTTTTGTATCGGATGTTAGATTACCAATAAAGGATGCGTGCATTGCAATCAATATGTATGTAGATCGAATGAATGTAGTTACATATCACTGCCTTGGATTCAATCATAACAAAAAACGTTAATTTTATAAGAGAGTCAGAAAAAATAAACATTGTTTATATTTTTATTTATTGAAATTAATATAAACAAAATATTTATATTACATTGCTGCAATGTAGATTAATCGCCAAGTTTTCTAGCCTTTTTTGGATAATAAACTATATTTAACTTAAAAGTAAGAAATTATTAAATCTGTAACCAACATCATGTAAAACAGGTGCTCTATCTGAAGCCTCCAGCTTCCAAAAGCATTACCACCTCTTAACTGATAAACACTCTTTCTACACTTATAGCCCCACAATCACGGACACACACAATACGAATACACAAACACCCAGACCCAGAACATGAATCTAAACTCATCGTTTTGATATCTGTCTGGTCGGGAATCGAACCCATTGCGCGTCAGACCAGTATGGTAACCGCTCCGCCACGCGGGTCGTTCAATCTTACTGATGGTAGATATCACAGATGGTCATCAGGTCATCAGGTATTTTAATCACCTAAACTTAATACCTTGGTGGAACGAAACTGGTTCTACCCTTCAAAATGATGCTTTCTAGAGTCACAGCCTGGCAATGGTATTTTGTATCTTGTTAACAAATAAGTGAATGAGGCATTCAACCATTTGAAGGTCGTATAAAAAAGTTTGTGCGGGTTTCAACTGCGGAAATAAACCGCCACACCTATTTCTGCCATATCACGGTGTCGAGTTTATGATGTTTTCACTCTTTGAAAGCTTCCTTGTATTCGTAGTAGAAGTTTTTATGTTTCAACGATCATTGTTTACGTTTTTGTTGACCATTGCAAAGTGCATGCAAAGTAAAGCTAAAAACGGAAACGTTTCCGTTTTTAGCAATGTATGAGCGGAAATGAGAACATTCGTTTCGAGCAAACTAATAAACTGGTACTAAATGTACTATACTAAGGATACTGCACTCTTTGTCCCTATAGTTCCGGGAATAGGGCTACGGTATCAACTAGCGTAAGAAGTGACGAAAAGGGGCTTCCGGGGTTGTGTGCGGCTAGAGCGGGAATTTGAACCGCCCAGCCAAGCGACCCTGGGAAAGACGACGGCGTGCGACCACAAATGACGCGTTGAAGAACAGGAGGTGTGGTGAGCATATTCGGTTATCAGGGAAGAGTCCGAAAAGAGCATCGCGCTCCGAGGATTCCGGCTGTATTAGATGGTGATTGGAGATCCCGGAGTCCTCCACGCAGCGCTGAAGCCGGCAACTGAGAGAGTTTTAATGCGCTGAAAATCCCATATAACCCCGCGTCGCTCCCGCGTAGGGTACCTTTTAAAGGTACTCGTGAACTAAAAATAAAAAATACAATGCTCTGATTACGAATTAATTGTGATTCCTCTAAAAGATCATTGTTTCTATTTATGACCATCATTTCAAAGTACATTGAAATTTATGGCTGAAAACGAAAAAAAAATGCGCATTGTTAATTCTAATGGGCGTAAACCTAAATAATGTTCGATTTAATAATACTACTTACCCATCGCAAAGGTCGAAATTCGACCGTAATTTAAATTAAAAACCTAAACTTCACAGTCCAAATATTTCTCACGCACGAATATTTCTCAAATTCAAATAAATAATATTAATTTTCAAGTTATTTTGAACGCACCCGTTAAAGTTAAAAAGAGGTCTAATTAACTAAGCTACATTTAAAAGCAAAAGCGGGTATTTGACATAGACATCTGACATTTTTGACGTTGTGTTTTCATATTAAGACATTCAATGTTTTAATTCGTTTATTATATATGTGTTTGTGTCAAATGCGAGGTAGTGTGTGTAATGTGTTCCTAATTGATTTTATGTATTTTTTTTGATTTGACTGAAGTAGCAAACGAGCATGCAGTCCACCTGCTGATAAGTGGTCACTGCCGCTCATGGACATCTGTAACCAACTTCATACAAAACATGGGTTCTATCTAAAGACAAACACAGATGCGTTGCTACTCCCGAGGACTATGATGGTCGTCTCATGTAAAAGTGTGCCGGCAACCACACCCTTCTATCGAAACGCAAGAAATGCTTCACGCTAGAAATAGGTGTGGCGGTGGTACTTCCCCGGTCGAACTACACTGGTTCTACCACCTGCAAATTATTTAGGGGGCGTCGTTTTTAAAGTCGCTAAATATGTATGTATGTATGTTTTATGCATTATTTAAAAAAATAGCATTTCGCAATCCTTCTCTACATAAACTATAACCGTGCGTAATTTCATACTCCTCCGTCTGCGGCAAGTATTTTAAAAACGAATTGCTTCACGTAGTAATATATAGATAATAAACTCATACTAAGACTTAAGTACTAGTTTTGTTCCATATACATAATCAGTGATTTGTCTTTGACACCTTTTGGGAAAAGCCTATCAGGTGATTTTTATAATCACTTACTAACACTGATTGATAGTTGATAGGGGATACTAAAATAGCTGATAGGTAAGTAATGTATTATCTATACAATATTAAAATTAATAATACGTAGATAAAAAGATATCGGAAATGTTGCAAAAAATACGTTTGGCTTTTTATGTTGACTGTACTTGTAGGAACATGAAGGAAAGCAAATATAAATAGATACCTATAGTAAAAATTATTATAAGCACTTTATAACCAAAAATTCATCCCTACAATTTTAGAAAAACTAGGATTTTCATTTTAAATAATCGAATATCATCACCAGAATTAGCTCTTTATTGCTAAAAATCTCAACAAACAGTCGTTTATGATTCGAGATATTTTTTTCGAAACATATGTACAAACAAATCTTCGATCTATGAAACACTTCAAAATTCGATATATTTCAACCCCGTCAACCGCGTCAGATAGTAAGTTGATTTATAAATTACAATACACGCTTTGTACACTCATATTGGATTTTTCTCCTGTGTCGTGGGTGCCATGGACACACGCAAGACGAATACACAAACACCCAGACCCAGAACAGGAATCTAAACTCACCATTCAGATACCTGTCTGAACATTCCCACAATTCCTTGCGAATGCAAATGCGAATGCGAATAATCATTACTATTACATATATTACACATATCCATTACTATTACATTGTAACTTCTTCGGTGAAGGAAAACATCGTGAAGAAACACACACCCGAGAGTTCATTAAAAAAAAGTTCTCGGAGTTGTGTAAAGTCCACCAATTCACACTTGGCCAGCGCGGTGGACTATGGCCTTAACTCTCTCATTCTGAGAGAAGACCCGTGCCCAGTAGGGCACTAATGGGTTGACGAAAAATACGGGAAAAACGAAAACAATATTTGTTTTTAGAAAATATAATAAGTTCGTAATATGGGTATAGGTACAAAATAACATTCTGAGTGATCCAAAACTAAATATCAACTAACCATTTGGTATTCTGGTAGCTAAGTAGAAGGCTGTAGAAATAATTGCACGCGTAATTTACGGGTATGGCTTACGCAGTGAAATAGCACAGACGAATTTGTACACAGACAAGGTTAAATATATTTTTCATATTCAGATATTTTATTGAGAAATAAAATTGTATAAAACGAGAGATACCGTAGTATAATTACCTAATTATTATTACGAGGTTTATTACTCGTATATTCTCCGTAGTTTTTTTTAATTTTTTAACTTGCAGGAAAAATATGTTTCAATATATTATATATTGGATTACATAAAAGTCGCGCAAAATAATTTATAAAAAAATGCATGCAATGAAACAAGGACCTGCATAGCTAAACGGTCATTATAAGCCCGTATCCAGGATTCGACCCCCAGATAGACAACTAATATCTAAAAAATGACAAAGAAAAAATCCTAGTAATGACCTGGATTTTATTAATTATGTATTTGAGACAAACCGTACCCAGTGCTTTCATTCGTATTAAAAATGTACGTATATTAAAATTGTAATACTCGTGCTAATAAAAAAAAAGTCATGAAGGATATAGATTTAATTAAGCTTTGTTAAATACTACAGAGAGAAAAAACACAAAAATATAAACACTTCTATCATAAGCCGATCTCAGTACTCGAAACACGATTTTAATAGTCAAGAATGTGATATCTCTATTCACAATTAACCTGTACATCCGTACATTTCTCTCGCGAGTTCTCGCGGCCTTGCGCTGAACTTGCTCGCTTGCGACATTGACTTAAGCAATACCATTCATACGTTGGAATGTTACGTTTACATTCATCTTGCCAACTAACCGAACGTTTATTTAGGCAGTTATCAACGTCAATAATAGGACAGATTTATCGAAGTTAGATTTTTGATAATAATACGTATCAACATCAACTATTACAATAGGATGGATTTATGGAACTTGACTTGACTATTTATTGATTAGGTCTTTTTTTTGTTTTCGAGGGGGAAACCTTCAAAAGGTCACCGACGCCGTGGGAGCGACGCAGGGTTATGTGGAATTTTTACCGCACTAAAACCCCCCGGTGGCCGTCCTCGCTACTATAAAGAGGACTCCGGGATCTCCAACGGACCGCAGTCGGAATCCTCTCAGCGCGTTGCCATATCGGGCTCCTCCCAGTTGGGCCCACCGCCCCGTCTAGTCTTTACGGCAGTATGCGACCACACAAACCGCTCTTCCCGGGATCGCCTGAACGAACGGTTCGAGCTCCCACTCTAGCCACCGGCAACCCCGGAAGCCCCAATTAGTCGCCTCTTACGACAGGCAGGGGATGCCGTAGCCCTATTCTGATCCCGGAACTACAGGGCGATTGATTAGGTCTAATAAACATTTATCAAGGTAGTAGACATATAGGTTTTCGTTTCGATAGAAGGGTGTGATTGCCGGCACACTTTCACATGAGGCGACCATCATAGTCCTCGGGAGTAGCAACGCATCTGTGATTGACTTCAGATGGAACCCATGTTCTGTATGTAGTTAATTACAGATGTCCATGGGCGGCAGTGACAACTTACCATCAGGTGGACTGTATGCTCGTTTGCTATTTCAGTCAGATGAAAAAAACATGATGTAGGTATTTATGATCACTTCAATCACATCAAAAAACGGAGAGACGAACAGCGGAGTCTCAGTAATAGGGTCCGGTTTTTACCCTTTAGGTATAGAAAAAGGCCACATCCATCCATCCATCCACCACAGTCCACCTGGTCGGGGGCGCACTCCTTTTGCCCAGACGTGGTCTCCATTTGAGGACTCTTCTACCACACCGGTTGTCTGTCCTATAAACGATGTGGCCTGCCTATTGCCACTTCAGCCTACTTATTAAAGCTATTATCGGTCACATACATACAGACATCAATATCCAAACATACTTATATACGCTCCAAAAACTTACATTCCTTCTAACGCACTCGGATTAAAGTAAAATAAAATAATAAAAAGATCGAAGTGTGATTAAATATCTATCCTTGATTTAAACGTTTCTAAATTAAAATTATTTCTTTTTGGTAGTAGATAAAAGATAAATAAGATAAGGATAATTAAGTCACGACACAAAATATATGTTTTATACTATCTATTAATTTTTGTTTTAAAATAAACCGTTTTATATTTTTAAGTACGTGTATATGTATTTTATGTTGTGTTACATACAAGATGTTTACGAATTTTTAAAGCTTAATACTTATTTTAAATCTAAATTATATGTACATTTATTTTTTAATCTATATAAAAACGAGTTCACCCGGCGAACTTTGTTCCGCCTAAAAGCCAAAAAACTAAAAATTAACAGTGTTTCTCCACTATATTATTTATATATATATGATACATAAAAACCTCTCTCCTGAATCACTCTATCTATTAAAAAAATGCATTTAAATCCTTAGCGTAGTTTTAAAGATCTAAGCATACATAGCAGGATGCGACTTTGTTTTATACTATGTAATGATTATACTGCAATACTTGGCAAAGTTTTATTTTCATAATAAATAAGGCTTAGTCCGGTTAGACCACCATTTTACTCTGCAAAGGAGACGCCAAATCCTACGTAAAGATTACCTAATATAGTAGGTATCTACTTTAGGGTAATAATGCTATTCAGACCCTAACACACCTGTTTTGCACAAGATGACAGTCATCAAAATGTACTTATGTGGAATCTTCTGACATAAAATTATTATTAGAAACATTTTTTGTAAAGGCAAAATATTGAAGTGGACTAAAGATATTTTATGCTAAAACAATCAAATAATAATAATAAAGCTTTCTTCACTCATAGCCCTACAGTGAGTTCCGGGATCAGAATACGGCTACGGCATCCCCTGCCTGTCGTAAGAGGCGACTAAAAGGGCTTCCGGGGTTGCAGACGGCTAGAGCTCGAACCGTTCGGTCAGGCAATCCCGGGAAGGACGGCGGTATGTGTGGTCGCATACCGTCGTAAAGACTAGACGGAGCGGTGGGTCCAGCCGCTCATCTGGGAGGAGCCCGATGGGGCAACGCGCTCGGAGGGGATTCCGGTTGAAGTCGTTTCAAGATCCCGGAGTCCTCCTTTTCAGCGCCGAGGATGGCCACCGGGGGGGTTTTAGTGCGGTAAAAATCCCACATAACCCTGCGTCGCTCCCACGGCGTCGGGTACCTTTTGAAAGTTTCCCCCTCGAAAACAAAAAAAAAAGCCCTACAGTAGGATGTTTCCAGTTTCGTGAAACGCGCTAAGACAAACACAGAAACAACTAGACCAAAAACCTAAATTTGTCATTCATTGCCCTTATAATGATAATAATCTTTATTTACAAGAACACAGTAATTACATTGATATTATATAAATTGTATAGCTTAGTGTGTCCTGCCTATAGAAGGCATGCAAAATATAAAATTCCTTATCGTCAATTTCCAGTTTTAGTGTGCGAGTGCTTAGTGCGAGTTTATTACGTAGATACGCAATAACAATATTGTTAACTAGTTTTCACTCATACAATTTACATTTCACGTTTATGTTTTCCTTTTTGGGCATACCTTGCATTTTTTTAGAATTATGGGTAAAAACTTAAACAATGATTGCTTTGTGGGAACGTACTAACTATACAGAAATCTGTCTGACCGGGGAATGAAGCCAGATCCCACTGCGTGTCATACCGGAGTTATGACCACTCTGTCTCGCAGACTGTCAAACAAATGATCGGGCAATCGCCCGATGATAAAAAGCGGTCTACTTCGAGTTTCTAATGCGAGTAAACTCCAGTCGTGCGTCGGAGCTGACACACACATTCTTTTTTTGTTCTCGAGAGAGAAACCTTCAAAAGGTACCCGATGCCGTGGGAACATTCTTATGTATAATATTAATAAGACTACATATGTATATTGAAACCTACTTACAAATCACTGTAGATTCGGCTGCGGAAATTTATTCAATTAAGGCTTTTTATTTATTTCATCTGTATTGGTATTTATTTAATTATACGATATAATGGACGGACTACAAGTTTGTCAGCATTCTCTACCAATGTACCATAAGTACATGTTTATACTTACGAAAGGTTGTATTTCATATATAGCTTTGCATGAACACGACCCACACACGCTTTACACACACACGCTTTCTACAGTCATAACCCCACACTAGGATTTTTTCCTGTGTCGTGGGTACCATGGACACACACAAGACGGATAGACAAACACCCAGACCCAGAACATGAATCTAAACTCATCATTCAGATACCTGACTGGCCGGGAATCGAACCCGGAACCCATCGTGCGTCAGACCGGTATGGTAACCGCTGCGCCATGCGGGTCGTCACGACCCAAAGACGCAAATTTTATATAAGAGCGTAGTAAACATTAAACAATGCATTTCGTTATTGTCTTTTTATTGAATTAACTTAATATAATGAAAACACATCAAAAGATAGACCACGGCATAGTTGCCGCACCAAATTTTGAATTCTTGATTTTTTTTGAGAAAACATTAAACAAGCACAAGATATGGAACCTAAAAAAGAAAAATGTGCTAGACGTAGGGTAGATAGGTTAATCTATCACTAGTGCTTGTCAAGGGTTTCTCCCCGCCACCGCAGTTTCGCCGTGACCACGATCCATGCAACTGGGTCGAAATATCGGCAAAAAGAATTCGAAAATGATTCAAAAACCGCATATCGTGAGTACCCGTTAAGTATTAAAAGGGTAATGTTGTTCGACAGTATATAAATATGTTTTATGTTACATACACATACTAACTTATTAGCACACTCTACAGTGCAAAATACATTGTTTCGTAACGTATGACCTATTGGAAATGTCTTAGCAAAGCGAAATAGACTATTTAATTTTTATCAGAACCTCTGCAAAATAAAAAAGAAAGAAAAATGTATTTTTTTTTATTATTGTAACAGTTTTTTTCAAGTTTTCATTTGATACCAATATTTACGAAATGAAAACTTTATTGACAAGTTTTATAAAATACATATATATAGGTAAATATTGCATAATTTATATGCAATATTTACCTATATATATTATGTACAAAACTTGAGTACTTGAGAACATACAAAAAAACACTTTTAGTTTTCAGTTTAAGCAGCCTTTTTTGTTTTTATAATAATTTATTTTTAACGTAGTACTGTAACAATAGATTTTTTTTAATATTACATGTCATTTTTTTTAATATTAGTCAAGGTCATCAGGAAACTATCTAAAATTGCAAAATTGCTGTAATCGCGAATAAAAATCGTACTTCGTTGTCACGTTCGAAAAAATAACATTAAAACAGACAAGGAAACAAGTTCCAAGTTGATAACAATTGATTAAATGCACAACAGAATGGAGTCAATTTACTTTTAACAATGCTGAACAAATAAATTATATTGAAGTATATATTTCTGTTTTAAGACCTCATGGGCATTTTACAAGTTACATATTGAAGGGAGAATAAAATGGTCACTGCATGGAATTTATATTAAAAAAAATAATAAATAACCAACTTGTATTCTCATTTTAGGAACTTATAATCTGATTGTATTATTTTTAGCAAACGACCATGCAGTCCACCTGATGGTAAGTGGTCACTGCCGCCCATGCACATCTGTAATCAACTATAATCTATCTGAAGTTGATCACAGATGCGTTGCTACTTCCGAGGACTATGATGGTCGCCTCATGTGAAAGCGCTTCACGCTAAAAATATGTAGGTGTGGCGGTGGTAGTTCCCCGGTCGAACTACACCGGTTCTACCACCTGCAAATTATTTAGGGGGCGTCCTTTTGTACCACAAAATCGTATTTTTTTAAAGTCGCTAATTAGCTATTATTATTTCAAAGTATTTATCGTATGTAGATCCATTTGTTAAGATCTTGAGTTCGGCGCCCTTCGTTTTTATTGTGCGTTATATAGAAAACAAATAGTTACCTTACTGTAATTTTTAAAAACTTAGACAACTTTTACCCTACACTTATCCTGAGCGTTGATATATAATTATCTCTCCACAAGGAAGAGTGGGAGGGAGCTACATACAGAAATTTAGAAAAAAATCTTTTTAAAATACCACTAGCTCCGTATCTGCTTTAATTTCAGTGGGTTTGTACCATGTCAGATTTGTTTAAGCGTGAATTATGTACGTCAGTCAAACATCCTCCTCCTTCGTAAGTAGGTACACGTGTTTATCGTTGACCCATTATTGTATGGTACAATAATGGGCCGACAATAAATGATAATATCATGGGCTAAGCATGGGTCTTTGCACCCATTACTTCTCTTAAAAGGACTTTAAAGGTAACATAACTTGCAAAGTGGTTGGTTTTTATGGAGGTGTATCATAAATAGGTACTTACATTAAATTAGCAACTGAAATAGAATGCCTCTTGTCATTATCTCAGCCTTATTAAGCTTGTTAAGGTCGTGTCTTAAAATAAGGGTTATGTTCCGATCTGATGGTAGCGTAAGAAAAAAAACTGTCAATTTTTAAGTCCCTGTGCAAAATAAAGAAAATTCATTTAATTTCCAAGTAGTGAGACAAAGACGTACTCTTCATCTATCCTACCTTAATCGAGCTGATATCAATCATTTTATTTCCAGGACAAGCACACAGGCGACTCGAAGTCAGCCCACGAGTCCAGGGACGGCGGGGTGGTGCGAGGCTTCTACTCCTTCATGGACGCAGACGGCAAGCAACGCACCGTGCGCTACACTGCGGACGACAAGCAGGGCTTCCGAGCCACGGTGCAAAGGACAGACACACAATAGACCATGCAACTATATTTAGGCTACAGTTATAGTATTAATGCCTAAGAGCGCTTGTACATTTGCAAACACGGTTACCGGTGCGGTAATAAATGTACTCGGTCCGCTATGTCCGGTAATAATTCTTTTATAATTTATAACATTGCAAGTACGTTTCTTTTACATATTCAACGCATTGTGGGTACCACAAATATCCTAATAAAATAGATAAATAGATAAATAAATAAATAAATACCTTAAAATAGAACAGAAATCTAAATGTACATTTAGCTTAACTTTAATAGAAGCATATCTGCACGATTTCGTGGATTATCGAATTACTGGGCATCATTGCCATCGTGAATGTCACTACAGTTATATTTTTCAAATTATAATCTTACTTGATACTCGAAAACTAAATAATTAAGGCGCCTGCACGTATACCGTGTTGTACTCGATTTTTAGATACAGTGTAATGTTAGTTTCAGAGGTATAAATTACTGGACAGTTATTTATACCTCTGAAATATGATGGTCACGCAAAGAATATAGTCAACGCTATTAATATCTAATGTATGTAGAATATTAGATAACCATGTTACAATAACTTAACATGTTAACAAGGATCCGGTTAAGGCATGAAGAAAATGTAAATGTACAAGCGCTTCAATCAGGTTCATCTCACACCTTTGGAGATGGCATATGATTCTGAGACTTTTAGTCAGAGCTCGGAATTATTCCTTCTATCTATTTTTCTGCTATGGTCGAATTCTTCTGAATCACCAGTTAACGATTCTGGCGAAGTCGTAAGCAGTGCAATATCACTAAATAATTATAAACAAATATAAAAAAAGCTATTGAAAAATTACTCATTTGTCTCATTGTAATAAAATTGATTTTCATGTGTCGATGGTAATTTAAAGCACATCTTGTGCGTCTGATTATAAAAATGTTCTACCTAAAGATTGTTTATAAATGCCTCTACGTACCTGCTCAAAAACCGACTAAAAGTAGCCACATTTTTTATTACACTATTATTTCAACCTTATTTAACTTTATAGAATAAGTAAATGTAATTAATTTTGTGATTTCCGAATGCACACGATTTGATAAAACAAGGTCAGTCTAATGATCTTTATCAAATAATATTGCGAAAATATGTCTTCTATAGGTACCTGAAGTACCTTTGTGTCTAGATAATACTTGATCGTTATGTATGGTTTTATTAAACTGATAATAAGGATTACTATTATATATTTCTATTTCGCTGTTAAAAATTGTTACTTTATAATGTATGTATTTCCGTGCTAGACCTCTTTTTATTCGGGATTAAACACGAGCACACCTATATCAGCCTAAAAACAATCGTATTAAGTTATTACATCGTAAACTTTAGCATGTAATTCTCCTTAGTTCCCAGGCTTAACTCTCTCTCGCAGTTCCCTCTTTCGTCTCAGTTCTGTGCGCCTGACAAGCACTAGGTAATATCAACCCATTATTGTCCCACTGATGGGCACGGGTCTTCTCTCAGAATGAACGAGTTTAGCTCACCGCGCTGGCCAAGTGCGAATTGGTGGACAAGAACTAGGCAACCTTCAATTATGGTTAGGATCTTTCCTAAATCAGTGATTTCTGGATGTCCGAAAGTAGTAATTTATTCTGGATGTACATACTATACTATGCACACGTTTTTCGATGATCCCATCCATAACATTCTTCCCATCTCTAATTCTCTATCTATAAGTGCCAGCAAAATCTTAGAGTCACGTATGACTCTCCGACGATTAGAATTGATGTAAATCACAATTATATTCAAATATCATCTTTTCAACAGACTCTTGAAGTCCACTGCTGGACATAAGCCACCCCTAATAGACCCCACACCTACCGTTCCAGTACCTTCTGTACCCTTAGTATGAGTTTGTTAAACTTTCTTAAAACAATCCTTGTACCTACGTTGGATAAGTAAATAAAAATGATCAGCTAACTTGGTCGAGAAGCGAACTGTGCTCCCTTTCATCAAATAAAACCATAATAATAATAAAGAAACTTAATAACTTATTATTATAATTTAGCCTGTAAATCATTAATTAAAACCGGATATGTAACACTTCTTACGTTTGATAAATACTTCATTTATATCTTATAACCAACATTTTTTATTCTATGTTACATAAATAATTAAATATATTGTAAGAATACGTATAATACGATATTTTAAAGGAATGTGAATGATTTTTCTGTACATATGATAAAACCTTGTATAGCTGTATTAAATTAAACATTTATACTTATTCATATATAATTGGTATTTTTATTTCTCTTACACAATTTACACATACTTACCTACTTACGCACTATAGAAACAAAGAAACGTGTTGTTAATATTATGACGTAGATATGGGCGTAATTTCCGTAGATTAAAATATTATTTATCATATTTTATAAATAGGATACTAAAACAAAAAAGCAATCCTCATATAATGGATTTTAAAAAATAAATAAGTTTAACAAGGAAAGGTTGTCAAACCTTAAAGTCTACTTGCTTCAATATTATCTACATATAATGTAAGAATTATAAGAAATTCATCTCTAACTGTTCGGCATATTGAATATGTTACCTCCCAAGACATTATGTCAAGCAAATTTCTTGACACCTTTAGGGCCGGCGCACATATGACGGAGCGCAGCGCAGCGCAGCGCATGCCCGCGAAATTTTCTTAACGAATCACACACTAGCCGAAATTCGCGCTAATTACTGGGAGAATGCGCGCGGATGCGCGCGCGGTCGCGCTCCCGCGCTACCTTTCGCATGTGGTCGCTTCCATGCCCCTCAGAAATAAATTGCTGTTATTTAATTTTGGATATTATTTCTAAAGGGACAATGACGATAATAGTTTGACAGCAAAAAATGCGCTGCGCTGCGCTCCGTCATATGAGTGCCGGCCCTTACAGGTCTATAAGCTCATCACTTACACAATAATAGTAGAAATTGTAAAATTTAAATATGCATTTGATTACTATACCTACTGATTCAAAGTTGCAAATTGGCAAGTTTATGGTTCGTCCTGGGTAGTACCACCACTTTACCTGTTTCCAGCTTAAAGCAGTTCTTTTGTTTCCATACGACCATCATCTCATCAAGTGAAACAACGACTTCAGATATAACACCTTTTTGACATGAAATTGCTTGCTAATGATCATGGGCGGTACAAACCACTTACAATCCATCAATTCAAATCAATTTTCGACAAGGGAAGTACCACAAGGTGGTAGAACCAGTGTAGTTCGACCGGGGAAGTACCACCGCCATGCCTATTTCTAGCGTGAAGCATTTCTTGCGTTTCGATAGAAGGGTGTGGTTGCCGGCACACTTTCACACGAGGCGACCATCATAGTCCTCGGGAGTAGCAACGCATCTGTGATTGACTTCAATCGGAACCCATGTTCTGTATGAATTTGATTACAGATGTCCATGGGCGGCAGTGACCACTTACCATCAGGTGGACTGCATGCTCGTTTGCTACTTCAGTCAGAAAAAAAAACAAAAATCAAATAGACTAGAAGCTCACGCCAACTCATAAAAAAACTGATTTGTTCAAAGTTGATACATTACCGAACTCTTTTTTGAACGTCAAAGAACAATTCCATATAGAAAGTTATTCACGCGTTTATGCAAATCAAGTTACGACTGGCCTGGTTTTGATGTATTTTGGTGAAGTAATAGACTTGACCCACATAACGTCAGCCAGCAGATTAGCAGATATGAAAAATAATGAGAATTAAATATAAAAGTTACATCATTAAGGGTGCAGGAAGTTGCTACAAGGTCGGATACTAAAATGCCTAGTATAGCTTGAAAAAAATTAAGTGTTAATCGTTAAGTGTTAATCTATTTTAAGACAAAAAACAAACAAGTACAATCAATTTGGGTAACATTGAACAGCGGTGTAACTTTGAACAAAGTCGTGAAAAAAATATATTAATTTATTACATGGAAACTTCTTGTTGTTTCAATATCGTACCTGCGTAAAATGGTTTGCCAAAATGTTGTAATAGCAATGAAAGCAAAAAAAGGTACCTGTCAATGACATAATTTTAAAAAATACCACCTTTTCCGTAGTGAAGTTGTTGCAAGTGTTTAATGCTTCATTTTGAAATAGCAATTATAATATAAAACTTACCGTAAACAGGTGTGTTTTGGTGTTTATCTTTAAAATGTATATTGTATATTATTATTTTGAAACTGTACTATCCGTATCCCATGTTGAATATTGCGTAAAACTGTTAAACTTTTGACGACGTCGAAATTGGATGTTATATGGGTAACTTTGAACGGTTCAAAGTTACCTGTATCATAAATAAATATTTCTTTCGGAGGCTCAGTGTCGCTCAGCGTGCTATGGAGAGGGTTATGCTCGGAATTTCGCTACGAGACATGATTCGCAACGATGAAATCCGTAGACGAACGAAGCTTACCGACATAGCTCTCAAAATTAGCAGGCTGAAGTGGCAATGGGCCGCCACATCGCTCGTAGGACCGATAACCGATGGGGAAGAAAGGTCCTCGAGTGGCGACCATGTTTAGGCAAAAGGAGTACCGGTCGCCCCCCTACCAGATGGACCGGTGACCTGAAGAAGACAGCGGGAAACCGTTGGATTCAGAGGACACAGGACCGGTTGGAGTGCCGCCATTTAGGGGAGGCCTATGTTATGTCCATGTTCCGTCCATCCTTTTTTTTTTTGTTTTCGAGGGGGAAACCTTCCAAAGGTACCCGATGTTCCGTCCATCCTATGGATGGATGGAATAAATAATCAAAAAAAAAACTAGTATCTTATTTTACCACCAAATTGATCGACCTTGATTCATATGGCAAGACCAAGTTGTCTATTGTATTTATATATCAAAATAAATGTATTTTTTATAGACTTGGTTTTAATTAACAAAAATATGTTATTTAATTTTACCCAGACCTTAAAATATTCGATTAATGACGGATTTTATATGCTCAAAAAATTATATTCAAAGTTACCCAAAACTAAGGATAACTTTGAATTTGAGTTTTAGGGCTAATTGTGGATTGTTTAATTGTTTTCCTCGTAAATTTATTGTGTTAGATTAATAAACCAGCTAAAAAGGACACTATTCATTTAGTAAAAACAAGGTGCAATAAATATAAAACAGATTATAATATCACAAATATTGTAAAAAATGTTCAATGTTACCCAAATCGAGGTTAATATACTTGTTTATTTTTTGTCTTAAAGTAGATACCCTTTAAGCGTTAATGTCTATTCATTTAAACTTTATTAACTTTATATAGCAGGTATAGGTAGAAAATAGGTACTTGAAGCATTCATGACGTGTGGCGCAGCGGTTACCAGACCGGTCTGACGCGCAATGAGTTCCGGGTTCGATTCCCGGCCATACAGGTATCTGAATGATGAGTTTAGATTTCTGTTCTAGGTCTGGGTGTTTGTGTACTCATCTTGTATGTGTCCATGTTACCCACGACACAGGAGAAAACAACTGTAGGGCTATGAGTGTAGAAAGCGTGAAGCGTGATTCTCCGTCAGCTAATTTTAGAGGCAGAAATAATAAAGACGGTAAAACTGATTATCACGACTATCTTCATAATATTTTCCGTAATTTCTATATCAAGTTATTAAAAATAGGCAGTAGTAACTGCCACCCATGATCATTTCTAAGGACGGTCAACTTACACGTGTGTACATCGTTACTGCCCATGAAGACATTAGTTTGAAGTGCATCCAACACTCGAAACCTAAAAACATATACCTATAAAGAAATAAATGAAATAAGAAATTTAAGATTACTAAGTCATTCACGCGTTTTCCACCGTTTCGGTTACGACTACCACGTTAATGTGTTAATCCACAATTCGCACTTAGCCAGTGCTGTAGACTATGTCCTAAACTCTCTCATTCTGAGAGAGAACCCGGGCCCAGCAGTGGGACAGTAATAGGTTGACGAGAGAGTGTTAAGAGAGAGTCTAGGTCACAAACTGTGTGTGTGTCAAATTTCAGTGAACTTCGATCGGTAGTTGTTGCTCAAAAATCCACAAAGACAAAAATCCTCACAAACTTTTACATTAGTAAGATTTCCTATCTTAAGAATCGATGCAATGACGTCCATAGAAATAATATGGAACCATATGTAAATTTAACACAACGAAGATGAAAACAACATTCATACCATTTCATACGAAAACATACAAAACCATAAACAAAAATATATATATATTTGCAGTCGTCAACCCATTATTGTCCCACAGCTGGGCACGGGTCTACTCTCGGAATGAGAGAGTTTTAGGCCGCAGCCCACCGCGCTGGCCAAGAGCGGATTGGTGGACTTCACACACCTCCGAGAATTTTTTTTTAAAGAACTCTCGGGTGTGTAGATTTCCTCACGATATTTTCCTTCACCGAAAAGCAGTGATAATTAATTTCTAATACGCACATGAATCAGTGGTGCGTGCCTGGGTTTGGACCTCGGACCTCCCGATTGAGAGGGCAAGTTTCAACAATTAGGCTATCACTGCTTCTAAGGCTTTGTAGTAGTGGTCAGTTTTGCTAAAAAATAACTTTATAATAATTTATTGCTATCTAGGTATGTTGAAACAGAAATATAATAAGTAACAAGAGGATGTAATTTAATTAATTGAAATGAAAATGAGAGCTAGATACGTAAATAAGACTGTTGCTTAAGAACATTAAATAATAAAAAGGATTGGGTAAAAAAATATTATGAGGGCACTTGTTTGACTTTATTTTGATATTGACTACCTACATGCAGATTTATTTTATAGAATTTCTTTTAAAGACATTCCACGCTACGGCTAGAGTCGATACCTATCTATATTTCCCATACGGTATTTTAAAGGTGGATCAGGTTTTGCTTTTTTTATATGACTGATGTAGCAAACGAGCAAGCAGTCCACCTGATAGTAAGTGGTCACTACCGCCCATGCACATTTGTAGCTTAATATAGAACATGAGTTCTATCTGAAGTCAATCTCAGATGCGTTGCTACTTCCGAAGACTATGATGGTCGCCTCATGTGAAAGTGTGCCGGCAACCACACCCTTCCATCGAAACGCAAGAAATGCTTCACGCTAGACACGTCTAGGTGTTAAAAAAAGAAAAGGTGTTAAACGCTCTAATGCGGATTGGTAGTAAAAAATATTATATTTTAGTGGCCAGTCCGTGTTAGATGTATCGAAATTAGTAGTGGAAGAATCTCAGATCAAGTCATATAAAAATACTTAGTTATCTATTTCGTTTATTCTGAAAACTTGCGTCCTAGTCAAGTAAACAGGTCGACGACATTTAGGTCGTTTAATCTAAATCGAAACAAGTATAACGTACCTGTAAATATTTTAATTGATACAGAAACATCCTTTGTTTATAAACTAACATATATTAATTGTTAGTAACTTTGCATGCTCGAGTTATAGTTCCAGGTAAAGTATCAATATAAACGAGTTCTTTAGAATCTTTTAGTAACACTAAACATAAGTAAGTACAAAGCAAAATTAGTAGAGTAAGTAAGTTTTGTAGAGTTAGGGCAGTATTAAAATCAGCTTTGCGCGCTGAAACTCGCGCCTGAAATTTAATTATTAGTGATAGATGTATAAGGCCAAATTTACTTATACAAGGCGTTCCAACCAAAATTTTCTACGTTGCCAATGTATAAAAATATAGAGTCGTCTACATTAAAAATTTTGACGGGTTTTCCATTTCCCAAGGAAGCGAATGAGCTTAAATGATGTTTTCAGTTTCCAATTACAAAAGAGAATTAGGTAAGGTGGTTTCTGACAATTCTGACCACTCTTTACTTAGATGATTTCAATTTAAAAGTATTGTCGTTTTAATCAATTTTAAAGAATTCTCGTTCGCCGTTGTTTTGTATGTATTGTAATTTTTCAATTCATCATCCCTTTGAGGTCCACAGCTAAACATAAGCCTGACCTGACAGGGCTTTAGGCTAATAGTATCCGCGCCTAGTATTTTTAGTTGCATCTTACGATATCTACGGAAAGAGAGAATAGTGCTATTGAAAACTAACACTGTACGGCGACGCCCTGTAATTTTTTTTTTTTTTTTTTTTTTTTTTTTTTTTTTTTTTTTTTTTTTTTTTTTTTTTTTTTTTTTTTTTCAGCTACGCCTCCACAGACATATCGTCCGTGCCCTTTGTTAGCATGGTTTTATTTTTGTCTTTACGTAATTTTTACAGCTCCACTATGAGCCTTCGCCGTCGACATCGCCCACAACTAGGTAACAGTGTAAGCTGGGTCCCAGCTGTGTGTGGTGGCGGCAGCGGCGGCTTTACAGAAAACCTTATCTATGCTTACTATATAGGACATTTATGGCAGTCTTCTCTCTCTCCCAATGTTGAGCCGTTGCTGTCTTGACGTGGCGTGCGATACACTATAATTGTATACCTTTTAGTCCTTTGCGGAGGCCATTTCGAGCTTGCGGTTTGTGGCCTTGTCTATGAGCTTCGAGTCCCCGCTACGGATGGCCATTGAGATGTTATAATCCTCCAGTCTTTCGTCAGTGGCGTTCATAGCTCTTGAAATGAACTGAGCTATGGCGTCATTGCTGCAGTCGGTGTAATATGTGCAGCTGATGGTATGGCGCGACACTGCCACTACTGCATGGGGAACACTGTCGTGCAGTTGTAGATGATTTGTGGTAGTTCGCACAATCACCACCGTCTCGTACGTTTGTCCCTGTGCTTCGTGTATGGTAAGGATATGTGAACCCTTTCCACTCCCGAAGCCCTCTTTCTTCAGACTCTCTTTTTCGACTTGAGTGTGCACCAAGTAGAGAGTCTTCTCGAGGGCCTTTGGGATCTGCGCATCCATGTACCGCTTCAGCTTCAGGGATCTTATACGTGACGTGGACGAGTATATGCCGCTGTAGACCTCGCTTAGGGCGTATGCTACGTCCAATGGGTTCCTGTGCGTGCACAACAGTTCTTGGCTAATTCCGGTTATATGGTTTGGGCGGCAGTATCGTAACTCGAAGAGGTTGTTACGCTCGATGTACGGCAGTTGGTTAATGTCTCCGATGAGCATCACTTCCGTCGCTCCGGTCAGCCTTATCGCCATCACAATGGCCCCGAAATGGTTCATTAGTGCCTCATCGACTAAAAGCCGTTTACAGCTACCTTTTGAACCATTTACTAGTACTGAGGCCAGTGTGCGCACTTTTGCTGTGGCGAGCCTTCCGGACTTACCGGTGCGGTGAGTGAGTCTCGTACGGAGATCTTTTGCTGCCTCCGTTGTGGTGGTGATGATGATGTCTTCATTCTCCTGAAATTGATTCACTATCCATGTTGATTTTCCGCAGCCTGGGACCCCATTGATCCATGAGAATTTGGGTATTTCCCATGAGTCTAGTGCGAAGAGGCCGCCGCACTCACCAGATAAGCTTTCCGCCATAGCTAGGATTTTATCGTCTAGCATTATCCTGGTGCAACGGGCTATCACGACTAAGGGGTCATCCGTTGGGGTACAGAATTTCTCCCGGCCTAACCGCTCGCTCTCTACTTCGTCTTTTGCAACGAATCCTCTGGTTGCACTATAGGCTGCCATATGACTCCCAGTTTCCACGCCTGCAATCGTCTGAGAGGTTTCGTTATTATATATGGCAGCTTCTGCTTTCTCGAGTCTCTCCCTCAGTAGCTTCAGGTCTTTCTGGAGGAAGGATTGCATGATGTTATGGCACGTCCTTTTATTGTCCTCCTTCGTCGCTACTGTCAGTGCCTTGAACTCGAGAAATGCGTTTATGTAGTGATCCAGAGGGATCCTCGCTTCACGAAGAGTTGGCGGGTCGACCAGGCCCTTGTCGGCTTTAGTCAAAGCGGTTCTTGGCTGTAGTGAATCCTTTTCAGGAGCTTTTGTCTGTGTCAGTTGTGTGTCCAGCTTGTGTGACTGATGTTTTTTGCCTGGGATTTGTTGAGAGGCGGCTTTGAACGTCTTCATTATCGTTGACAGCATTCCCTTCTTTATGCTTTTCTCAGCTTGCTTCTGATCTGCAGGTCTTTCAGCTGATCTTTTCTGCTGAAGTCTTTCCGATCCGCTGAATTCTTCAGGGCTTGCTATGGGGTGTCCCCATCGGTCTTCGGGGTTTCGGGAGGAGGATGGGCCTGCGTTATGTGGTTTTAGAAAACTGAGATTTTCTCCCCTGTCTTCATATACCACTACCTCATGTTTTCCAGACGCTTTGAGGCTTCCTGTGTAGTCCTCCGCCCTTCCCTTCATGTGCCCCACCACCATAGCGTCCAGGCTTATTATCCTCGGTGTTACTGTGGGATCCTGGCCTGGTTGTCCTAGATTCAGCAGTACTGCACACACTTGGGCGAACTGGGTCTCTTCGTCGCTCCCTTCAAACAGTGCTATAATTTTGTTTCTCGTTCGCACTATTTTGCAGCGTTTGCCTGCTACCGAAATTTCGGACAGCGCGTTGTACGTGGTGCGCTTCATTGTAGCTCTGAAGGTGCTGCCATTCAGCAGAGTTGCTAGGCCAGGTGAAATGCCTATTCTGCCAGAGCACTTTGTGTTGCAGAAGCTTATGCCGAGGCGCTCTTCGTTGTTGTCCATGAAAAGGGCCACTCCCCGGATTCTCAGTTTTGGCTCCCCTCGTTCTGCTTCTTGCAGCAAGTTGTTAAATGCTGTTAGTGTGTTATCCAGGGGGTTTTGGTGCGGGGTGTGGTCCTCGTTTGTTTGGAGCGTGATGGTAGGCGTTCTTGGGGGAATTATTGCTGTCTGCGATAATGTAGAGTTTCTTTTGGCTACTATCCGGAAGATGGAGTCCAAATAGTTAAGGAAGTGTGCCCTCTTTTCTTCGTCCTCAAGGATTTTTGTCAGTTTTGGTTTTTCTATTTTGGCACCGATTTTGACCTCCGTCTCCATTCGGATCGACAGGAATCTGGGGCATTCCAAGATCACATGCCAGACTGTCTCGCTGATGTTGGAGTCGCATTCGCATCCCGGGCTGTCTTTCAACTTAAACCGGTGTAAATACTCTCCCATTCCTCCGTGTCCCGTCAAAGCTTGCACTTGTACCGGTGTCAGTTTGGTCTTCCTGATGATCGGGTAGGCCTTGCCCACGTCCGGGAAGAAGGTCTTCGTTACTGACCCGGTGCTCGAGGTGGTGTAGCGATCTTGCCATTTGCGGATCGACTCCTCTCTGATTTTTCTTTTGACGAATGACAACGGAATCTCTGCGTAGTCTGGGGTGGTGGGTGTGTTCTTGGCAGCTGATTTCGCTAGCTCATCTGCCCGTTCGTTTCCAGCGGTTCCGATGTGGGCTCTGATCCAGAATAGCTGAACGTGTCTTCCTTCTCTTCTTAACCCTCTGATGTTTTCTTTAATCGCCTTTGTCAGAGGGTGGGATGGTCTTGGGTTATCGAGCAGTTCGAGCGAGGATCTTGAGTCGCTCATTATGTTTACATTTTTGTTTCTGCTCGATCTCGCTTGTTCCACAGCCTTGTGTAGTGCGAAAAGTTCGGCTTGGAATACTGTACAGGAAGGATCTAGACTATAGGTCGAAAAACTGGTTTCCCGTCCGTCCTCCCACCATGTTAGGGCAGCACCTGTCTTTCCCTCTATTTTGCTGCCGTCGGTGTAGATGTGCGGTCCGACGATATGGTGGGCGGTTAGGGTCCCGTGGTCTACATTCTCCAGCACTCTGTATTTGGTCGTTGTAAGTGCGGAGGGGTGAGGTAGGTCTACGTATCTCACCGTCTGCTCCAGTTTTCTTCCGGGTGGTAAATAGTCTATAGACACGTTCTTCTTGGCCTTGTACAGGCTAGCTGATTCTTGGATCCGGAGGTCAAGTGGGAGTAGCCCAGATAGGACGAGTGCGGCAGTTAGTGACACCGTTCTGTATGCCTTGCAGGCCTTTTGGGCGAAGCCCCGTTGCAGTGCCTCCAACTGTCTCTTGTTTATTTGAAGGTCTGTCGCCTGAGACCATACGCTTGAGGCATACGTCACTATGGGTTCTACTACCGCTATATAAATTGTTCGTACTATTTCGGTGTTTAAACCCCAAGTCACCTTCGCGGCGCAAGCTAGTTGCTTGTATATGCCTGCCGCTTTTCTACATACGGCGGCCACGTGCGATTTGAAGGTGAGTTTGTTGTCTATAATGAGACCCAGGAGCTTCATCTCTTTCACCAGATGCAGTTGAGTGCCCGACATATAGAGCTTTGGAGGATCGTACTTTAGCTTTCTAGTGATGAGCAGCGCGTTAGTCTTGTGCGGTGCAAACCTTAGCTTATTTCGAGTCCCCCATGTGACTACATCTGACAGAGCGTTGTTGGCTGATTGCTCTAGGGTTTCAGTTTTGGCGCTTGAGAACACCAGTACGATGTCGTCCGCAAACGCTTGGCAGTAAACCTCTTTGTCGGTTAGGTGGTTGAGTAGCGGGTCTAGGATGATGTTCCAGAAAGTTGGCCCTCCGATGGATCCTTGGACGCATCCTTTCGTGGTTTCCTTTTCGTGCGCCGCTCCGGCAAAGTTGACCCTAACCTTTCGGTCTTGGAGGTAAGAACTGACCATCGCGTAAATGTTTCTTGGGCATTTTCTCCTTATCAGTTGGTGTTTCAGTGCCGGCCACCATGCGTTATCGAAGGCCCCTTCTATGTCCAGTGAAACTAAGAGCACGATTTTTTTGTGGTCAACCTCTGATCGAACATATTCCATGAGGTCATAGAGGGCGTCTTCGGTTCCGCGTTGTGGCAGAAAACCATATTGTACGCTGTTTAGAGTTGGAAGGATGTGCCACTGGATTCGGCCTACCATGAGCTTTTCGATGATCTTGCCCATGACGGGTAGTAGGCCGATAGGTCGATACGACTTTGGGTTCGTATAATCGTCCTTGCCTGGCTTCCGGAGGATAACAACGTGGGCTATTTTCCACTGCTTGGGAAAATATGCTAGTTCAAGGCATTTGTTGGAGATCGCCATGAACGTTTCCCTTTCACTGTAAATTGCCTCAGTGCAGATATCGGCTGTTAACCCGTCATTCCCGGGAGCTTTCTTCGGGTTCATGGCTTTCAGCACCAAGTCGAGTTCTGCTGGTGTGAAGCTCGGGTCGTCCACCGAGAGATCCGCTGGTTGTACCTCCGTTAATTTTCGAAGCTGCATGTGGTATTGGTTATCTGTTGTTATGGAGTCCTCAGGGTAGAAGGTATCGGCGAGGAGTTTTGCCGATTCGTTTGGAGCTAGTGTATGGCCGCTAGCATCTCGCAGCAGTTGATCTTCCTGCCGCCTCGTTGTTCTCCTGATGACTCTATAGATGCCATCCCACATGCTCTCTCTTTCCTGTGTTGTGCAGAATTCCTTCCAGCTCTTTGTTTGTGCTTCCTGAGCTTTTAGGGCGTACACTTCCCTTGCCTGAAGGTATTTTTTTATTACCGCCTCTCTCCGATGGGGTGCAGCGTTTCTAATTCTTCTCTTCGTTCGTAGTGTTTCCTTTTGGGCCTCTTCAACGATCTTTGACCACCAAGGCGGTCTAGTGTTCGCTTTCCAAGGTAATACTTTTGGTATGGCTTTGTCGCACGCTTCCTGTATGGCAGCCGAATAGGCAGTAATCACGTTTTCGAGGTCCTCGGCCGTTTTCCCCTCTTTGATGGTGTTCGGGGTTATGTTGTGTTCCCCTAGTAGTGCTTTGAAATGTGTACGGAACTTGGGCCAATTCGCCTTTTTCGTGTTGAATACCCGTGTGGTTGCGGCTCTAGTTGACTTTAGTGCCGCGTCCAATCGAATTGCGAAAGTGATGGCGTTATGGTCTGATGTTGTTATGTTCCTGTCCACTTTCCAATCATCTACTCTCTTGAGGAGCGACTGGCTGCATGCCGTCACGTCCACGATACTTGTAAACAGTCTGTCGCCCCTGTAGGTTTCGAAGGTTGGCGTTGTCCCGGTGTTTAAGACCTCGAGTTCCATTTCGTTCAGGAAGGTGCTATAGGCGGTGCCTCTTTGATTTTCTCTGCTGCTTCCCCACCAGAGGCTCCAGGCGTTGACGTCTCCCGCCACAATGATATTGCTTGTTCTTAGTTTCTGGCACGCTTCCCGTGTGCGTGCCAGATACGGGTCTATGTCTTGGTCTCCCTCGAAGTAAACTGACACGACTCCGATCTTGAGCTGACCCGCTGTGATGAGAGCTGCCGCCTCAGTTTCGGTGACCAACTGGGGGTCGTGGGTGACCTCCAGTTGTTCGCCGAATACGAGTATCGCTGCCTTCACTGGCTTTTGCCTGTTTTGAGAGCATTGAATGATCTTCGTCCCTGGGTAGTGTCCCATGGCACCTTCTTTGCCAACGTACGGTTCTTGTACGAAGGCAATGTGCATACCCTGTTCCCTTGCGGCTACAACCAGTTCCACAGTTGCCAGCTTTGAGCGGTGAAGATTAACTTGTACCATCCGCAGGCTTGTCGTGTCCATCTTGTTCGGGGGAGACATTTTGTGCCCCTGGGTGCCTTTAGCAGTACGTTATGCGAGACCGCGCTATCGCATCCCACTTTTGTCGTTCCGGGCATTCATCGCTGAATGCCTGGTGTTTTCCTTCACTCTTCCCAGTTGCCCGACGACAGTTTACGCAGACTGGTGACTTGTGCCCCAGTCTGTTCGACGCCCTGTAATTTATAACTACATACTTACATTATTATAAGATGTAAGTATCAAATGAGCCTTCAGTCCACCTGATGGTAAGGGTAAGTGTTCACTGCCGTCCATGGACATCTGTTAGCAACTTAGTACAAAACAAAGGTTCCATTTAACCTACCAGGTGGTAGAACCAATGCAGCTCGACCGGGGAAGTACCACACGGCACACTTTTATATAAGGCGATCACTCTAGTCCTCGGGAGTAGCAACGCGTCTGTGACTGACTTCAGATAGAACACAAAAAAAAGTCAATCCCAGATACGTAGCTACTTCCGAGCCATAAAGTATATTATTACCTTAATTTAATATACCTATATACATGCTTACATTATACATCAATAATACACCAATGTACATATTTTAATACCAAAATTAGAAAATTATGAAGACTGGAAAAGATTATCATTTAGCGCCGTTCAAATTATATATAGCAATAACTCTTTCCTAATTTTACGTTATTGTGGTTACCATTTTACCTGACCGCGTCAGAACGAGGTTTTGATGATTAATTCATTTCCCTATTTCTTTTTTCCCCTCAAAACAGCAGTGTAGAGAGCTTCTGTATTTTGAAGAGACGGGTACGGCAAATAAGCATAAATGCAGCAGGTAAATAAAGTAAGAGGATGTACAACCCATTATTGTTCCACTGCTGGGCACGGGTCTTCTCTCAGTTTCATGTCATAGTCCACCGCGCTGGCCAAGTGCGAATTGGTGGACTTCACACACCTCCGAAAACTTTTTATTTTAAGAACTCTCCTCACGATGTTTACCTTCACCGTAAAGCAGTGGTAATTAATTTCTAATACGCACATAAATCGGTGGTGCGTGCCTGGGTTTGTACCTCGGACCTCCCGATTAAGAGTGCAAGTTTCAACCAACCAATTATCTATAAAATTATTATAACTGAAGAGTAGGAAATGTTAGAGAAAAAATATATATTCTGTATATACAATTTAAATATTCTTCTCAAAGAAATACATCTACCTATATGATATTGGCTGGCTGAATTGAAAGCATTTAGTACCTACTCTGTAGACGGACCACCATGCACCATGCCTCCGTGCTTTGCGTGCGGGAGGGGCGCCACAAGCGATCCTCGCACTTAATTGACAAATACTTTAAGTTGTGAAAAATTCAACGATTAAATTCATCCATTTGAACTTATCAATATGTCTTTTCATTTTAAAATCATCGTTATTAATTACATTTATTAGACGACATGAAATCTTGTTTTAAAGTCGCATTGTTATAAATTTGAATCTTTAAACCGTTTACCTATGATTGCTGACGAAACCGGCACCACAAACAATTAGTAGCTGTTTTCAAAAACCACCACACACAGATAACGTTGTCAGATAGTACCCAAAGCCCCTGCCCACACAATCCGCAAATATGTCTCCCCAACCATAGCATTAAGATATTTGGAAGGGTTTGCTACTGAGCATAAGCCCATTGTGCCAATGTTAGCTTAGGACGCCCGTGTCATTGATATCCTACTCAGAGGATTTTTTGTTTATTTTGAAGTCTCGTGATACTTATCTTGTTAACTCGGATTAGTGTGGTACGAATTATTATGATACTTAAGCCGGTTTAAGCGATAGCAATTTAGTTAGTCATCGATAATGTATAGCAAAATGCTTAGTCCATTGAAATGTTACATTTTTTAGGCCTAACCTTGCGTTTTTTAGAGGACGCAATTTTATTTTTTTGATATGTAGGGGGGGTAAGTGTAAAGCTAAAACCAAGTTTGTGGGGTCGCCACCCTTGTCCCACGGCCGCCATCTTGAAAATAGGGGTTGAAACGGTTTTTATGATATATCTCTTATACTATTTATTTGATAAAAAAAAATTCTTAACATTTTTTGTTGCAAATTAAATTCTCTACAACTTTGGTCCAGTAACTTTTTATCGTAGAACTATAAATAAAAAAGTTATAAGCGAAAATCTTCAGAAATTAGCACCTTTCCCATTGTCATTATTCGCGGAGGATGGCATAAGAAATGGTACTAAGTCATCTTTGTTTAATGCTTTTACACCGGTGGAACGATCCTCTAACATCAGCACAAGTAGTCATTTTGTTATTGACGGTAGTTTTCTTTTACATAAAGTAATTTGGGATCGAAATTCATCGTTCAAGGATATAACTACAAAATACGTCAAATTTGTACAAGAACACTTGGGGCTGGAAAAAATGTGGAAAATTATTGATGCCAGTGCAGAACTCTAAACCTCCAGCACTCCCGGAGCTTCTAAAATTGATCTTTTGCAAATGCAAAGGAAACTGTGGAGCGCTGTGTGGATGTCGACAAGCAGGACTGAAATGTTCTGCAGTTCTGCAGTGTGCTTCCATTGTTCTGGAGAGACTTGCGGCAACGTAATGGAACTCTCAGAATTAATAAATGAAAATGACTTTGACGATGAACCGCCAACATTAACACCCCTTCCTTCTCCAATTTTCCCACTGGTATTTGATTCAGAAAGCCAATCAGATGCTGAGCCGCAGCCTGGTCCATCGAAACGACAGAGGACGAAGTAGTTCTAATTTAGAAAATTATCGTGGATTATGCCTATTGGGGATACCACGTAAAAAAAACGCGCCTCTAGACTCTACCTCGTGGGTGGTGGGGAAAAGAGTCAATAATTAATTGTTAATAATATTGCTAAATTTGTAATTAAAAAAGTTATAATAACAAAATAAAAAAAAAACAATAACTGATGACATATTATTAGTACACACATATAATATAGGTATAGTTAAGAGTACTAAACAATAGTACTCACTTCGGAGCGCTGTAAACCCTTAGCTATTAACTTAATGAACAAATGATGCAAATAAAAGTTGTTCCTCAAAAATCGATCTACAAAAATGGTCTAATATTATTTTTTCGTAAAATGATAAAAAAAAAGTTATATCGAAAAATATAAATTTTTTTCTCGAATTTCTGAAGATTTTCGCTTATAACTTTTTTATTTATAGTTCTGCGATAAAAAGTTACTGGACCAAAGTTGTAGAGAATTTAATTTGCAACAAAAAATAATAAGAATTTTTTTTAACAAATAAATAGTTTAAGAGATATATCATAAAAACCGTTTGTACCCCTATTTTCAAGATGGCGGCCGTGGGACAAGGGTGGCGACCCCACAAACTTGGTTTTAGCTTTACACTTACTCCCCCTACACATCAAAAAAATAAAATTGCGTCCTCTAAAAAACGCAACCCCAAATGTAACATTTCAATGGACTAGCTATCCTGAACTTAAATTTGTGTTCGATCCTATTCAAACACATTGACAACCGCTACATAGTATAAAACAAAGACCCTTCACGCTGTCTGTATGTATGCTTAGATCTTTAAAACTACGCTACGGATTTTAATGCAGTTTTTTTAAAAGATGGAGTGATTCAAGAGGAAGGTTTTTATGTATACTTAATACATGGATAATATAGTGGAGGAGCAGTGATAATTATTAGATTTTGACTTTTAGGCGGAACGAAGTTCGCCGGGTCTGCTAGTAAGGAATAAACTAACAATAGACGTAGGTACGTACTTTGTACCTACCTACCTATCACATTAAACATTGAACCTCTAAAAATGTAGGTATAGAATCTAGCTCCTCACTTATATATAAAGGTGAATTATTTATAACGCTTCCTTACTTTGGATGTTTAGTAGATGGTACTAATTACCTGTTTTAGTTTATTTCTCCTATAGAATAAATCGATTACCTAGTACTTTGTTAGAAGACACACTTAGTGATGTTGGGAAGAACGAATAAGGGCTAAAAACGGTTGAAGGTCGAAGAATGATAAAATACTGCATACTAAGCAATCTAACGGGGAGCGGGCGGAGCTCTCCTAAGTATGCCTGAGAAGACGACGATTTAGATTTCTCTCAGGATACTAGAAACACATGGAATAAATAAAGTTGGTAGAATCAGTGTAGTTCGACCAGGGAGGTACCACGGCCACACCTATTTCTAGCGTGAAGCATTTCTTGCGTGAGATGGGTTTCGATGGAAGGGTGTGGTTGCCGGCACACTTTCACATGAGGTGACCATCATAGTCCTCGGGAGTAGCAACGCATTTGTGATTGAGTTCAGATAGAATCCACGTTCTGTATGTAGTTGATTACAGACGTCCAGGGCCACCACTTACTATCAGGTGAACTGCATGCTCGTTTGCTATTACCAACGACAACACAGCCTAATAGACACCGCATCTAAGGCGAACACTTTCGGGCAACACATCAGTTTAATAGCACTGATATAATAAACCGAGCGCGAGCTACACTTCAGTACCGACCACTTATGTGACCTGTGAACATCGTATTACGAGACTATATATAGCGCGAAATAAATTCTTTAAAAAATAAAAAAGTGAAGCTAAATGACTTCCTGATCATTAAGATGGTGTAAAAATGTAGTAAAACATCTAATTTCAAAAAAGACGGCATAACATTTCACAAGTAAACTATTTTCACAATTATAATTTCAGGAATCAAATTATTTTGGAGCTCAACTTACACTGGTCTTTAACAGCGCCCGTTGATGTCTTCTTACAGTGCATCCCTTTCCTTTTCATTAAATTAAATATTTCTATCCTTTTCGTCCATTTTGGTAGTGATGTACACCTCAATTAACTGATGAAAGATGACAACTAATGCAATTGAATATTACTTGAATTATAGTTTTAAACTTTTAATCGTAAACTGCCAATAATTAAAGTTATTTGATGACTCTAATGTCTAAATATGTATCTACCAGATTAATTAACCGACTTCAAAAAGGAGAAGGTTCTCAATTCGGCCGGTATATATATATTTTTGTATGTACAAGAACTACTCCGCCGTTAGTGGACCGATTTTAATTATTCTTTTTTTATTGTGTAGAGACGAGCTGCGAATTGGTCCCACTTAAATATGGTTATCATCCATTTATGAGTTCTGGAGAAAATGAGGGGAACTCCTTAACCGATGCGAGTAATACTACTAAGTACCTACTGTGTATGCTCTAAACCAACATGTATTTAGATATTTTTTTACTTTTTTTTATTTTTTTTTTATTTATTACAAAATCCGTAGATCCGATACCTACAATTAGAAGAATTTATATCAAGTTAATTCATTTTAAGAATAATTAATTCATTTTTTGCTTAAATAGATTTTATACAACAATGTTAATACTGGTTTGAATTGCGTTATGTTGTGTATTAATGGTTTAGATTGTTAAATGATGTTTTCATTATTTTTCTCAATACTTCAATATGAGTACTACTATACCTTCTATGAGCTATTTATTAATCGTCTTATTCAATTATAATTATTTTATTATTTCTAATCAATAACCCATTACAAAAACGTTCCCATCACTAATTGTAATTTATGATCTATTGCGACCTTGAATGGACCAATTGCAATGCTTTCTTTTACCGCTCCCCCGCACCGCATACCTCAGTGCTTTGACTGAAATGTTTCTTAGTAGAAATGAAGACATGAGGTGTCTATTAGGCTATGTTGTCGCTGGCTATTACAGACAGATAAAAAAAAACAAATACATTTGCAGGTTTCCTCGCCTATGCAGCAAAAAAACAACGAAAATAGGCCACAGTTGTTGAACACAATATATTCCAGCCTCATACACTTGCAAGGAGAATCACAAAAAGCGCAGATAACCACAGTTCAAATCCGATAAAAGCATCAAAATACCTAATGGAAACTGCGTCTTAGGTCCTATTTATCATTTTATACCTGACTTTATCATCTACCTTCAATTCGGATTGAGGTCTGGCCTTCGGACGGAGCTGTCATTGTTATCTATAATTCCCAATGTTAAATCGGTAATCTTCCAATACTAGTCGTAAATTACACTAATTCAATCACAGAAAGAACATTTGCAAGGATTATCCAATTAAGTTATATTACGTGCGTCATATATTATCACGTGATTAATGACAATACGCAGAAGTATTGCGTAAGTACTTCTAATATATAAAATTCTGGTGTCACAGTTTTTGTTGCCATACTCCTCCGAAACAGCTTGACCGATTCTCATGAAATTTTGTGAGCATATTGAGTAGGTCTGAGAATCGGCTGACATCTATTTTTCATAACCCTTAGTGATAAGGGTCGTCCACCCTTAACTTTTTTTATATTTTTATATGGCAAAACAACGTTTGCTGGGCCAGCTAGTAATAATATAAATGCGAAAGTTTTTGCGGATGTACATATGTTTGTTACTCTTTCACGCAAACCTACTTTAATTTCGCTGAAATTTTACGCACAGATTGTATTATATATATATATATATATATATATATATATATATATATATATATATATACAATTAAATTAAATGATACTCAATATTGTTGTCAACGTTATTGAAGCGGGCAGAGTCGCAGATTTTGTTTTCTATTTTTATCGGACTGAAGTAGCAAACGAGCATGCAGTCCACCGGATGGTAAGTGGTTACTGCTGCTCATGCTCTGTAATCAACTTCATACAGAACATGGGTTCTAACTGAAGATAATCACAGATGCGTTACTGCTCTCGAGGGCTATGATGGTCGACTCATATAAAAGTGTGCCGGCAACCACACCCTTCCATCTTCCAAGAAATGCTTCACGTAGAAAATAGGTGTGGCGATGGGACTTCCCCGGTCGAACTATACACCGGTACCTACTACAAAATACATACGAGTTACAGGAAAATTTATATATTTTTATACTTTGAGTAAAGCCGTTGGCACAACTAGTATTAGATAAATCACCAGGTGTTAGACCCAGTGTAGTTCGTACTCACTTTTACTCTGAAGCAGTCCATGGGTTGTGATGAAAGGTTGGGGTTGCCGGCACACGTTTATATGAAGTGGCCATCTTAGTCCTCAGTGTATGATAGTGTGATAGTACTCAGTGATAGTATCGATGCTTACAAGTTACTTATAGAAATCCATGGGCGACAGTGAATACTTGACGACCCACGTGCCACGTGGCGGAGCGGGTACCATATCGGTTTTGACGCGTAATGGGTCCCGCGTTCGACTCCCGGCCAGACAGGTATCTGAATGATGAGTTTAGATTAATATTCTGAGTCTGGGTGTTTGTGTATTCGTCTTGTGTGTCCATGGTACCCACGACACAGGAGAAAAACCTAGTATGGGGCTATGAGTGTAGAAAGCGTGTGTTTATCATCAGATGGACTGCACGGTAGTTTGCTACCATCGGATAATCAAAAAAAAATTTAAAGTAGGGGAAGTTCGACAATCAATCACGCAGTTGTATCATGTTCATTGACGTCCTATTGATACCGAATTGCTTAAACGGCTTCCATTGATGACAACATAATCGTATGTCATGGAATCAGGCCTTTTCTATAAATCTATGGCTTTACCTTATCGTATTATCAATTAGGTACATGAAAATCATTGCTACGTTATCTGTGTTGCGCTAATCCCTGTATCATATCTGTGATTCCAATCTCGACTGTCAACTCTATCATAATGTATTAGCAATTAATCAATTTTCTATATATTTTGTAAAAAAATCTGTACAAGCATTCCTTTAATCGCCACAAAACACGGCACTGATAATAATCTACTATCTTTTTCGGTTTGGAACGTTGTAACGATAATGGACTGATTTTATAAAATTAGAAATATGTTGCTGACCAGCACTGTATAATTTTATCTTTATCCATAACATATATCGAATTTTCAAATATAAATTGGTACATCAATTAGAAAATTTGTTTTTAATCTATTGCATAGCTTTTATTGCAGGCTTTTAGCGCGGAGAAGGAATCAAGAAATTCCGTAACGAGAAAAACCTAACACCCGCCACTTCGACTGCCATGTAGCGCGGCAGAACATTCGCTTAATGTGTATGTATGTAGTAGGTATAACAGTACGACGCTCGCACGGATCGAGACGAGCTGCTCGGAAATCGGATGAATATGTAAGCAGCCGTTTGTGAGAAAGTATAATGTAACAAAGAAAAAACCTTGAATTAATATTAAAGAAAAAATACTGCATAAATAAATAAAGAATATTATAATTGCATAAGTTGATAAAAAAATGCTATGCTTTACCGCGGCAGTCCCCGAGTGATGCACGTTTTTTTTAAATATATTTTAAATGAAGATTTGAACCCAGGTTATAAAAATCTTGTATAGCCCTCTTGTGCGGTATAAAGACAGTATTGAGGTCTGAGGAGGTGTTACGAAATACTACTATGGACTACAAGCTCTATGTTTCTACATCAGTTTACACTCAAACTTTTTATTAGCGTTAACCGTAGAACTAGACTACTTGACAATTTTTAATATGTGGTAACCCTATTTCAATGGCATCTAAGGTTATTAAACATTATGTAGACAACTTCAATATATACAAAACTTGCAGAACTCACGCGACTTCGTTCGCGCAGACTATAGCATATGCGTGAAAATAAAATTTTATGCAATTATATTACACCTTGACTCACTTTACTAAAGGTTTAGCTAGGACCTCTTATGTATTCTAGTAATAAAATTAATCTATGTTACTCAGTAATAATGTAGCATTCAAATGGTGAAAGAACTTTTAAAATCGTTTCAGTACTTTTTAAGTTAATTCATAACAAGCATACAAAAATACAAAGTTTTCCTCTTTATAATATTAGTATAGATAGTAATTAGTTTTGTGCAAAAAAATAAAACTTGTAAGTCCGCGCGTTTTACGCTCACACAGAGGCCGTCGCCGAAACTAAGTTTTTTTTTATCTGACAGAAGTAGCAAACAAGCATGCAGTCCACCTGGTGGTAAGTGGTCACTGCCGCTCATGGACATCTGTAATCAACTACATACAGGACATGGGTTCCATCTGAAGTCAATCACAGATGCGTTGCTACTCCCGAGGACTGTGATGGTCGCCTCATGTAAAAGTGTGCCGGCAATCACACCCTTCTATCGAAACGCAAGAAATGCTTCACACTAGAAATAGGTGTGGCGGTGGTACTTCCCTGGTCGAACTACACTAGTTCTACCACCTTTAAGTTTACTAGTTCCTTCTTTTATAAAATATCTTATATAAATAGAAGTAGCGAACGAGCATGCAGTCCACGTAATGGCAATTGATAACTGCCGCCCAAAGACATCTATAAGTAGCTTCATATTGAACAAGGATTATATCTGAAGTCTATCGCAGGTGCGCTGCTAATTAAATAATGCTATGAAATAAGTGTGTCGAACCATATATGTTCTACCTTGCAATCATATTATCACTTATCTTCGATAACACACATCATATTACATTTTTATAAACACACTAGCATACCCGGCCACACGTTGCTGTGGTTAAAAAAATGTTACATAAACATTTGCAATTAAACCTATAAATTAAGATATAAACTATCCTATCTTTCAAGTTGGATCAAAATGTACACGTTGAGTAAATTTGATTATAATCGGTTCAGAGGTTTAAGAGTCCATTGCGGACAAATAAAGTGACACGTAATTTATATATATTAAGATGTAAAACGCGGACTACAGTACGCTAAACAAAGAAATGAGCACAGAAATGTATCTTCAAAACAAACCTTAGAAATCCCCAAGGTGCATTAGTTCTATGAATCCCAACAGTGGACATTAGCATGATTGTCGCCACGGCGCCCCGCCGCGCTGTCACAACACCACGGCTGGTCACGGATGTGCGGTGGTGCTCAAAGTTTTACGGAATATAACAAATTCTATAACACTTCTTTCTTCCAAATGCAGATGAATCCTGGTATACACTTTACATAAAGTTAAAAGTAAAACGTCATTAAACTGCGTTATATTTAAAGTAAAGTAATATTTCTGAAAAATATGTATGATCATATTCAGTAATTTATACCTGTAGTGTCCGCCTAAAACTTCGGATTTGGCTAACTTCGACCAAAATAAAAAATCTACCTTCGGGTTTGGCCAAAATGGGCCGAAGTTTTTTACGATGCCGTAGAAGAAGAAGTAAACAAACTGGAAGGAATTGTTTTCACATATTCTTTAAATCTTCGACTTCGGCCGAAGTATGTGGGGGATAGCCGGCTTTGCTTCCGGCAAAAATCGACCTTCGATCTGTCACTACATACCAGACAACCTGTATCAGAATCCTTATAAAACCATAAACTTATAAAATAAACAAATTCACATTTACGTGATGTTTGAGTTAATGATATAATTGTGAAAAAAAGTTCTTTAATAAAATATGTACACCAAATTCTTTATAAAATATGAAAAAAAAGATATCAACTTTGAGAGTCGCTGTCATGTCAACCCGTCGTTCAGTGATACGGAAAGGCTCTTGTCCCGTGCCAAAACAGGTAAAGGGTATTTTTTACCTTTTTGTGGTACAAAAGATATCATATTAGTCATATTAACTTTTAATACTTACGGAGTGGTAAAGATAAACATAAGCCAGGGATAACTTACTTTAAAACATTTACATTTGTTTTAAGATTTTTTTAGTATCTAAAGAAATGGATTGGAACAGTAGAATAGGATATAGTAAGTTATTTTTCAAGAATTTAAAAAGATACAAGTTATTCCATGAGAATTAAAATGTACATTTTCCCTACAATGCGTAGTTGTATTTGTTATTCAGAGATGTCTTGAGAGTTCTTGATGCAATAAATTTGTATAACATTTATAATATTAGCATGTACGTCAAGCTCTACATCACTACATAGTATAAAACAAAATTGCATCGCTGTCTGTACCTATGTATCTTTAAAACTACGACACGGATTTTAATGCAGGTTTTTTAATAGATAGAGTGATTCAAGAGTATAATACATGTATAATATAGTGGAGAAACACTAATTATTTTAGATCTGTTACTTTTATGCGGAACTAAGCTATATGTGTTGATAATAAGACTAAAGCAGATTAAAGGTGGTAGAAACCTTCGAGGTTCGACGGCACCACTATCCGATGTGGTAAGGAAGACATTCATATCTCACACGTAACAGTTCTCAGGACTTAAACCTAACTTTATCATTGAGATTTATGTCTGTAACATGAAACCCACTCCGTCACGCAGATCGTCAAAATCCCAGGTTAAGATGCCCAAAGGCTACAGTAGCTTCTCATCAGGAAACTTTTTTTTTGTTAGCTACGTTTTTTTAATTTAGAGGTAGCATTCGTGGATGCAATCCCCCTGACGGTAAATGGTTTCTGCCCATGGACTTCATATAAAATATATATTATTTGAAGTCAATCACAGATTTTCAAGGTAGTAGAACCAGTGTAGTTCGACCGGGGAAGTATCACCGCCACACCTATTTTTACTGTGAAGCATTTCTTGCGTTTCGAAGGGTGTGGTTGCCGACACACTTCACACATGAGGCGACCATCAACGCATCTGTGACTGACTTCAAATGGAACCCATGTTTTGTATGAAGTTGATTATAGATCGCCATGGGCGGCAGTGACCACTTACCATCAGGTGGACTTCACGCTCGTTTGCTACTTCAGTCAGATAAAAAATAATGCGTTGCTACTCCCAAGAATTAAGATGAGGCGACTCATATAAAAGAGAATTTATATTAAAAAGTAGGTACTATTCGAAAATTTTGTAATTAAATTACAAAACTAAACTTCATATTGTTCAAAGTAGCACCAATATATCTATAATTGAAATAAATTGTAATAATTTTCAATTTATTTTGAACGCACCCGTTTATGGTAATAAGAGGTTTATTAACTAAGCTGTATTTAAAAGCAATAGCGGGTATTTTGACACAGACATGTGACATTTTTAACGTTATGTGTTTCATAGTAAAACATTGAATGTTTTATTTCGTTTATTAAGTATGTGTTTGTGTCAAATGCAAGGTAGTGAGTGTAATGTGTTTTTAGTCGATACCTATGTTTCATGCATTATTTGAAACATTGTGCACTCCTTCTCTACGTCCACTATAACCGTGCAAAATTTCATACTAATCCGTCCGCGGCATATTACTTAAAAATGCAACACAAGTTTTTGCTTCACGTATTAATATATAAAAAAAATATAAAGACATTGCCCGTAGTGTATAGCTATATTGTTGTATGAGTTGTAAGTGTTATTTTCACCCGTTGCATCGCATTTCCTTTCCCTCCAGTGCAGTGTCAGTAAGGTCTAAATTAGCATAAAATCTCCCAGCATTTATACCGTATCGTGCATGGAAGGCGCGGGCGTGCTGCATGCAATTTCCTGCCCTGTCAACGGACTGAACACTTTTATCTTTGCAACACCTTGATATCCTGCAACTTACTTGTGTAGACTCCAAGGTCAGTTAAATATAACTAGAAAGTTGTTTTTTCTGTAATAAATAAGAGATAGAAGATAGTTTTACAACAAAAAGGTGCATAACAAGAATTATCTTGTACTAGTTGACCCGGCGAATTTGGTTCCGCCTAAAAGTCAAAAATCAAAAATTATCAGTGTTCCTCCACTTTATTATGCATGTGTTATATCTAAAAACTTTCCTTTTGAATCATTCTATCTATTAGAAATTTTGCAATAAAATCCGTAGCGTAGTTTTAAAGATCCAAGCATACATAGGGACAGACAGCGGGAAACGACTTTGTTTTATACTGTGTGATGATGTAAGTAGTGTAATATATAAATGGATAGATAAGGCTATATAAAACTATTTATAGGACAGAAAAAGCGAACAGATTTTAAAATTGTTTCGGGAATTTCTGTGGTAGTCACTACATACCGTCAGGTGAAGTACCTACGAGTTCATCAACTACTTAATTTTTGTAATAAAATAATCTCTGGAACATACAATATATAGTCTGTACTTGGCCACTTGGTGGACTGTCTAAAGTCTCTCATTTTGAGAAAAGATCCGTGCCCAGCAGTGCGATAATAATGCGTTGACGAGAGGTGAACAAGATTATTCAATATTTCATATTATAAATAAAATATCTGAAAAATAGATTTCATAAAAATATTTTTCTGAATATGTGTAGATTACCTACCTATATTAACTCGAAAACAATTACCTAATTTCCCGAAACTGCTGTTTATATCTACTTAACTCCCTTTATCGTACTTAGTCTCATATATATCAGTCAGGAAATTAGGTGCCCTAAAAAAATCCACTTAAACGTGACCACCAACCGTCAGCGCGTGTCGAAATCTATATTGTATAGAAAGAACCAAAAAACTCAAAAACCATAAAAACACTCGACAAAAATCCCTTCTTCCTTATGTGCATAAAAATAAAGCTTACAGTCCAATGTGCATTAGTTAAAATTTGGCAAAGTTAACTTGGTGTTGTATTTACCTGTCTACGCCAAAGTTTGACATATTTCTTTTCCCCTGGGATTCCACGTTTGGACGACTATCCTATCGCTTCATCGACAATGATAAGAATTCTTTTCTTACTCGAGTGTTGCTATTTCGTCAAAAGAAATGATCTTTTGTAACATTTAAGAATGAGAAGGCACGTAGATGCTACTAAAACATTTTTGATAAATGAAATTGACGTGTCTCTATGTATTTTAGAGATTACTTCACTTTGACTAAGAATGTGATCAATAAAATTTGTCAAATTCACTATAAAAGTAATTTAGTGTCCGAAAATAATGTTTTTTTTAACATGTAATTTTACTTTTGAGATATTCTGAAAAAATAATTTTAAGGTATGTAGGTTTCTCCATGACCTTTTGCCTATTAATTTACAGTTATATTTTCAGCAAGTAATAAATAATCACTACATAGTATAAAACAAAGTCGCTTCCCGCTGTCTGTCCCTATGTATGCTTAGATCTTTAAAACTACGCTACGGATTTCAATGCAGTTTTTTTAATAGATAGAGTCATTCAAGAGAAAGATTTTTATGTATAATACATGCAGAATACAGTGGAGGAACACTGATAATTTTAGATTTTTGACTTTAAAACGGAACGAAGTTCGCCGTGTCAATAATTTATAATACACGTAACTTTGGTAAAACAGAGATGCATTGAATTCGAACCTCGTACTTACGTAGTTAAAACTTTCTTGTTTTTATAGATTGTGTTTTTATAAATAAGTGGTAGCACCCGCTAAGCGAAATCTTTAAGCGACTTCATACAGAACATGGGTCCTATCTAATACAGTTGCTCTGCTACTCTCTTATAAATATGATGTGGCAACAACACATACTACGTATTAGAAATTAATTATCACTACTTTTCGGTGAAGGAAAACATCGTGAAGAAACCTGTGTGGGTTTCCTCCGAAAGTTACTTAAAAAAAAAGTTCTCGCAGGTGTGTAAACTCTCTCATTCTGAGAGAAGACCTGTGCCCAGCAGTGAGACAATAATGGGTTGACGACTACAAAGCCATATATATTTGTTTATGGTTGTGTATGTTTACGTATGAAATGGTATGAATGTTGTTTTCATCGTACGAGAGTACTACTCACCGAATCGCTTCACGCTAGTAGTACTTGAGACGGTAGTACGTCTCCAGCCAAACCAAACGTTCTTTACCTAGCAAAATAATTTATTTACGTATAACAAACATAACAAAACAATTCATATGGAACCGCATACATTTCCTAGTTAACATAAATGCAGGAACCACGATGTTGAAACTATTCAAGTATACTATATCAAATGTCATCTTCAAAAATGCATTGAAGACGACAAACCACAAGCACGTTGTTAGCCATAATGTTAAAATATATGTGTCCACATAAAAAGGGAAACCACATACTCTTAGATTGAATTACATGAAAGGTTAACGTAAATTTCGATACGTGTGTGCCCTCTGGTACCGTTTTCTCTGCCATTGGTAAAGCCTTTAAGTAGAAGCTACAGTATGCACCTCGAATAAGGGAAAACTTAACTACATAAAGATGAAGTTTGCACAAAGTTGAAATAGGTATGAACTTTGGCTTTTATATGGTGTTCCCGCGCGCACCTTAAGACGGAGGGATGGAGAAACACCAGCTCCATCCCTACAAGAGACGGGCCCTGCTGAGGGCAGACGCCGTCGGGACCGCAGACGACTGCTATTAGCTTACCCGCAGTCCCGGCAAAGGGTGTACAGAGGAACACCGTGGGGTTTTAGCCGGTAGGAGTCCGGCATATCCTCTCAGCTGCCCCAACGCAGAGCGGAACCCATGATGGGTTTCCCCACGGAAAAAAAAAAGGTATGAACTTTGGCTATGGTTGCGGGAGCGGCCATGCACCGGCGGGTTCGCGGATGAGTGTGAAAGCGTGCCCGTATTCCCGCCGTACGGTGCGAGGAGAAAACTCCGTGGGGGTTTAACCAGTAAGAGCCGGCATAACCCAGCTTCTACCTCGGGCGGCTTCCATGAGGATTACCTACTATAAAAAAGGTATGACCTTTGCAACTAAGAGATTTGTAGGCCACGCTACTAATGGTAGCGTGGCCTACAAATCTGTTCATCATCATCATCATCATTCTAGTATTACTCCTGTCCGTTTTAGGCAGAGAAATTCTCATGGATACCGTCTCGCCTTGGGGAGATAAAGGGACTTGTAAGACCGACTAAAACTTTGTTGTGTTTTCTGGATTATTTGGACTCTCCGGAGATGTGTTGCCTGGTCACAATAAAGATTTAACATTACATCAGCGGCCCGGTAACACCAGCTGGCACTAGTGCTAACGTACACGTTAGAGAGGGATCTCTCTAAATGATCGCCATCATACGATGACTCCTACTCGTAACCCCGACCTCTATTTTTTTCTTGATTATTTTAAATCAAGTACTTTATGAATTAAAACAAAGTAGGAGAACTTTTAACAGATTGTATATTTGACTCCTAACCGAGCAGACAAGTTCATTAAATTAGATTTCTGTCATGGGTACATATTACTCTGGACATAGGGAATCTTGTTGTGAACTTTTCAGCATACAAAGCGTTATTGACTTATTAATGTGGTTCTCATTTTATCTGTAAGTCCGATACGAATACAGATGTTAGTTGTTCTAAATAGCTACTAGTTCGAACGAGGATACAGGGTCTAACTAGTCCAATCATATAACAAAAATTAAAGTTCCGGACACCTGTACATCACAGATATTTGCGATTAAAAATAGTTTGTAGGTCTAATAATAAGTAATAAGAAAAATACTTATATTTTTCACAATTATTCTATTTTTTATATGAAATGGCATCAAACCAACACAAATCAACTAAAGTTAAAGAAATGAAAACAAGTTTACAGCTCTTACTTACCTTTGCACAAATTTAACAATTATTCTGAATCGTGCCACCTCGATCGGAATTTCTGACTATGTTGCAAAGCTATTAATGGTCACACACCCTGATTGCTGGAAGAAATTATTAAACACTTTTTTTAATTTTTGAAAAATTATGAAATTCTCAATTTTGTCTATTTCTTATTTGCTATTTCCGATAAGTGAAAATATTTTAAAAAATGATAAAAGAAATAAAAGGTCACAACAAATAAAAGTAAATTTAGGTTAGATTAGGTTAGGTTACACTTTTTAATAAACAGAAAATGGAACCTTTTTTTTAATGCGGAGAAATCCTCATGGATCCCCTTTTGCCCGGAGGAGCGCGGCGAAGCGGAGTTCCGTCGACTTCGGAGACAAAGTCATTTAAAGTAAAAGAAAAAATATTAGCAAAACCTTCAGTAGGTAAGTTTCTATACATCCCAAAAAACATTACTATTAAAATATTACGATTACGATTACGATTCGGTTATATTTTAGTGTGTACCGTACACTTTAAACGCGGATGAAACCGCGGGGTCCACCTTGTTAAAATAATTTTGGTAGAAGCGCGTGCTCAATGTCACAATGAACCTATACAGCGTAAAACCAAAGGCTCGTAAACCACACAGATTGAATTACATGAACATTGCTTTGAAATACGATTTATTCGTAAACTAGAAAGTGTTCCGTATGCCTTAAGTTCAGACCGTAAGACCTTAAGTACTTTACCTTCTAATAAAACATAATCTATATATTAATACGTGGAGCAAAAACTTGTGATTAGTTTTTAAGATACTTGTTGCGGGCGGAGGAGTATAAAATTACGTACGGTTATAGTTGATGTAGAGATGCATATAACATACATGAAATGAACTAAAAACACATTACTCACACGAAATAAAACATTCAATGTCTTACTATGAAATCACGTAACGTCAAAAATGTCAGATATCATTGTCAAAATACCTGCTATTGCTTTTAAATGCAGCTCAGCTAATTAAACCTCTTTTTACCTTTAACGGATGCGTTGAAAATATCTTTAAATTATAACAATTTATTTGAATTTGAGGAATATTGGTAATACTTTGGTCAATACAAAGTTTAGTTTTTTAATTTAAATTACGGCCGAATTTCGACCCTTGCGACGGGTGACTAGTTCTAATAGATATGTAGGTATAACCATAACAGAAAGTTAGGGAGATAAAACATTCTTCCTGACTTAAAAGGAAGATAGAGCAGTTGCTCTTCTTTAACCGTCACAGTTAAAAGAGAGCAAATGCTCTATCTTAGTTTTACTATGTGAAAATAGTGTTTTCATTACCTTATACTCCAGTTTACAGGCATCTTAACTAATGTATTGGCTAATAATAATCTAACAACAAATAATGCGTAACATCCTTAAGGTGTTCACTATTTTGTGAGATCTGTTAAATAATTAAACAGACTAGTCCTACGACAACTGGCCAGCGACTTGACACAGCCACCTTACGTGCCTACTTACTACTTTTACTACATACCTATGTAAAACAGTATATAAATATATCCCCTATAATCAATTCAAACATAACAAAAATCAGAAGTAAACCACGACACAACTTATAACTCGCTCTTCAATGGTTTTAAATAAATCGGATAATTAACCGACCCCTAAAACGGACCCATCTCAGCGACCTCAATCAAATTAACGCCTAGACGCGATCCGCAAATGAACAAACACACAAACACAAATTAACATCAATGTCAACAGCTATGTCTACGCTGAGGTTGACTTTGAAAAGTACTTAATAAAGAAAAATGTACTATTTTAAGTTGAATTAATGTTTTGATTGAAGCATTAATTAATTTTAATCGGTTTTACCTATACGAGTAGATGATTGTGATTTTTATTCGTGTATGGGTACAACCCATTATTGTCTCACTGCTGGGCACGGGTTTTCTCTCAGAATGAGAGCACTTTTTTTTAAAAAACTCTCGGGTGTGTAGGTTTCCTCACGATATTTTCCTTCACTGAAAAGCAGTGATAATTAATTTCTAATACGTACATAAATCAGTGGCGTGCCCGGGTTTGAACATCGGACCTCCCGATTGAGAGGGCAAGTTTCAACCAGGCTATCACTGCTCTATATCTCTTGATGGAGGTATATTTTCATGTAAAGAACTGAACCTAACCTAAGATGTATTTTATTTTAATTAAATTGAAGTAGCAAACTAGCCTGCAGTTCATCTGATGGAAAGTCATCATTGCTGAATCTGTAAGCAACTTCATACAGAACAAAATAGCCACTCCCGAGGTCTAAGATGGTCTCATGCGAGTATTATAGGGAGCCGAAGTATGTTTTTGTTAATAAAGAGCTGAAGGAACACTAAAGTTCTCTAAGCTTCGTAAAAGCCTCTGAGAGTTATTTAAATTTTGAAAATCATATAAGAGCACAATTTCACATGAGGCGACCATCATAGTCCACGGGAGTAGCAACGCATCTGTAATTGACTTCAGATGGAACCCATGTTCTGTATGAAGTTGATTACAGATGTCTATGGGCGGCAGTGGCCTGCATCAGGTGGACTGCATGCTCGTTTGCTACTTCAGTCTGATAAAAAAAGAGTAGGCTATTGAAAACTATTTATTAAAATGTGTCAATAACATATAATATCTATGTGTAAATGTCGTATAGAAGATATATATAAGGATATATATAAGGATAGAAGATATAAGGCTACTAAAAGAGAGACTCGAGAAAGCAGAAGCAGCCATATACAACAACGAAACCTCCCAGACGATTGCAGGCGAGGAAACTGGAAGTCACATGGCAGCTTACAGCGCAACCAGAGGGTTCGTTGCGAAGGACGAAGAGGAGAGCGAGCGAATAGGCCGGGACAAATTTCACACCCCAACTGATGATCCCCTAGTAGTGATAGCCCGCTGCACCAGGATAATGCTAGACGAAAAAATTCTAGCGATGGCGGATAGCCTATCCGGCGAATGCGGCGGCTTCACTCCAGACACATGGGACTTACCAGCATTCTCGTGGATTAATGGGGTTCCGGGCGGCGGGAAATCGACTTGGATAGTGAATAACTTTCAGGACAAAAACGACATTGTCATCACAACTACGACGGAGGCAGCGAAAGACCTCCGAGAGAGACTCGTCCTCCGCACTGGAAAGTCCGGAAAGTTTGCCACATCAAGGGTACGCACATTGGCCTCGATACTAGTAAATGGTTCAAAAGGCAGTTGCAGACGACTATTAGTCGACGAGGTACTCATGAACCATTTCGGAGCCATTGTGATGGCGATAAGACTGACCGGAGCGGAAGAAGTGGTGCTCCTCGGAGATGTTAACCAGCTGCCGTTCATAGAACGCAACAACCTATTCGAACTGCGATACTGTCGACCAAACCAGATAACCAGGATAAGCCAAGAACTGTTGTGCACGCACAGGAATCCGGTGGACGTAGCGTATGCCCTAAGCGAGGTATACAGTGGCATATACTCGTCCACGTCGCGTATGAGATCCCTGAAGCTGAAGAGGTACACCGATGCGCTGATCCCAAAGACCCTCGAGAGGACACTCTACTTGGTACACACCCAAGCCGAGAAGGAGAGTCTGAAGAAAGAGGGCTTTGGGAGTGGGGAGGGATCGCGCACCCTGACCATACACGAAGCACAGGGATTAACGAGCGAGACGACGGTAATTGTGCGTGCCTCCACAAAGCACCTCCACTTGCACAACAGCGTCCCCCACGCAGTAGTGGCAGTATCGCGTCATACCACCAGCTGCACTTACTACACCGACTACAGCGATGACGCCGTAGCTCAGTTCATCCTAAGAGCTATGACTGCCACCGATGAAAGGCTAGAAGATTATAACATCTCCATGGCAATCCGTAGCAGGGACTCAAAAATCATAGATAAGGAAAATTGCACGTTCGAAGTGGCCTCCGGAAAGAATTAAATCGCAACTTACAGTAACAACAATGTAATTAGAGTGTAGTGTCCTTAGAATTATATACAATAGCTTAGCATTATACGTAAAAAAAAAAAAAAAATTACAACACATATACATCTATGTACAATGCACTGAATTATACACACCATGTAAATAAAAATGATGAATGGTCCTATATATATATTAAGCGTAATTGTAAGATTTCTTTAATTGCCAACGTTGTCACCACCGCACACGACAGTGTGATGGTGGCAGCGATGGCCTAACGTGGAGCTAAGAAATAAAGACTTATTGTTAAAAAAAAAGAATAACTATTGTGATAAAAGGCACGGACGATCAGTCTGTGGAGTTTTTGTGTTATAATAAAAAAAAAAAAAAAAATGTCGTATAAACACATTTAAGTTCAGAGTTTAACGATTGTGATGTAAATTAATGGCTCAGATCTTCATTGATTGGTACTTTTTTGACACATCCTTCTCTATCCAGGGCCGATAATTTATGATTATCTAATCTCTCATTATTGAACTAATCACGAGACTTAAACTTTTAACTTTGTGGTTGTTACTGGAGATAAAATTTATGTTAGCAGCGCTGATATTCTCAATAACTCGTTATAGGTACATTTAATTAGGCCCACCTTCCAATCAATTAATTCTTATTTGAAATAGAAAAATGATTATTAATTTAAAGCTTACACAATAACTTAACTTATTTTATAATTATATGGATAAAAGGAATTATAAATTATAATATAAACGAAAACAATTGGCCAAATTAAATATTTTTTGCAGTTGTAGGTAATTTTTTTATAGTTGTACCTAACGATAAGGCAGACGGGCCACCTCATGGAAAGCAGTCACCGTCGCCAATGGACATTTGCAACACCAGAGGAGTACAGTACTTATTAAGTAAGTTTTAAATTATTATGTACTTGTTGTTAGTGTACTTACATAGTGCGTATTGTTAAATACTTATTCCGTATTATAATTAAAAGTATCTATGACGGTTCATAGATCTGTTTTTAAAGTTGTGATACAGAACCTTAATATTCGAAACCATATAATATATCATCGCTAAAATTTCTAATCATGCCACTGAATTTAAATTTACAATAAACCAGTCTTATTTATAACCAGCTACAATTTTATTCCATAAATTATTTACTTGTGTGTGTAATTTAAAATATTTCAACTGCGCAAAAAATGCTCGTATGTGCATACACAAAAACTGATACTACTATTCTAACTACTATAATATGTACTCGTATTTAAAACGTTCTCAACAAAGAAATGTCAGACAAGTAACGTCCCGCAATTGTTAATACATTTATTTTTAAATATAACTCAATATTTTTTATTCCCAATAACTAACAATATTTTCATCCGACAGCCTCCCGCCAAAAGCTCATACGTCCGATCACGATAACACCCTGGCAATGCGCGCTTTTTCAACAACCTTTTTTTGTTCCCGACCGGAAAATGTCATATTCTTATTTGTTTATCTCAGCTTGTCAACTGCCTCCATCACTACGTAATTAGAAAGACAAGAAGATTTTTTTCATATTAATTGACTGGACATTACTGATGTAGCCACATTATTTTCAATCTTATATAAGAAACATAGCGTTTAAAATCATTTCGGTTTTGACAAGTTACTCATTTTGACAGGCGAGTCGCTTCAACTTTTTTTTAAATATTATTTTTCGGTGACACCGCCATTTTACGGGCGACATTGATAGCGTCAGTTTTGTTTATTTTTACTGAAGGTTAATGGTATATTGATTTAATTATTTCAAAGACTTCATTGCGATATGTTTTTTTGACAAACAAACGTACGATGAAGAGCGGCGATAAGGCTATAAAAACTATTGATTTATTTGTATTATATTTATCAAAACGTATTATAGTTAAATATGCTAAAACTATGCAAATACTTGCTTTACTTGTAAATAGTGTGTGTGAAAAATATTTTTTGTCAATATCTCTACTAATAATAATATACTAATCCCTAATAGTATAAATGAGAATGTGAGTTTGTTTGTTACGTTTCACGCCAAAACTAGTCAACCGTCAACAGTCATTATCATGTAACTTTGTACACCTATTCTTATAGGTATTATAAAAACAAGATACTTTTTTATTCAAAAACGTAATCTATATATTAATACATAAGCAAAAATTTGTGATTCGTTTTTAAGATACTTGCCGCAGTGCGTAATTTCATACTCCTATGAAATTACGCACTGTTATAGTTGATGTAGAGAAGGATTGCGCAATATTTATATTTTTTTCAAATAATGCATAAAACATACATAAAATGAAATCAAAACACATTACACTACTACCTTGCATTTGACACAAGCACATATGTAATAAACGAAATAGAACATTCAATGTCTTACTATGAAAAAGCATAACGTCAAAAATGTCAGATGTCTTTGTCAAAATACCCGCTAATTCTCTCAAATGTAGCTTACCTCTTTTACTTTTAACGGGTGCGTTCAAAATAACTTGAAAGTTATTACAATTTATTTAAATTAGAAAAATATCAGTGCTACTTTGGACAACATCTAGTTTAATTTTCAATTTAAACTACGGTCGGTTTGTATGTTGTAATTATAAAATACTAAATCACATTGATTCACTTCTATGGGCATGTCTTCTCTGATATTTGCTTAGAAGTTAAAACGTGAACGCCGGGGGTAAAAGCCAGTGTTTTAATAAAGGCTCGTTAGATGCGATGACACGTGGGTAAACTAATATACAGGAAGCTATCTGTAAGGATTACGGGATCAAGGGCTTAGCTACCGGGTGCCGCTGACCACTGATATGGCGAGTTATTAGTGTGAATCAGGATTGGGGTTTCAATTGGAGCCGACGGATTTTAATAGATGACATGAAAGTCTTTTTATGTAATTAATAAACATTGTACGTGAGCTAATTATGACTCTGGTTACTTAAATAAATAAATATTATTATTATTATAAACTGGATTTTAATGCACACAACAATAAATTATTAAATATAAATCATTGCAGGTCCCTCATCAACCAAGGCCCACTGCTGGGCACGGGTCTTCGCTCAGAATGAGAGAGTTTAGGCCTTAGTCCACCATGCTGGTTAAGTGCGAATTGGTTTTTTTTTTTATGTTATATATAAAGTACCGAATAATAATAGGGTACTTCATATTAATTACAATCTAGCCTTATATAAGGCTAATGAGTAATTCTAATCTGACTTAAACTAACTAACTAAGTGCGAATTGGTGAAAAAAATTTTTTTCAAATTTTTTTTTTGAAGAACTCTCGGGTGTGTTGGTTTCCTGACTATGTTTTCCTTCACTGAAAAATAGTGATAATTAATTTCTAATAGGTAAATAAATAAATGCTAAAAAAATAATTAATATATAAATAGGCACATAAATCAGTGGTGCGTGCCTGGGTATGGACCTCGGACCTCCCGATCGAGAGGGCAAGTTTCAACCATTAGGTTATCCCTGCTCTACCTATGTAAAGCCTTTCATATCTTTTACTGCTCTATACTCATATCCTAATACTTGAGTTCACTTTATCGTGGACGCCATAAATATGACCAAAAACCCAGACGCCAAACATAGATCTTATATAAATATTAAGAAGTATATATCTTACCAGAATCAAACTTCAGGCCCTATACGTTTTTAAATAAACACGGGGACTGTGTCTCTTAAGCCTTGATGAGATGCTATTTTTTACTCCTCGGGACTTAGTTGTAACGTTTCAAATAAATTTCTCTTCCTTTTTTTATAAAATTGAAGTCGCAAACGAGCATGCAGTCCACCTGGTGGTAAATAGTCACTGTATCACATCTGTAAGCAACTTCATACAGAACATGGGTTCCATCTGAAGTCAACGCAAAAACTTCTTGCTAGAAATAGGTGTGGCGGTGGCACTACACTGATTCTACCACCACTAGCAACTTAACATTAATCAGAATAAGTTGTCTTTACTTCTCAGTATCGTATGTCACTCTTTTAATCATTTGCCTTTTCAAGTCAATACACCTAAGATAAATTTATTTCAATCCTTTATTCAAAATGAATTATTTTTTATTGCTAGTAAAGACATTATCTTTTCATAAAAAAAATGCAATAATACATTTTTTTTTTAAATTTTTGACGACCCGCGTGGCGGAGCGGTTACCATACCGGTCTGACGCGCAATGGGTCCCGGGTTCGATTCCCGGCCAGACAGGTATCTGAATGATGAGTTTAGAATCATGTTCTGGGTCTGGGTGTTTGTGTATTCGTCTTGTGTGTGACCATGGTACCCATGACACAGGAAAAAATCCTAGTGTGGGGCTATGAGTGTAGAATGCGTGTTTTTTTTTAAATTTCACAATTATGGGTGATTTTCCTTTTACTACTTTTTGCTTTATTACTATTAAAAATGGATAAACACGCAGATGAAACCAACAATTAACATAGCTTGTACAGATATCTCCTACAGATAAATGTTTCGATAAGTACCGATACTGTTACACTAAATTGGAAATACCCGAATTATCGGGTTATCGTCTTTTGACGTCACACCGTATTTATTTATGTTGTTTTTCTATTTTCATTTTTGAGTCACGTTTGTTCGATTTTAGCCTCCGATTGTGATATTATAAAAATAAAATCTTGTTTTATTTTGTTTTGTGTGTCAGTTTGTAAATGTTGAAATCTATACCTCATTTGAATAGTACTTCCTCAGAACATCTTGAGGAGAAACTCCTTGCTTACTTTTATTACAAAAATATGTATTTGGATCGCATCAACCCATTATTGGCCAGTGGGCCCAGCAGTGGCTGGGCACGGGTCTTCTCCCAGAATGAGAGTGTTTAGGCCATAGTCCACCGCGCTGGCCAAGTGCGAATTGGTGGACTGTATGTGATATGTATATTGGTGAATGTATTTGGATAATTACTCTTATTACGAAGACGTTCTACAATTTTGTCAGAAGCATATATTTCGTATATACAGTATATTTAAGGCAACCATCTCAGTTTTCGAGATTAATAAAGCATTTTAATTTATTTCAAACATAACTCATGTTCTGTTTGTAGCAGCCTTGTTACTCGTATGTTCACGGGCGGCAATAACAATTTACTATAAGAATTCATTCTCGTTTGCTAATACTATTTACAAAAAAAAACAATTCGACACAGATATTCGTATTTACAGTAACACCAATGTAGTAAGCACCTGTATCCGTCTAGACGTGACGTTTCCTCTTGTCTTGGACTCTCAGGGGTCATTCGACTAGAAATTGTCGGTGCACTTTCCGTCGCAACACGTTTTAGCTTTTTTATAGGTATGTCATATACCACCTGTACTCCTTATTCGATTAAACAAACGATGCCACTTGATGGTAAGTGGTCACTGCCGCTTATGGACATCTGTAAGTAACTTCATTTAGAACGTCACGTGTTACTTGCTCCCAGTTGGTCGCTTTGTATGAAAGAGAGCCTGTCGTGGTTCAACTGGAAGTCCCGCACGTAGAATACGTATGATGGTGCTTCCAGTCGGCAGTGAGTATGTTCTGAAGTGCGTGTTAAGAGAAACATACGGACAATATACGGACTTATCCGAATTAGTTTTTTAAAGGAGCAACAAATCTGAGATTAATCAGGACAGTCTCTGATATTATCTGGGGTTGATTTAAGATGCTCAGGGGCGGCAGTGGCTATCATCAGATTTTCTACATAGTCGTTTCCTACTTCTATTTTATAAAAAAAAAGTGTGGCACTCGGGGACTGCCGCGATAAAGCTATTGCATAGCATTTTTTATGAACTTATGCAATTATAATTATTTATTTATTTATGCAATATTTTTTTTCTTTGATACTATATACTTTCTCACAAACAGCTGATTATATATTCGTCCGATTTCTGAGCAGTGTGTCTCGATCCGTGCGAGCTTAGTACTGTCGTACCATATGTATACATACACTTTAAGCGAACGCTCGGCCGCGCAATGGTAGGCGGACCGAGGGGTGTTAGGTTTTTTTCGTTACGGAATTTCTTGACTCTGTCCCCGCGCTCAAAGCCCGCGATAAAAGCTATGCAATAGCTTAAAATGTGTATAAACCATATAGGCAAGAATATCAAAGGATAACAAGCAAAATAAATGTGTAAATTTAAAATATATCCAATTAGCTTCAAATCTCAAATTTTAAGTTGATTAAATGCAAAGTCGTCAGTGATATAAAACAAAGTGACAATCGCTACCAATCCGATAAGACGATAATACCACCGTACTCAGGTATGCGTATCGGTATCGGTATCAGGGCTAGTGATTTTTACGACTATCTTATCCACTAAGTCCGGCTAAAAATAATCTTTGGTATGATCTACAGTAAGTCAAAGGTTCTAGGTATATCGACGGACAATCTGTTATGTAATACTTTTTTTCAATATTTTTAAAGAAGATCAAATGTATTACCACGCCGTTCCAATCAGAACGCAACCACATAAAGAAATTATTTTAATGAATAATGTGATATTTTTAATGTATTGTGTATATAAGGGACATGTTTTCCGAATAAATCATTATTATTATTATTATTGGCCTGATTTTGTATGATGTGAGAGCAGTGATAGCCTAATGGTTGAACCTTGCCCTCTCAATCGAGAAAGTCCGAGGTTAAAACCCAGGCACGCACCACTGATTTATGTGAGTATTAGAAATTATCACTGCTTTTCGGTGAAGGAAAACATCGTGAGGAAACCTATACACCCGAGAGTCCTTTAACAAAAAAGTTCTCGGAGGTGTGTGAGGACTTCACACACCTCCGAGAACTTTTTTGTACTTCGCACTTAGCCAGCGCGGTGGACTATGGCCTAAAGCTCTCTCATTCTGAGAGAAGACCCGTGCCCAGCAGAGGCCAATAATGGGTTGACGACCACGACGACGATTTTGTATGAAACGAATTATTAGTAAATTAAGTCACAGATTTTTACTCAATTTACATAAAAATAGAGTAATATGAAATGTCATTTTACAAATCGTCAGTTAAAATATTTTTGTTAGGTACACTACCACTTCTTACAATACTAATAACTGAAACATAAAAAATACGAATACTTAGTATTAGTAAATTAATGTTATCTACGATATATAAAGTAACATTATTAATATTTTTTTAAAGCATTACTTTTCTATAAAGAAACACAATCGCTACTCTATTTCATTTTTTTATTTGATTAAAGTAGCAAACGAGCATGCAGTCCACCTGATGGCAAGTGGTCACCGCCACCCAAGGACATCTGTAAGCAACTTTAAAGAGAACATCTGAAGTCCATCACAGATGCGTTGCTAATCCTGAGGACTAAGATGGTCGCCTCATATAAACGTGTGTCGGCAACCACACCCTTACATCAAAACGCAAGAAATGCTTCACCCTAGAAGTAGGTGTGGCGGTAATACTTCCCCGGTCGAACTACACTGGTTCTACCACCTGTCGTAATGTCTATTTCAGCGTAATGGTGAATATACGGCACCGTTTGATTATTGCTCGCCAAAATCACTACCACATTTTTCTAAACTGCTGCGTTTCAATGGGCAACATAACATCAACAATATTATTTTTCTGAAACATAATTTATCAGGTCGAAAAATTCCTAAGAGCAATTAGAAAATAGTAAACATTTATAAAAATTAAGACCTAAAAATTAACATGATAATAGCATAAAAAGTCAAAAAATCTGTAGGTTGTAGTAACCTTAGTACCTACTCAACTCAGCCATGGCAAATCACAGGTAAGACTCTAATTCATCTAAGTAGTAGAACCAGTGTAATATTGTGGAGGTACCTCAAGTACCACCGCCACACTTATTCCTAACGTAAAGCATTTCTTGCAGTTCGATGGAAGGGTGTGGTTGCCGGCGCATTACTATATGAGGCGTCTATCATAGTTATAGGGAGTAGCAACACATCTGTGATTGACTTCAGACAGAACCCATGTTCTGTATGAAGTTGATTACAGATGTCCATTAGCGGCAGTGAGCACTTACCATCAGGTGGACTGCATGCTCGTATGCTTCTTCAGTCAGATAAAAAAATACAAGAAATTATCTAATATGACGATCAAAATCAGTCCAACAATTTTTTTTTTAATTTATAATGATGTATGCATTGTTGCTCCTATACAAATAAACTGCTGGTCAGATTTTGCTGAAATTTGATGCACAGATAGTTCAAAGCCCGAATAAACACAAAAAATACTTATCACCACAATAATCATCACCGAAAAGGATAGAACCGCAGCAATAAACTAGTTAAATATATTTTAAAACATAATCCTCGTCAACCCATTATTGTCCCACGGCTGGGCACGGGTTTTCTCTCAGAATAAGAGAGGTTTTAGGCCATAGTCCACCGCGCTGACCAAATGGTGGCCTTCACACACCTCCGAGAACTTTTTTTAAGAACTCTTGGGTGAGAAGATTTCCTCACGATGTTTTTCTTCACCAAAAGCAGTGATAATTGATTTCTAATACGCACATAATTTAGAAAATCAGTATCTGGAATTATCTATGGTACGATGTGGGGAGTAATATTGCATTTAATAATATTTCGCCGTAAACCCCAAAAAACGTAAAATTAAATAATGAACTAAAAAACAAAAAAGTCCCGACCACTTTATAACATTCAATTGGAACCAAGGAAATCAATATTGATTTGCAGTTGGGATTTTTGTTTTTACTAGTCACCCGTCACATCTGTCGAAATTTGACCGTAATTTAAATTAAAAAACTAAACTTCAAATTGTCCAAAGTATATAATAAACAACTTCATCTGAACATTTTATAAATCTATCTTAACAGTAGTAAGTTTAAAAACCCATTTCGCTAAATAAACACATATATTTCTTTCCTTAACAACAAATAAAAAATAATACATTCATCTTCTCTTCAAACAGCCTCGCTCATTACCTAAATATAATCAATGAAAATCGTCCAGCTAATTACTCTCAAGCCTACCATGCTAGTTAAACAGGCCGTCATATCAATTAGTTCACAGCTAATTGATCGCGCTCCGTCAAGCGGTGACGGCTGACAACCGCCCGCTGTCAGTTTGACAGCTGTCAGATCTGACAGCCCAAGGTGGCGTGGTTCAAGGGTGATAGTTCCCTGTTAAGGAGTTTGGTTAAACAGTTAGATGATGTATTTATGAGTTATGATTTGCTATGAAATAGTAATAAAAATCGTAGCCTTGATGCGCGTTCGTTTAACAGATTATTTTATCATTTTTTTATAATATATAAGTAACAAACGAGCACACAGTCAAACTGATGGTTGGTTTTTAACCGATTAATTTTCATAGGCCACTGCTGCCTATGAAAATTAATCGGAAACCTCTGATAAATATATCTCCCTCACTAACCACACTCTTCAGTTCCTCTACTCATACTAACTAGAAATCCAGTGTGGAACTATAAAGTATTCAAATAAATATATCCTCCCTTCAATATATCCAAATTAGCTTTAAATAAAAACAATCCTCCCATCCATTAATTTAGTATGAATTGGTAAGCAAAAGTTCCATATATTATGTAAACTTCTATAAATTCATTCCAAATTTGTTTTTGCAATTTGAAATAACGTTATCTTGTTTTTACATTACCTAATACAAGTTACAAATTCACAATAGTGTAAGTAATATCAGCAAATCTACCGAAATCCGGACACTTTGAACATTCAAACCAAACACTTCAGTAAAACCCTTATAAATACCACCGCCAACGAAACAAACAACTAATCCTCCCTACATATTTTAAGTGTTTGAAACAATATAACGAAGTAGTCAGCCAAATATCATACCTATCACACACAACCACTTTCCATAATTAAGCAACAATCTGAACTCATACAGCATACTATCGGGCATCAAAGTCATGATTTATAAGCAGCGCTCTCCCGGACCATTTATAATCTGTCCTAAATAACCATAGACTGTGCATTATCTGTGGGAAGCATTGTTTTAGAGGAATCAATAGACTAATATTTGTGGTTGTTATCACTTCGTTTATCGCCGGTGTATGCGCGCGGCGTGGTGTAATAAAATTGTTAAATGTATGGCCGTGGGAAGATGGAAACTTGATGGAAAGGTTAAGGGCGTTTACACTAGGAAACATTGATACCTTCATCTTTACAAGTTAAAAAAAAAACTTAAAACGCTTTTTACACTCATAGCCCCACAGTTGGATTTTCTCCTGTGTCGTGGGTGCTATGGACACACACAAAGACGAATACACAAACACCCAGACCCAGAACAAGAATCTAAACTCATCGTTCAGATACCTGTCTGGCCGAGAATCGAACCCGGGACCCATTGCGTATCAGACCGGTACGGTAACCGCTGCGCCACGCGGGTCGTCCACATTACATTACTCGTAGAAATGTAGGGCTGCATTATCACATGCATTGTTTTTTTTTGCTCATACAAATTAAAGTAACCAAAATCTTGGTCAAGAATGGTTCCTAAATTAGATAGAATTTTCAGTCTATCGGATTAATATTATACATGCAAAGATTTGTGAGGAATGCGTCTTACGTTACTCTTTCACGCAAAATCCTTATTGATTTGGTTAAATTTAGCAATACATACATGATGGAATATTCGTTGCCGTAGTAAAGTAATAAAAGTGGGCGGAGTCGCGGTAATAAGCTAGTGGTTTATATTTTAGGCTGTAGTTACATTAAGTTTATTTACATTATTATCGTTACAAGCAGGGAGGGCGATAGCCTAACAGTAGAAACGGGGCCTCTCCATCGAGGTTCGAATCAGGATTTTTTCTAAAATGATGCAAATTACAAATTATAATTATAACACCGTAAGGGCACTTACATACCTGAAAGTTCTTTAAGAATAGTTCTGAGACGACAACGGGAAGACAACATGAACATTGCAAGCTTTTCTATACGAAATTACTTACACGGATAAGTAACTTCATATAGAAAAGCTACGAGGTAGCAGTGACTATTTACCATGTGGAGTGCATGCTCGTTTGCTAATTCAAATATTAAAAAAATCATAAGTATAAAAGAGGGGTTCTATCTGATGTCAATCACAGATGCGTTTCCACTTCGGAGATCTAAGGTATTGACCTCACTTAAAAGAGAACCAGGAACCACACCCATTTAACAAAACACGAAACAATTTTCCGCTACAAGTAGGTGTAGCGGTAGTATTTCTCGGCCGAACTAAATTGGTTTCAGCGGCTGGTATGTTCTTAAAAAGGGGTAAATTTGTTTAACTGAAACACTTCGGATTCATCACGATGATTTCTTTAGCATTAATGACAAATCTATATAAACACACATCCTACAGTTTAAAGTTACAAAGCGAAGTGTAACAATCGCAGTCCGTCGCGGTCCCACGAGCGCTATCCGTCTTGTTGCAACTCACCCTACACTGCGACCTATAATATTATGTTGTGTAGTTATACTACACTTGAAGTTAGAAAAGAAACTTTATAGCTTAGTTTTTAACGAATTGTTTCACTATTCATTTTGTCTTACTTTAACAACTGGTTTAAACGTTATTTTGTAGATTGTAGTAAAAAGGGATGTATCCATTCACAAATCCCTAAGTACCTAAATAGATAACTCAAATACTTAGGTTACGCTATAGCTAAACGCGATTGTAGTAGGAAGAGTGGCAAATGTATATAAATACACGTACTACAGTATTGTATGAGTTTAAACAAAATTACAAAGTGAAGCGTAACAATCTCGCGGTCCGTCGCGGTCCCACGAGCGTTATCCGTCTTGTTGCAACTCACCCTACACTGCCACCTATATTATTTTTGTATTGAACTATATAATACTTGAAACTAGAACAAGCACTAAATGTTTTTTTAATGGTTGATATACCTACAAGTGATTTTACTTACTCCTTGATTTTTGTTACTCTGTAGGGATAATTGTTTTTAATGAGTTGATATTGCATCATAGATTTGCCATTTGATATTACAGTATAACCGAAGTCTCCTCGAGTAGTAAGGGCATTTTTTTCTAAATAGCATATAGTAAATACATGTAAAAATATTCTCCAGAACTCCCTAAATCACGTTGTGTGCGTTCAATCGTCCGTTGGTTCTGGGAGCATTCCGGATGTCCCCCGGGACTATCCGTCTTGTCCCGGCGACACGCGCTTCACCTACTTACCTTCAACTTGTCAAAAATTCTTTATTTTTAATTTTCAGCCTCTATTATATTTCTCTCTTTAATGACCGGGAATGCTGACTATATATTACATACCAAATGTATATTATACAAGATTATATGGACACGTACTCTGATCTATTCCAAATTGTTTTTGAAGAGCTGAGCACCAGATGTTAGACTTTTAATGTAATCGTAAAAACATATTTTCCGATTTTGATGATGCTGTCTCTTAAATTTAAAATCGAGGCACACGAGTAGAACAGAAATAGGATATTTCTGTTGTTTGCCATGTGACTAACTTTAAGTAACTCCTGTTTTTTGGAACAGAGGGGGGTAGAAGTGGACTCTTCAACAGGCCCTAATTTCTTCTCGTAAGTAATATTTCTTAATAAAAAATATTGCTTACGTATTGATACCTTATTTATCAAACTATTTGGAACTTACTCTTCATTTACCCAAAAGTTATCAAAACACACACAACACACAAGTAAAAAATATGCTAACTTCTAAAATGAGCTGAACTGATAACTTTAACATGAGTGTAAATTCTAATGTGAGTGTAATTTTTAAAACGTATATAATTACAATACGTATTCTTTTCTTCTTAGCTACCGTCTCTATTAGCTTTACATTCAACTCTACAATGTAGAGTCCATTACACCATTAAGAAAAGCCCGTTTCAGTCTCAGTTTCCAAACACATTAAGCCCGTACCGTATTATCTTACTCCCACTTAATGACCAGCGTCCAAAAAAGTGAACATAAACGAAAGGCGACCTTTATCTCGCTGGCAACCAGACAACGAGAATGACAGTCGATGTCTTCATACCAGCACAAAAACAATGCCCTATCATTTTACATTATTAAAATCTGACGCACCACTCAAAACTGGACCGTATATTTACAGTGCAAAGTGTAGTTTCGGTTGGAGGTACGTAAGAATCTCGAACATTTAATCCACGGTTATAAAATGTGAAAATGTGTCTTGTACATTCGCAGACAGCATTCAAATTTCTTTATCTTGCATAAAACATGCGTTACTTCCAAAAAGCAACATAAGTCAAATGTATAGACAACGTGATTTAAACATTAAGACTCTAAATGCAAGGTTTATCTTAGTTTGTGGCTAGAATTGAAAGGGTTATTAGTCATTATTGAATAAGCATATCGTAGTGTTGTGACGCGTCGTTTGATTAATAATGGAGTGAGCATGTTCAGTGAGTTTTTTCGAAATGTTGATGTAGGTGACGCGTAACGCTTTTAGCCGGGTTTGTTTTGTGTTTTTTATCGGTTAATAACCGATTTATTTTGTGTTGGATACGCTGTTTGTGAGACTTGACTTTTGAGCATTGTCTCCGCAGTGACATGTACCATGCACTACGATTGGTGGGGGAAAGATATATTGAAAAAATATATATATAAAAAATAGGACTATTTAGTGTAAAAATAGTTTCGAGTTCATCTAATTCATATTAGAACGGAGTAGTGAAAAATTAAGACTTCTCCATAGGAACAAAAAAGGCCAAGTTAAGGAAATGTTAAATTCGTGTAAAAATAAAAAATAAAATATTTGTTGTGAGTCAAATAAGTAGAAACTGAAATGACGCTTACAAAATATACTCTTTATTTCCGATTCTAAAGCATAGAGTAAAATGTTGTATACTACCCTACGTTTCGGAATCAGTCTTTTCACAAAACCGTCTTACATGGGAACCTCATGTAAATAGATACCTACAGAACCCAATTAAATAAAATTGTCAAGCTACCAATTGACAACCGAACAAAAGAATAGATAAAAAATATTCTAATAATCTGTCTACTAGTTACTAAAAACACGCATAAAAAACACTAAATTCTTTTTCACCAAATCAAACTGTGGACAGCCTTTTGTATATATCAAGAGAGTTAATTAGACGGAAATCGCATGACATTATTTGAAAGTAAATAATAAAATAGAACGAGAATAGTTAAGTGTATAAAGATCTTATCAAGGCACAATCAGTCATCTCTATCGCACAAGAAAACTGGTGTAAGTTTTAATCTTTTTGTGATTTATTTTATGATAATGAATAGGTAGGTGTAAACATGAACCAGAAGTTTCAATTGTGGTTGATATCTTTATTTAATTTAATTTATTTATAAAGGCTGTATAACATGCAAATTCGTATAAGCGTCCGCATTACTTTTTTTAGCAACCGTGTATGTACCTATTAATATTTCGAGGCGGTATATAGAACTTAGAGCAGTGATAGCCCCTCGCCCTCTCGATCGGGAGGTCCGAGGTTCAAACCCCGGCACGCACCACTGATTTTTCTAAAATTATGTGCGTATTAGAAATTAATTATCACTGCTTTTCGGTGAAGGAAAACATCGTGAGGAAACCTACACACCCGAGAGTTCTTTAAAAAAAAAATGTTCTCGGAGGTGTGAGAAGTCCACCAATTTGCACTTGGCCAGGGCGGTGGACTATGGCCTAATACTCTCTCATTCTGAGAGAAGACCCGTGCCCAGCAGTGGGACAACAATGGGTTGACAACAACAATATATAGAACTTAGATTGGTTCAACTTTGGAAACTTCTACGCCACATTTATCTGTCTGATTTATCTGGCTAGGATGTGCCGCCAACCACACCCTTCCATCGAATCGTAAGGAATACTTCACGTTAGAAATAGGTGTGGCGGTGGTACATACCCGATTCAATAAAGAAAATAACTATGCCTACAAAAAAAGAATAAATAAAGCTTCAATAAAGTACCAGAAGTAAGTAATCAATTTATTAAAATATAAAAATTATGCTCGAGTTTCATAAGATTATGACGAGGCTTAGTTTTCGCCCACGTTATTTGTTAATCTATTAATCTCTCCTAACTTTATATGCGTTTGTCTTTCATATAATGGGTAGTCGTTATGTTAACAGAATAAGTTTTTCTAATTCTTAATAAAAAGAACATATAAGGTCAGTCAAGTGCGAATTAGACACGACCTACCGAGCTACTCGTATGTATCACTACATAGTATAAAACAAAGTCGCTTCAGGCTGTCTGTCCATATGTAAGCTTAGATCTTTAAAACGACGCTACGGATTTTAATGCAGTTTTTTTAATAGACAGAGTGATCTAAGGGGAAGGTTTTTATGTATCATACTTGTATATTATACTAGAAAACACTAATAATTTTAAATGTTTTTGAAAGAACTAAAATCGCAACTTACAGTAATAACAATATCATTAGAGTGTGTGTCCTTAGAATTATATACAATAGCTTAGAATTATATGTAAACAACAAAATCATAACACTTATACATCTATGTACAATGCACCAAACTATACATACCATTTAAATAAAAAAGGGAAACATATCAATAAATAAATGGTCCTATATAGGTATTAAGCTTAATTGTAAGATTTCTTTAATTGCTCAACGTTGCCACCACCGCGCACGACAGTGTGATGGTAACAGCGATGGCCTAACGTGGAGCTAAGAAATAAGGACTATGTTAAAAAAAAGAAAAACTATTGTGACAAAAGGCACGGACGATCAGTCTGTGGAGTTTTTGTGTTATAATAAAAAAAATTCTGATGTTTTACTTTTAGGCAGAACGTAATTCGCCGTGTCAACTAGTGTGCATACGTATATGAAATAACATAGGTAGTTTAACACAACAGAAATGTATAGGTTAGAGGCGCGAATCTCTAAATACCTACGCAAACCAACCTTAAAAAAAAAAGATACGAGTATACAAAGAAAAAAGACAAACCCACTGAGTTTCTTGCCGGATCTTCTCAGTTGAGGTCGTGTTCCGATCCGGTGGTAGTGTAAAAAAAAATATATAAATGTAACTGACAATTTGTAAGCGCCCCCGAAGGCCTATGCAAAATAAAGACATTTCATTTCATTTCATTTCCTTAGTTCGCTCTATCCTACTTCTCTCTTTTGCCTATTTTATACAACAATAATATGGACTTTACGCACCTACCAAGAAACGAAACATTTAAAACAATTTTCCACAAATGTCACCGAGTACCTACCAGACGTCACTGGAGACAGTCGCCACACCTCTGCCACCCTTATCCCGCGGTAATACGTGTTGTTTTTGTTTATTGTGTGTGTGAGGGATATTTTAATGAGGTTGGACGTGTTAATACTCCAGACGAGATAACGCTCTGGATATAACAGATGATTGCGCTAGGGAAGGGCGGACTTGATAGGGCATTCGATGTCTGAAATTTACTTGAATAGAAGTTTTTTTTTCTAAGATTGAAGTAGCAAACGAGCATGCAGTCCGCCTGATGGTAAGTGGTCTCTGCCGCCAATGGTCTATAAGCAACTTCATACAGAACATGGTTTTTATCTGAAGTCAATCACAGATACGTCGCTACTCCCGAGGAGTCGAGGACTTAGATGGTCGCCTCATATAAGAGTGTGCCGGCAACCGCACCCTTCCGTCGAAACGCAAAAACTGCTTCACGCTAGAAGTAGGTATAGCGGTGACACTTCCCCGGGCGAACTACACTGGTTCTACCTTCAACTCTACTCTTTAGTACTCGTAATACAAAAAAGCTCTCCTTCAATTCAATTCTCTGGTGGTGCTGGCGTTTAAGGTAATGTAAACTCCAGGCGAATTACTTTATATCAAGCTAGTTTGTGTTTAGTTACAAAATAAATAACACTAAATCCTGAAAAGGCACCAACTGTGCAAACATTATCTATTAGGTACATGTATTCTCAAATGCTGTAGCATCGTATTTCCTCATCAAATAAGTAGTATCCTACTTAAGTATGAAATATCTAAAATACCATTAAACAGTAAATCTCATCAACCCATTATTGGCCCACTGCTGGGCTCGGGTCTTCTCTCAGGATGAGAGAGTGTTAGGCCATAGTCCACCGCGCTGGCCTAGTGCGAATTGGTTGACTTCACACACCTCCGAGAACTTTTTTTTTTAGAACTCTCGGGTGAGTAGGTTTCCTCACGATGTTTTCCTTCACCGAAAAGCAGTGATAATTAATTTCTAATACGCACATAAATCAGCGGTGCGTGCCTGGGTTTGAACCTCGGACCTCCCGATCGAGAGGGGAAGTTTTCAACCATTAGGCTATCACTGCTCTAAAACAAACTGTAAATAATTATGTTGTAGTACCAATTTTGTGTAGCCTATAAAAATAAGGCAGGTACATATCCACTTATACAAGTTGTTGTAACTCAGTCTTTTAGTAGCAACGCACACACCATCAGTCATTAAGTAACATAAAAAAGAAATAGGAAACTATTTTAAATAATAAAATCAAGTAATAAATTTGAATTTATTCAAACAAACCGCTACTTTAGTAAGCGTAATTTATTTTCATTTGCCCTTTTCGTCAACCTTAACAATCTGTGTGGCTTTAAACATTCATTTATCATTCGACGCCGATAAAATCTATCGACACTTGGCAGCCCTAGTGTAGCGTGTATTCAATTAAGTTGTCGACTACGGGACACTATCTCTTTCTCTCTACACGCAGATATATATTTTTGTCCCTTTCTACCTCGCAACGGAAGCACTCGTTATGATCAAATGATCAATGATAGGGGTTAGTACAGTGAAGGGTTATTATTGTTGTATTTTTTCAACAGCGTTGAAATTGTTTAAGCTGTCCGTGACATGGAGGTATGCAATGAAATTGATAATTAATTTTCGCTACTTATAATGTAGATAATGAAATTGTTTCGCAAATGCATTACACAAAGGGTGTAATTAAATAAAGTTGATATTTTAAAACTTTTTAAGAGGTTCAAGTAGAAAACTAGCATGCCGTCCTGTTGGTAAGTGGTCATAGCCGCCAATGGACATCTGTATGCAACTCCTTATTACAACAGGGGTCTACCTGAAATATTTAGGTACTTACTTCAGGTTCGTTGTTACTCCCGAGGCCTAAAATGGTCTCCTTATAGGTATAAAAGTGAACAGGAAACAATACCCTAATATCAGAACGTAGAAATAAGTGTGGTACCTACTCAAAAATAAGTAAATAGTGTACCTAGTAAATACTATACATTATTGTGCACTGTATATTTTCCAATAAAATAAGGAACTTGTGAATATTGGTAAGTTTTATTGGCATCCATGTAAACCTATTTGTAATCATAATAAGTTCCAATATTTAAATAAAAACTTTTTAACAAATGATATCTACGGACTTCTATGCCAGAAAAAGTAAAAAATAATTTCAATTAATTTTGGTTTAGAACATACTCAGTATTTAGTTCTGAACTCGGCGCTGACAGTGGGATAGAGAAACTCCAGCTCCATCACAAAGAGATGGGCCCTGCTGTTGGCAAACGCCGCCAGGACCGCGGACGAATGCAACTAGCGTACCCTCAGTCTGTACAGGGCGTACAGAGGAACACCATAGGGTTTTAGCCAGTAGGAGTCCGGCATATCCTCTCAGCTGTCCCCGCGACAGCGAAACCCATGAGGTTTCCCCACGAAAAATGAAAGAGAAAAAAGTATAAACTATCTGTATCTATGTCAAATTTCAGACTAGAAATTTTTTCGTGAAACGTAACGAATGCACATCACAAACCTTTACATTTGCTACGCATCCATCGTAACGATCGAAATTCCACCGTAATTAAATTCATAAAACTAAACTTGATAGTGTCCAAAGTAGCACGAATAATTCTAAAATTCAATTACCGACATTGTACTTTCGAGTTAATTAAAAAAAATCCCCTTCAAGGGAATGACGAGGTTTAATTGATTAAGCCATCACGGTTATTTTTAACAAAAACAATTATGTGTTTTCATAGTAAGACAATTTGAAGGTGGTAGAACCAGTGTAGTTCAAACGGGGAAGTACCACCTATTTCTAGCGTGAAGCATTTCTTGCGTTTCGATAGAAGGGTGTGGTTGCCGGCACACTTTTATATGAGGCGACCATAGTCCTCGGGAGTAGCAACGCATCTGTGATTGAGTTCATATAGAACCCATGTTCTGTATGAAGTTGATTACAAATGTCCATGGGCGGCAGTGGCCACTTACCATCAGGTGGACTGCTTGCTCGTTTGCTACTTCAGTCAGATCAAAAAAAATATTTCGATTATTATATGTTTGCGAGAAACACTACCATAGTGTGTAATGTGTTTTTAAGTGATTTTATGTATGATTTATGAATTAGGTACTTAAAAAATGTTATTTCCCTGCATTCCTCCTCTTAGTTAACTACCTCTATTCAACCCATTATAGTCTCACTGCTGGGCACGCTCCTCTCAGAATGAGAGAGTTTTATTTAGTGAACTACCTAACTATTGCAAATTTCATATTCCTCCGTCCACGTAATTTTCCAAGTTTTTGCTTTACGTTTAAGTATATGTGTAGATAATATTAATACGATTTTAATTATTTTATGTTACTATGTTGACGTAAACTAATAAAAAATGTTAAATTTAATGAATAATTATGAAAACAAAAAACTCGATTTCTGAAAAAGAAAAAGAACTAGGTATACGAACGTTATAAATATGTAATTTATACCTTCATATATTTCATTGTTGTAGTAGGTAGGTACTTGTTTTTTGTTGTACTCGGGGTTTTGTTTTTCGTAATATTTAATTTAATCTCATGTTCAATGGCCAAACCTACTCTAATTGCAGTGACTTCGGCATTTGTTTAAAAAAAATAATAGATATGCGGATACGAATAGAACCTACCTATGTTTAATTCATGCGTATAAAACCTACCACTTTTTTAAGTTTCGTTAAATCAATCATTATTTTTTACATTTTCACATTTTTTTTTTGCAAAGTGCATTGCGATGTATGACCAATTATGAAAATGTAAACATGTGTTGTATTAAAGAAGCCTAATAAACTCTGCCTAAGGGTACACTAGTTGTCTACCATTTCGCATTTGACCAGCGCGGTGGACTATACTTTTTTTTTTGTTCTCGAGCGGAACACCTTCAAAAGGCACCCGTGGGAGCGACGCAGGGTTATGTGGGATTTTTACCGCAATAAAACCCCCCCGGTGGCACTACAAAGAGGACTCCGGGATCTCCAAAGGAACGCAACCGGAATCACTTGAGACCTGAGCGCGTTGCCCCATCGGGTTCCTCCCAGAAGGGTGGCTGGGCCCATCGCTCCATCTAGTCTTTACGACGGTATGTGCCACGCATACCACCGTCCTTCCCGGGGTCGCCTGGCTGGACGATGCAAGCTCCCACTCTAGCCGCCCGCAACCCCGGAAGCCCCTTTTAATCTCCTCTTACGACAAGCAGGGGTTACCGTAGCCCTATTCTGATCCCGGAACTACAGGGATGACGGTGGACTATACTACCTAAATCTTTCTCAATCAGAGAAGACACATGCTTTGCAGTGAAACAATAATGGGTGGACGACAAGGGCACACAAATAATATGAATGTAGAGTCCAGCAACGTCCGAAAAACTGTACATTTTTAAATATTCATTGCGCGCTAAATCTCATAAACATGTAAGGTCAAACTTACAAACCTTACTTATGTTACAATAAAATATAGGCTCTGCAGATACATATACATTTATAGGTATCTGCATTTATTCTATAAAACATCTAAGTTATGTTCGGAATGCGCGGACTATTAGCGTTCAGTATTTTATACACATTTAAAGTTTAGTTTGGTCTTCAATGTAGCTCTTATCTCACATGTGTGGTTCACTGCTGGACAAACGGCTCTCCCAATAGGGTAAATGCTTACTTAGTAGTTATTCACATATAATTTTTTTAACGCGCTTTTTACACTGATGGCCCCACTAGGATTTTCTCCTGTGTCGTGGGTACCATGGACACATACAAGACGAATACACGAATACCCAGACCCAGAACATGAATCTAAACTCATCATTCAGATACCTGTTTGGCCGGGAATCGAACCCGGGACCCGAATCGAACCCGAAAAAGAAAGAATAAATAAGTAGATTGTCAAATCTACTTATTTATACTTTTCAGAAACGAGAGTTAAAGGTTTTGGAAATATTCACTACAGTTTTACTTAATTTTAACTTTTTCTGTAGGTTTTGTAGTTTGTTTAGTACAGACCTTTACAAATATTCAGAGATAAAACATTTTCCACTTCATATTTCTACGATGTATAGGTATACAGGTATATATAAGATTTTTTATGAAGGCTAGCTTCGTACTTTTTCTACATGCCTTGAAATATTATTAAGTCAGCGTTGTGGGGATAGTCAAACACTTCATAAAGAAACTCTACAATCTGTAGGGTTTCTTTCTTTCTCCATAGAAAGAAAGAAACTCTACAAATTGTAGAGTAGCCATCTATAGGAAAAATATCAGCTCTTTCTTAGTTGCACTTTTGGATTTATAAAATATTTTATTGAAATTTTCCTACGAACTAAAGTAATCGGCATAGCAGAGATATGCCTATTTCAACAGTACCTTATCCCCTGCTTGACGTAAGTTACGACTAAGAGCCGACTTCTGGGATTTCACGTAGCAAGAATGTAAGATTGAATTTTCCAGCCACCGAGTCCAGAAAGGTAGATAGGTATACCTTTGTGGCACCATACTTTCGTAAACGCCAGATGGTATGGTTATTTAACTCAACTAGTTCTCCTGGGCAAAACCATGAGGGCTAATGCTCTCATGGTTTTGCCTAAGCAGAAGCCACCGGTTGCGTTCCTTTGCAGATCCCTGAATCCTCTTCGCAGCTTCAAGGATGGTCACCAGAGGGCGTCTTAGTAGGTAAAAATCTCACATAACCCAGCGTCGCTCCGACGACGGGTAACTTTTGAAGATTTCCCTCGAAAACAATAATGTTCCTGTACTCGTACAGATATCTCAATCTATTCGTATCGTATGTACTTATCTATTGCACACGTGTAAGATAAGAATGTTATTTTATTATTTGTTTTATTTTATAATTTTTGTACACAAACAATACATAAAAAACAGACATTATAAACTTAAGTACAAAGGACTACTTATTTTAAGATGAAATTTCTTCCAGCAGCCCTGGGATCGGAGTGTGCATTTGTAAGGCAAATTAGGTGTGCACAACTGGAAATTAATATTTATAGTTAAAATATGATATAAATATATAATATATATAATATAAATATATAATATATATACAAATACATACATATGAATATATACATACAATATGATATTATGAAAGTGATAAATAGTGCTCTTTGACTCGTCTTTTAAACATAGAAATGGTTTTTGAGAGTCGAATGTTAAGCGGCAATGAATTCCATAGCCTAACTGCATGAACAGAAAAGGAGTGGGAATAAAGAGAAGTTAGGAATGTTAGGTATTTTTGTCATCACAAATAAGCAACAGGTGTGCTATGTTAGCTACCATCCTGTTTTATATTTAGCTTATAGGTATAGGTACCCATGGGTGGCCACCGTTTGGTACTTTTTTATCTAACTGAAGTAGCAAACGAGCATGCAGTCCACCTGATGGTAAGTGGTCACTGTCGCCCATGGACATCTGTAATCAACTACATACAGAACATGGGTTCTATCTGAAGTTAATCACAGAGGTGTGGCGGTGGCACTTCCCCGGTCGAACTACACTGGTTCTACCACCTTGAAAAGGAGACTATAGTTTACTACTTCAATGGTGCAAATTAAGAGGCGCTGGTTACTTTAGTTATCCAGTATATGTATATTATGTTATCCATTGTAACCAGATGGTAGGTGACCACTGTTGGGGAATAGACATCTAGGGTGTAGAGCAATGCCTCTCCTAAGAAAAAGTTGCATGCAGATTTATCCACAATTGAACCATTATTGGAGGAGGACGGGTAGAAAACATAAAAGTAAAGTACCTTCTATTGAAAATTACTCTACAATTCAACACGAAACCATGTACTGTACAAACGCTTATTCAAAAGGCCATATATCAGAGGGTCGGAAGATAGGTATATAACCGTTCAAAGAGCATCACTCAATAAAAACTCTGAAAGGAGAGCGATAATAATAGAATCTTACATAGCAGCTGCGTTAACAAAAACGAAAAAGCGTCCGCACCTTCGCATCGATTTACGTCACGGGATAAATTGAAGCCTTCCAGTATTTCCAGTGAGCGGACTGCCGGACCATTCGCAGCCACCGGCCGAACAAAAAAACATCAGCAACCACCATCCAGCCTCCCAGATTCGCAACTATTATCTCACGACGACCAATCCAACATGGAGAATTAATACACTCTTCCCCATTGGCCGACGCGCACCCCATAGCCCCACCCACAGCTACAGGCCCCGCCCACCGGCTACGAAAAATTTCCAAAACCTCTCCCGACAGACCACAAGCGCAGCCGACGAATAGATGTCGTAATATCGTACACCGTGACCGTGGACCGCGTCTTTCCATTAAAATCACGTTCTTATCCGCTTATCACCTTGCATCACCAGATAACACCGTCTCCGTTTCGGGCGCGTTCCGCCGCGCGCTAGACAAGGACGGACGATAGCGGAGCGAGGTGCGGCTAAGAAAAATTGTATCGTATGCGTGAACGCGATCAGTGTCCGACTCACCTGACGCGCGGTCGGTCGATAGCGGCTACGGGCGCGCTCTACGCCGTAGTGATGTGTGAGTGAACTGCACAGTGACCAAACATGATGACTATGGACGTCGGCATGTACAACAACCAGCAGAGCGGGTACAGCGCGGAGTACTACCAGCAGGGCGCGGCGTACCAGCCGCCGTACGAGGGCTACCACGAGTACTACGAGCCGGCGACGCACTACTACGAGCCGGTGAGCCAGGAGACCGCGCCGGTCATCAGCACCGACACCGGCTTGTGCTACACTAACTTGGACTATGGCGAGCTGCAGCAGTATCCGATACACGGGCTGCCGTCCCATCCGGACGCGTTCAAACACAGAGAGGAGCTGCCGAGACACGATGACATGCATCTGCACGAGCATAAAATCGACAACCACTACTTGGAGACGAAGTATAACATGCACTTTGTGGACGAAGGCTCCATGCAGTACAGTCATACCAGTTCACCGCTCCCGTGTCCAGAGTTCGACCCGTACGCGCCGAAGGAGGAATTCGGGATGCGGGAGTACCCTCGGGACGGAGAGCTCCACCTGGGACACCAGCCCCACGCGTCTCATGCTGTCCCGACGTATAAGTGGATGCAGGTCAAGAGAAACGTCCCCAAACCAGCTGGTAAGTACATTATTGTCGCTTAAAATATTTGTGTACGCCAAGTTTTCGGGTTAATAGTATTATCTTCATTTTTGTTTGTATATAATTAAGGTTACCTATAATTAATCTTAAAATACAATTAAGACAATGTAAAGTAATTATGTACTAAGAAAAATAAAACAAAATACACTCTACCTAAATCCGCAAGTAAATTACATATTCAACTTTAGTATTTATTCTGTACCTACTAGGTACTGTATTTTATAGGTTTTATATACATATTATATGATACCTAGGACACATAACAAATGGCATTGATTAAGATCTCTAGACGTAGGTACTTATCTAAAATTCTAAACAGATTCCATTTAAAATTTAAGTTTCGAATAAACATGTACTTAAATATGCTTAATATATTTACATACGCAAAAAACATTATTCATACCAATTATGCTAGCCAGTGATAAGAAATAAACTTACAAATATATTTGTGACAAAAATGTCATGGAAGTAAGTAATAGCTAAATTTGAAATTCAAGCCCAATATTAATATATATTGTTCGTTATTTAAATCCGAAATACGAAACTCAAATATTTTAGAAATTAACTACCAATTTTTAATTAACTACCTATCGCTATTATTATTATATTAATGGCGAAAAAATCCATCTCGAGGTTTCCTCCTAAGCTGACGCACCAGATAGTTCTTTAAAACATTGGACAAGTGTCAAACTTGGACAGGGAGGGTTCCGTACTATATATATTTTTTCTTATTTATTTTTTTACTCGACTGTTATTAATGTTTTATTATTTGTTTTATAGCACTTTTAAAAGTATATTGTGTTATAAATATTCAAAGTAGGTACCGACTTATTATTAGATTTAATAGATAAACTAAAAACGGTGATAAATAACGGTTTTATAAGGATCTCTTATTTATTTTATTTCTATAGCAGCCATAATAATGTACATTATGAAAATAATCTATCCGATCTTTTAGGGTTCAAAGATAAAGTAAAGATAGAGTAATGACTATGTAATGCCCTATGCCCTATGTATTAGCCCCTTGGTTACGGAACCCAAAAAAAATCTCAAAAGTCGGGTTAAATTTAACAATCAGCAATGACCATGACGGAATATATGTGCCTATGCCTAAGCCTAACACTCTCACTCGGAGAAAGCTACACCCTATTAGTGTAACGGTGAGTTATCAACAACAACAAAAATAGAACTAAAATTAACTAACTTAAATTAAATTAAAATACTTATGGATTTTAATCAACTTAAATGTAATTGACCTCTTGTACCCAAGTTATTTCTCGCCACAAATTATGTTATATTAATTATACCACTTTACCAAAGCAATCGAGGTCAGAACGAAATAATTAGTTGGACAAATTGCGGCGAGAATAAATTAATAGTCTATGAATAACATTACTGATAAGTTCTGATTTATACTAGTGTGTGTAGAAGTACTTAGCCCACACTGTCCCTATAATGAGTCTTCGACACATATAGGATTGTACCTACATTGCCTACATATTCAACATACATAACATTTATAGAAATGTATATGCGAATATACCTATAACAGAATAGATTACCGGATTCACAATTTTAATCACATATCATTAGCTATATCTAATTGTCATATTGTAAAATTATAGAATTACTACTCAAAATAGAAACCTCCTCATGATAGTACACTAATTATTTTAGTCTCCCGCAAATAACTCAAATTTACCATCTTAAAATATACTCTTATTTTATTTACTGTAATGGCAATGCCGAACGTTACCTATCAAGTCGGTCAAAATGTTTTATTACCCCTGTGAACAAATTGGAACATCTAATAACAAAAATGAAAGGTACGCATATCTGTAAATTGCACATATTTCCAAAAACATATTTTGGAGGCTTTAATACTTAATAAAATTAATTTCGATATATTTTTTATTTTATGTCTGTCAGTTTGGGTGTTTGATACGATATCAAAACATAATTATTAAATTTAATTTAAAATGTTTTATTTATATTTTTATAACCCATATCTGGAGGCAACAGTAAGTCTTTATTTCAATAAATTCCATGAAGCCTATCAAAAGTTATTACAATTATAATCCCTACTATAATATTATAAATGTGAAAGTAACTCTGTCTGTCTGTCTGTCTGTCTGTCTGTCTGTCTGCTACTTATTCACGCCTAAACAACTGAACCGATCTTTATGAAATTGGGCACACAGATAGTGTTGACCTCAAGAAAGGACATAGGCTGCTTTTTATCGAAAATGATTGGGTTGAAAGCGTTAAAATCGAGAATAAATGTTTGTATGGAAGTTCGTTTTTGACAAAGTCCCATATTGACAAGTCCGTCAAGGGGTACGATAGACTTACTTGAAACCTTATCTAAATAATAAAACATAAAAAAACATTGATTTCGAGTCGACAACATATATCCGTAAAATTTGGATTGTCGCGTATTTTGTTAAATTCAAATGTAAATTTGTGTGACATGACAGTAGTGTGACATGACAGTAGCCATAATGGCCGCCCGGATGTCATTCTAAATTAATTCAAAAATAATACGCATAAATTTGTAACTATCAATTATCATAAAAATAGATGTAATTCAAATTGATTTTAATTTAATTTATGAATTTATGAAATATTTCAATAATAAAAAAGCATCCGTTGACGCGCTGCGGTCGCGCAGCTTGCGACCTAATATAAAATCGCTCTTAGAGTACAGGGATTCCCAATTGATAACAGATAGCGCGTCATACTATTATAGTAAAATAGTTATTCGAATCCAATAATTCAAAGGCGATAAAATGTTTTAACATTGTTTCAAAATAAAATTATCGACTCCATTTGTCACTCGATGTTCATGTTACATAAATAATTTAATAAATATTATTGCATAAATAAAGTTATGTTATTGACCACACCCGTACATTTTTAGCGAAAATAAATATTAAGGACAAATTACAATTGATAGTCTTTTAAGCAAAATACTAACATTAATATGTCGATCAGTATCTAAATAAGATATAACAATTATATCATGAATTATTATTATAAAGAAGCTTTTGCAACTTTTGTGATAAATAATTGCATTTATGAATATTGAAGCATGGTTGATGAACACTTGGCTCTAATAACAAACGAGCAAGATCAACATTATTGTTCTTTTTATATTTATGATATGTTCATTATAAATAATGTTATAGAAAACATGCATTTAAATAACAACATATTTTAAGTTAATTTTAGAATAACAAAGTGTGTCAAAATAAGCCAAAATAGATGATGTTCATTACTCATAACAATGTGAATTTCGCATCTGTTATTAAAATCGTGATAGCCGTGTGGTGCCAAGTCGGGCGGATTAGAAACGCGAGGTCTGGGGTTCGAATCCAGTTGTCTTATGTACATTATTATTATAATTATTATAATCTGTAGTTTTCATAAATACTAATTTTAGTATTATTTTTTTAATAACCAGCTCATTTTTAAATATTATTTAGTATCGGAAATGCAAAGCTTTCGCCCGCCTGGGAATCAATGTGTCACAAAGTTTATATGAAATTAATAGAGGTTTAACCTCTGTCAGGTAAAAGTACAAAATAATTTGGATTTACCTTGCCGACAAATTCAAATTTTAATGTAATGAACCACAAACAAGGTTTAATAAAGATAAACTATAAACATACCTGAGCGCCGCTTAAATGTTAGTGGAACCAAAATTAGTTTACGTATCATTGATACTGTCATTAGATTTTTAGTTTTAGTTAGATGCACTAGGAGGCTCGGGTAAAATGTTTATAATAAATTTACTATTAGCGAAAAATATAAGATCTGATAAAAAAAATAGCTATTGCCGTGGCGTCGTCCAGCGTTGCGGCTACACTTTTAAAAAGCGGTCATAACGCCTGCCTATTCGCCTTTGAGCGTCCACTCAAGATTTGTAGCTACAATTTCTCTAAAATTTTTAATATTCCAAATCAAAGGAATACTGGAAATTTAATGCGGGATTGTTAATTGACTATTTGGGATGAAGATTCTGTAGATATAGCCATCGAGATCGAAGACATTATCCAACCAAATTTTTAGATTCCTTCAACCCGCCTCCCGGTACTCCTCCACACAATTTTTTTTTTTAATAAAAATACGCTTTCTACACTCAATAAAATAGAAAATTCCAACAATTTCAATTTCTACAATAGGCCCCACATTAGGACTTTTTCCTGTGTCGTGGGTACCATGGACACACAAGACGTATATAGAAACACCCAGACCCAGAACATGAATCTATTCAGATTCCTGTCTGGCCGGGAATCGAACCGGGTGTGGTAGCTGCTCCGCAACGCGGGTCGTCAAGGTTGTCAAATTAATGTTAAAAGTAGGTTCACCTATATGTAATCTTACTCAGAAATTTAACCAAATTACTTAAAATAGTATTTTTCAATTTATAAAAGTTAAAATCCATCTTTATAATCGATGCGCTTTGGTTTAAATGTTGAGGCGTTGTTTGAAAAGATGTATTCCGATATTGTTAATGTGACCACTAAGACTGTAAATTGGTTCAAAAAAGGGGTTCACGATATTCTGATTCGTCTTATTTTCATAACATTTTACATAACAATAAGCACCTACCCACAAATAAACACTTAAAATTCGTTTTTTTACTCTGTGTTTTTCCGGGTAATCCTTGACCGGCTAAACTGATTTTTACGGGTTTTTTTACTATAGAAAATGTTATGGAACAACATGTAGACTACTTTTATCGTAGAATTCCCACTGAGTGGAGATATGCGCGGGAAAAACTTTGCGATACATTGATTTGTTCGCGGGCGTAGCCGCGGGTACAGCTAGTCTTTAATATTTTTAAACGCCAAAATACGCGGCCCACAACTAGTCAAAAATAAATAAGTACTAAAGTCGCATACTTTAGGCAATATACTGACCACAACGGATTCAGGAACGGTTCAAAAATATATCAAAACTAACTCTTACCCGCGGCCTCGCCCGCACGGTCAAAGGGAATTGGCATTAGCATTTGATAGCGTGATTCAGAACTTTCAAATGAATTTTACTAACGCCATCTATTAACAACGTCTGGAACTACTAAATATCAATATATATACTACGTATCAACTAACAAAACATCGGTATTCTCATGGGTATGAGAGAGCGCGGTAAAAAGCCTACGTCACTCTTCGCCCTCCTAACTATCTCCCAGCATATAAACAATATCATATAATAGCTATGTGGCGACGTGAAAGAGGAACAAACAAACACACTTTCACATTTATAATATTAGTTTGGATTAAAAACAGATGCCACAGCATTGTTTATAACCAGAGGTCCGTGTGACCTACACGGCAACATGTGGACGTCAAAGTATTTGCTCCGGCAGGTGACCCCTGACCGCCTGCCAGCGAGATGTGAGCAGACACTGGAGGTCTGTCTGTTCAGACCTTACTCAATACTAGAAGTACCCTTCGGTTTTACTCGTTTAAAGTTATATTAAAATTACAAACAGACGCCACAGCATTGTTTATAACCAGAGGTCCGTGTGACCTACACGGTTACATGTGGACGTCAAAGCATTTGCTCGGCAGGTGACCCCTGACCGCCTGCCAGCGAGATGTGAGCAGACATTGGAGGTCTGACTCTGCTCAGACCTTACTCAATACTAGATGTACCCTTCGGTTTTACTCGTTTAAAGTTATATTAAAATTACAAACAGACGCCACAGCATTGTTTATAACCAGAGGTCCGAGTGACCTACACGGCAACATGTGGACGTCAAAGTATTTGCTCCGGCAGGTGACCCCTGACCGCCTGCCAGCGAGATGTGCGTAGACACTGGACGTCTGACTCAACTCAGACCTTACTCAATACTAGACTTACCCCGCAGTTTAACTCGTTCAAAAAATATAACATGCCATTAAAAACAATTTTTATATTTAACATCCTTAAATATTCTAAACGACATACTTCAAGACGTAATTCAAAAACAGTATAGGTAATTTTAAATTTTCGTACCTATATGTTTACACAGTACAATCATGAAAATAGCTGAATCGATTTTGATGCCGTATTTTTACATACATAGTTATTTAAGAACCCTATATTCCTTAAAATTTCGAGCCTCCAGCATTAAATAAAATTCAATATTAGAATGAAAACAGAACTTCCTACAAATATATATTTAGCTATAAACCCCGTAACCACAACATAAAGAACGGAGAATTTGAGATCAAGCTGATTTATGACTAATATTTGACTTTTAACTCGAGGAGGCTTAAATTAGCCTACATAACCCGTCGAAAGTTGAACCATAGAAAGGAACTAAAAAAGTAAAACCGCTTAATGTGTTCTTGAAACGTTTAAACAAGAGGAATAATCAAATAATTCGGTGCGCGGCAACTCGGGGTGACCCCTGACACCGCACCGCTAACGTTCACTGCGGCATCCGTCAAGATACATAGAGCACTAATCTAACAGAGGTCTAACTGAAGTCTAACCGAAAATGATATTTAAAAATGATATTAAAAAAAATGACGTCGTAACGTTTACTGCGGCATCCGTCAAGACACATAGAGTACTAATCTAACAGAGGTCTAACTGAAGTCTTATCGAAAATTATATTTAAAAACCAGTACATCATCATGTTGACGTCGTTATTTAAAAGAAATGAGCACTAATCTTACAGTGGTCTAAATGAGAATGATACTTAGGTGTATACGTGTCATTATTTAAAAAGGTGTCAGTTTGATGGCATTATGTTCTACTATTTTACGCGACTCACAAATAAATACCTTACGTTAAAAACTTTTAATCACAACAAGGGTATTGTTAACATGATTAGTATTTTATACTTTGTGTTTAAAGTTATACATATATCCTTAGTTAATTTGTAGATTTTCAAAAAGATACTGATATGTAATAAAAATTATAAAGAATACATACAATTATAATGCAATACATACCTTATTAATAATAAGATAAAATTAATTATCATAGCTAATTCGAAACAACTATGACGCACTGTACATATCAAGTCATCAGACAAAAAAAACACAAATAGATATGGAATTTTTTATTTTGTCTTTTTATCCTTAATTTTAACTATACCTAAATCTCCGAATTAACAAATATCAACATTTCAATCCAACGCAACAACAAAAATAGCGTACAATATCTCTATATCAACTTACTCTTCGGCTTTAAACCATCAACGGGCAAGTGGCAGAGTGCTGCTGACACCACACCGCGGCCGTGACGTATATTTGAGCAGATGTCATTGCCTGCCAGCGTGGCCCAGCGTGCTTCACAACTTATAAATATTTACAAGTGATCTTATATGGACAGACATATTAAAGATGTTTAAGTGTCGAGGTATCTGTTATTTTAAAGTTGTTTTTCCCGCTGCTCTGCTCACTTCGTTCTCGTCTGCGGTAGTAAGTAGGTATTCCATGTGTTTTCGAGGTCCTAATTTAAGAGCCCCTGTATTCAGGGAGTAGAATACGGCTACGGTATCCCCTGCCTGTCGTAAAGGCTTGTGGACGGTTAGAGTGGGAGGTCTAATCGCCTAGCCAAAAACCCCTGGAAGGATGGCAGCATGTGAGGTTGCATGTTGTCGTACACCGGAATGCGCATGGGACAGTCACGCTCCCCAAGAGAGCCCGTAAGGGGCACCGCGCTTGCACCGGTGCATTCCATTGGAGATCCCGGGGACCCGTGCAAGCGCAGAGGAGGCCACCGAGGAGGTTTTAGTGGGTCAAAATCCCACATAACCTTAAAATTAATTAACCCAAAATCAATCAAATCGCGGCCAAACGTTGGCCTATACAAAAAAAAATAAGCATGATGTCCGTCTGATGGTAAGTGGTCACTGATGGACGTCAGTGACCACAGTGAACATGTTGGTAACTTTATATAGTGGCTGCACCTAATATCGATCACAGGTGCGTTGCTACTCCCAAGGAGTAAGATGGACGCCCATAAGTACCGTGTTTTATATGAGATGGCCATCTTAGTCATCGGGAGTAGCAACGCATCTGTAATCGGCGAGAAAATAATCCTTATAAGGTGGCATATTCCTCGTCAACCCATTACTGTCCCACTGCTGGGCACGGGTCTTCTCTCGGAATGAGAGAGCTTAGGCCATAGTCCACCGCGCTGGCCAAGTGCGAATTGGTGGACTTCACACACCTCCGAGAACTTTTTTTTTTTAAAGAACTCTCGGGTGTGTAGGTTTCCTCACGATGTTTTCCTTCACCGAAAAGCAGTGATAATTAAAGTATAATACGCACATAAATCAGTGGTGCGTTCCTGGGTTTGAACCTCGGACCTCCCGATCGAGAGGGCAAGTTTTAACCATTAGGCTATCACTGCTCCTATAAGGTGCTCCTAATAAGGTGGCATATACTATTGCATAATGTATAAATAAATCTACCATTATAGGTTTCTCTTAAGAAGTAATTGCATATAACTAATGGTTTTAGTTATGTGAAGCCATAAGACTTATATTTTGAAGACCCGCGTGGCGAAGCGGTTACCATACCGGTCTGACGCGCAATGGTTCCCGGGTTCGATTCCCGGCCAGACAGGTATCTGAATGATGAGTTTAGATTCATGTTCTGGGTCTGGGTGTTTGTGTATTCGTCTTGTGTGTCCATGGTACCCACGACACAGGACAACATCCTAGTGTAGGGCTAGGTGTGTAAAATGCGTGTATAATGCGTGCGTGTATTTTTGTCATATCAACCATTAAACGTTTATAACACTAAATTATCATACTTTTTCAGAATAAGGAAATCATTTCTTCGTTTACTTTTCTTAGCTCGTGCCAAATAATTAGTTACTAAGTTCTTTGGCTCATAAATAAATAAAAAACAAACATTTTACTAATTAACGCACGCAATGTTCTGTATTTAATGAAATTATTATACTGAATGATAAAGGTGCGCGCACATAATAGGCGCTGCGCCGCAAGGCTTGGTTGCTGTAAATATTGCGGCGCGGTGTAACTCGCTTGTATCATCGTCAACCCTTTATCTGTGGGGTACAAGCAGTGATAGCCTAATGGATGAAACTTGCCCTCTCAATCGGGAAGACCGGGGTTCAAATCCAGGCACGCACCACGGATTTATGTGTGTATTAGAAATTAATTATCACTGCTTTTCGCTGAAGAAAAACATCGTGAGGAAACCTACACACCCGAGAGTTCTTTAAAAAAAAAATTCTCGGAGGTGTGTGAAGTCCACCAATTCGCACTTGGCCATGGCCTAAGACTCTCTCATTCCGTGAGAAGACCCGTGCCCAACCGTGGGACAATAATGAGTTGTACCCTTTATCTTTGCTGAGTATGAATCCTCTAAGAGTAAAAGACATAGGCAATCAGAATTAGAGAAATTGAAATCGAAATACGGACTGACCTTTGAAAACTTATTCTAGCCATGAGAACCTCCATGATCCTTCGCTGCAATTGTGCAAGTAGAATAATTATGTTCTATCGTAGATATACATGTAAAAAGTATTTAAAATTTATATAACATTTATTCTTAATAAGTTATGAATGAGTACTGTATAAATTAAAGCGACTAATACCACGTATTCATAGCTTAAGTAATTAATCCTCGATCTTGGTCACAGATGTGCCGACTATCTAAACGTCTAAGCAACACTAATAAAACATTTAGTATGAATAGAATCGGATACAACACTAATAGCTACAAATATATGAAATAAATGAACAGTAGTGGAATATGGTACGAACTACAGCGGCAGGCTGTTTAATATGTCCCCGTAGCCTTGGGGTCAGAATAGGGCTACGGTATCCCCTGCCTGTAGTAAGAAGCAACTAAAAGGGGCTTCCGGGGTTGCAGACGGCTAGAGTGGGAGCTCGAACCGTTCGGTAAGGCAATCCCGGGAAGGACGGCGGTATGTGTGGCCGCATACCGTCGTAAAGACTAGACGGAGCGGTGAGCCCAGCCGCCCATCTGGGAGGAGCCCGATGGGGCAGCGCGCTCGGAGGATTCCGGTTGAAGTCGTTTCGAGATCCCGGAGTCCTCCTTTTCAGCGCCGAGGACGGCCACCGGGGGGGTTTTAGTGCGGTAAAAATCCCACATAACCCTGCGTCGCTCCCACGGCGTCGGGTACCTTTTGAAGGTTTCCCCCTCGAAAACAAAAAAAAAGGCTGTTTAATATATTTATGTAGCTTGTCATTATCTGTATTTTGCAAGGAGTGGAACGTATAAGGTTCGACTGGAGAAGGTAACTCCGCCACACCTATTTCTAGAGTGAATCAACTCTTGCGTCTCGGTGGAAAGTGGTGGTTGCCAGCTCACTTATATGAGGTAGAATAGAAAAGAATACACTTTATTGCTCACTGGAAACATACAAACATAACTAAAACATACAATACAGATAAGTCGTATGCAATTGGCGGTCGCTAGGGTGGCGTCTCTTCCAGACAACCTATGCATGGAAAAGGTAAGGAGAACAGGAATAAGAAAGTGGGAAGTCTGAGTGAAGTTAGAAAAAGAGTAAATTATGCGGGACTGCTCGGAAACATTTAGTACACAATCGAAAGGAGGTATCTTATACTTCAGGAATAGAAACGCATCTGTGTTTTTTTTTTTAATTTGACTGAAGTAGCAAACGGTAAGTGGTCACTGCCGCTCATGGACATCTGTAATCAACAGCTTCATACAGAACATAGGTTCTACCTGAAGTCAAACACAGATGCGTTGCTACTCCGGAGGACTATGATGGTCGCCTCATGTAAAGGTGTGCCGATGTGAATGTGATTGACTTGAGATTGAATTTGTGTGAAGTTGCTAACCGATATCTATGAACGGCAGGTGCCACTTGCCATCATGTGGATTTTAGGCTCGTTTACAACTTCAGTCTTATGAATTAAAAGTTAAAGTTTCTAGACACAATATAGAGTATTATTTCTATCATATGTTACACGGCTTACCCTGCAAAGGCCACGGGTCAGTTACGCAACGTTTTGCCAGCGTCCATTCGCAATCACGTCAGACAGACAGACAGATGGTGAGACCAGATAACATTAGATACATGTACGCATATGGTAGAGTTGTGAAAGTCTAAAAAACACTAAATAATTTGTATTAGCGTATTTGAATTTTGCTTCAAAATAGTAGGTATGTCTATATACGGGGTGTAATCGTTAGGTGTGCACAGGCGTTCCGTAACTATTACAGATATCAAAAAACTTTAAACTGCTATCGAAAGTACCATACCTAATGAGTAAAATTACATAAATAACTTTTTGATAAGAAAACGAGGAATATCCAAAAAATTTACATTAAACACTTCCAAAGATATTATCTATCATTTCTACATGCATTTAGTATGAGATAGTACAACAACAAAATGGCGGATTGCATAATTTGTACAACACACTGTATATGGATATCAAATGAGTAGGTTTCATTTGTAGATAAACAAAACACCACGAAAAAGTCTTGAGAATAAATCTGAAAATCTCAGAACTAAATGTGAATAAATCCAACCTTTCGAAGGTGGTAGAACCAGTGTAGTTCGACCGGGGAAGTACCACCGCCACACCTATTTCTAGCGTGAAGCATTTCTTCCGTTTCAATAGAAGGGTGTGGTTGCCGGCACACTTCTATATGAGGCGACGATCATAGTCCTCGGGAGTAGCAACGCATCTGCAATTGACTTCAGATGGAACCCATGTACTGTATGTAGTTGATTACAGATGTCCATGAGTGGCAGTGACCATTTACCATCAGGTGGACAGCATGCTCGTTTGCTACTTCTATCAGTTAAAAAAAAACTTGGTAAGCCTCGCGAAAACATTTTATATTTTACTATAAATAGAACATTATAAAAGAAATATATGCTTAACTCTTACAATATTTATTTTTAAACTTTCAAGTACATTTAAAATAAAATATTTTAAATATTCTTATAAATATATCATTTTTGTGTAATTCTAGATATGGTTTAAATATATCTTACGTACGAGCTAATGATAACATCTGTTGATTAGCGATAACACGCATTATATAAACACATTTAATTCTTTTCTTTAACTGATAAGAATTCAAGAAGTTTTTGATTATCTGATAGCTTATGTCGATTACAAATTTTGGTACAAACCGATTTATAGTATATGATTCTTTCGACAACCCATTATTGTCCCACTGCTGGGCACGGGTCTTCGCTCAGAATGAGAGTTTTAGGGCATACTCCACCGCGCTGGGCAAGTGCGAATTGGTGGACTTCACACACGTCCGAGAACTTTTTTTAAAGAACTCTTGGGTTTGTAGGTTTTCTCACGATGTTATCCTTCACCGAAAAGCAATGATAACTAATTTCTAATAGGCACATCGTGTTAGAAAAATCAGTGGTGCTAATGTTTGTGAGGATGTAATCTCATGCAAAAACTACCAATCATATTTAGCTTAAATTGTCACACACGTAGTAAACTACACAAGAGCATAGATTAACCATAGGACAGCCATTACCGTGGTATGTCTCATTACCGTTTGACCACTTTGACTACTCGCGTGGCGGAGCGGTTACCATACCGGTCGAACATGAAGTGGGTTCCGGGTTCGATTCCCGGTCAGACAGGTATCTGAAAAATGAGTTTAGATTCTTGTTCTGTTTCTGGGTGTTTGAGTATTAGTCTCTGTATGTGTTCATGGCACCCACGATACAGAAGAAAAGCCTAGTGTGGGGCCTGCGAGAGTAGATAGCGTGTGGAAGGATGGACCAAAGCAGCCGTTAGGAATAACTAAGTCCTAGTCTAAATTTAGACTGAAATTTCAAAGTCCCAATTCCCTGTCCCCGTTCCGAATCGCGTGCCATTACGAAAACAAACAAGATAACATTCAACACGAGGATTAGTTAAATTGTAAGGAGAGCGTTGCGTGCGGACTGCGACCGGTCGCGGCGATTTCGACAGAATATACCTTTGGCGTCACGATTTGGGACTTAGTTAACTCATGCTAGGATTATAGGTGTACTAGGTTATTGCAGCGGGTTCGGTCACGTCTAACACGGTAATGAGAAACCTTTTTAAGCTATTGCATAGCTTTTATCTCGGGCTTTAAGCGCGGCGACCGAATGTAGAAATTCCGTTACGAAAAAACCTAACCGCTCCGCCTACCATGTAGCACGATTGAAAGGCTGAGTCACATATATTCGTTTTTTGGGTGCAGCGATAGCCCAATGGTTGAAACTTGCATTGTCGATCGGAAGGTCCGAGGTGCAGTGGACTATAGCCTAAACCCTTCTCATTCTGAAAAAAAACCCGTGCCCCGCAGTGAGATATTAATGGGCTGACGACACATATTTTTTTAACTATATGTTGATTATTTTAGATTTTTGACTCTTAGGCGGAACGAAGTTCGCCGGGTCTTCAAAGCTGGTAGTATAGAGTTAATAACTGCACGTTATTAAGTTAGCAACTGCACGTCTATGATAGACCTAAAATAGTATTCCTGCCTTTACAGATATAGGTGTATAGACGTAAATGTATAAAACAGGTCTGTACTGTAAAAAACAGGTCCACTAAACTCTGACTTTTTTCTGACCTACATCATTTCAAACATAGGTGACAACGGCCTCGTAACATCAAAGCTGTAACATAAATAAAAAGTTACAAATATAATAAACCCATTTTCACTCAAAACCCATCCAAGACGCGCCATCTAAACAGCGCACTATCTTTGTATTAAACTAGTTAAAGATAACCGATGGTTTAAGTGGCCACTAAACCGCTTCCATTAAAGCAGGCATGTTAATTGAATGGCCATTATGCAATGAGTTTACTGGTGATTACGATTATTACTCATTAGTTCCAAAAATGTTGGCTTTAACTCATACACATCTAATGCTTTTTGAGTTCAGAGTCAACAAATCTGTTTCTTTTAATTTTCAAAAAAATTCTCGTTCGCCCTTGCCATTAACCACGAACGCAATCTCTATACCTAATAATAATAATCTCTATGCCTAATAATAATAGACGACCCGCGTGGCGGTGCGGTTATTACATCGGTCTAAAATGCAATGGATCCCGGGTTCGATTCCCGGCCAGACAGGTATCTGAATGATGAGTTTAGATTCATGTTCTGGGCCTGGCTGTTTGTGTATTCGTCTTTGTGGGTCTATGGCACCCACGACACAGGCGAAAATCCTACTGTGTGGGGCTATGAGTGTAGAAAGTGTTTTATATTTTTTTGTGTTTTTATTATAATAACCCGATGAGCAGGACCTCTTTCGCTTTGTAAAGTGGTTTGCCTACTATAACACACCGTGTGTTTACGGTTCGTAAAGTAACCAATTATCAACTGCAACTTTGTTGTACGTAACTGATAGCCTACTGGGACCATGGTACCTAAGTAATTAAGGATGTCTTGATTATAAAATATAATCACGAAATTAAATGAAACAAAATATATTTATTTTTATATGCTTACGGGTGCACTTACAAATAGTCAATTGCATTTTTTCCTACGCTACCACCCGATCAAAACACAAAATAAACTGAGAACATCCAGCTAGCAACTCAGCGGGTTGGTCTTATTACTTTTTTTATGATAAATTAAACTTGATTTAATGAAGCACGAAGTAAAATGTCGGCTATTTCGTTTGCCCTATTCATGGTATAGTGAACGAGAGATAGGTAAAAACACGCTCTTTACGATGTAGTGAAGATGTAATATAAACTGTGCTTTCTACTATCATATACCCGAACTAGGATTCCTTATTTCACAGATATAATATATACACAAAGACAAATACCAACACCCAAAACAGGAATTAAATTTTTCCCTTACATTATTATCTATTGTATAGAATAAGAATGTTGGCAGTAAATTTTGTATGAAACGTCGAAGCACAATATATTCTTAGACTTTCAAATTCAAATGGTTACCCTATTGTCCACCACTTGGTTGCAAGCTGTAAGCTTATCCGTCCAGTGTACTTGTCTATTTGAATATTTATTTTCTAATAGTTACTATGAGTTATATACATATATATCTTCCTACATTTAAATGCTTCCTAACTTCTTACATATTTTATTATATACCTAATGTTAAGGGGTAATGGAACTGCCGTAATGCCCCCATTTCGATTAAAAATGGCTTATTTCTAGGACGTTGCATGCTCATATTTATTTTCATACATCAATCTTTCAAATTTTCCCTAAATTGCACCACTCCAACTAGCCCTGCATCCTTTATTTATTTATTTAATATAAAAAAGACATGATGGTCTCCTTATATAGAATTTGTTTATCAAATTCTCAATTCGTCTGTATTTTTTTCTTAATTGCAAAAATATCTCGCACCGTTTAATGCATGCTAAAACAATTAATGTTGTACCATCCATTAAAGCATTTAAAACCTAAGATTTCCTTTTGATTTTTTGTAGATAAAATAAGCTTTCTTGGAATATACGGTTTTTTATTATCAAAAGCCAAGAAAAATCTTATACACGAGAATTGTACAAATATTTACGCGAGCACTCAGATCCGCCTGGATTACGACAAATATTGATATAAATAAATCGACCAATATTTAATTCATAATACGAAGGTATGAAACGGATTTCGCGATATTAATAAATGTGTTTTTAATAAACCCTTACCCCAAAATAATCCCAACTTATTAAATAAATCACATTGTAAAAGCGTCCATCTGATCAACTATTTTTTCTATCTAGAATGGATTATAAATAGTTTCTTTCTATCAGGTGAACTGCTTGTTCACTCGCGACTTCTATATTTTGGTCATGTTTACATTAAAGCCCTACTAGATGTGTGTTTAGAGCAGTGATAGCTTAATGGTTGAAACTTGCCCTCTCAATCTGGAGGTCCGAGGTTCAAACCCAGACACGCACCACTAATTTATGTGCGTATTAAAATTAATTATCACTGCTTTTCGGTGAAGGAAATCATTGCTAGGAAACCTACACACCCGAGAGTTATTTAACAAAAAAGGTCTCGTAGGTATGTGAAGTCCACCAATTCGCCCTTGGCCAGCGCGGTGACCTATGGCCTTAAACTCTCTCATTCTGAGAGGATCCGTGCCCAGCAGTGGGACAATAATGGGTCGTACCCATAGATTGTGATTCAATAAAGATGACACGTATTCTGCAATTACACATAAAAGCCTTAAGCCGTCTGACAAATATCTACAAGCGAAAGTCATACCGATGGATCACAAATATTAACATCGGAACATCGGAATCCTTGTTCACCTAAAATACGAAGTCAGGATGACTGGCCCGGCTTTGTGAGGCCAATAAAATTATATTAACTTTGTCGCGCCACTAACCGCGCGTGACTGGCGTTTTCGTGGTGACTATTATATTCTCCCTTGCGGGTAAGAAGCAAAATGTTTTACTGTAACTGTTATGTGTTGATGGTTTTTCAATTTGTTATAGTTCGACTGAGGAGCTATCACCATTATATTATCCCTTATTCCTAGTGTTTTTTTTTTATAAGATTGAAGTAGCAAACGAGCATGCAGCCCACCTGATGGTAAGTGGTCACTGCCGCCCATCTGTAAGCAACTTCACACAGAACATGGGGTTTTATCTGAAGTCAATCACAGATGCGTCGCTACTCCCGAGGGCTTAGATGGTCGAAACGCAAAAACTGCTTCACACTAGAAATAGGTGTGGCGGTGGTACTTCCCCGAGCGAACTACACTGGTTCTAACACCTACAAAACCGCATAGCAGTTCTTAAGTTTCGGTGAAAGGTGTAGTTGCCCCGTCCCTTTTATATGAGACTTCTGTTAGTCTTTGGGAGTAACAGAGGTTCACCCTTCATTCTCCGTAAAGTTGTTTACACTTCTTGCTTTCTCATGGATAGTGACCACTTACCGTCAGATGGACTCATGCTCATTTGCTACTTCAATCACATAGAAAGTACTATGCCTTCACTGATTCATTCATATATGAAATTAAATGAACTGAAATGTAATGTCTTTATTTTGTATAGGACTACGGGGGCACTTACAAATTGTCAGTTACATTTTTTTTCTTACACTACCACCGGATCGGAATACGACCTCAACTGAGAAGATCCGGCAAGAAACTCAGCGGGTTTGTCTTTTGTTCTTATTTATGTCCATTTTTTTTTTTAAATTACAACCATGTTTTTTTACATGGTAATGAAAGTTAGTTCCAGTATCTTGCCTTACAGTTCAGTAAAAGAGAACCCTGTTTGGCAAGATACGCTGTTATCCTATAATCAGTAGCTATCACTGATCACCACGTTCCTTAATTATATTTAACAATGTGAAACCGATGTAATTCGATAAACAAGTATTAATTAAATCTCATCTACTTTTATTGTTTAAGATTGACACTACTGTTATAAGCACGCTAAATAACATAACCTTCATTAATACTTCATTATTATGTAAGCATAGTACTTAGATAAGTAAGTAGTAGTAAATTGTTTTTGTTATGTTTTACTATCCACGAGAGCTGCTACCGACAAACTGTTGCACAGTTTGGCAGACAGTAGATTATATACGACTGTAAGACTATGTACTTTTTAGGTAATAAATAAAATAAATATATTAGCAATGACCTACACGAGGAAATATTTCGAAAATAAGAACATAAATCTGCAAGACCACACCTGAGTCTGTCACAGGACAGTCGGTCTTATCTATTGAACATCGAACCTCGAGGGAATCGCAAATTTACCTTTATCCTTTTACAATCTATATCTAACTAATAATAACTCTATCCCAAACGTGTAAGGTTTAAAGTTAAAGAGAGGTGAGCAAATGCAAGTTTGCGCGAGGAAGAATATCTCACCTTGTCATTTTCTGGTTGAAACGTCTGTCGCATTATATTCAATGTTGGAATGCGACAATGTTTATTGGACCTTACACTGAATCATTAAATAAATATATATTAATACGTGAAGCAAAACTTGTGATTCGTTTTTAAGATGCCGCGGACGGAGGAGGATAAAATGGTGCACGGTTACAGTTGATGTTGAGAAGGATTACCAAATGCTTTAATTTTTTCAAATAATGCATAAATCATACCTAAAATCAACTGAAAACGCATTACATACGTTACCTTGCATTTGACACAAAAAACATAAATAATAAACGAAATAAAACATTAAATGTCTTATTATGAAAACACATAACTTCAAAAATGTTAGATGTCTTTGTCAAAATACCCGCTATTGCTTTTAAATGCTTAGTTAATTAAAACCTCTTTTTACCTTTAACGGGTGATTTTATTCAAAAAAATCAATACAATTTATTATTTGAGAAACATTCGTGCTACTTTAGTCAATATGACGTTTAGTTTTTAAGTTAAATTACGGTCGAATTTCGAGTAGTATTTATATACTAGCTTATTCATGTAGTTGCACCCGCTTAACATGGTTAGGAGTTGTGTTAGTTTAGTTCATAAATTGTTTGCCAAATTTCAATGAAATGGGATTTGTAATTTTTGCGTGAAAGAGTAACATACATTCTTACAAATTTTCAACAATTATGATATTAATAAGATTTTCTGTTTGTCTGCCCCGTTGCAGTATTTCCCTGGATAACCACCACCCTTCAGATACAGTCAGGAAATAAAGTTTCTATTTATTTAAAGAAAGAAAGAAATAGTTTAATCATAATGCGTATACACCCACACAGTTAAAGACACAACAATAATATATTAACATCTAACATGACGTGGTCAAATGTTTCAAAAGGTAGCTGTAAACGGCTTTTAGTCGATGAGGCACTAATGAACCATTTCGGGGCCATTGTGATGGCGATAAGGCTGACCGGAGCGACGGAAGTGATGCTCATCGGAGACATTAACCAACTGCCGTACATCGAGCGTAACAACCTCTTCGAGTTACGATACTGCCGCCCAAACCATATAACCGGAATTAGCCAAGAACTGTTGTGCACGCACAGGAACCCATTGGACGTAGCATACGCCCTAAGCGAGGTCTACAGCGGCATATACTCGTCCACGTCACGTGTAAGATCCCTGAAGCTGAAGCGGTACATGGATGCGCAGATCCCAAAGGCCCTCGAGAAGACTCTCTACTTGGTGCACACTCAAGTCGAAAAAGAGAGTCTGAAGAAAGAGGGCTTCGGGAGTGGAAAGGGTTCACGTATCCTTACCATACACGAAGCACAGGGACAAACGTACGAGACGGTGGTGATTGTGCGAACTACCACAAATCATCTACAACTGCACGACAGTGTTCCCCATGCAGTAGTGGCAGTGTCGCGCCATACCATCAGCTGCACATATTACACCGACTGCAGCAATGACGCCATAGCTCAGTTCATTTCAAGAGCTATGAACGCCACTGACGAAAGACTGGAGGATTATAACATCTCAATGGCCATCCGTAGCGGGGACTCGAAGCTCATAGACAAGGCCACAAACCGCAAGCTCGAAATGGCCTCCGCAAAGGACTAAAAGGTATATAAAGAAAGCAAGTCCTAAGATGTCCCAAAATGTATACAACAAAGCAAAACAAAACAAAACATAATAAAAAAAAAAAAAAAAAACGAAAAAAAAAAATAATAATAATAAAAAAAAAAATAAATAAATAAATAAATAAAAAAAAAAAAAAAAAAAAAAAAATTGGTCCTATATAGTAAGCATAGATAAGGTTTTCTGTAAAGCCGCCGCTGCCGCCACCGCACACAGCTTACACTGTTACCTAGTTGTGGGCGATGTCGACGGCGAAGGCTCATAGTGGAGCTGTAAAAATGACGTAAAGACAAAAATAAAACCATGCTAACAAAGGGCACGGACGATATGTCTGTGGAGGCGTAGCTGAAAAAAAAAAAAAAAAAAAAAAAAAAAAAAAAAACATGACGTGGTCCACCAATTCGCACTTGGCCAGCGCGGTGGACTATGGCCTAAAAACTACTCACTCATTCCGAGAGAATACCCGTGCCCAGCAGTGGGACAGGGTTGGCAATATATCATGACGTGAGTGGTAGACATCACGAAACGGGTCCTTTTCAGCATTATGCAGGTTGATTGTTTTCAGCCAGCGCTGGTCTTCCGAAGGACCCGGATGGTGAGGTCACGCCGGGTCAAAAACAGTAGGTACAATCCAAGATAGTGCAATAGAATTAAGAGAATCATAACACATTTACAGCTTGTAACGACATTATATAAAGTCTGTATAAAACGTATTTCTGGATAAAAACACATAACTAATGTGTCATACGTATTATTTCTTACACTACAATGATTCTGTGCAGTGAAATTATGCACTGGCATAAATTGAATATTTAATGAGAGGTCGATTCTAAAAAACCTAGGCAAATTATCTGCACACGAATTTTATTGATTACAGATTCAGTAATCGATAACGTCATTTGGACATCATTAAACCAATTTGTCAAATAGAAAATGGATTAATGAAAGGAGTATGTCTAAATTACGCCATGATTAGTTTTGAAAAATATTCTTACATTTCACGTACCTAGATTAAAAAACGTATCGGTATTACAAATAGATTAATTTAAAAGATTGCAACCGTGTGATAAGTCAGACTTATTAATATTCAATAAAGCTATATTTTAGAAATTGAAATGCGTTTTTTTATCGGACTGAAGTAGCAAACGAGCATGCAATCCATCTGATGGTAAGTGGTCACTGTCGCTCATGGACATCTGTAATCAACTACAACATGGGTTTCAAATGAAGTCAATGACAGATGCTTTGCTACTCCCGAGGACTATGATGGTCGCCTCATGTGAAAGTGTGCCGGCAACCACACCCTTCTATCGAAGCACAAGAAATGCTTCACGCTAGAAATAGGTGTGGCGGTGGTACTTCCCCGGTCGAACTACACTAGTTCTACCACCTGGAAGATGAATTGATGCTACTCGTATGTCTCACATATGGTTTTATTCACACATCACCGACACACTTTATATGAGACGACCATCTAAGTCCGCGGGAGTAGCTACGCTTCTGTGAGTGACTTTAGATAGAACCCATGTTCTATATGAAGTGGCTTAGAGATGTCTATAGGCGGCAGTGACCACTTACAATCAAGTGGACTGCATGCTCATTTGCCACTTCAATCAGATAAAAAAGTGGCAACTGCCTTCTTAAGACATCTGCAAGCAACTTAAGGAGGTAAGTAAATCACAGATGCGTTACTAATCCCAAGGAACCAAATAGTGGCTTCATATGAACATGAGTCAGCAAATAAATCTCCCATCTAATTAGTTTCCATTTTTCTTAAACTCGTATATTTAAGTAACAACATAGAGCTGTGTGAACAGTGTAAGCCAATGGTGTAATTAATGGGCTTTCCATAATGTCCAATATGGGGTACGCAGAGCTTTTAACCGCGACCCGCGGCCGAGAGTGCTAATAAACCGTTGCTGCAAGTCACCTGTTAATACAAGGGATTTAAGGCATAAGACGAAGCGTGTAAGATTTTCATTTTTCAATCATCATGCTGGGAGCCAACTATTTAATATATTATAAGCGATTAAAACGTTGAGATTTATGACAGTGAATCATCAATGAAACTGATGATTACTGATGACTACGCATTAGAATCTTATCCCTGTCTATCTAGATAAGGATAGGGTTAGACGTATTCCCAAAGAATTCAGTCGCGTACCTACAATTTCTTTTCTATAAAAATTAAGTTCTACAATGAGATGTGTAGTTCTGAAAATATCTAAAAAAAAAGCTGAAATAAACAGTCCTGAACAACGGTTTCAAAATTTAATGAGTCAATACCGAATCAGGCCTCGAACATGATTTATGTAAATTTATTTTTGTAAGTATTTATGCATGTAAGGTATACTGGGAATTATTCTCAAAATATTTTCAAAATAAACTGGTACAATGTTGTAACAATCGAAGTTAATATTATAGGTAAGTGATTGTATAAGAGCTTTAAGTATAAAGCTATTAGAATTCGAACCGCGTACGCTAATAACCGTCGCTTGCAAGTCACCAAAAGTAGGTGTTGGGCCGAAGTACAAGAGGTAGCGGGTATCCTATTAGGCCAGTCATGGGACACGCAACGATTATTGTATTTTCTAAAATAGTGGTTGCGTATTCAATAAGCTAAATGCTTATGAAAATAAACATGATATTAATATACAATGGATTAACCTACTGTGTATTAAGTAGGCCACAAGTTTCAAAGATAATTATTGCAATTATTAAAATTATCCAGGGACAGAATTTAAGATTTAAATATGGTTCTATTTTTGGATTATTGTTTCCAAAAATATTTGTTAAGTTAAAACAAATATTTTTGGAACAATTTTTTTTAACAAAAGTTAAAAACTTTTGTTAAGTTATTTGTTAATCATTGCCAATATAATTAATCATATATTTAATCAATATATTTCATTTTAAGTATCATCAGATTGTAATCTAACGCAATGTTAGTTTTAATTTTTCATGTTAAATTAAAAATCATGTCAAATCAAACAAATGCTTCCATTTTCAAAATACGCTCACGTTACGTTGAATCACGACAAACTATAAATACATGCAATTTTTTCTCATTTTCTTTCATTTCAATTTCTTTTTTTCTCCATTCATGAGAGGTTAATCTCAAGGTAAGGTTGTAATCTCAAAAATCTGCCGCAGCATTTGCCGCTTAGCCACTAAACTGCTCCAACTTGCCCCACACCCCAAAGCAGCTAGGCCCAGTAAACCGATTACGGGCGACAGGAACGTATCGCGCGATCTCGCACGCAACCGCGACCCTCACGAACCCCGGCCTGGTAATGACCCCTTGTTTGATAACTAATATCAATAATGTGTGCAACTGCTTCAATATAGCGGTGCTACTGCGACAAATCAAAGGGTTTTAATGCCTCCATTTAATATGATACAATATTTTAAAACGTAAGATAAGGAGTAGAAGTCAAAACTGTTTAGACCCAGATTTTTTGACGGGACAACGTCTTATAATTCGATGGAGCCGGCTGCACGTACCAAAAAACATGACCCATGCGGCGTTACCTCGATCTGAGGCGTTTCATTTCAGGCTTGAAGTGCAAGCGAGAGCGCAACACGAGCGACAAAGATTCACAATCGGCCTCGGCGTTCGGCAGCGTTCGACATCTGTCTCTCTCCTACTTGAGTGAGCGATGCGTCCGCGTGGACAGCTGCTATACAAAAATGCAACCATTCCATCAGTATTTTCTTATGACGTTGTCACGTTCAATTATCGTCAGAACACAGACTTTACAGACAACCGATTTTTTTACCTATTTTTACCTGGAAAGTAATACCTTGGACTAAACATTGAAGTGCGTAAAAACTATAACAGTATGCTAAATAACATTCAGTAGCAAATAGCTTCTATGTCACTCAGGACATATTTTTAATTAACTCAATTTAAGTATCGTCTAACTACCATATTTGTGATTTCTCCAACCACAAACTAGTTTAACCCAGCGTGAAACGGTTTTTGCATTTCAATGGAAAGATGTAGTTGCTACTTTTATATATGGCGACCATCTCAATTGTTGCGAATAGTAACACGTCAGTCCGATAGAAGCCTTGTTCTGTATAAATTTGCTTACAAACTTCTATGGGCGACAATAACCTCTTGCCAACAGGTAGATTGCAAATTTGAAATATCAAACAGGTATTTGCTAATTCAGTCGAATAGAACTAATTCCATCTATATAAAAATAAAATTAAGATAAAACTGGAGATGGAAATTAAGGTTGATAGTAAATTTGGTAGTGTCATGTAACAAGTGACGTAAACCATCGCCCACTATGCTGGAATGCAAACTTGAAGACTTTATACAACGTTAAGATTTCTTAGAAAACTCTAAGGCATGTAAGTTTCCTCACAGAATTTGCATTGCTAAATCTAAATGAAACTATTTTCAAATTAACTAGACACACTCATTCAAAGATTTTCTTGATAAACACAAAACAAACACATACGCACTTTATTAACTTGTAAAAACACAGAAATGTTAAAAAACAAAAAGAAAACGAGAAGCCAAGGACAACAATACTATTGATATCAAATTAAAATTAATGCGTTTAAAACATTTAACCCACATGACTTAGATAGCCGCATTTTTGAGATAAACCCATTGTCTTCTTTGGTTCCGTAGATACAACGGACGGACAGATGATACCGATATTAGCGTGGGAGGGAGCTGATCGTGTATTAACATTGAATAAATCATTAATAATGATGCTTAGAGTTTCGTCAGTGAAAACGAATTTTTAGAACTACTGAAGTTGCTAGAATCGTCAGTAGAGAGTTGTCGAATTATATAGTGGAATCGTCATCATAAATAACACAATTGACTGGTTACGCTAATATAAAAAGGACCTTATGGCACCTATTTCTGAATTATTAGCAGTGTTAAGCGCTACTGTATTCTGGCTTAAAAGGACAGTGAAGGAAATTTACATATCCGTAGTATTTTTATTGAAGCCTCAGAAATTATAACGAATCTAAGGTAAAACTCTGAGGGTGTCTTTTATTAAACAAAACGGTGCTTGATTTCCATATCTTAATTTAGATCTGGTGGCTAAAGTAAGTTTTTAAATAGTGCGTTGCTACTCTCAAGAATTAAGACGATGGCCTCATATAAAAGTGATCCGACGACCTTATCGCACCGAAATGCAAGAGCTGTGACAATAGAAATAGTTGTGATAGTGGTAAATCCCGTGTCGACCACATACTCTCTCTCGTCAACCCATTATTGTCCCACTGCTGGGCACGGGTCTTCTCTCAGAATGAGAGAGTTTAGGCCGTAGTCCTCCGAGCTGGACAAGTGCGAATTGGTGGACTTTACACACCTCCGAGAACTTTATTTTTAAAGAACTCTCGGGTTTGTAGGTTTCCTCGCGATGTTTTCCTTTACCGAAAAGCAGTGATAATTAGCTTATACGCACATCATTTTAGAAAAAATCAGAGGTGCGTGCCTGGGTTCAAACCTTGTACTTCCCGATCGATCCCGAACACCTGTCGTTCCTCTACGTGTTACCAAATTACCAAAGGTGATTATTTTCTTAATTATAATGCATTTAAAACCTATACTCTGGTACATTAAAAGCGTTTTATGTCATATATATCTTATGTGTACATTACAAAATTAATTGTGATAATGTTTATTATAAGCTTATTAAATACTATTAGAAACGCTTCCAATAAGTCCAAGTATCATTTCTCTGTCTCTCTGACTTATACTGAAACGATCATCAGAATATAGAAATAATTTATTGTTTAGATGTAGATACATATTTCTACGCGAAGTCGTATCTGAATCCATCTGTGAGTCGGACCAGTGTTGACCGCTCTCCCACTAGAGTCGTCAAAGTACCTAACAGCCATTGTTCCGCACTTATCAATAGTTTTATCAGTAGTATTTATATTCATTAAAATAATCACATTATAATATTTATTATAAAAAAAACTATCTAATTAAACATACTCTTGCCATTCGTAAACATACCGTTCCGATAACAACTTGTTCAAATAGTGAAATCTGTTAAATATTGAAACAGTTGTTTTAACATAAAAAAATATTTAAAATGAATATAAGTGACGATTATACCACTTTTGATATTAATATTACGAGCACAAGTGAAAGTTATTATGAAGATACCACATTTAATGACACGACAGAAGCTCCTGACGATCCTGATGATAAATTTTACGAAATGTTATTTACCTACGACTCGGTAGTAACAATAGCAATTGCGGCCTTTGCCGCGTTGCTGGTGACGATGCTCTACAAGTACGTGGCATCAAAGAGACAGAACAAGGTGTACGACAGCTTAAACATGAAGCACATATTGATGAGTATTCTACACGCTTGCTTGTGGGAACTGCCGGGGTTTACGAAGGACGGGCAAATAGCGTGCAACATTCTGGCCGCTGAAGTCCTGTGCAGTTTGGAACTAGCAATACCGTTCTGGACCTTGTGCATTTCGCTCAAAATGTTCTCTGATCTTTACTTATTCACGAACGGGGATGTCTTCACCGTGAAAGACATGACGCTCTTCACTTGCACTTCGGTCACTGTGATGAATATTTACGAGTTATTTTTCATCTACCTGACGGATGATGGTACAGATGGTTTAAATTTTACGTCCGCGATTCGATTGACAGGGGTTTTGTTAATAACCACTATACCTGTTACTGTATTTTGTATAATTGTAAGATCGTTCTGTACAAAGTCAGATATAGCTAAACCATTAGGATTATTTTTCTTGTTGCATTTATTAGTATTTATATTCTGCGATTTATGTCTTGCTTTGGTTATTATTGTTAAAACGACATCGCAGAATGATAGCTTGGTATATGTGTCTACTGAGTTAGTTTACTATCGAATGTTATTAGAAATCATTTGGTATGTTGGAAGCCATTTCTTGGGACAGAAGTTGCGCATTTATAACAATTGAAATTGATCACATAACTAATTATCGTATTTTAATTTACTTAATACTGTCTAACTTTAGGAAAATTTGACAAAATCGATGAGGCTGTCGTCCACTGAGCTGGTAAATATTCAATCTCGAATAATTTTGAAAGATTTTGTCGATGAGCTTCAATTCATAGTTCTACAATAGACAAAATTATACGTGGGAAGAAGAGGTATTTCGAAAAATTCAAAAGATTTTCCAGCAAAATCAGTAAGATATCTATTTGCATACTATTTTTAACATATTTTTTTCTGGAGGCTTGCCCTTGGCACAATTTATTCGACCAGTTCGATTAATTGTACCACAGGTATGGTAAATTGTACCACTAAATGTACAAGTATAAATACAAATATACATATATCTGTCATGTACAAATCAAAAGATGTTACCCTTCTTCTGACACAGGTAAAAAGTAAGATAGTTGATTCAGTTCGATTATCACAGACTATCGCAAATTGGACAGGTTCGGTGAACGCATTATATGCCGTCGTTTGTCATCACTTTAAAAATCACTAGCCGTATCTTATCGCTGGAGGGGCGCCGGATTTATATTGTACTATACGAGTTGATACTTCATAATTGACATGTTTTACTGCATTCTAGTAACAGGCTCACTTTTATATGACGGCTCACTTTTATATTAGTCCACGGGCGGAGCATACGCGTTTTTTGTATTATAATCAAGTAGCTAAGTAGTAGATGTAATGGATCTAGGAAACTTTGAGTCTTTTTTTTATCTGACTGAAGTAGCAAACGAGCATGCGGTCCACCTGATGGTAAGTTGTCGCTGCCGCCCATGGACATCTGTAAACAACTACATATAGCACATAGGTTCTATTTGAAGTCAATTACAGATGCGTTGATTGAGTTCAAATTAAATCCTTCCTTTGTATGAAATAGCTTTCAGATGTCCATGAGTGACAATGGATATGGTTGTCCAGTGTACTATGCTTGTTCGATCATTTCTTGTACAGTAACTAATATATATGTAATTACTAAACAATTGATTATAAATTACTGTTTGTCTTGAATTAAGGTTTACTTACTGGAAACATCTACATACATACAAATTACAGGAAGCCCGTAAAATAGAAGTTATTAAAATATAATTATAGTTGCAATACATAATTAAAATGTTGTCGTCATTGTATTAAAAATAGCTATATTAGGTACCATACTTAAAGTGATAAGTGTTATAGTATTATATAATCATTAAGCGTAATTAACTTGTATTAAAATACTAATCATTAGATTATTTTTTTAAATTAAAGATTCATTATTAACTAGTTATCTGATTATGGTTTCATTTTATACTTCAAATCTTTATACTTATTTACAACTTCCCTCGTCAACAAGTAACGTACCATCGAAGTCTGAGTTAAAAAATTGAATTAATGTCTATTTTAATAGACCTGTATTACATATGAGACATCGTGCTTTAAGGAGGTCAACGGTACACGGTGTTCCAGTATACCCAGTGTTTTAGATTACCTTTGTTTAATAACTAAATCTGAATATCCATCCCATCTCGTCCATCAGCCTTTTGATGTCCACTGCTAAACATAGGCCTCCCCTAAATCGCGCCACTCCAACCGGTCCTGTGCCTTCTGAATCCAACGGTTTCCCGCTATCTTCTTCAGGTCATCGGTCCATCTGGTAGGCTGGTAAGCTAAAAATATATATTTTATACTTGTATAAAATTCAAAAATATTCGTTCAATAAACAAATTATTTTTTAACATATGTAAAGATAACACAAATTATACCTTCTCTATTTTAAACCATGTCATTTGAGCCCTTAGAAAGGTCAATACAATACAATACAATACAAATGGATCTCAATAAACTTATCACAATACACATTACATGGTCACTGTAAATGTATGAAAACTTTATACATTTTTAAATCTTGTCAAATCTCATTATCTTTTTACTGTTTATTTTATTGTATTTTATAATTACTTATCAAAATTTGTTTTCCTTTACTATCCCTTTATTTATACTTTACACAGATCAGTAATGCTTTGCACTCTATTAAACTTTTCATTCATCCTCTCAATAACTCCAAACCATAAGGTTGTCAACAAATCGTTGTGTAACGATAAGACGGCCTTTTTATTTTAATTACATACTTCTGTATTATTACTTTTTCTGTGTACTATAAAGTATCATTGTAATGTAGCCATTGTAATTTGGTATGTTAGGTTCGGATTAAATAAGACTACATGCTGTTTAAACAATGTCTCCTTTATTACTACACTCCCGATACAATGCAAAGTCGATTACAACGGTCGTATGACATACAACGACGCACACTATTCCTTCCCTTTTTTCGCACACTACACCATGTACAATTGTATATGTATAAGGATTCAATACTGAAATATTCCAAATCCAAAACCTCAAATAAAAACTGTTCATATATTTTAAAGCAACATATTCCACAATCAGTTAATTCCAAATGTCAATCGAATCAAAGTTTGAGCATTAGGTATTTGCTGAGACTGATACCGATAAGGAGGAATTACGGCGAGGCCTATCGGTCGAGGCCCTTCCGATTAGCTCGCGCTTATGTAATGGGATCTAGGAAACTTTCAGTCTTTTTTTTATCTGACCGAAGTAACAAACGAGCATGCAGTCCACCTGATGGTAAGTGGTCACTGCCGTCCATGAACATCTGTAATCAACTTCATACAGAACATGGGTTCCATCTGAAGTCAATCACAGATGCGTTGCTACTCTCGAGGACTATGATGGTCGCCTCACGTGAAAGTGTGCCGGCAACCACACCCTTCTATCGAAACGCAAGAAATGCTTCACGCTAGAAATAGGTGTTACTTCCCCGGTCGAACTACACTGGTTCTACCACCTTGAAAGTCTATTATAGTTACTGAAGATCATACCACTATTAATGTAGTTAGGATAAAAAAAAAACCTTTGAAAAGTGGTAGAAAAAATACAGTTGGCCGAGGTAAATACCACCGTCACATCTATTTGTAATGTAAAGAAGTTCATGCGTTTTGCTAGAAGCGCTGACTTAAATACGAAGCAACCATCTTAGTCCTCAGGAGTGGCTACTCATCTGCAATTGACTTCAAGTACAACCTCTTTTATATGTAAAGTTAGCTACAGATGTTCATGTGTTGTAGTAACATGATACAATCAAGTACTGTATGCTTCATTGCTACTTCATTTTTATAAAAAAGATAATAGGTATTAAGTAATAACAATCAATCAATTATTGATACAGGATTGAAATATGTATCTACTACAGAGGTATAAATAAAAAAAATCAAAACTCCTTAGTTTGCTTACAATATGGATGATGTTACATAAATTATGAAATTAATGAAATTTACATTTTGTAAAAATATTTTTCATCAGTTTTAGTGCTTCTAGAACTGACTCTATATTTTATACCTGCAAGCAGTTTTTATTTATAGAGCCGATATTGACATGACATTGCGCGATTGTAAATTAATCTTACGGAAAGCAATGAATAATATGTATACGTAATATACCAGCCTTTTCACATGACACATACCGCTTTAGTCACCGTTACTGCTGAAATGTGTATCTTATGTGTTAATCCAGTACAAGTAGCTTAAAAGAGAAACATACATCTTCACAAACTTACGCCTTTAAATATTAATAAGATGCAGGGAAAAAATAGGACAAGAAAAGTAGGTAGGTATACATATACATGTTCTAAGAAGCAGTTTGTAACAGCATTTCAAAATAAGAATAAAAACCCTAAAGAGTTACCAATTCACTATAATGGAATTGTCACATACCTATTTCGGACGCCAATCAATCATTTTCATAACACATAATTATGCACCCGGCTACTACTATACAAAAGGTTTTCAAATTTACGAAAAAATCAAGATAGAATGCACTAACGGTTCCCTTAACAATGAAAAGCACAATGAAGTCATCAGCCTGACATTCGGGCAGCCATCTTGAATGCGTTCGTTCGATTTCGGCCGTCAATCGATCACGCGCGACGGCCGCTATCACCGGCACGTAATTTATTATATTTGGAGTAAGTCCGGATGCATGTCCAGTTTACACTGTCAACACTCAATAAATCAATTAAATGTAACATCTCAGTTGGGAGATAAAGCGACAAGAGCGCGCACGAATTTTTGAGAAGCTGCCATAAAAAGCGTTGTCCAAATCACGTTTTATATTTGGTAGTATGATTGAAATATAAGCGTTGAGATTAGCCGAGGCTTTAAAATTCATAATCACAAAAAATATTTGAGTGTTGGCTTCGACATAATTTTAACTTCATAAAAAACTAGTTTCGGATTCGTATTCGTCTAATTTTAAACATGCATATCGTATACCTATTATATCTGGAACAACTGTTTTATTATTTATTTATTTGTCAAAAAATATATAAAGGTAATAACCGCTTAATATTTTATTAAGACTGCATTACCTTTGTATCATTGCAACATTTTGACCATTCTATTAAAACAATTAAGTGTTTTAAAAATATGTAGTAGACATTAAGTAAATCTAATCTATAGGCGCTTCCGCAAAAATGTATGCATAATATAAACAGTTAAATTTGGAGAATTTCCACTCGTAGCTTATCTTTTTTTTATCTAATTGAAATAGCAAACGAGCGTGCAGTCCACCTGATGGTAAGTGGTCACTGCTGCCCATGGACATAAGCAATTTCATACAGAACATCTGTCTAGATCTAGAACATCTGTACAGAAGTTATATCTGAAGTCAATCACAGATGCGTTGCCACTCCCGAGGACTATGATGGTCGCCTGATATAAAAGTGTGGTTATATACATATAACAAAATCCACACTCATCGGCATTTAATTTCATTATCATCGCCTAATTAACGCCTAAATATTATTTTACTTTTTCTTAGTATATTTTCAATATAGTTCAAGTCTTAATCTTTCAATTTCAGTTCCCATATGACCACGCCATACGAACAGGCGAATTAAACGCAAATGTACTTTAGTTCTTGTCGTTTGATTACAAAAACCTTCACATATACTCCATACCAGTCACCTCTTCAGAAAACCCACCAACAACAGTTTGTACAGCCAAAATAGTTTAGAAAAGAAAACACGGTGAGCAGTGACGTTTACTCGAGACAGATAGGCTGGTATCGCGTCGGAATTACTCCGAGATAACGTGATTGATTGCCCCCGGGTACACATTATGCGCTGATCATCTCAGCTACGTGTTAGTTGCATCAGCTACTACATTTCTGTGATGATTAAGCGGGAACGTACATATAGAATAGGTTATGATAAGAAACGCTCCACACCTGATTAAGAGCTACGTAATTATGTTTTGTCTGTTGTGTGAATGTTGGTATATTAATGGAAAAAAAATAAATCATGTTTAGGTTAGGTTAGGTTCCTAATTTAATTGAAATATCAAACTACTAACAATACAAGGTGGACTGCGTATTTGTTTTTTTTTTGTTACTTCAAGGTAGCAAACGAGCATGGAGACCACCTGATGGTAACTGGCCAATCTCAAGAGCAGTAATCTGCTCTTGAACATCTGTAAGCAACTTCATATACAACATGGGTTCTATCTGAAAGCAGTCATAGATGCGTTGCTATTCCCGAGGACTAAATTGGCCGCCAAATAAAAATGAACCGGCAGTTTCACCCTTCACACTGGAAATAAGTGTGGCGGTGGGACCTCCCTGGTCGACCTACAGTGGTTCTACCACCCGTTAAAAGATGTTACTTCAATCTGGGTAAATTGGTAAATCTTGTTAATATTAATTTGTCACTGCCCCTTCGAAATTTTTGCGTTCACCAGGATGCATGGCAAACTCGGTGACAATTGGCAAAACTTCCACTTAGGGGAAACCTGTATTTACCAGTGAACCCTAAAAGATGATGATGAAAGGCGATCTAACTTAGCCATCAGGAGCAGCGTAAGTGAGCTACGGTTAGTCTCTTCATAAGACAGTCATATAAGTATATGTATGACGTTATGTAATTACATCGAAAGATTTCAGATATACTGCATGGTTTGTTAGCTATTTCCATTATATGAAAACTTTGCATTGCATTAATAATTAAAACCATATTATAGTTTCTTAGGTTAACTCATATGTTATAAGTTTTTTAGTAAATAAAACTAGTTTTAATATGTTACGGGCACTCACGATACGCAGTTTATTACCGCCGATATTTCGACCCAGTTGCATGGATCGTGGTCACGTAGGAACTAAAAAACTTGCTTCTAAATGACATGTAAATTTTGTTCCGTCAAAAATGTGGAACTCCTCCAGAGCAGTAGTTAAGCTATCCATTAGACTAGAGTTATTATCTTAGCTTAACAGACTTAAAAGATTTTACAGAGTGTTAAACTAAAGAGTATGGTGGCCACTAATCCTATTACGAGCCAATTAACATACGGCAATCGAATAACAGTAGAGCGACCTTCACGTCATGTCAATGAAGTTATAACTATGAACCATTGGGTCTCTGGCTTACTCATTGACTTTGATTTGCTCGTATGTCCGACTTTGGAGTGCTACAAATGTGCTACAATACACTTAATGCCATTTGGCTGTTGTGTAAGTGACAAACGAACCATCAATAAATAGACTATATAAAATAAAGAAAAAATCATTTCAAAGGTAATATATAAGATCTTGGTCCAAATATAAGTTTAAAATTCCAAGTTTTGATTAAATGTTTTATTTAATATTTTTGAGTCATCATAAAAATAGAGCAGTGATAGTAGCCTAATGGTTGAAACTTACTCTCTCGATCGGGAGTTCCGAGGTTCAAACCCAGGCACGCACCACTGATTGTTCTAAAATTATGTGCGTATTAGAAATTAATTATGACTCCTTATCGGTGAAGGAAAACATCGAGAAGGAAAACCCGTGAGTTCTTTAAAAAAATGGTCCCGAAGGTGTGTGAAGTCCACCAATTCGCACTTGGCCAGCGCGGTGGACTATGGCCTATAACTCTCTCATACTCAGAGAAGACCCGTGCCCAGCAGTGGGACAATAATGAGTTGACGAGAGAGATAAATAAAGTAAATAACGAATTATTATGATTTTATCCATTTTAAACATTGCTGTCCTAAATACTGGCAATCTATGAACGAAGATATTCAATTAACTTAGTAAATTGTATATTTATGTTTTTTGATGTTGTTTGTTATATTAATGAATAAAAATTAATCTAAAACCTATACTATATATATATATATATATATATATATATATATATATATATATATATATATATATATATATATATATATATATATATATTTTTTTTTTTAAACACAAAAGACGTGTGCTCTGGAATTTCTTTCGGATTTTTCCATAAACATGAGTAAGAGTAGAGCTTACCCCATCCTGACATGTAATAAATATAAAGTGCCAAGTGTTTTTCATCGCATATACTTGAAACGAAAACTGCAAATGATTAATACATATTATATGATAAGGAAGAGCGGGACCTCCTGCTACAGGCGTTTCGACAATGCTTAATAGGAAGCCCAGCCACGGAATATAGTTTAAGTTCTCTTGTTTGTTTCTTTGTTTGTTTGTTTGTTGGTCTGTCTGTTTGTTTGTTTGGAAATGTAAAATTACTTAAGTGTTACACTCGCATGTATATTATTCCAAAATAAATGAATTTGAAATGAAATGAAAATGGAATATATAATAAATTTAAATTATTATAGTTTTTAGAATTTGTTTGTCTGTTTGAGTAAAATCGCATTGAACCAAATGTACTGAATTTAATTTGAAGGAATAACAATAACTTGTAACAAGAGGTAGTTTTTGTTTTCTTCAAAATACATACTCTATTAAAAGTCAATCTAAAGACCCGCTATGTACAGCTTTTTAGAATAATTCCTAAAAAATACAAGTAGCTGTGACATTCAAACGAATTGTAAAGATTCTAATAAATTTACAAAATTTACAATTAAAGTTATTGGCTTTGTTTATGTGTGGCAACGAATCTACAATTAGATTAAGTAGAACTACCATTATATGTGAAGTTGGTTGCAAATGTATAGGAGGGAGTGACCATGAACTAAATGCTCAATTGCTACTCCGTTTAAAACAGAAATTGTATTTTAGAATCATATTATTATTCTATCCCGATCACGTGCCCCGAGTGGTATATTTTTAGTTTATTAAATATCTCTTCGAAGACATTCCTATTTCGAGTGCATACAAGATTTCATTTTAAATTATCTGACACTCTAATCCCATCAGATTTGTCGATTTTCCTTATCCACTTGAAATACAAATTTTGACTAGTAGATTTTATCTCGTGACCTTGTTCAGATATACGATAAACTCGAGTACAATCTTTTTCTGTAAAATAATAAATAATGTTACGCTTTTTATTTATTTACCATTTGTAGCACGCGTTCATAAGAAGAGATTAGATGTAAATCCTAAATTTAGTCAAAATATCGTTGTAACACTATTTTTGTACTGTGAAGGGAAAGAGTTTATATCGAGTATAAAAAATAATATTACACTTATCTAACAATTTCTTTATTATATTTGTATTAGGGTTTGTTTAGAATGTTGAAATTTAAATATTTGTTTATATTTATACGAATTCACTTTCAGGTATTAATCACTTAATATTTTTTTGTTAATTAAACAGTAGGTTTAATTGTAGCATCGCACTTCATTTTGATACTGAATGAAGGCTCAAATGTTCTCAAATAATCTATATTTAGAATTCGATCATGTATATCAAGATATATACAAGAACAAAGCAAAATTGTAATTATAATAAATCCTATGCCACGTGAATAATAAACACAAACCCACGTAAGCTTTAACAAATGTAAGGCTTATAACCACAGAATAATTAGAAAAGCGATTATTTATATATTAATACGTGAAGCAAAGACCTGTGATTCGTTTTTAAGATACTTGCTGCAGACGGAGGAGTATGAAATTACGCACGGTTATAGTTGATGTAGAGAAGAATTACGCAATGCTAATATTTTTTTCAAATAATGCATAAAACATACATAAAATCATCTAAAAACTGCTAATAAATTCAGCTTAGCTAATTAAACCTTTTTACCTTTAACGGTTGCGTTCAAACTAACTTGAAAATTATTTAAATTTATTCGAATTTGAGAAATATTCGTGCTACTTTGGACAATATGAAGTTTCGTTTTTTAATTTAAATTACGGTTGAATTTGAACAGTTGCGACGGGTGACGGTTACAAATAATTTATAATGGTTGGTTGAAAAATGTTACCCTATTATGTTACTATATTATGTTATTATATTATGTCTATGAGTGGTATTGGCCAATAACAATCATGTAAGGATTTTATACTCCAACGTAAATTATAAAAAAAATCAATTAAATCCGCGCCCAAATTCCGTAACTGCGCATTCGTTATATTTACAGGTAGGTAAAGATTAGGCTCACACCGGATCGCACTGGCCTTTACCAAACTGATAAGGCAGGACAAATATCGAATAGATTTCTATCTCTTCATAACATTACTATGTAACTTCAAATTATCTATAAACGTGTAAGATTTCCAAATCGATTTTATGGAAATACCTACATTTAGGGAATTATGAGTTTTATCACTTGAAAAATCGCAAGTAAAATAAATTGAGAGCAATTTTTTGTATCTGCTCAATTGCTGGTACAATAAAAGTTCCATATTCGCGCGAAATGCAGAAACCGTGAAAAAGGGGTTCATTCCCCATGTTACTACCAATCTTACTACCAGTAGTAACACGGGTAATTTTATTACCTTTGTTACTACTATCTTAAAACTCAAATGAACCAGCAGTACTCAAGGAAAGCTGAGGCCCAAACAGAAGGCGCCGGATCTTAATAGATACTTGTACTGAATACAACCGCGAATAAAGAAACTTAGCTGCGAATACAAAAAAAAATGTCACCATTTTAAAAATACGAATGCAAAACCGTGTACAAAGCTTTATTTACTCAGCTCTAGTAGACTATAATAATTTAACCACGTATAAAGTAAATCATTATTAGTCTGCGCTGACCAAAGATAGATAAGTAAATTTTAGCTGTTATATTAACGTCCTTGGAATAAAGACTTTATATTGGATTAACTACGTAGTCCATTTACTACAAGAAATACATATATTCTTTATCGAAACGAACTGATTAAAAACTTTGTTTTATTTATACTTTGTTTCTTCTTTCTAAGTTGGCATTACTATCATACTTATCATCGCATTAGTACTAGTATGATAGAGCCGGGATTTGATTCGGTCAGACAACTGAAATCTTCTGAATCAGTGTGAATAATTTCCCTTATGATTTTGCATATCACAGTACTTAGAATATTAAACCGAAAATTCTAATTATAGTGTCCGACTCGTGAACAAAGAAAATACAAAGACTGTGTTACATTACGAACTCACCATCAAACATATTTTTAATGAAATTGTAGTAGAATACTCGCATGAGGTCCACGTGATAGTAAGTCATTGCTACCTACAGGCACCTGTAAGCTACTTCACATAGATGGATTATGTTCGGAAAAATGACCCGGGAAACTAGCTTCCACCGAAACGCAAGAATTGCTTCATACTAAAAATAAGTATACTAAAAATGTATTTCTAGTGTGAAGCATTCCTTGCATTTCGATGGAAGGGCCCCACGCTTCCATCGAAATGCAAGGAATGCTTTATTTGCCGGCATATTTTTATATGAGGCGACCATCTCAGTCCTCGGGAGCAACAACGCATTTTGTTATGTTCTATATGAACTGGCTTACTGATGTCTATGGGCGGCAGTGACCACTTACCATCTGGTAAACTGCCTACTCGTTTGCTACATTAATCAGATAAAAAAAATGATGGTATTACCCACCTCGAACCATATTCGTTCCACCTATCATATCCTTAATTTATGTTTGTGTGCGTGACGTAGAAACAAGGCGATCGGTGTTATCGCATATTTGGGTGATATCTCAAGATGTGGCGCCGATAGCAGATTTGAGATATGCTATCCTTACGTCACATCCGGCATACGTGATTTGCTAAATCTGTTTTTGCGATACACGAGTGTGTTTGCGAAGATTGTTTGTTTGCGTATCGTGTTTCAGCTACATGTTTGCGATATCAACATTAATGTTATCTAAGTATCATATTTTTATATATAGTTAATAGTTAATGGATAGTTGGAATGAATATAAAGAAGTAACATTTGGTACAACCCATTATTGTCCCAATGCTGGGCACAGGTCTTCTCTCAGAATGAGAGAGTTTTAGGCCGTAGTCCACCGCACTGGCCAAGTGCGAATTGGTGGACTACACACACTTCCGAGAACTTTTTTTTAAAGAACTCTCGGGTGTGTAGGTTTCCTCACGATGTTTTCCTTCACCGAAAAGCAGTGATAATTAATTTCTAATACGCACAAATCAGTGGTGCGTGTCTGAGTTTGAACCTCGTACCTCCCGATTGTGAGGGCAAGTTTCAACCATTAGGCTATCACTACTTTTTAAGCAAAACTTACCTCTCGCCATAATAGAAGTGGTACCAATCGAATACTAGTTCTGACTTTAGATTATCATAACTGAAGTACCAGTGCCGGATTAAGCCAATGCGGGGCCTGTAGCAAATTCTGGCAGGAGGACCATAGTTTGCCTCTTAAGCAAAGGTATTATAAAACAAAACTGTTACTAGTAAACTTTTCTGAATTTAATCTGGGAAAATTTAAAGATGACACTTACTATATCTATCTACTTTCAGTTTAAGATTTTTAGGACAAAACTGTTACTAGTAAACTTTTCTGGATTTAATCTGGGAAAATTTAGAGATGCGTTTTCTATATCAACTTTCAGTTTAAGATTTTTGGCATAGCAAAGATAGTAAAATACAAATAGCAGGTAGTTATTGGGCCGCGGGGCCTCTTTAGTCTCGGGGCCCGTAGCATTTGCTACTCTTGCTATAAGGCTAATCCGGCTCTGTAAAGTACTAGTTAACATTTACAAATAACATCTGATTCAATAATATTGCGATGTCAGTAGCAAGGTGTTCCAGATGTTAGAACCGCTCCGCCTAAGACACTTGCTGGCTATAGACGTTTCAGATTGAAATAAGATAAGTTTCTTTGATATTCAAATCAATATTTAATGCAAAATAATCGTGACTGAATATTTATAATTAAATTATAGTTTCAAGTTCCGAAAGCAGTCGTAACAAACTTGAAGCTAAAATTGTATGTATTTTTTTACGGGTCACTTTTATTTGAGGCGACCATCTTAGTTGTCGGGAGTAGCAACACGCCTGTGATTGTCCTTAGAACCTTTGTTCTGTATAAAGTTGCTTACAGATGTCCATTTTTTATATCTGACTGAAGTGGCAAACGAGCATGTCCACATTAGTAAGTGGTCACCGCCGCTCATGGATATCTGTAATCAGCTTTATACAGAACATGGGTTCTATCTGAAGTCAATCACAGATGCGTTGCTACTCCCGAGGACTATGATGGTCGCCTCATATAAAAGTGCGCCGGCAACCACAACCTTCCATCGAAACGCAAGGAATACGTCGCGCTAGAAATAGGTGTGGCGGTGGTACTTTCCCACTTGTGGTGGTGGACAGCAGCCATTTACCATGTGGATTGCATGTTCGCTTAACACTTCAATATAATAAAAAAGAAAATAATAGGTTATAAACTCCGTATAACACTATAAATTATTCACTGTACTGTACTCTTAAATACGCATTAATGTTAATAATACGTTTTTGAGTGAACTTCTTTATCGGGGTTGGAAAAAAATTAGTGTAACATTTTTTCGTTACGCGCCATCTTTTTCTGTTACGCGCCAACTTTTTTTTTCGTTACGCGCCATCTTTTTTTTTCCGTTACGCGCCATCTTTTTCTTATCCCTACCACGCGTGATATTAGATAGATTATTATAGATTAGATTATTAGAAAGTTTAATAAAAGCCTTTTATTAAACTTTATCTAATTTAACTTTATTGAACCAATTTCTGTAAAGTTGCATATAGTAAATTAATTTTTGAAAAATAACGTCATAAAGAAGTTTCACTTCTTACGAGTGTACGCTAGTACACGCAAAACATTTTTTATATCCTGGTTTAAACTATAACCTAACTTCAATTATTATCAGATATTGCGTCTATAACTTACAACCCGGTAGGTATGTGGAGTCCAGTTCCTTGTATCCCGGCAGCGTCCCCCGCTGTCACTCTGCACGATTGATAGCGTCCCGGGGGACGTGTTCTGGACTCAACCGCCCCTGCTCTTGTTGTGAGAAATTTTATTTACTCTCGAAATATACGATAATGTAATATGGGAGCCAGAAAGAGCCGTGGACATATAACGGTGTATTGCAAAAGCGTTTGCTTTATATAAGCTTTATCAAATTTTCATAGTAGAAGAGTTGTGATAGCCTAATGGCTGAAACTCGGTCTCTCAATTGAGTGTCCGGAGTTTAAATTCAAAGCACACTCTACTGTTTTTTCTAAAATTATGACACTATTAGAAATTAATTATTTACTAGTCACCCGTCGTAAAGGTCGAAATTCGACCGTAATTTAAATTAAAAAACATCTTGTAACACCAATATTTCTTTAATTTAAATAAATTGTAATAATTTTCGAGTTATTTTTAACGCATCCGTAAAAAGAGATAAAAAGAGGTTTATTATCTGAGCTACATTTAAAAGCAATAGCGGGTATTTTGACAAAGACATCTGATTTTTTTGACGTTATGTGTTTTCATAGTAAGACATTGAATGTTCTATTTCATTTTATATATGTGTTTGTCAAATACAAGTTAGTGTGTGTAATGAGTTTTTAGTTGATTTTATGAATGATTTATGCATTATTTGAAAAAAATATTAGCATTGCGCAATCTCAACTCAACTATAACCGTGCGTAATTTCATATCCCTCCACCTGCGACAAGTATCTTAAAAACGGATCACAAATTTTTGCTTCACATATTAATATATAGATCACTGTTCTATGGTAAAGGAATGCGTCGTGAGGAAACCTATACATCTCTTAATTTCACTAAAAAGTTCTCAAAGATGTATGAAGCCTAGCAATTTGCACTTGGCCGGCACGGTGGTCTGAAAGGCTTGAAACTTACTCAGTCTAAAAGAAAACATGTGCCCAACATTAGGATAGTAACGGATCGACGTAACAAAAACTTCTACATGAATAAAAAAAATATACAAAGCGGTGATAAGTTATTGACGTTTATGGAATAAAATAATCAAAATATTGATAGATTTCAATTGAAATTTGATTTGATTTCAAGTCGCAAGGTTTGTTAAGTTGTATCCATTTCTTGAAAATGTTATTTAATTAAAAAAAAATGTTGGACTAATAAAAACACTGGTATTTTTTATGTAAGTATAGAAGGTTTTCATTATAATTCTATAAAAGAAATGTTTATTATATTTATTGATTGAAGTTTTACTGTTTAAACTTAAGATATTGTTGAATTAATTTTGCGAAAAAACAAACTTAAATGATGTAATTAATAAAGGTCACATCAATCACATAAAACTTTGTCTTATTATGTTTTACATTTATGTTTCTTTATATGGTTAAAATCATTTTCATTAGTTTGAAATACAAACAAGCATATAATTTGCTAAATGCAACCTAGATAATCGCAACATACAAAATTGAGGCGGCACTCTCGGATTAAGACATTAAGCTTGAGACAGAAGATTGAGATATCATTAAAAATAATCCTGCAACAGGACTGCCAGCTTTAGCAATAGAAGTTTACGAATCATACCTATTAGTGCAAGGTAACGGTCAATACAAATAGACTGCAATGCTAGCATTATAATCAGTTCAAGTCTGGTGGAGCTTTACTTAGCCCTCTTACGCACTAGCGGTTAACCGCGCGGAAAGCCGCTTTTCCGATTTAATATGAAACCGCCCCAAAATATTAAGCCGCTGCGGTTGAAATTTGGGGCGGTTTCATATTAAACTGGAAAAGCGGCTAGCCGCGCGGTTTAAACGCTAGTGCGTAAGGGGGGTTAGTCGTATAATATGTATTCTTCCAAACACAGCGATCTATGGCCTAAACTCGCTCATTCCTAGAGAAGACCCGTGCCCAGCAGACAATAATGTGTTGAAGATACGACGATGGTACATAAGAACCGTCCAGTTATCGACATTAGTGACACATCTAAGAATTAAATAAAAAATAAAAACACGTAATAAAAATTAAAATCAAAGATATAAAATAAACTATTTTGCACCCACGAACATTGGACAGACAAAAAATACAGAATATTTATTTATTCGGTACGAAGGTGACGGAATAAAAAGCGACGGTCATTTTCATGTACATTGTATACTTACTTGTTGTTTTACAATGCTGTTGCTCGCAACTTCTTACAGCAGGCTGTAATACAATAGGTATACTTAAAACATTTAACTCAACTTTACAAGTAGAACATCAAACAAGTAACATCGTTAATTCAATAAAACGAATAACCCGATTGTTATAGTAAAGTCAAATTTTAATAATCTACTGAGATTAACCCTGCAGTGGTCGCGTGGACTACATATGTAGTCCACTCATACAGAATCAGTTTTAATTTGTGAACTGTAATAGTTAGTTTCTTGTGCCGCTAGGTACTTTCAAATAACTAATCGCGGAACATACTAAGTGCAGCGCAATCGCCGGTAATACGAGTATGCACTAGTACTAAGCTCTTCAAAGTTCCTGGACTACACATGTAGTCCGCGCGACCAATTACGTAAGTATATTTCCAGTCCATATTTTTCTTGTATTTACTTATTTTATACTAAAATTGACATACATATGTTATTTAAATATTGTTTATGTTATGTTATATTGGATATTGATTTAACATAATGTTTTTGGAATACAAATGGGTGATCAACGAGCCGCACAGCTGCACGCGTGGTTGAGACAAATCTGCTTCGCTCAGTCGTGACTTCTTTATCTTCTCCCTGTCTTAGATGAAACCATTGACTCAGAAAAGAATTGACTTAAAATCGTTACCAAGGTCTTTGACAATAAATATTAAGAATTTCCTTGGTGTTACGGACCAAGAATGACTAGCACCGGCTACTGAGGCAACATCGAGTAATGTGGTGAACCGCTGGAATGACTGTGGAAGAGCACGTAATAAAAACACCCAAAATTCTTGCACAGCCTGCAAACGGTTTATTTATGGGGATGATTCAAAGATAATGTGTCTTTCTTGTACAAATTCAGTAAGTAAAATAAATAAAATAATTATAAAACAAAAGTTATTTCAATTTGAAAATGGCCTACGTATGTAGTCCGCGCGACCACTGTTGTCTTGTTTAGATGCGCGACCACTGCAGGGTTAGGATGTCCGCTGAATTTAATGGGGCCAATGTAATGAGTGACGCCTACTGAATCGTAGCTAAGGTAACATAGCTATTGTTGGTAGTAGGTATAAATAGCATTTGTGTTCAATTCTTCATTCGGACACTAAGCGTTTTCTAAACATGCATTCACAGAAATTGAGTTCGGTACCTCTCTTTCTTACTGTGCGATAAATTTTGTCTCTAATCCTCATGAACGTCCAAGACTAAACAAAAACAAATTTTAGTTGTATTAAAAAATAATCATAAATGTCCTCAGACCATCTAGTACCTACCTTTAGTCTGTGTGGTTAGACAGAAGTTTTAGAACTGACAGAATTTCACTTTTAGGAATATAGATAGGTGCGTCTAGAAATTAGATCCTCAAATTATTTACTACCTTTTTTCTATGCGATTAGTCAAGTGTTAGTATCCTCTCGTTTTTATGTAGACACTCATACGTTCGGATAACTGCACTAGTTGCACCATATCCGTGACGACCCGCGTGGCGGAGCGGTTACCGTTCTGACGCGCAATGGGTTCCGGGTTCAATTCTCGGCCAGACAGGTCTGAATGATGAGTTTAGATTCATGTTCTGGGTCTGGGTGTTTGTATATTCGTCTTGTGTGTGTCCATGGTACCTACAACACAGGAAAAAATCCTAGTGTGGGCTATAGGTTTAGAAAGCATTTTATAATAATAACTAGTTGACCCGGCGAACTTCGTTCCGCCTACAGGTCAAAAATCTAAAATTATCAGAGTTTCACAACTATATTATACATGTATTTTGCATAAAGACCTTCCTCTTGAATCACTCTATCTATAAAAAAACTGCATTAAAATCCGTAGCGTAGTTTTAAAGATCTAAGCGTACATAGGGACAGACAGTGAGAAGCGACTTTGTTTATGCTATGTAGTGATAATAGATTTACCAGCTTTAGTCTATGCGATTAGTCAAGTGTTAGCATCCTCTCGTTATTATGTACACACTCATACGTTGGGATAACTGCACCAGTTGCATAACCACATAAACCGCTCGGCCAAGTGAGGTACCCATCAGCTCCCACCCCCTGGCGAGATCAGCGGCGAGCGTGTTTGCGCAAGCCGCTCACTGCTCCGGCATACGTGTGCGCGTTTCCATTGCAAGGTGTTATTGAAGAAGTTAAACTGTATACTTGTTATTGTCCTAAATTTAACAATTTCTCGACATTATTGTCCTGCTGGGCACGAGTCTTCTCTCAGAATGAGGGTTTTAGGCCATAGTCTACCGCGCTGGCCAAATGCGAATTGGTGGACTTCACACACCTCCGTGATTTTTCATTTTTTTTAAAGAAGTCTCGGGTTTGTAAATTTCCTCACGATGTTTTCCTTCATCGAAAAGCAGTGATAATTAATTTCTAATACGCACGTAAATCAGTGGTGCGTGCCTGAGTTTGAATTAATAATTTAACCATTTACTTTTTTAAACTAAAATGTCTAATATTTGTGCAATTAACGCACACCACACGTCAAATAAAACAAATGCCCTGAAGACTAAGCTAAAATGTTTCATGTAAATCTCTACACCATAGCGATCCCCTTAAAATAGCTCTTATAATAACTGCACCGGTTACATTACCTCAGTGAATCGCTCGGCTAAGTGAGGCTCGCAACCAACAGCTCCCACCCTCTGGCGAGATCAAACAGCGGCGTGTGTGTCCCTGTTTGCGCAAGCCGCTCACTGCTCTCCGGTAAACATGGCGCATTTCCAATGCAAGGCGTTATTTTTTGGAGATTGTGCTTAAGTAAATGACTCAGATATTTTTATAACGCGACTTCATTTGCTAAGATTAAGTAGGAGAATACTAGAATAGAATTGTTCTAAATATTAGGTTTTTTTAGAAATTGATTTAGCAGGCGAACATGCAAATAATACACATCATACTTCAAATAACACAAAAACTACCCCTAAAGGCTCTAGGCTAAATGTTTCATTTAAATCTCTGAATTTATTTTAAATGTGTTTTTACTATAGCTATAGCTAAACTTTATAATTAAATTCATATTTTTGAACAACTACAGAAGGATGTTGCCTGGTAGTAATTCCTTACTGCTGCACAAGATTATCTATAAACAACTCCAGCGTCAAAAGGCAACAAAACATTTCCTAAAATTAATGACAAATTATACCAGACTAGTCACCCGTCACAATGGTCGAAATTCGACCCTAATTTAAATGAAATAAACTAAACCTTATATTGTACAAAGTAGCGCCAATATTTCTCTAATTTAAATAAATTGTAAAGCAATAGCAGGTATTTTGACAAAGACATCTGACATTTTTGACGTTATGTGTTTCATAGCAAGACATTGAATGTTCTATTTCGTTAATTATGTATGTGTTATTTTAGTTGATTTTATGTAGGTTTTGCACAATCCTTCTCTATATAAACTATAACCGTACGTAATTTTATACTCCTCCGCCTGCGGTAAGTATCTTAAAAACACGTCACAAATGTTTGCTTCACGTATTAATATATACATGCCGGAGACTAAGCTATAACAGTGCAACAAACACAAAAAATCTCCACAATCTCTATGCTTTAATACAGGTAAATTTGTGCCACGTATGTTCGTAGCATGTCCTTGATTCATGTTTTAATGTTGTTCTTCCGTCAACTTCACCGTGGTATAATGGAAACGGAGTCAATAGCGGCACGGTGCGCATACGCAGCCGCCTACGCCAATATTGACAGTGACGCAAAATAAAGACAAACCCGTCTATTTTGTCTATGGACGCCGCCTTGCTTCTAACGTTTTATTTCTTTAACTTGAGAATGACAATACAGGTTGACAATCGTCAATATTATGTGTCAATGTTTGCTCCCCTTGTTTGGTCTGTTCATTAAGACGATTTTAATTTGAAGGTGACTTTGGGAAGCCGCGCTTGCGGCGTGGTGTCTTTTTAAAAAATATTGAGCAACTTTTCCCCAGATTCATTGATGTGTTATTAATACTACGTAAAACGCTATTAATTAACAAAATAGTAAACAAAATCCGTGCACTGTCGTGTCTACCACTATATTCTTTTTTTTATGATGTCGTAGGAGGCGTCTAGACACAAAATTCAGATAGACAGCGGAGTCTTTCTGTGCATGTCAAAATACACTTTGGTAACCAAAGGGCATGCCAGGTGCGGTTACGATTACCAAAAAGCACAATTAGGGAAGTTCTTTTTTTAATACTGGAACTCAAAAGTCTGAAGTTTATGGAAGCTGCAATACTGAGAATATCAAAAAAATAAAGTGACTCAATTAACTTCCCAAAAGGAACACCATTTTTACGTGGGACGTATATTACAATATAAGGGCGATACCCTTATATTATTAGTATTATACATCCCACGTTTACGTCTTTATTTCGGCCATACTTAATACAGTGTACCTACGTTGCAAAGATGAGTAAAACGTAAACGATGTCCGTTTTAGGGAACCAATTCGATGGAAAAAATCCCATGTTTGTTCAGCGCCATGACAGCAGAAGGTCGCGGGACATCGCTAATCCATTACGCAGCACAAATGTTTGTTGAGCAACTTGCGCCCGATTTTGGATTCAGATTTTTGTAATGTACCCAAATAGGATAGTATACGATTTTTGGAAATATTAATGTTCGTTTTGGAAATATACGTAAACGGTGTACGGATATGTCGTTAACATTCCTAATTAGTCATACTTTTCAATGTTCAAACAATCAAAGATTAAATTATATTATATAGTACGGTATGATTAAAATGTCCGAATGTGACATGACTACTTTGTGGAAATAACATATTTTTTCGCATTTTAGGGGATAAAGGACGTAACATTTATGTTTGTGCCTTTTAGCTCGAAATCGTCAGTTTTTATATCAGTACACGATAGACTGCGTTAAGAGCAGTTTCAGGGATTTAATTCAATGCACAGAATTTTTTAATGTTGCCTCTGTCGTTTCAATGCGTGGCATATTGTGTTTCCAACCCTCCTGGCTGTCCAATACTAAAATAATAATATAATATTTCCAGCTGCATATATTTAGTATACATATAATGATGCGTTTTCTGTATATTTGAGAAAAAAATAAATATCCACAGAAAGTCGTATAAATCCTTCATAAACCTTTATCAGAATTTCCAACGAATTTTTTTGCATAGTTAACTGTTTATCTATTTACGGCATCGTGGAAAGAACGCTATATAACGTGCATACCTATGTACCTACATGTATTGTACGTGTATGTGAACGTTGTATGAAACAAGAGATACTGTGGGAAAAACGATATGATTATTAGCATTATAGAAGCAGACGAAAAAACGAAGACAATAAATACCTCGTGGAATAATGTAGACTTATGAACGCCATGTTAGCCATTTTGTGAAAGCAATGAATCAGAACTTGTTTAAGTGACATCGAAGTATAATTACCACATAATGCCACACGAAGGCAATTTTGCAACTAATAGGTATAACATAACATAGCAACGACTTGTCCGAAGTTTTATGTTGTATTCTTTATAACATTGAAGAAGGAAACCAGCAGTTTACATGATTGTAAGTAGCCATTATTGCCGAAGGTGTATAAGCAACTTTACATAGAACAACAATTATATCTGAAGGCACAGACGCGATGCTACTCTTGAGGTCGAAAATGTTCGCCTCATATAATTGAACCGACCACAACACTTTTCCACTGAAGCTCAACTATGTCACGCCTGAAATAGGTGGTGATGGTACCCCCAAGGTGGAACTATATTCGTTCTACCGCCTTGCATCGTACTTTATCTCATATTTATATATATTATATATATAAATATGAGATAAAGATATATATTATTTATATATTACTAGTTGACCCAGCGAACCTCGTTCCGCCTAAAAGTTAAAAATCTAAGATAATCCGTGTTCCTCCACCATACCAAATATACATACAAACCTTACACTTGAATCACTCTATCTATTAAAAAACTGCATTAAAATCCGTAGAATAGTTTTAAAGATCTCAGCGTATCTACATAGGGATAGACAGCAGAAAGCTACTTTGTTTTATACTATGTACTGATATTTTATACATATGTCACCAAAATTTAGTAAACCTAAGTGTTTTACTCTAAAATTCTAGACTTGATTCTCTATCTACCGCATATTATAATACATTTGTCTTTTATTGTTAAGTAAGTTTATCTTAAGCTCCTTTCATGTCAAGGTATATTTTTTGTTGTATCTCATAACTTTTTGTTCAAGAACGTTTAAGGCTGTTTGAGGCATGTAATAGGAGGCCGGTAACATCAATAATCCATTACGCGAATCGCTAATATTTGTAGAGTCAATGCTTCTCCATCAGGTTTTGGTTTTTCCTTTGTCAGTACACAACTATGGTGCAATACTGAAAAAACCTTGTGTTGATAAAATTTACAATCTATAGAAATTTAAAAAAGTTAATGTTTGTAACGCCATAGCAATGTCCCATGCTATGGCGTTACATACATTAACTTTTCCGAAAAAAATCATTATTATCTATATATTAATACGTGAAGCAAAAACTTGTGAATCATTTTTAAGTAATATGCCGCGGACGGATTAGTATGAAAATTTTGCACGGTTATAGTGGACGTAGAGAAGCAGTGCAGAATGATAATATTTAATTATATGTAATAATTATAATACATAAAATCAACTAAAACACATCACACACACTACCGTGCATTTGTCACAAACACATACCTAAATAATAAACGAAATAGAACATTCAATGTCTTACTATGAAAACACATACCGTCAGAAATGTCAGTGTCTTTGTCAAAATACCCGCTATTGCTTTTAAATGCGATTCAGCCAAATAAATCTCTTTTTATATTTAACGGGTGCATTTATAACTACTTGAAAATTATTACTTATTGAAATTTAGTCTTTAAATTAAAATTACGGTCGAATTTCGACCGATGTGTAGGGTGACTAGTTTATCATTATTATAGCAATGGTACGTAACTATGGCTAAATTATAAATGAACTATACATCATATTATTTATTTATATATTTCCTTGCTTTTCAAGAAAATAACTATAAAGGGCAACGATAAAAAAACTTCTAACTACAATGATACTCTATAAAGTACTATCTATATCTGTAATGGCGATTCACACTGAACCTAATGAATTGCCAAAATAATTTACCCATGTATAGTGATGAGTCGATGGTGTATCTAAATAAATAAACAAAGATCTATTTACCCAGATAAATTGAATAAATAATATAATTTGAGCGATATAATTGTAATCTTTTTCTCGGTAATCTATGTAGAAGTTCCGGGGCCCTGAAATTTTCAAGACTTTCCAAACTTACAACCAGACAAACGTATTGTGCTCGTAAATTACGTAATCGTCTATAAAGCAAACAACCAAAAGTAATAAATTTAAGAAAACTAAGAAATAACTAGCTAACTAATTAAAAAAAACGTATTTCATGCATATTGATCAAATAAATTTCACGTAACCTAAAAGTCGGTTTATCGCATGAACCATTTTTGTAAATTCGCAAACATATTTGGAATATTAGCAAATATACAAAAAAATTAATGGCGAATGTATAGCTGTTAACTTCGCATGTTTACCAGACATTAACCCCTTATTTACTCGTCGATGCGGGTGGCAATCCATAACGCAACATCGGCACAACTGAACATAATTCAATCAATTCAATTGTTGTACACGACTAACCGTGTACCGCCACGTCAACGCCCTACGCACTCGGAAAAAAATAACATTCGAATTTCAAACACCATCGGACCTCTGACAGTTAAATGACAGCTAGGGGAGCGGGAAGCGACGCGATTGGTCGAAAATTGGACAATGCGGCAGATGCGTTCACAATTTTTTTTCACCGCTTACACGGCCATGTTTGCTCAAATTCTTTAGCCGAAAAATGGGTGTACATAATAAAAAATTCATATGAAGGCAGCTGACGTTTCAATTTGCCATGGATACGAATGACAGGACGATTGTATCGTACATAATAAAATGCGTTAATTTAAATAAGAAGCAGAGGCGTTCGGAATTATTTTCGATGATATCTGGTAGTAATGATGTATTGCTACCAATTCCTCGCTTGAAATTATCGGAAGTTGATACGTACACTTTATTAATTGATTTAGCAACTGTATGTAGGTATGTTTGTTTCAGACTTATCGTTATAAATGAAGCAAGGTGTTTGATCTTTCAATAAATGAAATTTAAGATTCATTTGCCGGTAGTGACCGATATTTAATTATGGATGTACCCACAGCAATTACGACTGCTGTAAAAGTAACACTGTTAATAAAAGTTGTAAAATATCATTAACTTTGATTACATTTCCCATATAATGTTAATATAGCAACTCATATTAAAAAATACAGACGAATTGATAACCTCCTCCTTTTTGGAAGTCGGTTAAAAAAATCATTTGCGTGCCGTAAAATATCATAGGGGAATTATTATATTAATACGTGAAGCAAAAACTTGTGACGGATTTTTAAGTATTATGCCGCGGTCGGATTAGTCTGAAATTTTGCACGGTTATAGTGGACGTAGAGAAGGAGTGCAGAATGTTAATATTTTTTTCAAATAATGCATATATCATACATAAAATCAACTAAAAACACATTACACACACTACAGTGCATTAGTCACAAACACATAGGTACATAGTAAATGAAATAGAACATTCAATGTCTACTATGAAAACACATAACGTCAAAAATGTCAGATGTCTTTGTCAAAATAACGCTATTGCTTTTAAATGCGGCTTAGATAATTATACCTCTTTTTATATTTAACGGGCGCGTTCAAAATTACTTAAAAATTATTACCATTTGATTTGAATTTGAGAAATATTCGTACTGCTTTGGACAATATGAAGTTTAAAATTTTAATTTAAATTACGGTCGAATTTCGACCGATGCTACGGGTGACTAGTACCATTAAAAGGCTAAACACGACAAAATAAATAATTAGCATATCAATTTAAAAGATAAAAGAATATTAAAGTCAATAATTATATAAAAATCAAACATTAAATTCACATCACTTAACGTACTTCCAGATAAGACAAATATGGACCTTTAAAAGATTTCTCTCATCAAAATGTCGCATATCATATATTCTGGCGTTACGAATGTCCGCAGGCGCTGATAACGTTGTTTTAGTTGGATCATCTAACGTTAACATTATAAAGGACATCTATTACTTACACAAGACATTTAGGAAAGTGGGCGGGGGGGTCGGATCTCGTAGGGGGAGGGGGAGGTTTTCTGGACTGAAACCAATGAAATAATACATGTTATTCTTAATTTTGAACATCTCACGTGCTACAATTGAGACAATTTACTTCATTTTTCCGTAGAAGGTCCGGTTCCGTAGTCGAAATACAGCGAAAATTGCCTAACGTAATGAACGGACGCCCCATAAGTTTAGTTTTACAATAAGTTTGCAAAGTGGTAGGAAAATACAGTTCGGGGATGTACCACCGAAACGCAAGAATTATTAATAACAATTAATTATTAATTACGGGAGTAACAATGCATCAGTATGTATTTGTTTTCAAATAGAAGCCCTGATCAAGTTAAGTTTCTTACAGATTTTCATAGACAGCAATCGCCATGTACCATCAGCACTGCATCCTTTACTATTTCAATGTTATAAAAAACTTAGTCACTACATAGTATAAAACAAAGTCGCTTCCCGCTGTCTATTCCTATGTATGCTTAGACCTTTAAAACTAGGCTAAGGATTTTAATGTAGTATTTTAAAACATAGAGTGATTCAAAAAGAAGGATTTTATAATACTAATATTATAAAGGAAAGTTTGTGAATGTGTATGGTTTGTTACTTCTTCACGTCTAAACGGCTGGAGCGATTTTCATAAAACTTGGTTGTGAGTTAGCTGATACTCTGGATTAACATATAGTTTACTTTTTAATGTTGTGAAATATCTTATTCCCACGGGACAATCGATACCTCGATTTTTTTAACGTGGGCGAAGCTGCGGGGTCCAGCTAGTGTATAATATAGTGGAGAAACAGTGGTAATTTTAGATTTTTAGGCGGAACGAAGTTGGCCGAGTCAACTAGCTACTATTATTATTTTAATACGTAATGGACACTAAACGATATGCGGTATTTGATTTCTTGTAGAATTGCCACCCGTTTTGTGATCGTGGTCACGGTGAAAGAGTCATTTTTTTTCTATCTGACTAATGTGAATGAGCGTGCAGTCCACCTGATGGTAAGTGGTCACTGGCGACCATGGACATCTGTAATTAACTACATACAGAACATGGGTTTTATCTGAAGTCAATCACAGATGCGTTGCTACTCCCGAGAACTAAGATGGTCGCCTCATATAAAAGTGTGCCGGCAACCACACTTCCATCGAAACGCAAGAACTGCTTCACGCTAGACATAGGTGTGGCGGTGGTACTTCCCCGTCGAACTACACTGGTTCTACCACCTTCGAGTACTACTTCAACCTTTAAAAAAATAATTATGAATAAATATCACTCTACTAGTAACTATTTTATTACGTAATGGGCACTAAACGATGTGCGGTTTTTGATTTCTTTTAATAATTGCCATCCGTTTCATGAAGCAGTCAGTTTCATTATGAGGTATTAAAATGTATCAATTCCACGATAATATTAGTCTAAAATCTATTTATTAGTAGTGGTATCAGTAATATTGCGCGGGAGCGGACGGATTACGGGATTACGGCATATTGGCGACGCTTGTTTGCGCTGCTTTCCAATTTTGGGCGGCCCCTTATCGACTGTCGAGTATTGTTTTATTAAATCGAGAAACAATGACGTGCGTACTTCAATGAGTGTAAACACTTTTTATATAATTAAAGTAGCAAACCAATTCGCACTTGGCCAGCGCGGTGGACTATGGCCTAAAACTCTCTCATTCTGAGACCCCGTGCCCAGCAGTGGGACAATAATGGGTTGACGATATATATCATAATGCTGGATGCGAATCTCTTCCCATTTTTTTACTCAAGAAGTAACAAATAATCTTATAGCCAACTGATGAAATAGGACCACTGCCCATCTGCTCGTTGCCTCTGATAAGATTATAGTCGTTTTTAGATATGACAGTAATTCCATCTGATCTCCACCGGTTCAATGGTTCTAAGACCAATTTCAGTGGTCTCAGAGACCCTGAAGACTAAATTGGAATGCCTCATAACGACTGTCTACCTTTTTTTTGTTATGGAGGTGGAAACCTTCTAAAGGTACCCAATACCGAGGGAGCAACGCCAGGTTGTGTGGGATTTTTACCTCACTAAACCCCCCCACCCCCGTTGACCATCCTCAGCGCTGCATGAAGGACTCCGGGATCTCCAACAGAACACAAACGGAGTCCTCCGAGCGCGATGCCCCCTTTAGGCTCTTCCCAGTGAGCATTGTACACACTGCGCCTCCTGGTGTTTACGACAGCATGTGGCCACACATGCCGTTGTCCTACACGGGGTCGCTACGCTGGACAGTTCGAACTCCCACTCTTACAGCCCATAACCCCACAACCCCTTTTAGCCGCCTCTTACGACAGGCAGGGTATACAGTGGCCCTATTCTGATCCCGGAACTACAGGAATAAAAGACTGTCTACCTGAACAAACTAAACAAGATTACTGTTATAAGCAAAAATGCTACCTACTTTACAGCCGCAATTATTTTATCCACGTATCATTTTCCGGCAGAATTTTTGCATCGCCATAATTCGCCCTAAGTAAATACACACATTTTTTCCGTCGGGTGATCCGTCACGGGCTGTCGCGGGCGCATAATGCACGGACCGACGGAATTATTAATATTTCACTCTCGGATTAGGTATTCCCGAACCTTTGTGTAGGGATAATCTGCGCGTGGGAGTAAGTACGTGATAAGTAATGGCGGGTTATCAAGTCTTGGAGCATCTGCCCAAATACTTAATGTAAAGTAGTTATCTACTGATACTAGGTATACTCGTTCACAGAGGTTTATTGTGTCGTACATTTTAAAAGTATTCTCTTCACGTATTGTTATAATACATACCTATATGTCGCAGTCCAATGGATTGTTATCCAGTGGTCGCCATTGTCGTCCAACATATCAATATTTGTTTAATTCCAAATAGTGTACCTACGTATTTCTTGACAAAACCATCACAAGCGCTATTGACTGATTCTCTACATTGACAACTGACGTGGTAATATTTTTATAATATGAATGAGGTCGTATACCATAGTAAATTGATTAATTATCTTTAATATATATTATTGTTTTTAAATTGCAATTCAAATTTGTCGTCTGGGTGCTTGTGTATTCGTCTTGTGTGTGTCCATGGTACCTACGCCACAGGAGAAAATCCTAGTGTGGAGCTATGAGTGCAGAAAGCATGTGTTAAAGCGTGTATTGCTACTTCCATAACATAAAAAATTAAATAAAAAAAATGAAATGGCTTTGCAACTTAAGTAGATAATAATACACGAGCGACATTATATATCGACGCTTATCAACGACCGTTGGCGGTTGTCGCTGCCTATCGTTAACGACTGACGACTGTCCATAGTTTTGCTATTCCTGACGATTAAGATGGATATTAAAATAAACATATAACATACATAACATATAACTATATTTAGTACTTTAGGTCGCGATCCGAACCGGTGGTAGTGTAAAAAAAAAATATGTAACTGACAATTCGTAAGTGCCTCTGTAGGCTTGTGCAAAATAAAGTTATTTCATTTCATTTCACTTTAAATTGGCCAACCTCAGGAGAGGATACTAATACTTTTTTTTATGATTATTACTTGTTATGTCACTTATTTTATTTACTTTTTACACAAATACGGAGCAGAGCACTATTTTAAATAATTCCGTATAAATGATGAATTCCGATTTCTGTCTTAGCATTTTTTATTTGTGAACTTATCTTAGTATCGTCTATAACCATGGCCATATACAACAGGGGCAGGTTTCCGGGGCCCAAAATCAAACCTTAACGTAGAAACAAAAAAAACTGTATTCAGGAGGACATTTTCGTTGACATAATATGTTGGAGTGTATTTGTCACGAACATAAGGGAAAAGATAAAAACTAGCCATTACTTATTTGCCAACATCAAAATGAACTTTCTCCTTAATTAGGCTTTTCCTAGGCTGTAAAGCACCATGGAATAGTAGTGCTGCTTACAGAAGCATAGAATTAGACAGCGTTATTAATTTCAGGGATGTCTGCTATTTGATCTATTATTTATTTAATAAAGGAAATAAAATACAAACTACCATATTCCGTAATAATTTAATTGAGGTAACTATGCGTGAATTTGCCTGTAGATATATCAAAGATAATTTTATACGACTGCAATAAAGAGCGAATGAGTTAAAATAGAGAATTCTAGGCGAATGTTTGCCCAATGATTACTTTTCCATCTTAGCAATAAAAACGTGGCTAGTTGGGGAGATAATATCTTGCATATGATAGTAAATAATGTGTTCATTATAATAAATTAATGAGAAAAACCGGCGGGTACGCGATTACATCTTCACGCTACAGATTGGAGCTACTACTTTAAAATTTCTGTAGTGCGAAAATAAATTTTAGATAATGTTGAAATAAATTTTCCAATTTTTAGCTACCTAGTGGAATATTATAAGTTTTTCTACATTGAAATTAAATAGCGTTTTAAAGTAATAAAACGCTAACTCTATTATCTTTAGGTATACTTTATTATGTATTTAAAGCTAATGTTTTAATTCGGTAGCAACTTTTTTTAAGATATTTTGTATCCATTTTTCAGGTAGCGATATCAATATAATATATTTATGTATATGATATATATTATATATTAATATCAATAGTATCGATTTTAAGAAAAATTGCTGAATTAACTGAAATTTATTGCTTGGTATATAAGAATAAATGCAACGCAAGAAAACGTTGTTTTTAAAAATGTAACATAATTCATTCATGTAATGAATTATAATGTCACAATCGAGATTGATAAGCACGATTAAAGTTTGCCAAATTATTTCTGGCGATGCACTTGTGTACCTACCTATATCGTTAGAAGAAACTCAGCACTACTTCGGTATTCTGGTAGTCAGCGATGTATGTAAACAAAGATGTTCTCATTTCCAAATAATAACCTCCTTATTGTAGGTTGTTAAAAATACTAAAATAAGGGCTTCAATGTATATCACTATCATAAACACATAAAATAAGATATTATACGATATTCATTATCCGCTAATTAAAACTAACTAATCAATATGAAAAAGTAAGTACTGTATGAAGTAGACAACTTATGCTTATGTATAATAAAAATAATTCGTGTCTGTATATCGAATATACATACTTGCATAATAGAACTTTGAAGAACTGAGAATAAGTAAAAATAAAATTTTCTATCATTTTTAGATTGTTTATCTCTATCTATATTTAAAATAATTTCAAAACTACTGAATTTAATTTAAACAATATAAAATATTTAAACGTCTTTATTAAAATCCATGAACCGTATTAAAATGATTACAATTTGAATTTATGTTACATTTTTAAAAGCAAATGAATTTGCGGGTCATAATTTATATGTAATGATTATAATATTACAATGATTTTTAAATTAAGTTGAAGCAGATAATTCAGGTTGGGCTTACATCAATCTCTTGGCAGGAGATATGGGTACATTAAATAGAATCGTCGACCCTCAGAGGCGCCCCTCGGAGGGTTTTGTACAAGGGGAGGATCTTTTCAAATGTTTGTTCGGCAAATTTGCGTAACCGCGCAATTTTAGACATCAACGCGTTCGCACAGCGCTACATTGACTCTACACAGATTGTCCCTCCGCGTGAGGTCTCCTACTTATAGATTTTTTATGTTTGTAGCCTGTCTGTTAAATTATTGCCTAAAACAGTATTAGTTTTAATTTTTTTTTTATTAAAGTCGCAAATAAACAGTCCAGCAAATAGTTAGTGGTCATATAATTTTAGAACAATCAGTAGTGTTTGTCTGGGAATTGGACCTCGAACCTCTCAATCGAAAGGGCAACGTACCTCGATTTTTTTTTATAAATATTTAAGTAATCTTTTTCCGAATCTTGAAGATAAGCTATTGTGCTTTCGTTAAATTTCGAGTTGCTAATGATTCAAATGATTGCTATACCATTATATCAGGTAGAGTTTCAGGTAGTTCTGAATTAAATCTCTGCAAAAGAAATAATAATAATAATAATAAAAACTTTATTTTCTCATCACAAAGCAGTATTTTGAAACTATTTCTATATTAAGTTCTAGGTTAGTACTATGCTTTGTGAGAGTCTGGAGTCCGTACTAGGTTAACCTGTATGACAGATCTCCAGGCCCTCGCCCCGGAAAGGTTGTATTTTTAGAACTATATTGGGTTAGGTTAATTATACAAAGAAAGATTGAATAAAACTATATGTTTGATGAGATGTGAGTTTGTTTGCGAGTACGTGCGTGTGTGTGAGTGTGTGTGTGTGTGAGTGTGTGTGTGTGAGTGTGTGTGTGTGTGTGTGTGTGTGTGAGTGAGTGAGTGAGTGAGTGAGTGAATGTATATGTGTGTGGTATACTTGTTAGGATAATACTGCTAACAGACTTTCGGTTGTATCGTAGTCCAGTGATTGTAGCCAATTTTGTGTAGTTATTTTGCAGAGGTGTTTGGACATTACATAAATATTAAGTTTGTTGTTTATCTGATTGTACAGGTGAGCCCCTATAAAACAGTAGAATCTACGCGTGATTTTTTTATTGAGTCGTTCTCTTGTGCAAAGCATATTACGCCTACTATAGTTCGATGTTAACTTTAAGGATTCAATTTCAGAGTGTTTTTTTAGTATTGTGTACAGAATAAATAGTTGTCGGACAGTGAGGACATTTGAACGTATAAATAATTCGCGTGTAGGGAAGAATATATAAATATGAAATAATAAATTTGGATTTGTAGGGTTTCGATGTGTACTTATTCTTCTACTGTAAAATAATCCGAGGGCTATAGGTAAAGAAAACAATATATATATATATTTTTAAAGCCACTACTCATATAGAACATTTGTATAATATTATTATCACTTTCACATGATGCGATCATCATAGTCCTCGGGAGTAGCAACGCATCCATGATTAACTTCAGATGGAACCCATGATCTGTATGTGGTTGATTACAGATGTCCATGGGCGGCAGTAACCACTTACCATCAGAAGGACTGCATGCTCGTTTGCTACTTCGGTCAGATAAAAAAAAACTCGACCTACCCTATAACTTCACTCTACGTAGTCCATCCTCCCTTCCGTTCCCGACACTTTCTACGATTGATAGAGTCCCGAAGGACATGTAAAAAGTTACTTCACCTTTTTTTTAAACTTCTGTAATTCCTAATTTTTGGATATGTAAAACGTATTTTTTTAACTATAAGAGTAATCGAAGGAAATTTAGTACCATGGTGGTTGATTTTATTTTATAACGTGGAAGTAGAAACGAGCATACATTATGTCTGATGACAAGTGGTCAGTGACGCCCAATAACATATGTAACCAACCCCCAGATAAGAGACCGAACTTAGTCACAGGTGCGTTGCCCCCTGACGGCAATATTGGGCAGTGGAACCTCCGAAGGCGAACTATACGGAGTATCATTTTTAAATGTAATGAGAGTATTAAGTATAAATGAAGTAATTAAAGTATAAAGAAAGTTAAAAAAATTGATACAACATCTGAGTACCCTTGATGTAACCTAATAAAAATTGGCCAAGAAATTAAAATCATTTTTATTATGAAACATTACTTATGTCATTTAAACAGTGACCCAGTGATTGAAGTTAGGTGTATGCCCTGCCATTATGATAAAAAGAATCAACTCTGTATGAACAACCCGCTGACATACTTATTTTGTCTTATAACAACAGTTTTGAAAATTATTGTGTTAGGGTGTGGTAGGGTCTAATAGGGTATTGACTAAGTTGTCAATGTCAGATAGGCTATATGTTTTTAAAATGACGTCTGTTATCCAAAAAAGGGGGAAAGGATGGGTTATTGTCATAACAATACGTATGTCAAATAAAAACTAGTAACACTTTTATATTATTGTTATGAAGTTTGCTTCATAACAATAATATATTATCCAGAAAAAATGTGTAAAATTAAAAAAAAAATCAATAAAACCGACAATTTTAACTGAAAAGAGGATAATATGTATTACTATCACCTAATTATATATTATTTTAATACATATACAAAAATAATATATTAAAACTAATGTTGAGATTAAATTTTGTCTTTATTTCATTTTAACCTTCTTTTCTATCAAACATTATAACAATCGAAACGTTAGTACAAAGAATCGCGTATCATAATAAGTTTATAAGTGAGGATTAGAGAGTGACCCCTGACAGTCGGGGGATCACAGCTGGGCAATTAGAGGCGACAGCGGATGGCCAGCATCTGAGATGGACAGAAGGGTTGAGACTCTTACAAATAATATAGTTTATTACTTGCAACAAGCTTAAGCTATTTATAAGATTTTAGTATTAAAGGAGCATGCAGACCACCTTATGATAAAAGGTAAACAAATGCTCATGGACATCTGTGAGCAACTTCATAAAGAATAAGGGTTCTATTTATTGTATTTTTTATCTGATTTACTTCAGTCAGATAAAAACGAGTATGCAGTCCACCTGATGGTAAGTTGTCACTACCGACCATGGACATCGGTAATCAACTTCATACAGAACATGGGTTCCATATGAAGTCAATCACAGAGCACACACTCATGTGAAAGTGTGTCGGCAACCACATCCTTCTATCAAAACGCAAGAAATGCTTCATGCTAGAAATAGTTGTGGCGATGGTACTTCCCCGGTCGAACTACACTGGTTCTACCACCTTGGATGTCAATCATAGATGCGTTGCTTATCTCAGGGACTAAGATGGTCGAATCCAAAAATGTGACCTGGCAACCACGCTGTCGTATTAAACCACAAGAATACTTTTACGCTAGATTAAGTGTTGCCCAGTGGTTTCCCTTCGAACAAAATACTTTCTAGCCCCTTACGAACCTTTAAATTGGATTGCATGTTTTGTTATTTAATTAGTGACTTTAGTACGAGTTTATTACAAAAAACTTTCTAAAACAACCAATGTATACGTTTCTTGTTGTTGGCCATAGTTTCAATAGCCAAAAATTAAAAATTAACTTACTAACGTAACTCAATGGGAGCAATGTATAACATTGACAAATATAATAATCAGTAGGTAGAAATTTATGCTTTATAAAAAAGATTCTCAAAATGAGATATAAGTACATATTTAATTGTTCATATCATGTTGTTTTACATACTACGTCAAAAGATGTTATGATGGTTGGTTAGTTCTGACACTTGTTTTACAGAATTTGAATTAAGTATGTATTCATTTCAAAACGAAACTGACAAACTTTTTAACAAGAAATACCTATGGATACATATATTTTTTTGTTTAGATGTTTTCTTTATATTAGAATCTCTACATATTTCGTTATTTTTACTGTGTAAATTGTTAAATGAAACGTGATATCGAGATTATAACATAAATTGCAAAACATACGCTCACTTGGTTTAAAGAAAAATTTAATTCTAAAGTGAATGTGAATGCAACTGTTGTTTTTTAAGCTATTGCATAGCTTTTATCGCGGGCTTTGATTACGGCGACCGAATCAAGAAATTCCGTAACGAAAAATCCTAACAACCACCACTCCGCCTACCATGTAGCGCGGCCGAGCGTTCGCTTAACGTGTATGTATGTGGTACAACAGTACGAAGCTCGCACGGATCGAAACGAGCTGCTCGGAAATCGGACGAATATGTAAGCAGCTGTTTTTGAGAAAGTCTATAGTATCAAAGAGAAAAAACTTGAATTAATATGAAAGAAAAAAAATACTGTATATATAAATAAATAATTAAAATTGCATAATTTGACAAAAAATACTATGTATAGCTTTACCGCGGCAATCCTCGAGTAACGCACGTTTTTTTTCACTTTTTGGTATAGGAGGCCGGAGGAACTAGATTTGGCGCTCTTTGTTTTGATTGACAAATTGCAGTTCGATTTCAATTTGGATAGATGTGAGGACCTTTTTTGCAAAGCACTACAATTCAATATTCGCAAAAAAATCTTATAATCCTTGCGAGTGCGAATTCGTCTAAAAACATTACCCTCCTTATGCAGTCGGGTAAAAATATGTAAGTATTAGGTATATGGTTACCTCTTTAAAGCGTACAATGTGTATTTCAATGTACAAGCAAAAGGAAGAACAACGCTTGTTAAATGAAACATAATAAACCCATCTATACATCCATCAGCCCTTTGAGGTCCACTGCTGGACATAGCCCCCCCCCCCCTAAATGACGCCACTCCAACAGGTCCTGTGCTTTCTGAATCCAACGGTTTCAACTTTTGGCCTTTTAGAGTCAGTCTTAAATAGCACCACTCCCCCTCTTCCCGTGGATGTCATAGGAGGCGACTAGGGACAAAAACCGGGGAGATGGGCAGCAGCATCTCCTTGCGTATTCCTACATCCACTGCGGTCACCAAAACGCTTTCCAGGCGCGGTGACTATTGGTAGAACCCCCAAAATAAGCCCATCTATCTCTCTCTCTCTCATCAACCCATTATTGGCTCACTGCTGGGCACGGGTCTTCTCTCAGAATGAGAGGGTTTAGGCCATAGTCCAGCGCGCTGGCCAAGTGCGAATTGGTGGACTTCACACACCTCCGAAAACTTATTTTTTTTCTTAAAGAACTCTCGGGTGTGTAGGTTTCCTCACGATGTTTTCCTTCACCGAAAAGCAGTGATAATTAATTTCTAATACGCAAATAAATCAGTGGTGCGTGCCTGGGTTTGAACCTCGGACCTCCCGATAGAGAAAGCAAGTTTCAACCATTAGACTATCACTACTCTACTAAGTATTTATTCTAAGTATTTATACCGCAACAATAATAAATAATGCTTGTTTTGGGTAAAAAAACCGTACTAAGTATTTACTATTCCACAACAATAAACGTCAAAACTTCACATTTGCTGAAGAGGCAGGTTAGTGCGCGGCGGGGCGCCCGCTATAAGCCAATATTGAAATATCTTACCCATCGCTTCTCTCGAATTAGAAAAAATTGACACCTGTCACAAATGGACGCTTCGCTGCTCCCACGGACATTTCTTTGTGCGTTACAGCAACGAGACATGCAAACAAACCTGTTTCCGCAAACACGTTAAATCTTTTCACTCGAATTCTATAGGATTGTTTGTTTTGAGTTGAGATTCGGGACATTGGTACAAAAGTTAATCCATAAAAAGAGGAATTCAATAAGGAAATTTGGTCAATGACAGCGTTGCGTTTATGTACAAATATGCAAGTAAGGTTTGTGGTTTCACGAGCAGCACCAACACCACACCTTCATCTAAGTAACAGAAGTGTTAAGGGCCATTTTAATAGTTAACGGTTTTTTTTATAATAATAAAGTAGCAAACGAGCATGCAGTCCACCTGATCGTAAGGCGTCACCGCCGCTCATGGACATTTGTAAGCAACTTAATATAGAACATGGTTTCTATCTGAAGTAAATCTCAGATGCGTTGGTACTTTCGAGGACGATTGATGGTCGCCTCATATAAAGTGTGCATCGAAACGCAAGAAATGCTTTACGCTAGAAGTAGGTGATACTTCCCCGGTCGAACTACACTGGTTCTCCCACCTTAAAAGTAGTAGTTAGTTCTGAAGGTGGTAGAACCAGTGTAGTTCGACCGGGGAAGTACCACCGCCACACCTATTTCTAGCGTGAAGCATTTCTTGCGTTTCGATGGATGATGGTTGCCGGCACACTTTTACATGAGGCGACCATCATAGTCCTCGGGAGTAGCAACGCATCTGTGTTTGACTTCAGATAGAACCCATGTTCTGCATGGAGTTGATTACAGATGTCCATGAGCGGCAGTGACCACTTACCATCAGGTGGACTGCATGCTCGTTTGCTACTTCGGTCAAATAAAAAAAAATAGTAGTTAGCTATATCTATAATATAAAAAACAACAAAACAATTTTATTACTTTTCCTATGAGAGAAGTTTAAACCTTGTTTCTTTTATTATAATTCAATTAACAGATAAAATAATTATCTAAGTCCTTAATTAATAGGTCACTAGATCGATACAGTTTAATATTAATTGTTACATGTTAATATTTTTTGTCTCTTATCTCGCTGACATGTAAATTGATTAACAATGTTGTTTGATATGACATTGCATGTTACTTTTAAAATCTTTATAACTTCGTATCTCTCTCCGTGCACTTTTTTATGACATTCTAGTAGCGAACTAGCATAGAGTCTGGTCGTAAGTGTCACTGACACCTATCGATATCTGTGGACAATTTTATATAGAAACTAGCTGTCCCGACAAACGTTGTTTTGCCATATAAAAAATAAAAAAAATGTTAAGGGTGGACAACCCTTAAGGGGTATGAAAAATAGATGTTGGCCGATTCTCAGACCTACTGAATAAGCATATAAAATTTGGTAAAAATCGGTCAAGCCGTTTCGGAGGAGTATGGCAACAAAAACTGTGACACGAGAATTTTATATATTGGATGGGTTTCATTTGGAGTGATTTACAGCTTCATCCAAAGCCTAAAATCGTCTTATAAAGTAAGGCAACACACCATTCCAGCTACGCTAGAACAGCGAGCCGCTGGAAACACTTGTGGTACCTATTGGGAATATCCTAGCCAAAACAATTACGTTCTACCACCATAGAAAACTATTCATTAAAAAAAATATAACGATCTACATATGTATGTAATTATACTAGTCAACCCATTATTGTCCCACAGCTGGACACGGGTCTTCTCTGAGAATGAGAGAGTATTAGGCCATAGTCCACCGCGCTGGCCTAGTGCGAATTGGTGGACATGTAGATACACTATTAATTATAATTTCCATTGGCTTTCCCCAGAATCTTACATACAAGTACGTCAAGTATACATATACTTAATACATTGTTGTTTCATTGTTGCAGCTCCGAAGCTGATGATACCGCCGGCGGAGTTCGTCAGCCAGGGCGTGCTGGGCAGCCCCCAGGACGGGCTGCGCACGCCCACCGGCAGCCAGATGCTGGCCAACCCGCTGCTCAACCTCAACAACACGGGACGCACCAACTTCACCAACAAGCAACTCACTGAACTCGAGAAGGAATTCCACTTCAACAAGTACCTCACGAGAGCGAGAAGGATAGAAATAGCCTCCGCTCTCCAACTCAACGAGACTCAGGTCAAAATCTGGTTCCAAAATAGGCGTATGAAGCAAAAGAAACGGATCAAAGAGGGCTTGATTGTCGCCCCGGAGGTCCCCTCCACCGTGACCCACGCGCCCGTCGGCTCCAGCGAGAACAGCCGGGAGTCGAGCTAAGCGTGTGCAAAGACGTTTCTCAGTGCTCAACCTTGTCTATTGCGAGTAACGTTAGCTACTGTTTGCAATCAGATTTCTGGTGATTGGAGTGTCTGATATTGGACTTAGTCTTCACGGTAAACGGGTTATGCCATGTGCCAATATTATATTTAAAGGAGATACTTTCTTGAAATTGGAATAACCTTGGACATTCGTGAATTAAAAGCATTTTTAAACATTGCAGGCATCTGAGCTGGAATTACAAATAAATTATATAATTTTGACAAATGGTATATCCCAAACAATGTAACAAGTGAACTTCATTATAACATTGTAACGTAAAGTCCAGTTATTTTGTAAATGTGTACAATTTATCTGTAAACGCCGAATATGCAATCTTGATATAAATTAAAACATTCTTGGGCTTGGTATGGATTTTATCTGTTTGTGTTATAATTTTCTTTTTAACTTTGAATCCTTATTTATCATAAAATATCAGACCCAATTTTTATGTATGAATTATATATTTAATGATCATTGAGTTTAAAAGGTTTGATTTCATATTAGTGTTATTAAAATCAGTAACTCCAAAATATTAAACTCCTATACACCCTAAAAAGCGCTCGACATGTCCATTAAAACTTAAAAAAATGTTTATGTTCAACTCTTAAAAAGACAGTTACCTTTTGGATAGGAAAGAAATATTAATATTAATTTCTATTCATGAAATTATTTGCCAACGTATATGTATAATTTGTTAAGAATATAACAACATACCTACTGGTGGGTATAGGTATAAATATCGATATGTACTGACATTAAAAAGCAAGACTTTCTTTTTGGTTTGTTTGAAAGCGCTAATCTCTGGAAGTTTTAGTATAACATACGCAATAGTATAATATGTATCATAGAACACATTATAATATATTATGCATTAACGTCTCTATCACCTACTCTCGCAGAACTGTTCTTATAAAAAAAAAATCATCAATTACCTTGCTTAACTTTCATCACTTATTTTTCCAATTAATCTTATTATATTCTATTTCTTTTAAGGTTAAGATTGTGTTATTCGGCTGGTAGTGAATCGCATAGCATGAGATTAATTAGTCTAAGTTACGACTTTTAAACTACTTGGAATTTGAAGTGATGCGAAAATGTTTATAAATAGGTACTAACTTACGTATATATTCAACTCCAGCAGATAAACACAACACAATTTGAAAATATAATGAGAAATATATCTTATATCTCTGACGAAATAATGAAGATGTATCTTTTTTTTACAAAAAATTGCATCGCTGCAGATTTTTCAAGTTTTAATTAACAATATTTTGATTAGACGTTTAGATTATCTGTTTCACATTACATTCGTAATGGCAGAATAAATAAAAACGTTGTATTTTGTTTTTTTTTATATATTTTTACGAATACAACATTCGTGTAGGCGGTAACTTTTACATCATTTAATATAATATTTTTTACAATATAATTTAAAACCAAAGCTCATTTTTCGATTAATTTATTAAGTGGTAGTATATACTTTGTAGTGTAATTATACTGTACAGGAGTTATACATAACTGTTTATGTATATGCCAGTTGCGACATGGAAAGGAGAGTGTGTACATTTTTTTTATCTTAAGTACTTCTTATCAATAAATTAATTATATCTATTTTCAAATGGAACTTTTATTGCTTTTATCCCAAATATTCGCTACGAGACATGATTCCCAACGATGAAATCCGTAGACGAACAAAGTTTACCGACATAGCTCTAAAAATGAGCAAGCTTAAGTGGCAGTGGGCCGGCCATATCGCTCGTAGGACCGATAACCGATGGGGAAGGAAGGTCCTCGAGCGGCGACCACGTTTAGGCAAAAGGAGCAAAGGTCGCCAGCTCACCAGGTGGACCGATGACCTGAAGAAGACAGCGGCACACCGTTGTTTCAGAAGGCACAGGACCGGTTGGAGTAACGTTATTTAGGGGAGGCCTATGTCCAGCAGTGGACCTCAAAGGGCTGATGGATGGATAGGATGAAAGGATCCCGAATATTCTCATCGATTGCAATACTTCGATAATAATGTAGAGACTAGTGATATAACTAAAGTTATTATTTGAACATTCGCAAACGTGAATACAAATACCCCTTTCCTACATTCACGAATGCGAAATTTGTTTTTTGTTTTAGTTGCTAATTGGATTGGAATTGAATTGGTGGTAGAACCAGTGTAGTTCGCCCGGGAAAGTACCACCGCCACTCCTATTTCTAGCGTGAAGCAGTTCTTGCGTTTCGATAGAAGGGTGTGGTTGCCGGCACACTTTCACACGAGGCGACTATCATAGTCCTCGGGAGTAGCAACGCATCTGTGATTGACTTCAGATGGAACCTATGTTCTGTATGAAGTTGCTTACAGATGTCCATGGTAGTGACCACTTACTATCAGGTAGACTGCGTGCTCGTTTCCTACTTCAGTCAGAAAAAAAAATTGGCGCCGCCGAGTTTATTTTCAGTTTTAATAGAGGATGCAGATTGTAGATAATTTGACGGCCTTTTGTTATGTTCGCCATTCATACAATTCTTGCGAATGGAAATACTTAAAAACATGCGAATGCGAACATTCTTTACATCGCTAGTAGAGACATCAGATCAACAAACCAAATATATGATTTGTGGGTGTTAAATCCACCACCACTGGTGTTAGTCCATCAATTCGCACTTGGGCAGCGCGGTGGACTATGGCCAAATACTCATTCTGAGAGAAAACCCGTGCCCATCAGTAGGTCAGTAAACCACATAAAGTGTTAAACTCTATGTGGTTTAATCCCGGAGGTATCGCTGCAATGCTTATTTCTGCATATTAACAGCACGCTACTTTGTTCTAGTCAAAGGACTTCAAAATTTGACAAAAACAATAAAGTATTTTTCAAAAAATTAAGCCTGAAAAAAAGCTTTTTGTCCTACCCCCAAATTCGATGTCCTACTTCGAAACTAATTCCCAAGCGTGACAAGGTCAATTCGATGGCGTATCTTATGTCATCACCTTTTCATGCTTGTGATTTCCGCGTTAAAAGACATCTAGAAATCTATACTTAAGTACTTATAACACACATACTATTTAGGTTTGATTAATAGGTGGTTGTTCTTAATGGAACCTGAGGTTCCTAACCTGAAGTTAATCACAGATAATATGCTTCTACCGATGACGACTAAGCACTTGTAGATTCCTTATATTTACAAATCAAAAAAGATTGTTTAATGGACTAAGAAAAAGTAACAAGAGAACATTACGTTTTTTTAGATTAGTTCTCAGTTATTGAAATTGGAACAAAAGCACTAAACTTAATTTGATAGTTTTAAAATATATATATCTTCGATATCTCGACTTATCATTTAGTCTTCATTTAACACAATTACATCTCTGTCAAAAGTTATTTTTATATAATTTAAGTTAGTAGGTACAGTTACTTAAAATTTAAATACCTAAACTATTAAAAAAAAAACTATTTATCTGTATAGGATTTTTAGGTTATGTACAAGACAGTGGAGTTCTGCAGAATTGAACTACGGTACCATCACATCACTTTTATTATGTGGTAGCACCTGTGTAGTTGTAGTTCGACGGAGGTGCCACCGCCACCCCTATTTCTATCGTGGAGCAATTCTTGCTTTTGGATCAGTTGTGTGGTTGCCGGCTCACTTTCATAAGCGAACTTCCTAGTCCTCGGGAAATAAAATGAAATGTCTTTTTTTGCATAGGCCTACGGGGGCACTTACAAATTGTCAGTTATATATTTTTTTACACTACCACCTGATCGGAATACGACCTCAACTGAGAAGATCCGGCAAGTAGCAGGATCGGGGGTAGTAAAGTATGATTGGCTTCAGATAGAACTCTTGTTCTATATGAAGTTATTTACAGATGTCTACGGGCGGCGGCAACCGCTTACCATCAGGTGGACCACATGCTCGTTTCCTACTTCAATCAGATAAAAAAATCACTGTTGTATTGTAATTAAAGGTGGTAGAACCAGCGTAATTCGACCGGGGAAGTACCACACCTATTTCTGTAGTAAAGCATTTCTTGCGTTTCGATGGAAGGGTGTGGTTGCCGGCGTACTTTTATATGAGGCGACCATCGTAGTCCTCGGGAGTAGCAACGCATCTGTGATTGACTTCAGATAGAACACGTGTTCTGTATTAAGTTAATTACAGATGTCCATGAGCGGCAGTGACCACTTACCATCAAATGGACTGCATGATTGTTTGCTACTTCAGTCAGATAAAAAAAAATATTACGTCAAATCACAGTGCGTTGCTGCTTTATACATTGCTTATGATTCAGACGATCTAGAAAGATACACAAATGTAATCTAAAGTCGCCAATGTAATCTAACGTCGCCATAGGCATAGACAGGGAGTATTTTGGAGGTTCAACCCGTCCCCCCGCCCACCGAAAATTTGAATATTAACATTCATGAAACACTGGAATACCAATAGTGTTTAGATTGGCTCTCATGAACTGCTCTCATTGATTAGCTCTCATGCTCTCATGTGGTCCGTCCGGAGAGTTACCACCAACCATTTTATTTTTTTAACCCCCTCCAAAACCTGGCTACGCCCGGGAACGGCAATATTATGAATGTACGTGAAAAAAAGATTTTCCTATCGACAATGTGAAAGCTAAAAATCAAGAAATCGTATTATTAGTAGGTAATGGATACTGTCCATCAATTCCCACTTAGCCAGTGCGGTGAACTATGGCCTATAACTCTCTCATTTCGAGAGAAGACCCGTACCCAGCAGTGGGACAATAATGGGTTGACGACAATCTATACTGTTGTGACAGACTAGACTACAGTGAAGCAGTGAACTATGAGGATTACGTTGACAGGTCTGGCTGTAATGACAAAAATTAATTAGATATCGTTTAAACTTTGACGATTAAAATGATATTATAAACGTTTAAATAGTAGATATGAAAATAGAGGTATGACTGCTAAGTATACAGCACCTATAAACCTGTCTTATAAAATACGCAGTTATAGAGTAATATTGTATTGACATACCATATACCTAATGTATTTAAACTAACCCGATCTACCCTTAATATATTCATAATGAGTTTCTTTCCGGATCTTCTCAGTTCCAATCCGGTGGTAGAGTAAGAAAAAATGTAACTGACAATTTGAAAGTGCCTCTGTAGGCCTATGCAATATAAAGACATTTCATTTTATTTGAATATACAAATTTTGCTATACTAGATACTGAAATATAAAGGTTATATAGGTATTAATTAATAATTCAGTATGTTATGCAAAACTTTCTTTAAAACTACTTAAATATGTAGTAAGTAACGCCATCTACTGAGCGGTTAGCGAAATAATTCATGATAGCAATGTTCTGAGACAGGCAGTGCGCTCACAATGTCAATGAAGTAGCTTTGCAAGTAATCGTTAGCTACCACAGTAGATGTCGCTACTTCGCCACTTCTGTTTCGAAAAGTCTTAATCGAAAATTTTGTCAAAGGGTTAAAAAATTTGCACAAAAAATAAACTAATTTTAATTTTACTTTAATGTTTTAATTTACACGACGATAAAAATACCACACTTAGTAAAAAAAACAAACGAATAAAATAATGCAACGTTAATTATTTGCACAATTTTAATATTCCTACGGGCTTAGAGATTTAATTTCATTGATCCAACGTTTTTTATCTAATATATAAAATTCTCGTGTCACAGTTTTTGTTGTCATACTCCTCCGAAACGGCTTGACCGATTTTTACCAAATTTTATATGCTTATTCAGTAGGTCTGAGAATCGGCCAACACCTATTTTTCATACCCCTTAAGGGTTGTCCACCCTTATCATGTTTTTAATTTTTTATATGGCAAAACAACGTTTGTCGAGACAGCTAGTATCATTATAATATAATCCCTTAGCTTCAAAAATATCGCGAAATAATACGGTTTCCATTTACGACGTACCACATGCAACATTGGATAGCTGATACATAGATAGTTAGAATGTACCTATCATAATTAAAGTCTTCCATGTACGTAAGTTCACACATAATAGATTATTATTACGAGAGCCGTAAGAGCCGAGAGACCGCGTAATTTCTGTCTGCTTACGCCTTACTGTTAATCACTTCGGGGGTTCGAGATTCGAATCCCAGACCAGAACTTAGTTTTTTCAGTTACGCGTGAATTAGGTATTGATTATTATCATTTTCTTTATCATTGTGAGGTAACGTACATGCACATAAATCAAAAGGTGTGTGAAGTCTACCAATTTTCCCTTGGCCAACGTAATATCTAGATCCTCCCATTGAGTCCCATTCTAAAAAGACCATTGTTGCCAGCAGGAGAATATTTATTGATTGACTACAAATATATTTTCGTACAAAAAAAACAGACGTAAGTACATGTAAAATTACTCATTTCACTCTTCAAATAGAATAATAGTAACGCTGATTGCAGACAATATTAATTACTTATTACCTACTTATTGTATGTAGTGTACTGCTGTGTACTTCGAAACTAATTCCCAACCGTGACAAGGTCAATTCGATGGCGTATCTTATGTCATCACCTTTTCATGCTTGTGATTTCCGCGTTAAAAACATCTAGAAATCTATACTTAGGTACATACAAAAGGCAAAAGCGATCTGATGTATCTACGCACAGGCTATATCGGTAAGGCCTAGGGCTAGTAAATTAAAATTTCACACACGTATTTCGAAGGAAGATTTCTTTAAAATTCAACCCCTAAGGGATTGAAATACGGGATTCGTTTTTGGTCTTCTAGTTTGATATAATGGAAAATCCGTATTTAACATTTACGGAAAATTAACCTTCATTAGGATGAAATGGGTTTAAAAGTTCTTTCGGAAATCCTGGTTATGTGGGATTATTACCGCACGAAATTCTCCGAGACGGCTGACCTAGGCGTTGCGAAAAGAATCCTCTCCAAAGAAACGCAATCGGAATCCTCTGAGCGCCTCGTCCCTTCAAGCTCCACCCAGGTGAGCCCTTGGCCCCACGGCACCATCTGGTCCTTACGACGGAATACAACCACACATACCGCCGTCGTTCCCAGGTTCCCTTGGCAGTTCTACCTCCCACTCATTCCGCCCGCATCCCTGTAAGCACCCCTGTAATTACCTACTTGCCTCATTCGACATGCACGAGAGACACAGTCACATCTATAGGCGACAAGCATGATTTAAAAATGCGGCATATTAAAACAATAAACAATTGTTTGCTATGTGTGAAATAAAATGTTAATAATTTATGCTTTAAGATTCTTTATTTCCCAAAAAAGATATAAAAGTCGCTGACTGAGAAATTAATTTTAACAATGAGGTTTTTCTGTGAGCACTGGACCGGGTGGAAAGACCATTTTGCAACTTAACTTTGAAGGTTTAATATAAATTATGAAAAAATATATTTTATTACTATACGTGAGAGAAAGAATTGCATTAATAAATATATTTTTAGTTTTCTTTACAACTATATATAGGTAATATATATTTGTGTGTGTATACACACTTTCAGGGAAACCAAAATTTTGAGTGGTCCACGCTGAAAGTTTCTCACGTAGAATCACAATCAAATTTAACACTCGGCTACCGTACTCCGCGACAGCGGAAGCGACATATCAGAGCGACGAGCTTAAAGAACAAATGTATAGAAATGTACGAATTGTCGAAGCGCCAGGTGACAGGGCTGCGCGATCAGAAATAGATGACAAGAGAAGCGGAATTAGGGATTGCAATCCGGCGTCATTTTGAATCCGGCCGGATTAATCGAACGGTTAATGCAGAGTGAAAAAAACGGAGTTAAATGAGAAAACGATAAGTTTCCTAGTGTCCCATCCATCCCCACCCATTAGCCTTTTGAAGACCACTGCTGGACATATGGACCGGTTGGAGAGGCGGCATTAAGGGGAGGTCCCCCTTAATGCCGCCTCTCCAACCGGTTAGCTCCGGATAGCAATCCCTAAGCGGAATACAGATAAAGATTAATTTAGATAAGATAATATGGCTTTTTAGCTTTCGTATAAGATTTTTTACAAAATATTTGATTTCTAGAGTAGTAAAATTAAGTACCTCATACCCATAGCTTATTTAAAATTATTTATTTTAACCAGTACAGTTTACAGTACCATGTAGTTGTAGCTGTTATGTAGTTTAAAGTACCACCACCACCACGCTTATTCAGTTCTTGCGTTTCGATGCAAGGGCGTAGTTGCCGGCTAACGTTCGTATGAATCGACCGTCTTAGTCTTCGAAAGTGAAGTGCATCTGTGATTAACTTCAAATAGAACACCTGTTCTATAAGAAGTTGCTAAGATAAGTCCATGGATAGCAGTAACCACTTGACATCTGCTGATAAAAGAAACAAAAATAATGCTCAAGGACTTCATTTAAAATCCAAGATGCCCAAACACTCATAGCATAAACAATAACACGTGTCAATTTTTTGGGATGAAATAGTACAATATTAAGGAAATATTCTTAATATAGATAAAGAATTAAATATTTATTAATATTCATTATATTTTTAAAAGTACAAAATGTAAAAAGTATAAAGTAAAAAAGATCGCGCCGTTTCTTCATGCTGGCATGATTAACAGTTCTCACATAAAACGCTCCGCTTTTCGCGTCGCTCGTCACTTAGCCCGATGCTATGACTGAGCTGTTAGTCATTACGCATTGTACGTTTTTATCAGTGTTCTATTGGCTTAGTGCGTGGAGTGTTGTGTTAGTGTACTACTATCGATAACAGAGTAAGTTTCCTGTTAATTAAAACATTTGTATAAAAAACAAAATTACCAAGATATGTTTGTGCCATTAAGCTCGTAGCTAAATAGTGCTCCATAGTGAACTATTTGTATCAATGAATTAATTCTGTAATCGATTATTTTATAAACATGATAGGTTATAAGCGTAGCGTAGGTTAAGCATAATACGGTTATACTAATAAACAATGTACCTACTGGAAGTACCGGCAACTGGTAGACAAAATTAAATAAAACACTAAATTCTGAGCAATACCAATTATTAATGAATATAAAGAAATATTTTAATTTGCATATGCATATTTATGTTATTTTTTTATTAAATTAGTCCATAATATAATATACATATCTACAAAATGACTATATGACTAGAAAATTCAATTCCAAGATACCGAAATACTGCGATCCCGAATACTATATGCGGGAATATTATCGTTATCGGTACGTTCTAATTATGGCTAAAATAAAGATACCTTCAATGAGTTTAAACGCCTTAAAGACGACCGTTTATACAAGCGTTGCATTGGAATGTAGCGACGACTTACCCTCCGGGTCCTTCATATTTTACGGCTAAGTCAACATAAGGGCGGTGGGCAAGGATTTTCGGGCCTAGAAGGTACCCTCGCCCGGACGATTGTCAATGGGCTTGAATACCTAAAAGGATTCTTAACATATTGTACAAATGTAAATGATATTAAATAGCCACACATATTAGTGGGTGGCTCGGTTTATACGAGCAAGGAATATTAAAAACTGAATTGTGTTTCAATTGTCACCACCTGATAAGAAAATGAAACAACTAGTTTATAGAAACTTTATTGCCCTGAAAAATTTAAAATTTTACTTACAAGACTTATGGTAAGTTAGTGGCTTAGTAACATAAACAGCGTAAGCATACCTATTACCAGTAAGTAATACCGATTATTATTTAAAATCTAAGTTAATGTTTTAATGTTTACTTACTTAAATTCAATTACATCGTATTGGTTTTGCAAAAACCATTACATCGTAATGATTTTGCAAAAAGTGCACCCGTACTTCATTTTTGTGTGTTTATTTGTTTATAATCTCAGCTACATTACTATTCCATCATAATAAACTTAATAGAATATATCGCAATGCAATTGTTTTAGCACAGTTGCTTATTGTAATAAAATACCAAGTCAAACAATTTATTCAGCTTTTATTTTTGTTAAAATCTACTAAACAATAAATAATTTGATCGAGCTCCCACTCTAGCCTACCCCGAAAGGCCCTTTTAGTCGCCTCTTACGACAGGCAGGGGATGCCGTAGCCCTATTCTGGGCCCGGAACTACAGGGTGCGTTTAGGATGTACCTACCTAGTAAGTTTTTGCATTCGCACGCGAACATAATCACTTTAGAAAAAATACTTGCTATAACTATTCTTATTCTTAAATAGCTTTAGCAGGTCAAATTCATGCAAATACAAACATAAACAAAGCGTATAATACGCAAATATTATGAATGGTATATTATTATTATTATGTAGGCTAGTCGTTTACCCGCGGTTGCGTAATTATTTATAAAATAAAATAATACACACATTTGACCCCAATTCCATTAAGGATCGTCGTCAACTTATTATTGACCTACTGCTGGACACGGGGCTTCTCTCAGAATGAGAGAGTCATAGTCCACCGCCCTGGCCAAGTGCGAATTGGTGGACTTCACACAGCTCCGAGAACGTTTCTTTTTAAAGAACTCTCGGGTGTGTAGGTATCCTCACGATGTTTTCCTTCACCGAAAAGCAGTGATAATTAGTTTCTAATATGCACATCAATCAGTGGTGCGTGCCTGGGTTTGAACCTCGGACCTCCCGATTGAGAGGGCAAGTTTCAACCATTAGGCTTTCACTGCTCTATTAGGGGTTCGTCAAATATGTCAGATGTCTTTGTCAAAACACCCGCTATTGCTTTTAAATGCAGCTTGGTAATTAGGAAAACATCTTTTTACTTTTAACGGGTGTATTTAAAATAACATGAAAACTAATACAATTTAATTGATTTTGAAAAATATTCATGCTACTTTGGACTATATCAAGTTTAATATTGAATTACGGGTAAATTTCGACCGTTGCGTCGGATGACCCATATAATTTTTAATGTTAAAAAATTAACAGCTGATAAAACAACAAAATATTTCCTGAACCTGCCTGTCAGTGGTTGCTAGGTAACGCTTTGATTAAACATTCCATATCAATAGTGATTCGTGTGTCTAAGAAAAAGTAAGGGACTAAAAATAGAACCTTGAGGGACTGCGTAAAATAGTGATATTGGTAGACTTTAACATACTTTGTTTTTTTTTCAAAAAGGTAATTTATAGAATTTAAGTAAGGGAATAATATACTATTGATTTTTCGTAAATTTAAGAAATGATTGGAATAAATCAACTTGATATATACGTAGATATATTTTTGTGGTTCTGAAATTGAACCAGATATAATTGAACTTATAAACAAGAGGTATGTACTTTGATATCTGAATATCTAAGACTCAGGAAATACGCATAGTATTAAACAGTTATTGGCTCGGGTCGTTCGTACATTAGTAATTAACTTCAAATTACATTTACTTTACATACTTTTAGTAGTAAGTACCTAATTAGGATCTTCACTACGTAGTATAAAACAAAGTCGCGTCGCACTGTCTGTCCCATGTATTCTTAGATCTTTAGAAGTACGCTACAGAATTTAATGCAGGAAAGGTTTTTATGTATAATACATGCATAATATAGTGAAGAAACACTAATAATTCTAGAATTTTTACTTTTAGCGGAACGAAGTTTACCGGGTCAGCTAGTCAGATATACCTAAGTTCGTAATTATTGTAATAATTGACATTGCTGTATTTATATTTTTATTAATTGTACATAATTTTTTCTGTGTTCAGACATCGTAGAATCAATTGTACGAAAATAAGATTTTCTTCTAATAAATTAGTAGGTAAAGTCATGACATCAACTGTCTTGCATATAATGCCGTTCCCATTGTGCAGTAGGTCTCCTCGGTATTATTTAAAAAAATATATTCAGTTTCTACAACAGTTGATTTGTATTGTCCTGATGTTTTGAGAAGATTATTAAAATTCCCGATGACAATAGATAAAATAGACATTTATGCCTTCTAACCCTCGTAGACCCAATTGCTATGTAGTTTTTACCTAGTTCGAATATACCTAAACCAAACTTAGATGTTTCCGACTTACCTACTTATTTCATTTTCAAGAGTTAATCCTGTCTTCACGCATACCAAAAGACATACGTAATTTAAATTTTCTATAACAAGTTCTTCTTTTCTCTCATTGCTGTTGAATATTGTATTATTGTTTAATATTGTTAATATGTATTTTCACTCTTTATACCTAAGTTTTGAAAGACATATATTATTTAAAATTTCTAAAACAAATTATTTTTTTCTGTCATATTGATATTTTTTTTATCTGATTGAAATAGCAAACGAGCATGCAGTCGTCCTGATGGTAAGTGGTCACTGCCGCCCATGGACATCTGTAATCAACTTCATACAGAACATGGGTTCCATCTGAAGTCAATCACAGATGCGTTGTTACTCCCGAGGACTATGATGGTCGCATCATGTGTAAGTGTGCCGGCAACCACTCCCTTTTATCGAAACGCAAGAAATGCTTCATGCTAGTAGTACGTGTGGCGGTTGTAATTCCCCGGTCAAACTACATCGGTTCTACCACTTTAGAGTACCTCCTAAAGTATATAGTAATGTAGTATATTATCATACATATACTATCAAAAATCTATTATATTTCGTTTCTCAAATCCTCAAATTCATTAATTATGTTCTTCGTGTATTTTTATTCTTAGTGTATTCTCATTATGTTCATCGCTGCAAAAACGATACAATACAGTAGGTATACGAGAACACTTGTATTTAAATTACCGTTTATTTACCGTCATAGTGCATCTGATTCAATGACTTACCTACATAATGATGATTAAAAAAATTTGTATTCAGGCTGCAATCGCGCATTTGTTCTTCGTCGAAGTTAAAAATAACTTGATAATGACATATAATGGGTCTAGAGTGCAATTAACTAAGCAGTAACTTATAATTATAGATTTAAGATCTACATATCGCTGGACAATAGATCTACTTACGGTTAAGTATATTAAATGATATTATTGTGCACATGTCGGAATATCACGCTCGATATTTAAGCAGATATACCTAATGCATAAGTGGAAATAATGCTAAATTCCCTGGATAATTCTAAAATCTACAAGTTTTTTGGAAACTTTTCGTCATTTATTTGGGAAGGTTTTTCAGCGCAACACTTTCATATTTATTTTTTTAACTAAAGCTGTCACTTTTTATAATTTCTTTTAGATATTTTTATAAGTACGCCGGTAGAAGATATTTCTAATTCTTTTTCTTTTTATGTAATGTATTATGTACTTACGCATGTACCTAAGTATATTTGCATATATATGCTCAAACGGGTAGTATATATGTTACAATCCATTAGTACCAATGGATTGTAACATATTTATATCTACCTAATCATATACTTTAAAAAGTAATGGCGCCAGTGATTAGGAAAAAAGATCGATTTTCTTATTATCATAGCAATATGAGTATCAAACGAAAGCTAAAAAATATATACATATGCATTACAACACTTTTATATTACTATTCTGACGCAAAATCCTAAAAAACGGAAAATTAATTAAATCATTATAATTTTGAAAACAAAAACCTGACAGCTTAAATACGAATAACTGAAACTAAAGGAAATAAATAAGTAGTTTTACAGTACAGTTTTTTTGTTTTAATAATTTATCAATGTTATCAAATTTGTTGGTAGGTACGTACTAGCACGTACTAGTGATGTTTTGAATTAATCTGCTTGAAGTAAGTAACAAACGAGCATGCAGTCCATCTGATGATTAGTGGTCACTGCCGCCCATTGTCATCTGTACTCATCTTCATACAGAACATGGGTTCTATCTGAAGTCAATCACAGATGCGTTGCTACTCCCGAGGACTACGATGGTCGCGTATACGCACACGAAACGCGTGTAGACAATGTCCGTTAAATGCAAAAAAATATAATAATGTTGTGGGTAGGTTATTCGACTACTAAGCAATGCAAGTTAAAGGCTACGTGTCATGAATATGCATTTAGAATAGTTTAAAATTTCTTATTATATCAGACTTCATACAATTTTATTGTCAGATGGGGCAATGTTTCTAAACCGCTTTCTACACTTACAGCCCCACATTAGGACTTTCTCCTGTGTAGTGGGTGCCATGGACACACACAAGACGAATACACAAACACCCAATCCCAGAACATGTATCTAAACTGATCATTCAGATGACCTGTCTGGCCGGGAATCGAACCCGGAACCCACTATTCGTCAGACCGGTATGGCAACCGCTCCGCCACACGGGTCGTCTAAAAACCGATTTGATTTATGGACTATTCGATCGAATTCGAAATCGATATTCGATAATAAAACTGGGTTCCTTTTATTTTTTTTATTTTACTTGGTTCTTATCAATTCTGCAGTGTTAGTATATTTTTGTATTCGTATAATATGTTCCTATAAATATCAATAAACTATTTCATCAGATGGCGCGCCTCGACCTGGTGATATTCGGAGCCACTGGGTTCACCGGCAAGCATGCCGTGAAACATTTGGTGCGCATCAGCAAGGAGCGAGGGTTGACCTGGGGCATAGCGGGCCGCAGCCGAGACAAACTCCAGGATGTGCTGAAGGAAATATCCAAAAATATTGGTAAGGACATAGAATGGTACAGCCCTTCCTAACAACGAAAGATGGTGCCTTTGCACCGCCACATTATTTTTTGTCTAATACCTAACATGACATCATGCTTTTAATTCTTACTCGTACTTTAATAAGAAAATACATTAATTGAACATTATTCGATAAAAGTGCGAAACACAAGTAATTTCAGTACCTATGTCGTTTGATGATAGTTCAATTAAATACGTATATTTATAATAGTGCTACTAAAAAAAATCTTACTTGAATTGCAAATTATAACTTGAGTTAGATTTTACTCGAATGAATCGAAACCCCGAGTACTTATAACTCGAGTGATGCCGTAAAATTGCTCGAGGGACTCGACTCACAAAATTCGAGTCACATCACTAAAACTGTGACTGATTGAACTAAATGTAATAAACCTATACTTACTAAGCGACTGTAATATGCTTACCTGCATATTAATATACCTACATATTTGGACGTATAATATTTTGATTTGTGAGCTGAAAAAATGACAATGACTAACCATTGAACAAGAAATGGACTGCATGCTCGTTTGCTACTTCAAAAAAAATATATGTCAATGCGAAGAAGCCACCTCTTCATAAACATGATAATTAACATTTTAAAAATGAAGCTCGTAGTATCTCGTATTGGTTAAGGCGTAAATAATTATGGCCATGTGAATTTTGCCTGTCCATAATACGACTCAGGAAATCTAAGTATGGGCAAAAATTCTCCAAACGGTATTAGGTACAGGTTTGAGTGGAGCAAACATTTTCATTACCTAATACTTACTCGATTACGCGTAACCATTACTAGAAAAGTAGAAAGTGATTCATAATGACTATAATTTCCCTGATTTCTTTTAACTAAATAGCGGAACAACAGAGTATATACTTATAAAAAAACTGTACCTAATTGATCATCACAAAGGTACATATATCTATATCCTCTAGGTACCTGGAAAATAACCAATAAGTTGAAATAATAAATGAAGATGTTACTTAGTCTCGGTTAGGCCCAGTTCACATTAGGTTCGGTCTGGCAGTTTTCCGTTTACGGACAGGTCTAACCAGTTTAAATTAAACATTCAAAAATTGAGTGTGTAAATAATAGATATACTTAATATAAATTATTAGGTATTTACATTGTGATGGATAACAAGTCGTTTATATTGTTTTGTCTTACGCTTTTGCATTTGTAATTAGGTATATATAGCTGTGAAGAGTGCCAAGGAAATATAGATACATACTATGCTTGAAAAACATACTGACATAATAACTATCGTTCTGACGCAGTAGGGAAAAATTAAGATTCTATAAATTATTCATTATAGTTATTATCATTTTCAATATATTAACGTCCAATACCTACCTAGGAACAGGTCTCTTCCGAGTGTCGAGGATTAAGCCCATAGTCACGGCGTAGAGCAAGCGTAGAATTCTTAGGAACCTTAACTCTTATCAGTTCTATGAAAATTAGAGCTCTTAGAATTTTAGGTTCCCTCGAAAAGTTCTTTACCATTTAATAACCTTACCTTTGCTCGAAACCCATTTTTTTTATCTGACTGAAGTAGCAAACGAGCATGCAGTCCACCTAATGGTAAGTAGTCACTGCCGCCCATGAACATCTGTAATCAACTTCAAACAGAACATGGGTTCCATCTGAAGTCAATCACAGATGCTTTGCTACTCCTGAGGACTGTGATGGTCGCCTCATGTGAAAGTGTGCCGGCAACCACACCCTTCTATCGAAACGCAAGAAATGCTTCACGCAAGAAATAGGTGTGGCGGTGATACTTCCCCGGCCAACTACACTGGTTCTACCACCCTGAAAAAATCCAATTCTCTACAGGCGAAGACTTGTCAGCCACTAAGATCATCGTGGCCGACGTTCAGAACGAGCAGTCCCTGAGGAGCATGTGCGAGCAGGCCAGGGTGTTGATCAATTGCTGCGGACCGTACACGCTGTATGGCGAAGCGGTCGTCAAAGCCGCAGTACTTAGCAAAACTCATTACATCGACTGCAGTGGAGAACCTAATGTGAGTTATCCGATATACAAACAAACTGCATGTAACAAACGAGCATCTAGTCAACTTAATGGTAAGTGGTCACTGCCGCCCGTGGACATCTGTAAATGACTTCTTAGAGAAAAGGCGTTCTATCTGAAGGCAATTATAGATGCGTTGCCGGGTGTGGTTGCCGGCATATTTTTATATAAGGCGACCATCTCAGTCCTCGGAAGTAGCTACGCATCTGTGATTGACTTCAGATAGAACCTATGTTCTATATGAAGTTGCTTACAGACGTCCATGGGCGGCAGTGACCACTTACCATCAGGTGGAATGCGTGCTCGTTTACTACTTCAATCATATAAAAAAAACTGCTTCACGCTGGAAATAAGTGAGACGGTGATACCACCCTGGTCGAACTACCCGAGTTCTACCTAATAAAGTGATAGGGGTAGAGGTATTTATGAAGTAGATATGACAATTGAACTTCAGATGGATGAGCTCTGAACTTAAATAAGCAAGGTAGAGCGGATATAGTTCGACTACGAAGGTATGATTGCCACATCTATTTCTAGTATGAAGCAGTTCTTGCGTTTCGGTAGAAGGGTGTGGATTCCGGCTTACTCTCAAATGTGACTATCATCTTACTCCTCAGGAGCTGATCGGCTGCATATGGTATAGGTATATGAAGTTTTTAAGAAATGCCCGTGGACGATCGTTACCATTCTCCGTCAAGTGGACAAGTTTACCACTTATATCTTCTAGAAAAACTAATTTCTAAGATACCTAATACCATTTGATTCATACTGGAAGACTTAAGTTGTAATTTTTTGTAGAATACGAAATATTTGCTGCCTCATACATACACAAGTCATTAATTCGCAATTTAGCAATGAACAAAAAATATAACATGGGTCTATTTTTATATAGATTTTCAAGGTTTTCAAGTAGGTATGTTGTGTGCCTACATCGCAATAGACACACCTATAAGTTAATAGACAAATGATCATTGAAAAATGTTTATTCAATGTGTTTGTGTTTTAAAATAAATAGTTAACCAGGCCAGTAAGGTTTTAAGTGCCCTTTGCACAATATAATTTAGTTATAATGCAGTATAACAATATTATTTGCTGTGTAAAGAGAATCAACAATAATTCTAAGTAAGCACGTTGATGGAAGTGACGTTTTCTAGAACAAGTAGATATAGAAGGGAGCTTCCGAAGTCGTCCATTAATTACTTGATATGATTTGGCGGTTTCACCAGCCTCCGTCCCCCTAAGTATGTACCTATGTACCTATACAATAAGAAAGAAACAGATTAAATATATACATATAGGGCTAAAATGACATAAATGATAAGCCAACATACCTAAAAACAAGGCTAAGGTGCCACCTTTTTTTTTTTCATTGTAAAGTACATTGTCTATTAAAGGTTAAAGGTAAAAAGTATGCAGGTAGTTATAAACTATGATACCTACATGACGTAGTTTTTTTTGGCTCGAGACAACTTTGAAGATGATGCGTGGTTGACAAAAAAGAGGGTTAATCTAAATAATCTTCAACGCATGTGTCTGTATTTTGACACCCCAAATAAAGTACTTTAATTAATAATACGACTGGCAACCCTACCTAGCGCATACCTGTATTTTTAATTTTCTACTTTAGGTGCAATCTAAGTTCTCGTTGATCCAACAAGATAAAATATGATCAACTACATTGTATATCGTTTTATCTACGTACATTTCTGTTATTATTTGGTATCTCAATGTATATGGTCATCAAAGGTGGTATCTTTATACCTATTTAGGATGGCTGTAATGCAAAGAGAAAATTTGTCATGTGCAGTGCCAGATTAGCCACATAGCAAGAGTAGCAAATGCTATGGGTCCCGCGAACCAACACCCACCTGCTAAAGAAAATATAGAAAGTGTCATCTCTAAATTTTCCCAGATTTAATCCAGAAAAGTTTACTAGTAACAGTTTTGTTTTATTTAACATCCTTACTTAAGGCAAACTATGGGCGCTGGTTTAATCCGGCACTGGTTATGTGCCAATGTTGCTACTACTATTTTGTATATATGTCTCTGGCAGTTCACTTGCTCCCTTGTTTAAAAAGTGTAATTCATCTGGTGAATTAATATTTTATTTCACTTTAATGTTATCATCAATTTCCAATAGGTAATTTAACGTATAAGAAAACCGGTTTGTTAAACCAAAAGTAGTAAATGGGCTGGGCTTTCTTGTGAATAAATATTAAGCAACATAAAATACTATATATATTTTCAGTTTATCGAGCTGATGCAGTTGAAGTATCATCAAGAAGCGCGTGAGGCCGGCGTGTATGTGGTCAGCGCATGCGCATTCGAGAGCATCCCCACTGACCTGGGCGTGTTGTTCCTCCAACAGAACTTCGATGGTGAGTAGAGAAGCTTATAAATATCAAGGTGTATGTAGATAGAGATTTGTACAAATAGATTTTTTTTCTCGAGGGGGAAACCTTCAAAAGGTACCCAACGCCGTGGGAGCGACGCAGGGTTATGTGGGATTTTTACCGCATTAAAACCGTCCGATGACCGTCATCGGCGCTACAAAGAGGACTCCGAGATCTCCAAAGGAACGCATCTGGAGTCCTCTGAGCGCGTTGCCCCATCGGGCTCCTCACAGATGGGCCCACCGCTCCGTCTGGTCTTTACGACGGTATGCGACCACACATACCGCTGTCCTTCGCGGGGTCGCCTGAACGAACTGTTCGAGCTCTCCCACTCTAGCCACTTGCAACCCCGGAACCCCTTTTAGCCGCCTCTTACGACAGGCAGGAGATACCGTAGCCCTATTCTAATCCCAGAACACAGGGACGATGAAACTGACCCTATCCACTCAGGCTAATGAACTTTAGAAGCTAATAAAAATATGTGTGCCGAGTACAAATTTTAATATGTACCGGGTAATCACCCGGCAACGAAAACCAAAACTCTCCCTTCTTTCCAGCCCACAGTCGTCTAGTCCCAGTTTGGGCCATAGAGTCTTAATAAACCCGGTGAAGCTGTTTGAGCTTGAAAATAGAAAACACATTCGCTAAAAAGAGGAAATCACAATATGCGGTTTTTGAATTTCTTTTTTCCGAAGTTTCGACCCCCTTGCATCGATTGTGGACACGGCCAAACTCGCCCAGTAAGCTAGTTTCAGCCATATTCCATTCCGATTATATTAGTCTAAAAAACTAGAATCGATATTTTTTCATAATTATTATAGAAAAAATAAGTTTTTCTTTTTACCTATAGAAACTTGCCTTCACGATCGGGTTTGCGTTTAAAACACAGGCACGCACCAATGATTTTCCTAAAATTATGTGCGTATTAGAAATTAATTATCACTACTTTTAGGTCAAGGAAAACATCACGAGGAAACCTACACACGCATGAGTTCTTTAAAAATAAATCTCGTAGGTGTGTGAAGTCCACCAATTCGCAATTGGCCAGCGCGGTGCACTATGGCCTAAACTCTCTCTGTATTCTGAGAGAAGACACGTGCCCAGCAGTGGGACAATAATGGGTTGACGAGAGATAGCTAATAATATTATACATAAAAAAAATTCTTCATTCTCATCCAATAGATGTATTAGAGAGTAAGGCTTTACAAAGTTTACAATTAATTTGAATTTACGATGTACATTGCAATGTTTGCAGGTGTCCTGAACTCCGTGGAGTGTTACTTGTCCTCGAATGTACAAAGCGGCAGTGTAAACTTTGGAACCTGGCATTCACTGATACACGCGTAAAGTCTTCACAGTTTATTTTATTCAAGTTGGAAATAAAACTTTGTCGCTATAAATAGCCGTCATAGAGTTATTAAAGGTGGTAGAACTGTTCGACCGGAGAACTAACATCGCCAGACCTATTTCTAGTGTGAAGCATTCCTTGTGTTTCGATGGAAGGATGTGGTTGCCGGTACACTTTGATATAAGGCAACCATCTTAGTCCTCGGGAGTAGCAACGCATCGGTGATTTAATTCAGATAGAACTAATGAAGTTCTATATGAAGATGCTTACAGATGTCCATGGGCGGCAGTGACCACTTACCATCAGGTGGACTGCATGCTCGTTTGCTACTTCAATATTATAAAAAAAAACATAAAGCTAAGCCTAAATAATAAACGGTAACACTTTTTATGGTCATTATCCTAACGTGCCCAGTGCCACTTATAAGTAAAAAATGGCTCTGGTTGCGTTCGGCTGTATCCGGGCATCACAGGCCATGACGTCCGCTGATCACGCCCGGATGATGCGAGTGAGGCTCAAGAGACACCCAACACGAGTAGGATGGCTTAGCAACGAGCACCTGATTTTTCAATGTGGTAGAACCAGTGTAGTTCGACCGGGGAAGTACCACCGCCACACCTATTACTAGCGTGAAACATCTCTTGCGTTTTAGTAGAAGGATGTGGTTGGCGGCACACTTTCACATGAGGCGACCATCATAGTCCTCGGGAGTAGCAACGCGTCTGTGATTGACTTCAGATGGAACCCATTACAGATGTCCATGGGCGGAAGTGACCACTTACCATAGACTGCATGCTCGTTTGCTACTTCAGTCAGATAAAAGAAAACAAAAAAATAAACCGGAGACATTATGAGAGAGACGTGATATATGAGTTCATCAGGAGATGAACGCCACACATAATTTTACTGTTCAATATTGTTTCAACTATAACCGTCCCGTAGGGAAACACGGATACTTTGACTGCTTTCTTAATAAGATTTGACCATAGATTAGTGTCCACTTAAATGATAATGAGAACCTGTTGTTACCAATAATATTTTTTATATGTTACAGTTTTTCAGAAATATTTGAGTTACGAAGGCTGCGAGAGAAAATATACCCAACACCACTTCCTAGGTTTAGTCCTAAATTGAAACACAGGTATTTATCTATTTACGAAAGCATGAAAATAATATTTTTTACATTTATTAGTCATGTGGTGTCTATTTATTACTGATAGTAATAGTATTATTCGTGTTCATGCCGATCTGGAGTGCTATCTAATCTACATCGCATTTAATTTCTGGTAGGACACAAAACACCTTTAAAATAATACAAATCGACGTCACAGAAACGGCTGAATTGGGATTTACTCTCCACCTTAAACGACTGCTTTAACAAAGCAATATTACATAATATATATATTTGAAAAAAAGGTTCTTGAGAAGCAACCACATTTATGGAGCACAAGTCGCTCCCCGAACAGGTGCGCCGACGATCTGGCGAAAATACCCGTTAGCGTGGCGCCAATTAGGGGCACTTTATGTCAAGAACCTCAAAAGGCTGATGGATGGCTCCAATCAATACCTATCGAGGATAACTGAGACCGGTGCTATCTGAAGCACCAAAGCTTCTATCTCGCACTCATACATCTCAGACACGACCGCACCCCACATGGCAAAAACATTATAGACAGTCACAATCTATCTACATTTGATAAAATGTTATGGTTATTTGCGTTGATATAGGTACCTACGTGATATCGATGACGTTCATATGTCCTTTATCACGATCGTGTCCATGGGCATCTATGATCACTTGCCATCAGAAGGACGTAAAGTCATTTGAAATTTCTAAAAAATAAATAAACATTCCAGGTTCCCCATTCACAAACGGCTAGACGGCTGGTGCTTGCCACTCCCGGAGCCCGACCGCTCCGTAGTCTACCGAACCCAGCGCTTTTTCTACGAGAAAGACCGCACAAGACCAGTCCAGATAAAAACTTACTTCAAAATAGATTCCTTCCTGACTGCTTTGACGCTTTTAATCGGTGCTATTTTCGTTTTCATCATGACCAAGTTTAAACTAACGAGAGACTTCCTTTTGAACTATTCGAATATTGCGTCTCTTGGTTTTATCACTAATGAACCTTCGAAAGACGCGACTGAAAATACGTCGTTTGAGTTCACCTTATTTGGTGTTGGCTGGGACAAGAGTGATGCAGCACATATCGATGCGTTGCCTCCTAAAAAAACTAAAATTGCAAAGGTAATTATCAATTTCCTACTTATATCCCTACGTAGATATATAGACATATGTACATAGATGTTTGAATGTATACTAACAGTTATGAACATTTTTCAAAAGACCAAAAACCAAAGGGCTGGCGCTTGTCTCGGGCAGAGAACGAGCATAACTATCCAATGGGGCAATGTGGCCAGCATTCCGGAAAAAGTTTCTAACTTAACAATTAAGATAAAGCTTATTATATTTAATGTCTAAACTTATGTCCATCGAAAGAAATCGAAGACTGATGGATAGAGAGATACAGTCATGTAATATTTAAAAGAATAAACATATTAAAAGGATGCACTAATTGGTACATACTAATTTGTAGTGAGAGCTGATACTCTTCAAGAGATTCAGCTAAGCTCTTCAAGAGAGCTGATACTCTTCAAGAGTTTCAGCTAAGCTCTTCAAGAGAGCTGATACTCTTCAAGAGATTCAGCTAAGCTCTTCAAGAGACCTGATACTCTTCAAGAGTTTCAGCTAAGCTCTTCAAGAGAGCTGATACTCTTCAAGAGATTCAGCTAAGCTCTTCAAGAGACCTGATACTCTTCAAGAGTTTCAGCTAAGCTCTTCAAGAGAGCTGATACTCTTCAAGAGTTTCAGCTCTGGTTTATTATTTATCTTTGTGATTTACAACGTTTGTACTTCTTTGCGTCGATATAGAATAGGATTTATATACTATGTGCAAATGACATACGACTGAATACATTTTTTACAGATTTCAGGCAAAAATCCAGGTTACGGGATGACGGTTATGGGCGTATTGTTTTCTTCTATCGCCATCCTTGAGGAACAGGACAAAATGCCCCCTGGGTAAGCTCGCATCATCATATATGTACATATAGTATCTTATAAGTAACATCTTACACACTCATGTGTTTACGACATAATGATAATAATAATAATATGCTTGTACCCAAAAAAGATGAAATAATACAATGAGATTACAATGTTGAAATACAAAAGGCAGTCCTATCGCTAAACAGCAACTTCTTCCAGACAAGCTTAGGGTTCGGAGTTAGAGTAAAGATGAAAATAGAGAAAATGTAGACTTATTATTATTGTTTAAATAACTTGAGCACTTCACATAAATCTATATAAACACTTCCGTCAAGAGATACGATAGACTCGATTGAAACCTTACCTGAATAATTAACCATAAAAAAATATTGATTTCGAGTCGAAAACACAAGTATATCCGTAAAATTCGGATTGTCAAGTGTTTTGTAAAATTTTAATGATGCAATCGCAAATGACCGTCGCCATATTGGCCACACGGATGTCATCTTGGGTTCGTTCAAAAAATACATATAAATTTGTAACAATTAATTTTCATACATGGACGTAATATTCATAGTAAATTCACCCGAGCGACCAGGATTTTCATCTCGTACATACCTTATATTTTCCACCACAAATTCGCACTTGGCCAGCGCGGTGGATTATGGCCTAAAACTCTCTCATTCCGAGAGAAGACCCGTGCCCAGCAGTGGGACAATAATGGGTTGACGAGACCTTATATTCTAATGTATTCTGATTGTTTGTGAATTCGTTTGAAATAATTGTATTTTACTTTTGTCTAGGGGCGGAGTCCTCACGCCAGGCATAGCGTTCAATAAGACTAGTCTATTGAAGAATCTTCAAGAAAACGGGCTGGCATTCGAAATAGTTTCTACTAAAGATAAAATCCAGTAAGGGAATCGGTTAATACCGCAATGTTTTTTCATTAACTTTAACAGGGAGTTAAGTAAAATAAAAAATAATGTTAATATGTATTTTATTCAATCAATATTGGTTTGGTTATTATTAGACATTTAATAAAGTATATTTTTATATTTTCATAAACCCTAAATAATTTTATATAGTAGTAAGCACAAAGACTTATAAATGCAAAAATTAAAAGAACCCAAAATTAATTAATTCGTATACATATTTTATTGACACTAATATTTATTTATTTCCTTATTATACAATATGAATCTCATTTATGTAGAAATCATATTTATTATATACACACATACATAGGCTTCAACTTTTTTCTGAGATTCTTAATCGAATACAAACAATATTTTTATCAAACTAATTAATATAAATATTTTACTTAAAACCTAAAAAAAGTTTTATATATTTTTGGTAACTCGTTTTAGAATTCAATTATATACTTATTAAATATAAAAATCATTATTGTGCTTATATACTTTTCTAAGAAACATTCTCATATAACGTTTTTATAATCCAAAAAACAACTTGACAAGAGTCAAATATCGTCACCAAAATGCATACTCCCCCTTCATATAAAATACAAACTTACTTACTAACGATAAATAGACATCTATTATTCATCAATCCATAAAATAGTACATGAGAACAGTAGATAATAACATTCATCGGGAGCCAACTCTCCGGACGTAAGGAATTTATAGACAGTCTTTAAAAATCCCTAAACTTTAAATAGTGTTTATAGTAGTTTCAAGAATACAAAGTAACAAGTGGAAACTTCACAGATCTATGTATCTCCTTTATGTACTACACTAATATTGTGAATTATGTAATATTTTGTTTCCCGAATAAATAAATAAATAAAAGTACATCGCACTATAGCAATGTATACAGTAATGACATAAGCTAATAGACTCCTAATTTGAGTGCACAGTAAATGATTCGAACAAACGGACCATATAATAAAACCAGTAATAGTTTTGCGTAATGTCTGTTTCACTGTATACATTCACAGTTCGTAGTACTGGAATCATAACAGAAGTATAATAAGCGGATAAATTAATTATTAGTAAAAAATAAAATAATAAAAATGCGTCGTTTTTGCATTCACACATTTTTAAAAACTTAAAACATTTTTTTTAAGTTGTTACACATTTTTCTTGTATTATGAGTCTTTCTAGTTACTTCAAAATCTATCCACCCCTCCAATTATTAAAGATTAAAGTCTATCCACCAGTCTCTTTCATTTACAATAACCACATTTTTAATTTACCCTTCTACAATATTTCTTGTTTTTGACGGATTTCTTTTGAGAAAACGGCAAGTTTCGGCCAAAAAACAGTTTTCTGCTAGAATGATCATTTAAACCCCACAGAGCTCTATCCAAACTCATTAACAAAATATGCAAGACTTTAGCCCTTAAAGTCAACAACACTCCCAAAAATAATCAATGTATTACATTAATTCGTTTTTTCCATTCATTTATATAGCATTTCATGCCATCATTTAAGTGATGGTATATACCAAAAATACCTCATAGACAAAACATAAATATCACTAATTACGATCAAAAACTAGAAACATAATCAATCTGACTTAATCACGCAAAATCATTTGTAATTGAATTTAATTGCACGAATATATGAACCAATATTCGTTTTCAATCTATAAGGTCTTAGCCCATTACCCTCAGGAGGCTCCTTTAATAGAAAACATTTAGTTTTGAAGACCTTTTTTTTGGTCATCAATTTGCACAGAGATTTAAAAAGAACCATCATTTGACGATAAAAAAATAACGTGATGATGGGCGGTGTGGTGTAGAGCTAAGCTGTATATTATAAGTTAGAGTTAGAGTAGTATTAAGGCAGTTATAATAAAGACACCAATCAATCAACACGCCTCTCAATTACATCCGAGCCTGCGACAACACTACAGCGGTATATTCTGCGGAAGTAGAAGCGGACGGCATGAAGCCACGCTACGCTACCGAGAACAGTGCTATTTAAAAGGAATACCACACGGCAAATGTTATTCACGAAATTACAAACTAAAATTTTACAGGCATTAGTTCTGGATGAAGTCTACTAAAGATACTCTGCTATCACTGAGCACTAAATTAGACCGCTTCTATCTCTTACATGTGTGTACCTGACGACCCGCGTGGCGGTGCGATTACCATACCGGACTGACGCGCAGTGGGTCTCGGGTTCGATTCCCGGCCAGACAGGTATTTAAATGACGAGTTTAGATTTTTGTTCTGGGTATTTGTGTATTCGTCTTTGTGTGTGTCCATGGCACCCACGACACAGGAGAAAATCCTACTGTAGGGCTAGGAGTGTAGGAAGCATATAAGCGTATGTGTAAATGTGTAACTTCATAGAAAACGCAAATACAGATTAAGTATGTTTCTAGTTTTACAATTTACTTACAAAAAATACATCCAAGAAATAACAATATTGCACATTTTTAACGTGAACATAATATTATCACAAAAATCAGTTTAGTAGCAAATATTGGTAAGTAAAATATTTCAGAAATAGGAAGAACAATATGGTATAGATTAAAATTAGCCTCAGACCAAAAAAGATAGCCTTAAACTATTTAGTAAAATATTGGTAGTGATAAAAGATACTGTCATTGTCAATTTGTGTTTCCGTACGACATAAAATTATTATGATTACAACATTTATTACATGACCACAACAATTAGGCGCATAAAACAAAAGTGGTTCAATACCCCGCATCTCGCTTCTTACCCCGCGCATCCCCTAGTGACGTGCAGTCGTGTATCGTCTAGGTGTTTACGTTAGCCAGCACGTGTTTAATGTTATTTCGTTATAATGTTAGATTAATGAGTGATTGTTGAATTTATAAAGTTATTATTAAATTAGTTGATTATTCGTCAATAAACCTCAAAATGGGTAGGAAAAAGACTATTCGTGGAGGAGAAAGGACTCTTACATTCAAAATATACATTTTTTTTAACAAGAGAAGAGTATTGGGCTCAGTACTACTGTCTCCAAAGTCGAAAATCGAATGTGTTCTGCAACAGGCATCAGTCTCTTACACACATAAAAAAAGAAAGAAAATATTCCATGTCTGCGAATATATTAAACACATGAAAGTGCTTTAATAAGTACTCGACTATTGATAATACACCACTATGGTGTAAGTTTTAATAATGATATACCTATATAATTTTGGTATTTGGTAATAGAATATACTTCGTATCGGGATGGGAAATCCCTAGTTGTAATGACGTTTCAACTGTCGTGCGCCTAATTGTTTTGGTTGAGTAGTACGAATTTTTTTATTGTCTTCAAAAATGTATACCAATGTATACCAAACTTTAATTCATTCAACGTCTTTCGTTTTTGGTCTACTCAGACCAAAAACGAAAGACAGAAAGTTTTTGTTAAAAGCAAAATGTTTTTTCCGTCCGGAGGTCACAAACTTACTTATACCTATACCTAACACATTATATCCACCAATTCGTTCTTGGCCAGTGTGGTGGACTACGGCCTAAAACTCTCTAATTCTGAGAGAAGCCCCGTGCCCAGCAGTGGGACAATAATGGGTTGACAATATAACACATTATGGCAAGGACAATATAACACTTATCTCAGAATAATAATTAGCATACAATAAGAATCGTGGGTTGGTAATGCTATTCAAAAACAGATTCGTTATGAAATGTGATCAATTTTCACGGCACAAACACCAGAATTACGATAAATACAATATAAACAACGAAGTTAACAAACTATTTCCATTTGAACGTGCAGTACGACTTCGTTTCTTATCACACATAGTGATAATGGTCATGCCCACTGCTCATACCCAAATTGATCTGCTTTATACTTTATAATTACTCAGGAGATTGTCTCCGTCTGAGATCAACTCTTAAATATAATGTTAAAATGTAAATTGATATGGAAACATAGTTTTATTAAGCTATTGCATAGCTTTTATTGTCGGCATTGAGCGCGGCAACCGAATTAAGAATTTCCGTAACGAAAAAAACCTAACACCCCCCACTCCGTCTACCATGTAGCGCGGCCGAGCGTTCGCTTAATGTATGTATATGATACGACAGGAAGCTCGCACGGATCGAGACGAGCTGCTCCGAAATCGAACGATCGCAGCTGTTTGTGAGAAAGAACATAGTATCAAAGATAAAAACTTGAATTCATATCAAAGAAAAATAAATACTGTATAAATAAATAAATAATTATAATTGCACGAGTTGATAAAAAGATACTATGCAATAGCTTTAGCGCGGCAGTCGCTGAGTGCCGCACTTTGTTTTATAATATTGAACATACAGTCCAACTGATTGTAAGTGACCACTGCCGTCCATAGACATCTGTAAGCAACTTCATATAGAACAAGTTATTCACAGATGCGTTGCTACTCTCAAGACAGATAACCGTCTAATATGAAACTGAGCCACTTGCTCAATACTTTACAACCGAGGTACTAATACACAAAACTGTATATTAATACTACATTATATACACCTGATAAGTATTCTCGATACATTTAACATAAGACGCGTTGGGTGTCGGTTATCTCGAATTTAATTCCGTGTTTGATGAGATTCTTCGTGAGGTTGGTCTTGCCGAAAGCGATCCCGGTAGTCATTACTCCGCCACTGAAATATAAACATGCATATATATATAAACATGTATGTTTATGTGAAACGTTTATAGCGGCAGCTGACACCGACTATAGGCGTGGCGACGCGTCGCCGTGCCATGCGTAGCCATACTGAACTCAGGTGTATGGAGGTGTCGTTATTCGAAATATTATTCAATTATTCAATTAAAATGAATATTATTTGCCATCTCTTCATCTTAAAAAACATATTGTAATACTTTATTTTGCATTATGTCGTATTTATGTCCTACCTTAATGTACTCTTTTATGAATATGGCGTATCGTGATGGCTCTTTATTTAGATGAATTTTAAGTTAGTAAAAACCTCATGGTAGACTTAGAAACTCGCAAAAACCTATTTTTGTCAAATAAAAACAGTGTTAAGCACTACTGGTCTATTTTAAATTGGTACGGGAAAATATTTATACTAGGGGTGCCAACTTAGACGCATCTGTGAGTTATCTCAGGTAGGATTTTTTTGTACAAGTTCATGGGTGGCAATATCATTAGATGGTTGGAAAAAGTACTATTGTTATACAAGAAAATAGCATTATAAAGTGCTTACGGTGTAGGCATCAAGATTTTCTCCTTGAGGATGGTGATGGCGGAGAGCAGTAGGGCGACCACGGTGGCTCCGTATCCCGGGTTCGTTCCCGACACCTGCCCAATGCACATATTTATGTTTATAAAAAAAAAAAAAAACGAAATATAAATTAAAGACGGTAAAATATAAAAATATGTAACCTCGATTTGGGTAACATTGAACATTTTTTACAATATTTGTGATATTATAATTTGTTTTATATTTATTGCACCTTGTTTTTACTAAATTAATAGTGTCCTTTTTAGCTGGTTTATTAATCTAACACAATAAATTTACGGAGAAAACAATTAAACTATCCACAATTACCCCTAAAACTCAAATTCAAAGTTATCCTTAGTTTTGGGTAACTTTGAATATAATTTTTTGAGGATATAAAATCCGTCATTAATCGAATATTTTAAGGTCTGAGTAAAATTAATTAACATATTTTTGTTAATTAAAACCAAATCTATAAAAAATACATTTATTTTGATATATAAATACAATAGACAACTTGGTCTTGCCATATGAATCAAGGTCGATCAATTTGGTGGTAAAATAAGATACTAGTTTTTTTTTTGATTATTTATTCCATCCATCCATAGGATGGACGGAACATCGGGTACCTTTGGAAGGTTTCCCCCTCGAAAACAAAAAAAAAAAGGATGGACGGAACATGGACATAACATAGGCCTCCCCTAAATGGCACCACTCCAACCGGTCCTGTGTCCTCTGAATCCAACGGTTTCCCGCTGTCTTCTTCAGGTCACCGGTCCTTCTGGTAGGGGGTCGACCGGTACTCCTTTTGCCTAAACATGGTCGCCACTCGAGGACCTTTCTTCCCCATCGGTTATCGGTCCTACGAGCGATGTGGCGGCCCATTGCCACTTCAGCCTGCTAATTTTGAGAGCTATGTCGGTAAGCTTCGTTCGTCTACGGATTTCATCGTTGCGAATCATGTCTCGTAGCGAAATTCCGAGCATAACCCTCTCCATAGCACGCTGAGCGACCCTGAGCCTCCGAAAAAAATATTTTTTTATGATACAGGTAACTTTGAACCGTTCAAAGTTACCCATATAACATCAAATTTCGACGTCGTCAAAAGTTTAACTGTTTTACGCAATATTCAACATGGGATACGGATAGTACAGTTTCAAAATAATAATATACAATATACATTTTAAAGATAAACACCAAAACACACCTATTTACGGTAAGTTTTATATTATAATTGCTATTTCAAAATGAAGCATTAAACACTTGCAACAACTTCACTACGGAAAAGGCGGTATTTTTTAAAATGATGACATTGATAGGTACCTTTTTTTACTTCCATTGCTATTACAACATTTTGGCAAACCATTTTATGCAGGTACGATATTAAAACAACAAGAAGTTTCCATGTAATAAATTAATATATTTTTTTCACAACTTTGTTCAAAGTTACACCGCTGTTCAATGTTACCCAAATTGATTGTAGTTCAATTGAGGAGATAATACCGCCACAGGTAATAGTAATGTGAAGTTTTTACGTTTCTTTTTATAACATTGAAGTAGCAAACGAGCATGCAGTCCACCGGTTGGTAAGTGGTCACTGCCGATCATGAAAATCCGTAACAAACTACATATAGAACAAGGGTTCATTCTGAAGTCAATCACAGATGTGCTGTCACTCCCGAAGACAGGCGGTTTCCTCATAAAAGTAAATCAGCGGGCCACCATGTTGTCGAAAATTTGCGAGTCCCAGTGATCTGTCGTGCTAAATAGATGTCCTTTTTTTTGTTTTCGAGGGGGAAACCTTCAAAAGGCACCCGTCGCCGTGGGAGCGACGCAGGGTTATGTGGCATTTTTACTACCCGTCCCCCCCTCCCTCCTAAGCCCTCGGCACTTAAAAGAGGACTCCGGGATCTCCAAAGGAACGCAACCGGAAGGTAAATAGATGTCCTACGCGGTACCTTAGCGACGACCCTCCTGTTGAGCGGGTCCTCCCGCGGGTCGGAGCGCGCCGCCCAGCCGCGTCCCACCAGCTTCAGCTCGAACGTCGTGTTCTCGGCCACCGCCGGAGTGGGACCCGTGCGCGACACCAGGCCCAGGGTGAACACCCTGAGGACAACACCCAGAAGACACATACATGTAGTAACATTAAAACCCCCACATACATAAGTAAAATGACGACCCGCGTGGCGGAGCGGTTACCATACCGGTCTTACGTGCAATGGATCCCGGGTTCGATTCCCGGCCAGACAGGTATCCGAATGATGAGTTTAGATTCATGTTCTGGGTCTGGGTGTTTGTGTATTGTGTGCGTCCCCGGTACCCACGACATAAGATAAAATCCTAGTGTGGGGGCTATGAGTGTAGAAAGTGTGTGTGTGTGTGTATTTAATAGACTTTTAACAATAGATTACCCTTACCTGGGATAGTTCAGCAGTAGCCGCCTAGTCCACTGGAAGGTGGAGAACAATGTCACGAAGGCGATAAGCGGCGCACGCGACGGGAACACTGAGTCTACGTACGCTGCGAGCTGCGCGGGGCGATGCCGCGTGCGCTGTGTGCGTGTAACTGTTTACCACCTATTCAAACCGGCGTCACGTAACTCGTCCAAAGCATTTTGAATATGATGTTTCCACGTCGTAGGCTTTAGGCCTTCGCTAAAATAAAACTAAACTAGGATACTTCAGCAACAACCGCCTAGTCCACTGGAAGGTAGAGAAGAAGGCGATAGCGAGCGCGGCGCACGCGGCTGGGACTCTGAGCCCCATATACTACGCGGTATCGGACCTACCTATTGTACAGGATAATCATAAAAGAATTACAACTTATAGCAATGCTAATGATTTGCTTGATCTAATTACTAGTAATAAAGTCATTAATGTGGACTGATTGCCGAAAATCTTCTTATATACGTTTACTATGAAGTATTAGTCTTTCTATCGAGACTACTGGGATACTTCACGTCTTCGGAGTAGCAACGCACCCATGATTGACTTTACAAACTTGACTTTTTATTTAAAATAAAACAAAACTAACCTAGGATACTTCAGCAACACCCGCCTAGTCCACTGGAAGGTAGAGAAGAGCGCCACAAAGAAGGCGATTACGAGCGCGGCGCACGCGGCGGGCACGCTGAGTACGATACGTGCAACTATCGAGCACTCTCTGGAGCGGGTCTCGAAATGGGGTCGACTGAACCTCGTTGAGTTCAACCCCACGAAGACACAAGTCTGCGCGTTTACCGCTAAAAAAGCCCCATTTGTTATGGCGCCAAAGTTCCAAGGGACCTCTCTCACCATTGACAAAAGCGTAGGGATCCTGGGCGTTGACATCTCGTGTGATGTGCAGTTTCGGAGTCATTTGGATGTTAAAGTCAAGTTGGCATCTAAAAAGTTGGGTGTTCTGAACAGGGCCAAGCGGTACTTCACTGCGGGGCAACTCCTTCTGCTTTATAAGGCGCAAGTGAGACCCCACATGGAGTACTGCTCGCATCTCTGGGCAGGGGCGCCCAAATACCAACTTAACCCACTTGACTCCGTGCAGAAACGTGCGATCCGAATCGTCAACGACCCAAGGATCACCGATCGGTTAGAACCTTTAAGCCTGCGGAGGGACATAGGCTCCCTCTGCGTGTTCTACCGGCTTTACAATGGTGAGTGTTCCGAGGAACTTTTTGATCTGGTGCCTACGTCACCTTTTCTTCATCGCACCACTCGCCGAAGGATGAAGTTCCATCCACACCAACTGGACTCGTGGCGGTCCTCCACAGTTCGATTTGCACGCCCGTTTTTGCCACGGACGTGCAAGTTGTGGAATGAGCTTCCTCCTGAGGTATTCCCGGAGCGCTATGACATGGGGTTCTTCAAGAAAGGTGCGAAAAGAGCTCTCCTTCAAAGCCGGCGATGCATTGGCGACTCCTCTGGTGTTGCGAATGTCCATAGGCGACGGTGACTACTTTCCATCAGGTAGCCCGTCTGCCTTATCGTTAGGTTAAAGTATAAAAAAAAAAAAAAAAAAAAAAAAAAAAAAAAAAAAAAAAAAAAAAAAAAAAAAAAAAAAAAACTATCTACCACCGGATCACCGGTATAATTGTAGCTAATGCGTCTTTAAATGGTGTTATACGTTCTGAAAGTACCGATAGGTTAGTGCTTTGAAGGTAAATGCTGAATAATGGTCTGCTCAAACTAGCGTCACATAACTCGTCCTAAGCATTTTGAATATGACGTTTCCACGTCCATCGGCTTTATCATCGGTTAAACAAAACTAACCTCGGATGCTTCAGCAGCAGCCGCCTAGTCCACTGAAAGGTAGAGAAGAGCGCCACGAAGCAGGCGACGGCGAGCGCGGCGCAGGCGGCGGGCACGCTGAGCGCCGCGTACGCCGCGAGCTGGACCGGCCGACACGTACGTTGAGTACGTCGCGCTACCGCCAGACACGTGCAACTATCTACCACCGGATCATCTACCTATTTGTCTTTTAATTCTAACTAGTGCGTCTATAAATGGTGTTATGCGTTCTGAAAGTGACTTTTTGACTCCTATCGTCTGTGAGTCTTTATGCAGATTTTTACCACCGATAGGTTAGTGTTTCTGAAGGTAAATGCTGAATAATGATCCTAATAATTAACTCGTTCTAAGCATATTGAATATGACATTTCCACGTGTCGGTTTTAGGTCATTGGCTAATTTGGTCGAAAGAAACCTCGGATTTCTTACTGCTACCAACTTATTTATATCAATCCTAAATTTAGGACATCTAATTATAAAAAGCGTAATTACTTATAGAAACTCATTTTTACCGACGCTTTACATAGGTCGTTACTACTCGAAAAGCCCTCTTACTTGGGCTGTGAGTGTAGAAAGCGTGTGTGTGTGTATGTTTAATAGACTTTTAATAATAGATTACCCTTACCTCGGATAGTTCAGCAGTAGCCGCCTAGTCCACTGGAAGGTGGAGAAGAGCGCCACGAAGAAGGCGACGGCGAGCGCGGCGCAGGCGGCGGGCACGCTGAGCGCCGCGTACGCCGCGAGCTGCGCGGGCCGGCGGCGGGCGCGCTGCGTGCGGCGGACGACGGCCGCGTCGGCGCCGGGGAACGGGAAGCACCACATGCCGTCGTACAGGTGCACCAATCTGGTAATGAAATGAAATGTGTTTATTTTGCATAGGCCTTCGGTGGCGCTTACAACTTGTCAGTTACATTTATATATAATTTTTTACACTACCACCGGATCGGAACACGACCTCAACTGAAAAGATCCGACAAGAAACTCAGTGGGTTTGGCTTTTTTCTCTGTATATCTTTTTTTAATTTTTTTATTTGCCATCTTGTTTTTACATGGATAAGTTAGCTCCAGTATCCTGCCCTACATTTGGCCTAACAAGGAACACGTTTGGCAGGATATGCTACACTTTGACATTTTATTAATTACGTATTGTTCAGTCCCAAGCTGTTTTATCATCTATATAAATCAGAAATTTTGTAATATGCTTTGCGACTAAGCTTGATCTTAATATAGTAGTATAAGTAAGGTAAGTGTGTATACCCCCTTACTTACTTAGTAATTTAATTAATACAATCATAATTTGCTTTGATTTACTTACTCTTACAGATATTTTTTAATATCTACACGAGAAAATAATTTACAGGTGGTAAAATTAGTGTAGATCAACCGGGGAAGTACCATCGCCACACCTATTTCTAGCGTGAAGCATTTTTTGCGTTTTAATAGAAAGACGTGGTCGCCGGCACACTTTTATATTAAGCGACCATCTTAGTCCTGGGGAGTGGTGACGCATCTATAATTGACTGCAAATGGGACCTATGTCCTGCATAAAATTGCTTACAGATGTCCATGGGCAGCAATGATCACTTACCATCAAATGGACTACATACTCGTTTGCTACTTCAATCAAATAAAAAAAATCTTGTCTCATCACTACATAGTCGCTTCTCACTGCCCGTCCCTGTGTATGCTTAGATCTTTGAAAATACGCTACGACAGGGACGCTACAGGGACGAGAGGATTCCGGCAGCAGTCTTTTGGAGGTCCCGGAGTCCTCATTATAGCGCCGAGGACGGCCACCGGGGGGCCGTCCTCGTCATTTTAGTGCGGTTAAAATCCCACATAACCCTGCGTCGCTCCCACGGCGTCGGGTACCTTTTGAGGTTTCCTCGAAAAAACCTGCCGCCACACAGGGTCGCCACTGGTGTATTAAAGGAACATGTTCATACTAGGAATACCTACTTGATCGTTAAAAGTAGCAACGCATCACTAACATAAAGTAAGACGAATCTAATCAAAGTATTGACTAAAAGGGAAGCAATGGCCACTTACCGGGCGGTACATATTCATTTCCATATATATTTTCGGTGTTTGTTATTATACATTATCATTTTAAAGAAGATAAACCGGGGAAGTATCAACACCATACCTTGTTCTAGTGTAAAGCAATTCTTACATATCTGTGGAATGGTATTATTGCTGATCAAAATGTGTCGACTACTAATCAAGTTGGTTAAACATAAATACCAAAAGTAAAAAAAAGGGGCTGCTACAAAATTCTTACCTGCGAACTAATTTTGGTTTCAATTCGGGCGTACGCTGAGGGTACAACTGCTTCCGTATTGACACTAATTCCTTCCTATTCCACACTCTGAAAACAAATGCAAAAACATATGAAATAACTAATATTTTTACTATAAATATGTATAATAAATAAAGAACATTGTTATATAATAATAACTAGTCACCCGTCGCAACGGTCGAAATTCGACCGTAATGCAACACAAAACTTGATATTGTCCAAAGTATTTTCCAAATTCAATAAAATTTTATAAATTTTAAAATTATTTACATATTTTTATAATACACCCAAAAAGTAAAAAGAGCTTTAATTGAAAAAGCAATAACGGGTGTTTTGACACGACATCTGACTTTTGGCGTTCTGTGTTTTCATAGTAAGAGATTGAACGCTCTATTTCGTTCACTATTTATGTGTGTTCTGACAAATGCACGGTAGTGTTAAATGTGTTTTAGTTGATTTTATGTATGTTATATGCATTATTTGAAAAATATATTAGCATTTCGTGCTCCTTCTCTACGTCAACTATAACCGTGCAAAATTTCATACTCCTCCGTCTACGGCAAGTTACTTAAAAACGTACCCCAAGTTTTTGCTTCAGGTATTAAAATATAGATATCCCTTCCCCGTTTTAGTCTGATCACAGAAACCATATTTAAAAATTATGTAGCCTCTCTCACTCCGACAACTGAGATAGTTCAAATGATACAATTCGTCAATTGGGATGTGGCGCGTGTCAAAAAATGGACATACATACAAACATACATACTCTAAAATAACATTATCCTTCTTCCGAGGATGTGTGTGTACGACAGGGTATCAAATGAGACACTTTTATGTAGTAACGGATTTCGCTGGTGTAGCCACACATCTGTGGTTGTTATCAGGTAACACAATAGTCTTAGCTATTTTATCACATTGAAGTAATAAACGAGCACGCAGTCTACGTGAGGTAAGTGGTCACTGCCTCCCTTTCTACAGAGCTTCACATAGAACAGTGGTTTTATCTGAAGTCGATGATAGATGCGTTACTACTGAGGACTCAGGTCGTGGTCGTGGTCTCATCGTCCCTGTAGTTCCGGGATGAGAATAGGGCTACGGCATCCCCTGCCTGTCGTAAGAGGCGACTAAAAGGGGCGTCCGGGGTTGCAGGCGGCTAGAGTGGGAGCTCGAACCGTTCGGTCAGGCGATCCCGAGAAGGACGGCGGTATATATGGTCGCATACCGTCGTAAAGACTAGACGGGGCGGTGGGCCCAGCCGCCCATCTGGGAGGAGCCCGATGGGGCAACGCGCTCAGAGAATTCCGGTTGCGGTCGGACCGAGTTCCCGGAGTCCTCTTTATAGCGCCGAGGACGGCCACCGGGAGGGTTTTAGTGCGGTAAAAATCCCACATAACCCTGCGTCGCTCCCACGGCGTCGGGTACCTTTTGAAGGTTTCCCCCTCGAGAACAAAAAAAAAAAAGGTCGTGGTCTCATATATAAATGAGCCGGCAACCACAGTATTCAACCAAAACGCAAGAATTACTTCATATTACGTCGAACTACAATATTTCTACCACCTTGAAATCTAGTATTGAATTTATAGACCTCCTAAGTCGAAGGACAGAAACCATTAGGTTTTCATGTACTTTTTCACTAGAAAAATGCTTCAAATGTGACTCACCCGTAGAGAAGCGACTCCCAAGTGGCGTAATGTATCGCGCCGTCCTGCAACACCTCTTTGTAGAGCTCCGAGGGTATATTCCCCGACATGTAGATCTCGACTGAGTTCAGTGTACCTGGAAACAATAAGTATTAAATGGATTACTTATAACTTCGAGAATGGTTAAATCACACTGATGACTGATGAAGTCAAGATACTGGAACTAACTTTCATTAGAATGTAAAAAAAAACATGATTAAAAGAAAATACAACATAACAAAAAAGACAAACCCGATGAGTTTCTTGCCGGATCTTCTCAGTTGAGGTCGTGTTCCGTTCTGGTGGTAGTGTAAAAAAAAATGTGTAACTGACAATTTGTAAGTGCCCCTGTATAAACACAATGTTGCATACATTGACAGTCGATAGTACCGTCATTCTAAATACAATATGGGGTCGCCTTAAAATGGTGAATGACGCTCCATCAATACGAAAATTGAAATTATGAGATTAAAAGTTTTTTAACATACATTTATTTACCAAGCTAATGAGTATCAAATGCCGTTCCTGTAGTTTCAGGATCGGAATAGGACTACGGTATCCCCTGCCTGTCGTAATAGGCTACCAATCGCGTGCTCAGAGGACTTCAGTTGCGTAAATTTGAAGATCCCGAAATCCTCTTTGCAGCACCGACGACGGTCAACAAGGTGGGTTTTAATGGAGAATCCCATATAATCAGTCTTCGGATACCTTGTAAAGGTTTTTGTTTTGAAGAAAAGAAAGGTCATAAGCCTGTGTCAAATTTCAGATATCCGACCAGTAATTTTAGCCTGAAACTATAAACACACAACCTGACAAACTTTCGCATTAACCATATGAAAAGTGTCCCACCTCCGAAGTTGTCCTGCAGGAAGAGCACCCCCAGGTCGGCGGGGATGCTGTCGAAGCCGCAGCCGCACACCACGAACACGCCGGCGTCGCGCGCCAGCTTGTCGTACTTCAGCTGCATCAGCTCCATGAACTGAAATACATTTTAATACTTTGCGTCATTAGATAAGTTAAATGTGGTTAAAATTGCATATGACAGTAACAAAAAAATGTTAACAGGAGTGCTTCATCACTATTATCCATCCAATCATCCTCACAAACTTTTATCTTTATAATACTAGTCGGGAGTAAGATTAAGTCATAGATATATATTTTAACTCTCAACTTCTGCTGCTTTTCCTTATCCTTCCTTTCAATTCTTTTCGTCCCCCCACTAAATACTACTGTTTGCTCCAGAGAGAAGTCTAAGAGCGCTTTCACATTAGGTCGTAAGTAGCGCGGCCCCAGCCAAGCAGACGCGCGACTGGAACGGATGCCTTCTTATTATTGAAATAATTATTCAGTATTTATTATTATTTCCATTTTAAAAGTACAGCGCGCCACCCTAATCAAAAATGTTCCCGCGGATATAAGTCGGAGTCGTAAAAAGAAACCATTTTCTGCAGTCGGATGGCTGTCCGCAGCAGCCGTGCTACTTGCGGCCTAATGTGAAAGCGCTCTTAGACTTCTCTCTGGGGCAAACAGTAGTCTTTAGTGGGGGAACGAAAAGAATCAAAAGGAAGGATAAGGAAAAGCAGCAGAAGTTAGAGATTAAAAAATATGTCTATGACTTAATCTTACTCCTGACTAGTATTAAAAAAATAAAGTTTGTGAGGATGATTGGATGGATGTTTGTTACTTAATCTGAAATAACACTACTTTTTGTTGTGGAAAATACAAACGTTTTCTTTTGGGATAGCATAAGAATTGTATTCCACGGAAACAAAAGTACAAAAAGATAATGATACATGATATGGGCGTAGCCAGGCGGAGGGTTGTAGGGGTTCAAATCCTCCCCTCATCCCGAAATTAAAATATGAACTATTACAATAAAATAGCAGCGGAGAGCAGTGGTAGCCTAATGGTTGAAACTTGCCCTCTCGATCGGGAGGTCTGAGGTTCAACCCAGGCACGCACCCCAGATTTTTCAAAAATTATGTCATATAAAAAACATCATGAGGAAACCTACACACCCAAGTCCTTCAAAAAAAAAAAGTTCTCGGAATTGTGTGAAATCCACCAATTCGCACTTGGCCAGCGCGGTGCACTTTGGCCTATAACTCTCTCATTCTGAGAGAAGACCCGTGCCCAGCAGTGGGACAATAATGGGTCGACGACACAATAAAATATGTGGTTTGGATTGGCTCTCATAAACTGCTGTCATTAATTCGCAAAACAGTCTTTTTTTAAATAATTGTTGCACTACTGTATTAACTGTGGGGGGGGCCTTTACCGTTTAATTCAGTTTATTTCTATTGTTTATTAATATTTTTACATTTTTTATTGAATTATCATGCGGTTGTATATGCTAATCCTAAAATATTAGAAATAGGTGTGACGGTTGTACATTTCATTTTTACTATTCAAGGTTGACTAATAGTTAATAACTTTGTTTACATCTTACAATGACTCTTTGTTTTTATGTACCTACATAAAAAAGAAGTCATTTATTAATATTTAAATCTTGGCAAACAATAATTTACGACGATAATATCTTAAAATGTATACACGATAGGTGTTATTTTATTATAAAATATTTAATGTTTTTCTTTATATAGGTATTTTAAAGTAATGTGAAAAAATACAGTATTGCAAATAATTTTGTAATAATTCATCCATAGTCTCTTTACCAGTAATTTAGGGTCCACTGCTGGAGATAGCCTCCCGAAATGAAGGTTTTCGCCAAGAGTTTATGTCGTACTAGCTGAACCACGCAACTTAATGGGAATAACATATTTTCCGAAAGTAAAAAGTAACCTACCTATATGTTAATCCAGAATGTCAACTAACTCGCTACCAAATTTTATGAAAATCGCTACAGCCATTTAAACGTGAAGAAGTAACAAACATACACACTCACAAAGTTTCGCCATTACAATATTTGTATGATGTATGATTCCGATCCAGTTATTGTAAAATAAAATAAAAAAATGTTACCCCGCGTTTCCCTGGGTCTATGCAAAATAAAGAAATTTTGTTTCATTCTATCAATGTCCAACTGACATCCCTACTGACTTCAGTAATGAATAATGTGCAGTCAGCTAATGACACTAATAGTCACTTAACTGAATGTATATACTTATTTCAGAAAAAAATAAGTCTTAAATTTTATTTCACAATTTTAATCATAATTGTCTATTTCTATAATCAGTTATTACGTTAAATACAAAAATTACCGTTTTCGTCTATCTGCGTCTAAATATTCTAAGATTAGTCCTTTTTTATAGTGCGATTGTTTTGATTAAACAAATGGATACGAATAATAGTGTTTTTAATAATACAGAAATAAATCATCATTAGGGATTGCAATCCGGAAAACCGGATCCGGTAATTGTATATTTTGACAAAGATTTCACATTAGAAAAATAATTACCGTTAGAAATCGACCCTTTTTTTTACACTGTTTTAAACGTTCGATTAATCTGGTCCAGATCCGGTCGGATCCGGCCGGATTGAGAAAAAAATGGCCGGATCCGGCCGAATTGAAAATGACGCCGGATTGCAATCCCTAATCATCTTGCAGTCTGCCTTACGAAAAGTAGGTACTGCCGTCCATGGACATCTGCAATCAACCCAAAAAAAGATGTTCTGCCTAAGGTCGGTAACAGATGCGGTACCTGCCAACTGACAGTTGTTGGAACGCCTTGGATAAGTACTGGCTTACTAGACCCGTCAAACCAGAATATTTCAGCGCTAACACTGAAGGAAATGAGAGTCTACCCATAAAAGACTAACACATGCAAAGAGCTTCATACAAACAAAGATGGAAACACAAATACGGCTAAATAAGCCAAAATAATATCTAAATTCATAATTTCAAAGTTGTCCTTGCCGCCTAATGAACCCCCGTAAGAAATAATAATTAGTGCCAAGTCAAGCAGATCTAAACACACCTATAAGAAATTTATGGCAATTACGACTTTGCACCTTGACGCGAGCTTAACGACAGTTTTTACAGTAAATTAACTGTTTACTAATCCCTAATTATAAGAAACTTACTTCGTTTGAAAAAAGTTGCGAATAGAAGAGTTAATTATAAATATTCAGATACAAAATCAAGCAGCAAGTCATTTATCAGATTTCCTGTTGGAAATAAAACCATAGATCTTCTGTCTTGTAGTCATGTGTGATAAACACTGTAACGTTAAAACAAACGAACACTGTGTAACTGTAAAACAAACGAACTTGCAGCTAATAACCGATTTCTGCCAACCATTGACATTTATAAGTAAATTTAGACAGAACAGCGGATCTACATATTTGAAGTCAATCACAGATGTGTTGCTACTCGTTTGAAAGTGATTCGGCAATTCCACACCCTTTCCACCGAAATGCAAAAACTGCTTGACATTACAGATAAATAACCTGATCAATATTGGCTCGTTTACGCTGAGTGAGCTGCATGACGAAAGTGGTGTAAGCGTTATTTACATACAGAAAACTGCTTGCGGCTGCAAGCTGAAGTCGCTCAGGGTCCTCAAAATCGATACGAATAGTCTCCCTCTCTCTCTAATCATTACCCATTATTGTCCCACTGCTGGGCACGGATTTTCTTCCAGAATGAGAGAGTTTAGGCCATAGTCCACCGTGCTGGCCAAGTGCGAATTGGTGGCGAATAGTCTAATTCACGTAAATGTCAGTCAGCAGCAAATAGTTAGTGGCGTTCAAAGTGTCCATATTGTTAGATACAATCAAAGTGTTCAATAATATCGGCACAACCTACGTTTCTAATTGTTGACAACATCTTAAACTCCCAAATGTCAGTACGTTCATAAACTCATAATGTTAATACCACCCAAATTGTCACAAATGTTCCGGCGTCAGTGGTAACCTAGCAACGAGACTGTTTGTAAATATAGGTACATTTTAAAATATTAAACTTTATGTTGCGAATATATTGTAAGGATCACTTACTGTGCGAGCAATGATAATATTGACATATGTTTATCTCATTTAAGGTTTTAAAATTTAATGAAGATACTTTTCATCAGTTTAAAAATGAGAAAACCATAGAGGTAACAGAAAAACTATTATATTTTAGCTAAAATATATTGTTTGTAAAAATATACATCGGTCTTTAATTTTTTTTAATATACATCCTTTGAAACCCTTTGAATATCCTTGCTAGTAACGATCGAATAACTTTAAGCTCGTATGTGAAAATGAATTTCTGAGGAACTTCTTTTTTGCACGTCAAATAATTGTGAACAATGTTGTTGTGGTGAATCAGCATCAGATAGTGTCACTGGCAAACGTTTATTTCCGGAGAGAACAGGAAGAAGCATCAATCGATTGAACTTGTTCTTTTTCAAGTGTGTTATGAACGGACTTAGGCCTTCTTTTTCTTGACGAGGGTAGGTTTGTAGAACTTGACGTGGTAAGTATTTCAGGTGCAATATATGGGTATGTTTCCACATACTGAACATTAACAACACTTGACGCAATTGAGCCTGGATGAGATACTCTGTCGATGGAATTATTAGAATGCAATATAATGGTGTATCCCATTGTGCCCCGTGACATTTCGCATCTTGCCCCAATTACTATGTTAAAAGAAAATATAAAATAACGGTAAGACTAAAGCAGTGTTAAAATTGCCCATCAACTTCAAGGAAAACGTAAAATAAAGGAGAAAATAATCATCAATTCAATACTATTTCTTACTTGATTCTGTAGTTATTAAGGATAAAAAAATATTATATCAATTATGCACTTAAACTAAATTTGATTGTAAATCAACTGTCATGGTCTATTGAGTATTGTTTGAAAGCAGCTTCTGATGGGCTGCAGCACCATCTCGCAAAAGCGTTTAGTTTCTGGTTATGTGGGCATGACCCGTCTTACTCGTCCGTCCTCTCGTCTTGTCTTATTTATCATGCCCCTAGACCGATTCTATGACAATGACAGTCAATGACGTCATTGCAAGATATGAAAAGGATAGTTGTTAATATAAAAAAGAGAGAAGAGAAGAGTCATTGTTACCATGTCTTATACCGTAAGTGATCAGGAACCTTATATCCGCAAGATAAGGTATAATATTATAAAATGTACCTATATTTACGAACAGTCTCGTTGCTAGGTTACCGCTGGTGTCGTAACAGATGCTTTAATTGTGACAATTTGACTGGTTTATTATGAATTTAAGAATGTTCTGTCATTTGGAAGTTTATGATTTTGTGAACAATTAGAACACGTAGGTTGTGCCGATATTATTGAGCACTTTGGTTGTATCTAACAATGTGGACAGTTTGAATGCCTCTAACCATTTGCTGCTGACTGTACATACTCGAACAACCGTCACGCAAAATCACCTGACGAATGTACAATAGGAGGGTTAAAGCTAGAAACCCAGAAGCCCCAGGGACCCCGGAACTTTCATTTATATTATCTTGGCTTATTCTCGTGTTTACCAGAATGATTCTATGTGTTAATCCAGGAAAAAGGTTCGGTTGTTTTTGCGAGAAACAGTCACAGACACACACATCTTCACAAACTTTCGCATTTATAATATTAATATGATACTATTTAATAGACGTGTTTCGGATTTACTATATCTGGGGGCGAGGCAGAGTCCCCGCCAAGTCGAGCAAAAAATTGCTACAGCCGTACCATACTTTTCTCGAATTCAGGCTCCAATTATCCATACATCTTACTATCTTACCCATATATTTGGTACTTTTTTTAATACTTATTTCGATAGTTTTACATGCATTATGCCGTCACACTCAGCGAGCGAGTCTTATTGCAACGTATTTTTTCAATATACGTGATGCAATTGAACAAGAAACTAAATAAAGTCCTCTGGGCAGGTCTTAAGAATTAGTTACAAAAAAAAGTGATTGAACAGAGTAACACCCTGGCCCTATCACAAAAGGTCCGAGGTAAATTACATGCAGTTTTTTCATAATAACCCCTACTTAGAGGAATAAAGAAATTTGACGCATTTAACATCGGCACTGGACAAACTTTGCCTGAAGAGGTCTCTGCGGAATTCAGGTACAGTATGACGTCAGTTGAAATCAAATGTTCATCTTTGCATATATTATAATGCATTAAGTGATATTAAATAAAAAAAAGTCACAAGTTTGCTGCAGAAAACCAAAAAAATATGTTACTGTCGTAAGAATTTTAATAATTAAGCATTAATCTTGTGTGTAATGTATACTTTATTGTATATTATAATAATGAATGCGAAAATAAACTTAAATTATAATACATTGGCCCAAGAAATCTCAACTTATCCTCAATCTTTGAGCTCGCGCAGGTTTTTGGGTTATTTTTTTTTTGTGATCACCGTAGCAACGCGCACTGGGTACAGCTAGTACTTCAATAAACTCACCTGTGGCTCTCCACACACGTCGACGTAATGTGTCTTGCTCTCTATAGCCGCCTTCACCACAGGCTCGCCGTAAAACCTGTACGGTCCGCAGCAGTTTATCACCACCTTGGCTTGACTGCACATCGCTTTCAAAGACTGCTCGTCTTCAATATTCGCCACGATCATCTTTATGTCGGAGAGGTCCGTTTCTGTGGAAAGATACATAACTATAATTATAAGACATATGAGTAGCAAACGTGCAAGCAGTGCCCTAAGTTCAAGGTTATTACGTTTTTTCAAAACAATTACTCGTATTTCTTACATTGTCATTGCAAAGTATATCGTAAACGATGACTGAATTCAAAATCGTAAACATACAATGTAGGTATAAGTTAATACGGAAAAAGTAAGAAGAAATACAGGTAATTAACTTGTAAATTCACCTAAATATAAAGAGGCCCACTGCCGCTCATAAATATCTACATAATATAATAATCAATATCAAATCAGACCGGTGGTCTGCCACAAATGTGTTTCTACTGCTGATAACTGTGGCAACCTTCTGTAACTCATCAGAACATGGCGCCAAATGCGAATTGTATTAAAGAACAAATTAAGCGGAACAAGGGCTCCAAGGTATTTGCGTGTTGGGCAAAGCTTACTAACGAAGCTGAAGACGGATGGCGGCACCACAGTTGCCGCGAGGCCTGAAGTTCATAGAGAAATTGAGCGCTTCTATGGGCAGTTTATACTGCTTCGCGTGGCCCTTTGCCACCTGTCAATGACAAGCGAGCCACGCTAACCCGACACTATACCGAAGATATTCCAGACTGGCCCTCAAACAGCTCAAAAAACATCGAGCGCCCTGCGAAGATGGAATCACAACTGAATTGCTCAAAGCAGGATGGAGCCTATTTTAAAAGCGCTCCAACAGTTGTTTGATTTCGTCATAAGCCAGGATATAGCACCAGAGGAGTCGATCAGAAGCGTGGTGATACTGTTCTTCAAAAAAGGCGATAGGTCTTAGTTGAAGAATTACACATCGCGCTTCTGAGCCACGTCTACAAGGTGTTGTCGAGGGTCATCAATAATCGAATAGCTCACAGGCTCGACGACTTTCAGCCTCCCGAACAAGCCGGATTCCGAAAAGGCTTTAGTACCATGGACCACATACACAGACTGCGGCAGATAGTAGAGAAGGCCGAGGAGTACAATCTGCCGTTGCATGTGGCTTATGTGGACTATGAGAAAGCCTTCGATTCTATCGAGACATTGGCGGTATTGGAGTTGCTCCAGCGGTGCCAGATTGATTATCGGTAATCGAAGTGTTGAAGTGTATATATAAGGCAGTCTCAATGTCGATCCGATTACACTACGAAGGTACGAACCCGATCCAATTGCAGAGCGGTGTGAGACAGGGGTTTTTTTTTTTATCTCCGAAACTGTTTACCGCTGCTTTGGAAGACGTGTTCAAACTGATGGAGTGAAAAGGATTCGGCATCAACATCGATGGCGAATATATCACTTCGATTCGCAGACGACATAGTCATCATGGCGGAGTCGATGGAGCACCTCAACACCATGCTTAGCGACCTCTCTGGTGCCTCTAAACGGATGAGTCTTAAGATAAACATTGACAAGACGAAGATCATGTCTAACGTCCATGTCACACCCGTATCGGTTGTCGTGGACGGCACCACCCTCGAAGTTGCTGACGAATATATTTACTTGGGGCAGGCGGTTCAGACGGGTAGGTCTAATTTCGAGAAAGACGTCACTCGTAGAATCCAACTCGGTTCGGCAGCGTTCGGGAAACTGCGCCATATCTTCTCATCCGATATACCTGAGAGCCTGAACACGAAGATGTTCGAGCAGTGCGTGTTGCCAGTAATGACATACGGCGCCGAGACGTGTCCCCTTACTGTAGGCCTCGTGCGTAAGGTCAAAGTCGCTCAGCATAGCTCGCTTGCGGAGAGCTTTGCTTGGTATTTCCCTGCGCGACAGAATTCTTAACGATGATTGCTATCATCGTTACAAATTCTCTCAAAATTTGTAAACTGAAGTGGCAATGGACATCGTTCGTAGGACAGACAACCCATGGGGTAGAAAAGTCCTCGAATGGAGACCACGACTTGGCAAAAGAAGACCAGGTCGCCCCCGACCAGGTGGACTGATGACCTGAAGAAGAAGGCGGGTAACCGCTGAGGGGAGGCTTATGTCCTGCAGTAGACTTTCAAAGGCTGATAGATGGATGGATAGGTGTAATCGAGTATACAAACACTTAAAATCATAGATGCTCAGTAGATCGGGGATTAGTGTCCTACCGAAAATTTTGGCTTCGGTCACCGAAAAAACCACTTTCGTCAAAACATTCGGCTTTGGCCAAAATGGGCCAAAGAAATGGTGGTTACCAAGTGTCAAAATTGAACAAGCTAGAACGCATGAACGACACCGCGCTGGAAAAGGTGATGCGCTTTGGTAAGCACCCGGTACTCGGGCTTTTGTTTGGAGTTTACATAATTTCCAAAAGTTTTTATTTTTGAGCAGTTGCAAAGTAGTTGTTTTCTCTGGGTTTTCAAACCTTCGGCTTTGGCCAACAATCGACCTTCGGTCGCACACTACTGACGATCAAGCGCGAAACATAGCGTGACCTAACATCTATCTAAATATATGTTTATAGTACTACACCTAGGTAGAACGACTATATAAATGAACGTTACAATCATATTTTTATTATAATTTTAACCTCCGTAATTATACCTACTTACGTATATTCACTGTTAAAGACGTAAATAGACATTTTTTCAGTTACCTAGACCTACACTTTAGGAAATAAATAGTAGTAAGTAGTTTAACTTAGTAAGTATGTTGCCGACGTCGTAAAAAAAAAAAATACATGGATAAAAGTACCTTTAAAACAATGTATAAATATAATAAAAATTTCAAGGTCACATATGCACATATTTGTTACCCACTGCTGCTTTGAAATTTCCGAAAATGTGATTATGTTAACCCTCCACCTCCCAACTTCCACCGGCCTTTTCTAGGCTGGTAGACACACTTATTTCCAACTATGTAAGTTCTCGGGAGCAGTAATGCACCTGTGATTGACTTCAGGCAGAACCCATATTCTATATTAGGTTGTTTACAGACGTCCATGTATGGCAGGGACCACTAACCATCAGGTGGACTGCATGCTCATTTGCTACTTCAATCTTATAAAAAAACACACTAACACAACACTCAACAGCCACGCAAGTAACGACCCCGCCACATGACATTAAGGAACAACTGCAGCCAATAAACGAGCGATTGGAAGCTGTCTCTTCTGAACTGAGAACCATGCGCGAGCTAAGGCAGCGGACACCTCCACCATCCATCAGTATAGGCACGGAGATTGCCCTGCAAGAACTCGCCAAAGTGACAGCGGCCAAGCCCACTTACGCTCAAGTGGTTTCAAAGCCTGCACCACTAAAACCAAACCACACTCTGATCGTCTCATCAACGGATCCAAATAAAACCGGAGAAAACGTGATCGAGACGATCAGAGTCGCCCTTGACCTAAAAACAACGGGCGCCAAGGTGGACAGGGTTAGGAAGGCCAGGAACCAAAAGGTCATATTGAGCTGCAGAACGAAAGAGGACATGTCCCTGGTGCAAAGCAGAGTGGCCGCGGATAAAAATCTTAAGGTAGAAGTGGCCAGAACCAACAACCCACTGGCCAAAATAAAAGATGTTCTGTCCTACCACACCGACGCTGAAATTATAGATCATATATGGGCACAAAACAAACACCTGCTCAACGACGTTAGCGAGAACGACAGAACAATCCGCGTCCGCTATAGAAAAAGAGCGAGGAACCCACATGAATGCCACCCAATCCTAGAACTCTCCCCAGAAATCCACAAAAAACTCACGGAGGCCGGAACAGTGTACATTGGCCTCCAGAGACGACCCATAGTGGACCAATCCCCACTGGTGCAGTGCACAAAATGCTTGGGCTATGGCCACACAAAAGCCATATGCAAAGAGCAAAACCAGGCATGTAGTCACTGTGGAGAAGCTCACACATGGGAGAAATGCCCGAACAGACTGGGGCACAAGTCACCAGTCTGCGTAAACTGTCGTCGGGCAACTGGGAAGAGTGAAGGAAAACACCAGGCATTCAGCGATGAATGCCCGGAACGACAAAAGTGGGATGCGATAGCGCGGTCTCGCATAACGTACTGCTAAAGGCACCCAGGGGCACAAAATGTCTCCCCCGAACAAGATGGACACGACAAGCCTGCGGATAGTACAAGTTAATCTTCACCGCTCAAAGCTGGCAACTGTGGAACTGGTTGTAGCCGCAAGGGAACAGGGTATGCACATTGCCTTCGTACAAGAACCGTACGTTGGCAAAGAAGGTGCCATGGGACACTACCCAGGGACGAAGATCATTCAATGCTCTCAAAACAGGCAAAAGCCAGTGAAGGCAGCGATACTCGTATTCGGCGAACAACTGGAGGTCACCCACGACCCCCAGTTGGTCACCGAAACTGAGGCGGCAGCTCTCATCACAGCGGGTCAGCTCAAGATCGGAGTCGTGTCAGTTTACTTCGAGGGAGACCAAGACATAGACCCGTATCTGGCACGCACACGGGAAGCGTGCCAGAAACTAAGAACAAGCAATATCATTGTGGCGGGAGACGTCAATGCCTGGAGCCTCTGGTGGGGAAGCAGCAGAGAAAATCAAAGAGGCACCGCCTATAGCACCTTCCTGAACGAAATGGAACTCGAGGTCTTAAACACCGGGACAACGCCAACCTTCGAAACCTATAGGGGCGACAGACTGTTTACAAGTATCGTGGACGTGACGGCATGCAGCCAGTCGCTCCTCAAGAGAGTAGATGATTGGAAAGTGGACAGGAACATAACAACATCAGACCATAACGCCATCACTTTCGCAATTCGATTGGACGCGGCACTAAAGTCAACTAAAGCCGCAACCACACGGGTATTCAACACGAAAAAGGCGAATTGGCCCAAGTTCCGTACACATTTCAAAGCACTACTAGGGGAACACAACATAACCCCGAACACCATCAAAGAGGGGAAAACGGCCGAGGACCTCGAAAACGTGATTACTGCCTATTCGGCTGCCATACAGGAAGCGTGCGACAAAGCCATACCAAAAGTATTACCTTGGAAAGCGAACACTAGACCGCCTTGGTGGTCAAAGATCGTTGAAGAGGCCCAAAAGGAAACACTAAGAACGAAGAGAAGAATTAGAAACGCTGCACCCCATCGGAGAGAGGCGGTAATAAAAAAATACCTTCAGGCAAGGGAAGTGTACGCCCTAAAAGCTCAGGAAGCACAAACAAAGAGCTGGAAGGAATTCTGCACAACACAGGAAAGAGAGAGCATGTGGGATGGCATCTATAGAGTCATCAGGAGAACAACGAGGCGGCAGGAAGATCAACTGCTGCGAGATGCTAGCGGCCATACACTAGCTCCAAACGAATCGGCAAAACTCCTCGCCGACACCTTTTACCCTGAGGACTCCATAACAACAGATAACCAATACCACATGCAGCTTCGAAAATTAACGGAGGTACAACCAGCGGATCTCTCGGTGGACGACCCGAGCTTCACACCAGCAGAACTCGACTTGGTGCTGAAAGCCATGAACCCGAAGAAAGCTCCCGGGAATGACGGGTTAACAGCCGATATCTGCACTGAGGCAATTTACAGTGAAAGGGAAACGTTCATGGCGATCTCCAACAAATGCCTTGAACTAGCATATTTTCCCAAGCAGTGGAAAATAGCCCACGTTGTTATCCTCCGGAAGCCAGGTAAGGACGATTATACGAACCCAAAGTCGTATCGACCTATCGGCCTACTACCCGTCATGGGCAAGATCATCGAAAAGCTCATGGTAGGCCGAATCCAGTGGCACATCCTTCCAACTCTAAACAGCGTACAATATGGTTTTCTGCCACAACGCGGAACCGAAGACGCCCTCTATGACCTCATGGAATATGTTCGATCAGAGGTTGACCACAAAAAAATCGTGCTCTTAGTTTCACTGGACATAGAAGGGGCCTTCGATAACGCATGGTGGCCGGCACTGAAACACCAACTGATAAAGAGAAAATGCCCAAGAAACATTTACGCGATGGTCAGTTCATACCTCCAAGACCGAAAGGTTAGGGTCAACTATGCCGGAGCGGCGCACGAAAAGGAAACCACGAAAGGATGCGTCCAAGGATCCATCGGAGGGCCAACTTTCTGGAACATCATCCTAGACCCGCTACTCAACCACCTAACCGACAAAGAGGTTTACTGCCAAGCGTTTGCGGACGACATCGTACTGGTGTTCTCAAGCGCCAAAACTGAAACCCTAGAGCAATCAGCCAACAATGCTCTGTCAGATGTAGTCACATGGGGGACTCGAAATAAGCTAAGGTTTGCACCGCACAAGACTAACGCGCTGCTCATCACTAGAAAGCTAAAGTACGATCCTCCAAAGCTCTATATGTCGGGCACTCAACTGCATCTGGTGAAAGAGATGAAGCTCCTGGGTCTCATTATAGACAACAAACTCACCTTCAAATCGCACGTGGCCGCCGTATGTAGAAAAGCGGCAGGCATATACAAGCAACTAGCTTGCGCCGCGAAGGTGACTTGGGGTTTGAACACCGAAATAGTACGAACAATTTATATAGCGGTAGTAGAACCCATAGTGACGTATGCCTCAAGCGTATGGTCTCAGGCGACAGACCTTCAGATAAACAAGAGACAGTTGGAGGCACTGCAACGGGGCTTCGCCCAAAAGGCCTGCAAGGCATACAGAACGGTGTCACTAACTGCCGCACTCGTCCTATCTGGGCTACTCCCACTTGACCTCCGGATCCAAGAATCAGCTAGCCTGTACAAGGCCAAGAAGAACGTGTCTATAGACTATTTACCACCCGGAAGAAAACTGGAGCAGACGGTGAGATACGGAGACCTACCTCACCCCTCCGCACTTACAACGACCAAATACAGAGTGCTGGAGAATGTAGACTACGGGACCCTAACCGCCCACCATATCGTCGGACCGCACATCTACACCGACGGCAGCAAAATAGAGGGAAAGACAGGTGCTGCCCTAACATGGTGGGAGGACGGACGGGAAACCAGTTTTTCGACCTATAGTCTAGATCCTTCCTGTACAGTATTCCAAGCCGAACTTTTCGCACTACACAAGGCTGTGGAACAAGCGAGATCGAGCAGAAACAAAAATGTAAACATAATGAGCGACTCAAGATCCTCGCTCGAACTGCTCGATAACCCAAGACCATCCCACCCTCTGACAAAGGCGATTAAAGAAAACATCAGAGGGTTAAGAAGAGAAGGAAGACACGTTCAGCTATTCTGGATCAGAGCTCACATCGGAACCGCTGGAAACGAACGGGCAGATGAGCTAGCGAAATCAGCTGCCAAGAACACACCCACCACCCCAGACTACGCAGAGATTCCGTTGTCATTCGTCAAAAGAAAAATCAGAGAGGAGTCGATCCGCAAATGGCAAGATCGCTACACCACCTCGAGCACCGGGTCAGTAACGAAGACCTTCTTCCCGGACGTGGGCAAGGCCTACCTGATCATCAGGAAGACCAAACTGACACCGGCACAAGTGCAAGCTTTGACGGGACACGGAGGAATGGGAGAGTATTTACACCGGTTTAAGTTGAAAGACAGCCCGGGATGCGAATGCGACTCCAACATCAGCGAGACAGTCTGGCATGTGATCTTGGAATGCCCCAGATTCCTGTCGATCCGAATGGAGACGGAGGTCAAAATCGGTGCCAAAATAGAAAAACCAAACCTGACAAAAATCCTTGAGGACGAAGAAAAGAGGGCACACTTCCTTAACTATTTGGACTCCATCTTCCGGATAGTAGCCAAAAGAAACTCTACATTATCGCAGACAGCAATAATTCCCCCAAGAACGCCTACCATCACGCTCCAAACAAACGAGGACCACACCCCGCACCAAAACCCCCTGGATAACACACTAACAGCATTTAACAACTTGCTGCAAGAAGCAGAACGAGGGGAGCCAAAACTGAGAATCCGGGGAGTGGCCCTTTTCATGGACAACAACGAAGAGCGCCTCGGCATAAGCTTCTGCAACACAAAGTGCTCTGGCAGAATAGGCATTTCACCTGGCCTAGCAACTCTGCTGAATGGCAGCACCTTCAGAGCTACAATGAAGCGCACCACGTACAACGCGCTGTCCGAAATTTCGGTAGCAGGCAAACGCTGCAAAATAGTGCGAACGAGAAACAAAATTATAGCACTGTTTGAAGGGAGCGACGAAGAGACCCAGTTCGCCCAAGTGTGTGCAGTACTGCTGAGTCTAGGACAACCAGGCCAGGATCCCACAGTAACACCGAGGATAATAAGCCTGGACGCTATGGTGGTGGGGCACATGAAGGGAAGGGCGGAGGACTACACAGGATGCCTCAAAGCGTCTGGAAAACATGAGGTAGTGGTATATGAAGACAGGGGAGAAAATCTCAGTTTTCTAAAACCACATAACGCAGGCCCATCCTCCTCCCGAAACCCCGAAGACCGATGGGGACACCCCATAGCAAGCCCTGAAGAATTCAGCGGATCGGAAAGACTTCAGCAGAAAAGATCAGCTGAAAGACCTGCAGATCAGAAGCAAGCTGAGAAAAGCATAAAGAAGGGAATGCTGTCAACGATAATGAAGACGTTCAAAGCCGCCTCTCAACAAATCCCAGGCAAAAAACATCAGTCACACAAGCTGGACACACAACTGACACAGACAAAAGCTCCTGAAAAGGATTCACTACAGCCAAGAACCGCTTTGACTAAAGCCGACAAGGGCCTGGTCGACCCGCCAACTCTTCGTGAAGCGAGGATCCCTCTGGATCACTACATAAACGCATTTCTCGAGTTCAAGGCACTGACAGTAGCGACGAAGGAGGACAATAAAAGGACGTGCCATAACATCATGCAATCCTTCCTCCAGAAAGACCTGAAGCTACTGAGGGAGAGACTCGAGAAAGCAGAAGCTGCCATATATAATAACGAAACCTCTCAGACGATTGCAGGCGTGGAAACTGGGAGTCATATGGCAGCCTATAGTGCAACCAGAGGATTCGTTGCAAAAGACGAAGTAGAGAGCGAGCGGTTAGGCCGGGAGAAATTCTGTACCCCAACGGACGACCCCTTAGTCGTGATAGCCCGTTGCACCAGGATAATGCTAGACGATAAAATCCTAGCTATGGCGGAAAGCTTATCTGGTGAGTGCGGCGGCCTCTTCACTCTAGACTCATGGGAAATACCCAAATTCTCATGGATCAATGGGGTCCCAGGCTGCGGAAAATCAACATGGATAGTGAATCAATTTCAGGAGAATGAAGACATCATCATCACCACCACAACGGAGGCAGCAAAAGATCTCCGTACGAGACTCACTCACCGCACCGGTAAGTCCGGAAGGCTCGCCACAGCAAAAGTGCGCACACTAGCCTCAGTACTAGTAAATGGTTCAAAAGGTAGCTGTAAACGGCTTTTAGTCGATGAGGCACTAATGAACCATTTCGGGGCCATTGTGATGGCGATAAGGCTGACCGGAGCGACGGAAGTGATGCTCATCGGAGACATTAACCAACTGCCGTACATCGAGCGTAACAACCTCTTCGAGTTACGATACTGCCGCCCAAACCATATAACCGGAATTAGCCAAGAACTGTTGTGCACGCACAGGAACCCATTGGACGTAGCATACGCCCTAAGCGAGGTCTACAGCGGCATATACTCGTCCACGTCACGTATAAGATCCCTGAAGCTGAAGCGGTACATGGATGCGCAGATCCCAAAGGCCCTCGAGAAGACTCTCTACTTGGTGCACACTCAAGTCGAAAAAGAGAGTCTGAAGAAAGAGGGCTTCGGGAGTGGAAAGGGTTCACGTATCCTTACCATACACGAAGCACAGGGACAAACGTACGAGACGGTGGTGATTGTGCGAACTACCACAAATCATCTACAACTGCACGACAGTGTTCCCCATGCAGTAGTGGCAGTGTCGCGTCATACCATCAGCTGCACATATTACACCGACTGCAGCAATGACGCCATAGCTCAGTTCATTTCAAGAGCTATGAACGCCACTGACGAAAGACTGGAGGATTATAACATCTCAATGGCCATCCGTAGCGGGGACTCGAAGCTCATAGACAAGGCCACAAACCGCAAGCTCGAAATGGCCTCCGCAAAGGACTAAAAGGTATACAATTATAGTGTATCGCACGCCACGTCAAGACAGCAACGGCTCAACATTGGGAGAGAGAGAAGACTGCCATAAAGTATTTTTTTTTTAAAAAGGCAAAAAATTCAATACATCGGCAAGCACTCGTTCGATGTGAATTTAAAATATTTTTGGAGTCGAAACCGTCAATGGCTTGACGTGCGATAAATTATAAAGAAAGCAAGTCCTAAGATGTCTCAAAATGTATACAACAAAGCAAAACAAAACAAAACATAAAAAAAAAAAAAAAATAAAAAATAAAAAAAAAAAAAAAAAAAAAAAAATTGGTCCTATATAGTAAGCATAGATAAGGTTTTCTGTAAAGCCGCCGCTGCCGCCACCGCACACAGCTGGGACCCAGCTTACACTGTTACCTAGTTGTGGGCGATGTCGACGGCGAAGGCTCATAGTGGAGCTGTAAAAATGACGTAAAGACAAAAATAAAACCATGCTAACAAAGGGCACGGACGATATGTCTGTGGAGGCGTAGCTGAAAAAAAAAAAAAAAAAAAAAAAAAAAAATCTTATAAAAAAAAACATGTGCATGGCTACTGCCCCACAAATTTGACAGGTACCTATAAGTTAATTTGAAGTGTTGTTGAATTAGTTTTACATAAATAAAAACATATAATCCACCTATCACATAAAATTGTATGCAACTGAAATCTACCTCTATAATTTTAGCACCAAAAAACAATAATGCCATCCCTGACTGTCTGATTATTACAAAAATATTACAAAAAATATACTGAAAATAGAACATACCAGTACATTCAGCGACTTTTCCCATCATAGATTCAAGCTTTTCCTTGGAACGACCAGCTACACCCCATGTAAGTCCTGGGTAGTTTTTTGCCATCTTGACCATCGCAGCTACTGTATACTGTCCAGTGAAGCCTGTTGCTCCGAATATAACTAAATCTATACGAGACATCTATGGGAGGAGACACAAATATTTATAACACACAAGTTACCAGGTGGTAGTACTAATATAGTTCGACCAAAGAGATACCACGGCAACACTTATTTCTAGCACTTCTTGCATTTCATTGGAAGTCAATGATGACTAACTTTCATATGAGGAGACCATCTTAGTCCTTGAGAGCAGAAATGCATCTATGATTGACTTCAGATAAAACCTCTATTCTTGTTTAAATTAGGTACCTACTATTATTTTTATATAAGTAACTGAAGTAACAATCAAGTTGCTACTCCCAAGGACTATGATGGTCGCCTCATGTAAAAATGAGCCGGCAACCACACCCTTCCATCAAAAAGCAATTAATACCTCAGCTACAAATAAGTGTGGCAGTGGTACTTCCCTGGTTGAACTACACTGGTTCTACCACCTACTTCCCATCAAGAGGACTGCATACTTTTTTGCTGCTTTGACCAGATAGAAAACAATCTCCAGCATGCATCAAAATGCTTAACAAACTAATTAGGAATCTACACAAGCTTCGCATGTGCACCTTACACAGGTAAAAATTAAATTAAATATGCCACCTTTTATGTTTATCAGTTAGGTGAATGGCTTGTGCAGTACTCCTTAAGATGACCTTTGTATTTATACAAACTATACTGTTAATAAAAATATATAATGTCTTCAAATTTCAGAACACTTATGATTCATGCTTTTATATTCCATACGGCCAAAATTAACATAAAATAATATTTGTAATTCTATGCGTAATTTCTATCACTATTAATTTTAATTTGCACATAAAATTAATATACATACACATTAAAAGATAATAACACAATAAAAATATATTAATCTAAATTCTGCATAATAAAATTTTAAATGAATTATTTAAAAGCGTATAATGGGAAGAGTATGTTGTTTTCTTTTTTTTATATATATTTTTAATAGTTATTATAACAGGATTTAAAGTAATATTTTTGTTTTTATCTATTGATATAAATTTATTATTTTGCGACTCTGAAATCCTTTTTACCGCGTCGCATTTACTCACTTCAGCTTTAAATGACGAACTATGTGCTTCACAAGCGAAATCAGATTAATACTAATACTCGCTTATTTATTGTAAACAAATAATTATAATAATAGTTATATAGTTAGTACCTACCTTGAAAGCTCTTATCAGGCTTATCAATTTTGTTGGGATGACCGTTGACAGTGACCTTCCTCAAGACGATCGATCATTCGATCACATAAATTCAAAAACAATCCGAGGTCCATGACATACAATTCGACTAACTTCCGGTATCGTAACCGGATGTGGAAAGATTTTATTTTATTCTGCCAATTACTTTTAAAGTATCCTTAAAATTCTAGCAATTTTATCTAAAGAGGTAACTTTTTTAACCTAACTCTCAAAAGTTTTAAACCTTACGCAAATTATAATACACAGTGAAGCGTTCCGTTGTACGTAATATTAAATGATACTGTAACTTCAAGTGGGCAATTGACGTTGACATTTTTCAACCAGATTGTCTTTGTCATATGCTGTGCTTACGATACCGTATAACCTAACAGAAACGAACATTTAATACTTAAATTTAAAAAATGGAACTAAACGAAAGGATTTTACACTACCTAGAAGGCTGTGACAAAGTTGATACTTTAAAACTGGCAAGTGAATTTGATGAAGACCATCAGAAAATAGTTGGTGCTGTAAAAAGTATAGAGGCTCTTGAGATGGTGGTGTCGGAACCGGTGAAGAGTATCAAGTGGGAGTTGAGTGACGAGGGTAAGCTGGTGGCAGAGAAGGGCAGCCACGAGGCTGTCCTGTACAGGAGTATCCCTGAGAGCGGAATTCCACAAGCTGAAGTTATGAAGGTAACACCAAATTAATGTTCTCATAGACTCTCTCGGTTATTTATATAGTGTTAGTGTAATGCAATCACAAACGAATATGTTTTCAACCACATGGTATGGGGCCACTGCTGCCTATAGTCATCTGTAACAAATGCTGTACCCTTTTAAAGAATTTAAGCAGTGGCCTAACTACACCGTTCAAGGCCCATGGCAAATTCATCGGATGAGTCCACACTATAATAAATAATAAATGTTGGGAGTTGGGATTCTCCTCTGACGGGGGCCCCTTCCGGCCGGGGCCCCATGGCATTTTGCCGAGTTGCCACCCTGTAGTTACGCCACTGAATTTGAGTTGTACCTGAAGTCAGCCATTGATTTTTGCTATCCCTGAGGATTATTATGAAACACCAGGTTCATACCTTTCAAACAAAAATGCAAATCATAACATTGCAGAATTTTGAGTAGAAATAGAAATGTGTGATGGTGGGTGGAGTTGAACCATAAAAGGATACTAAAAATCCATTTGTGTTAAACTAAAAAGTGTTACTTAATTATTAACACTATGTTTACAGGTCTATAAAAGCAATAATCCTATGTAAAATATTGGTATTATGATGAAATATATTTATTCACTGCATTCAATTTATGCATATATAGGCTATTCCTGCATTTCAGCCTGCTTTGTTCAAGTTGTCTACATTAATGAGTATCTGGGTCATAAGCTGTGTGTAAATTTCACCCAAATCTAGCCAGATTTGGGTGGGTACTATTTGTCTTTATACAAACAAGTACTTATACATCATGCCAAACTTTTACATTCCTGATATTTCACAAAACCACAAAATTTAAGGATATCTACTTCATCAATCACTAGGAGGTGGTAGAACCAGTTGATTTCAACTGGGAAGCACCACCGCCACACCTATTTCAAGCGTGAAGCATTTCTAGCGTTTCAATAGAAGGGTGTGGTCGCTGGCAAACTTTCACATGAGGCAATCATCACAGTCCTCGGGAGTAGCAACATATCTGTGATTGATTTCAGATGGAACCCATGTTCTGTATGTAGTTGATTACAGATGTTGCAGGACGGCAGTGACCACTTACTATCAGGTGGACTGCATACTCCTTTGCTAGTTCAGTCAGATAAAAAAAAACCTCAATTTACATTTCTTTTCGATTTCCAGACTGTACCCAATGCAAAAGTTGGTTTTAGCAAAGCCATGTCCTCCGGCTGGATAGTGATAGACAAATCAGGAGGAGCACCTCTCGTGAAACGCAAAGTAGACTCCATCACTGACACGGTTCAAGACCACTTGAATGAAATTAAGAAAGGTATAGACAACATCCCAGATAACGTTAGAAATGAATACAAGAAACGAAAGCTCCTCCAAGAAATCACGGTTAAAAGTTTCCTGCTGTCAAAAGGCCCACAGTTTGCTACGTCTATCAAGAAACTGGAGACTGACTTGACCAGTGAAATGCTGCTCACTGGATCTTGGAAACAACTGGAATTCAAGCCATACAATTTTGATGCTTTAGGTAAATTTGAAGTTAATATAAATACCTATTAATTATATGTACAATTCTTTAAATTACTTACTACTTTATCAATTAAAAAAAAATGTAGTACAAGTTCTTTTAATAAAATCAGAGTGTATAAAAAGTTTTTAAAATACTAAATATATAAATTTCAATGAACATATCATTACCATTGCAAAAGAATCGTTCCAACGTTTAGGATTTGTACTGAGGAACGCTCGTAGCTTTAGTAGCGAGTGCATAATACGACTTTTATACAACACGCTAGTCCGTAGTAAACTGGAGGCTAGTTCATGCGTGTGGAACCCACATCACTTCGTCTATGAACTCCTACTAGAAAAGGTACAAAAGGCATTTCTTAGATACCTTTACAAACATAAGTTTGGTTATTACCCACTCATGTACCCCACGGCTTTTCTTTTGGGATGTCTCAATTATAATTCGCTGAAGACCAGGAGAGCCAATAATCAATTGGTCATTATCTTTAAACTCCTCCGTGGTTTGGCTGATGCTCCGTGCCTGCATAATGAGCTGGCTCGCTTAAACGTGCTGCCCGTCCAGGGCAAATACCTGCGTGCTAGGAAGCATAAACTCCTCGTTGTTCCATCTACTCGGACAATTGCACATGCTAACACCTTTATTCCGCGCGCGCTCTCGGCCCTCTGTGCTTTATTAGAGACCTTCCCCGATTTCGACTTGTTTGCAGATGAATGGAAAACTGTTATGAGTGTGTGCTTGATATTCTGTGTTCACTGAACAGCAAACATAAATCTCTAGTTATGATATAAGTACTTATAAAGAACAGAAAATTCTTGATTAATTATAATTATTATTTAATTACAGATCTCTTTATTTTGTTTTGTTATTATAATTGTTATAGATTTGATTTAATTTTTTTTTTTTTAATCATTGATTCAATGTCATTGACTTTAAATTATGTTTCTTATTGACAAGTCCTAAGTTATAATTATTTCTATGATGTTTTCAATTTACGATTGTGTATTTTTTTCACTTCTTTTGATTTGTAACGTATCTGAGTTAGTTAGTGTAATTGGTCTTGCTGGCCGTTCTAGCTAACTATAAATAAATAAATAAATAAATAAATAAACTATAGTCTTAATCCCTTTTGCTATGAAAACTTGAGAAGTCAGTAACACCCAATAATGGTGTAGTAATATGGGTTTACAACATTGCATTCATGGCATTGAAATGTATAATTGCAACTTACTTGTACTTATATGTACTTACTTTTACTTACTCCACTGGCTCAGCGACTCAAAGTGAGTCTTGGCCTCCAATACGAGAACTCGCCACTGGTCCCGGTCTTGTACGGTTTCATGCCATTCGCACGCCTGAAGGTCGCGGAGATCTGCGGCAACCCCATCGCCCCAATGATATCTGGGGCGCCTGACTGGCCGACGACGCTTTGGGGGTTGACCTACATAGGCTCTTTTAACGCCACGATCTTCCAAATAAGACTAATTATAAATCAAATTAATGTATTGTGTAAAAATTACAGGTCAACCTCCAGAATGTGGACATCTTCACCCATTACTAAAAGTACGGTCAGAATTCAGAGAGATTTTCCTAGAAATGGGCTTCAGTGAGATGCCAACGAATCAGTACGTGGAGAGCTCATTCTGGAACTTCGACGCCCTCTTCCAACCGCAGCAGCACCCGGCGCGGGACGCGCATGACACCTTCTTTATGACAACCCCTGCTAACACCACAAGGTTCCCCATGGATTACTTGGAGAGGGTTAAAAAGGTTCACAGTGAAGGCGGTTATGGATCACAGGTTAGTTAGTTGCCTTTTTTAGAACTAAACTAGACTTATTTATTTATACAATGTTAGAACTTAATTAGATTATATTTATACGATGTTAGTGAGACTCACTCACGGTTTTTTGTGTATCAACAAAAATTAATCCCATATAAATACTATTTGTGTATCTATATATCACAAGCAATTTCCTCCGACTGTACTGGGTTAAGTTGAATGATACAAATATGAATTTCTGTGACCCTCACACAAAGCTGACTAAAACAAATAGCTACCTTCGGAAATACCTATTGCATCCATGGCAAAAAGGTCGTAAATGTTGTTTTGATGTATATTTAAACAATGCCTGGATTAGTAAGCTTTATATGAGTTTTTAAATTTTTCAGATGGAACCCTTTTCATGCAAGCCCAAATTTCATCTTACTTTAATAATGTTAGGCTTTGTAGACATAGAAATCTGATTTAAACTTTATCTGATAGATACACTTAAAATTACAGTTAAAAATAGATAAATATTTGGTTACAATGGGGATTTGAGAAACCTGCATTAGCATATCAAATGTGTAGGATATATTTTTTTAAAGTTATATAAAGAAAACATGGAGATATGATGTTGCACTATAATGCAAACTGTTTATCTTGATCTTGATTAGATAATTATGTTGATGAATTCATTAAAGCCCCGAAGATTATACAATTAAATTAGAGCATTAGATTATGTATGGGAGAATTGTAATTTATACTAACTGTGCCCCACGGTTTCCTTCACGTTTAAATAAGTGTATATTTCTTTTTTTTTTTAAATATGGAAGTAGCAAACGAGCATGCAGTCTACCTAATAGTACGTGGCCGCTGCCGTTCATGAGCATCTTTAATCAACCTGATATAAGGTCAGGTCAGTCTTACCTGAGGCCAAACACAGATGCGACGCATTCCAACTTTGTCCGCAGGATGCCTATCTTTCGTCCCTGTAGTTCCGGGATTAGAATAAGGCTACGGCATTCCCTGCCTGTCGTAAAAGGCGACTAAAAGGGGCTTCCGGGGTTGCGGACGGGAAGAGTGGGAACTCGAACCGTTCGGTCAGGCGGTGGTAGAACCATTGTAGTTCGACCGGGGAAGTACCGCCACACCTATTTCTAGCGTGAAGCATTTCTTGCGTTTCGATGGAAGGGTGTGGTTGCCGGCACACTTTCACATGAGGCGACCATCATAGCCCTCGGGAGTTGCAACTGCATGCTCGTTTGCTACTTCATTCAGTTAAAGAAAAAACATCAGGTGGACTGCATGCTCGGTTGCTACTGCAATCTTATAAAAGAAATAAAAACTTTTTAACAAAAAATATCTACCGACTTCCATGTCACAAAAAAGTAAAAAATAATTTAAATATATTTTGGTCTAGAACATACTCAGTACTTAGTACATAGTCCTGAAGTCGGTGCTCGACATATTTCGCTGGACGACGGTAACTACGTCCTATATGAGCACCGACTTCAGAACTATGTACTAAGTACTGAGTATGTTCTAGACCAAAATATATTTAAATTATTTTTTACTTTTTTGTGACATGGAAGTCGGTAGATATTTTTTGTTAAAAAGTTTTTATTTTACACTTTTTAGTGACTATATTTTTATGTTTGTATTTAAATAAAGCCTCTAAGTTTGCTTTGTGCATCTACATATTCACAAAAATTAAACATAAAACACTTTTACAATTCATACAAACAGGGCGCCCCCTCTGGAAGTACCCCTCCATCATCAGGGTTGAGGAGTTGAAGGTCAAATTTTTCATCTTATATTGTTGCTTAGTAATCTTATAACATATACGTTAGTACCAGGTGGCTAACTTCTATGGCTCAGGCTTGCAGTACCCTGCATCATCAGGGTTTAGGAGTTGAAGGTCAAAATTTTAATTTTGTGCCTCTGTTTGGTATTATTTTTACATACCCGTAAGCACCAAATTGCCAACTCCTATGGTTTAGAATTGAAGTACCCCTTCATCATCAGGGTCGAGGAGTTGAAGGTCAAAATTTTAATTTTGTGCCTCTGCTTAGTATTATTTTTACATAACCGTAAGCACCAAATTGCCAACTCCTATGGTTTAGGATTGAAGTACCCCTTCATCATCAGGGTTGAGGAGTTGAAGGTCAAATTTTTGATTTTATATTTTTGCTTAGTATTTTCTTTACATAACCGTAAGCACCAAATTGCCAACTTCTATGGTTTAGGATTGAAGTACCCCTCCATCATCAGGGTTGAGGAGTTGAAGGTCAAATTTTTCATCTTATGTTTTTGCTCAGTAATCTTATAACATATACGTAAGCACCAAATGGCTTATTCCTATGGTTTTGGCTTTAAGTACCCCTGCATCATCAGGGTTGAGGAGTTGAAGGTCAAATTTTTGTCCCATGAATTTGCTTAACAATTTCATTATATATTCGCAAACATCAAACGACCAACTTTTATAGTTCAGGCTAGCAGTACCCCTGCATCATCAGGATTGAAGAGTTGAAGGTCAAATTTTTCATAGTAAATACCTACATAGTAATTTTATTCTATATTTTACTCAATTGGACTTCTCCAGCTAAGGTTCGGCCGACTATCACTAATTTTATTATTTTGCTCCAAAAAGTTGAAGATCCTATGATTAGAACCTTATCAAACTCTTATCAGACTACCCCTGGAGTACATCCTTTCTAATAAAAAAAGAATCATCAAAATCGGTTGGCGGGATATTGAGTTATTCATACATTTATCGCGTACATTGAAAATGCAAATTTAAGACTTATGCGTTTTTCTTATGGATGCCCTAGTCAAAAAAATACTAAAAAAAATGGGACCCTATGACACGCACTACCTTTCAAATAAAAAAAAAATCATCTAAATCGGTTCACCCAGTCCGGAGAAATGAGGTAACAAATATAAAAAAAAAAAAAAAAAAAAAAAAAATACAGACGAATTGATAACCTCCTCCTTTTTGGAAGTCGGTTAAAAAATACAAAGTACATTACACTCACGCAGACTGTCAGGGTTACAGATACGAGTGGAAGATAGAAGAAGCCCAGAAGAACCTGTTACGGACGCACACGACGGCGGTGAGCGCGCGCATGCTGTACAGGGTGGCGCAGCAGAAGGAGTTCACTCCTCAGAAGTACTTCAGCATAGATAAGGTATGTTATTTTTTACAAACAGGTTCTATATGATTTTAAACTATACGGAATTTATATATTTTATTATGTAACGGGTACTCAAGATATGCGATTTTTTTTAATTTCTTTCTGCCAATATTTTGCCCTGGTATTTCGGTAGTTGGCCATCGCATATTGTGTGTACCCGTTACATAATAAAAACATTTGTTCTGTTGTTCTGCCGCAAGGAATTCGCTCCTTAGAAGTACTTGATAGTTGATAATTGAAGTGCAGCGATAAATATGCTCTCTGTTGATATATTTGTTTTGCCGTGTATATCTGTAAATATAAAAATAATTACAAATAATTCAATGACGATTTGTCGTTCGACTCCGGAAATTGGTACTTCTGGGGACGTACGACAAGCGATAAGCTCCGTACTTACTCCTACCTAATAACAGCAGTGCATTATGCGCTGCTCTAAGTTCTGATCTGAACTGGGTGTGATATGGGAAATACACTTAACACAGCTATACTCAACCTGCAGCCCCCGGACCACACGTGGCTCGCCGGGGCCTTGTGGTTGGCCCAGCTGAATTTATATTTGGCGAGCTTTTTTGGGTCGGCAATTTGGAGTAAGTAGGGTTCGCGTTTTTAGTTTCTTTGTTTTGCCCTGAGTTAAGTACCCCATGTTACGCCACTCTTTGCGGCCCGGGACACTCCGCTGAAACATGTTTGTGACCTGTAAAATAAAAAGGTTGAGTACCGCTGACTTAACAGATGTCTTTTCTGCAACAATAGTCATTACCATTATGTGGACAGTATGTTCCTTGCTACTTAAAGTCCTCGTGATATGCGGGGTTTTGAATTATTTTTGCCGATATCTCGAACCCATTAGATCGTAGCCACGGCGACAGGGACATTTTTTAATAAAAGTATTAAAAAGATTTATATTCATTTTTTCCCAGGTGTTCCGTAACGAAACCCTCGACGCTACGCACCTAGCAGAGTTCCACCAGGTGGAGGGCGTCATCGCGGACCGGGGCCTGGGGCTCGCGGACCTCATCAGCGTGTTGGACGCTTTCTTCAGGCGCCTAGGCTTCGACCAACTACAGTTCAAACCGGCCTACAATCCGTACACCGAGCCTAGTATGGAGATATTTGCATATCATACTGGTATGTAATGGTACTTATGACGTTGACAAAGTAACTGAGTTTTTTTTATCTAATTGAAGTAGCAAACGAGCATGCAGTCCACATGTTGGTAAGTGGTCACTGCCGCCCATGGACATCTGTAAGCAACTTTATATAGAACATGGGGTCTATCTGAAGTCAATCACAGATGCGTTGCTACTCCCGAGTACTACTACAATGGTGGTCGCCTCATATAGAAGTGTGCCGGTCCAACGAAACGCAAGAACTGTTTTACGCTAGAAATAACTCCAAATATACCATATAACACCATTCCAATAAATGTTTCATACGTGACAGTTAAAAATTCTTGATTATTAGCATAGAGGTAAGATTTTGCGTCGAGCTTAGGAAACATCCGTTTATTAGGTGACATATTTAGCGGAGCATTGGGAGGGTATCGTATCTCATCAAATTTCACGAAGGAAGAGGATTTTTTAGAAAGAAACCGCATAACACTAATTTTAAACTAGGTAAAAACATGTTACTCTCCTTGGGGTCGACGTAGTTGGTGGACATTGCCGTAATTATTTTTGAAAACATCTATGTATTTTGTTATTGTATTAAAACTGTAAAGCGATTATTATCATTATTATAATAACGAAATGTGTGTTGCTACTATCAAGGACTAAGTTAGATTGCTTCGGATAAATATGTCTCCCTTACCAGGGCCGTCTTAGACTATGCTGGGGCCCTTGGGCACACAAGAATACGGGGCCCTTTTGGAATGTAAAGAGAGCGAACCGAACTATACATTTTTTTCACTATGATCCGCTATATTATCAAATATATTATAATAATACAATGTGTCATAATAAAATTTGTATTGAGGAAAATCTTCTAATAAATCCTAAAATTAAAATTTCTGAAGAATCTCACTTTCTATTGTCATAATTGACAAATTATTTAGGCGTTCTTGTAACATTTATGTTCGCTATTTCAGAAAAGTGTTATGCACCCGACCATTACATTTGGATATTAAATGTGAGAGAAATTGTCGGTCTTTCGGGGCCCTCTGAAGTAAGGGGCCCCTGGGCCAGTGGCGGATTTATCAGCAGGCTGAGTAGGCTGGAGCCTAGGGCGGCAAATTTTAAGGGGCGGCAAATTTAGTTCATAATTTTTTTATTTCGGTTTACAAATTAAAAAAAAAAATATTATACACACATAATACGAATTTCGAAAATTGGAGAGAAATTAAAATATTTAACAAAAATCGAAATATTCTCATATCCAGTGCTAATTAATAAATATTTCAACATCTCTGCATGAACAATTCCTAAACGCTTTACTAATTATACATTACTGATTATGAACTATTAGAATATCGCAATAGCGATTCGATATTATAATCGAAATTTAGTAATTTTTACATACATTCACTGATAACTGCTATAATTTTTTCGCCGTGTACCTAATAATTATGAGATCTGCTTACCCAATTCAATCTTGATATAATATCGATGGTCTAACCATGATTGCTGCAGCAAGTTTGCAACTTGTCAAATTCAATTTCAGAAAGTCATTTCTTTATGCGTAAAAAATACTGACCAAAATTGACTAATTTATATTAAATAAAAAACTAGTTCAATATCTTATAGAGATCATATTAATCGAATAACTGATAGTTGAACGACTGTGACTTGACAATAAAAAAATTCCTTCCACAAAATATGAAGTGAGACAATTTGCTCATTAGAAAGTTGATACATTTTATCAGTTAATTATTTTATTTGTAGTAAGAAAAGGTTTTGAAAATCCAAATGAGCAGGCCTTAAGCGCTCATGTCGTACACGAATTATCTAAATTAAATGTTTACATCAGTAGATTTGATAACTTTTTTGCAAAGCCAAATTTAGAGGCGGCAAAAATTGAATAGCCTATGGGCGGCAAATCTATAAATCCGCCACTGCCCTGGGCACTGTCCCCGAGTGCCCTTATGGTAGAGACGGCATTGTCCCTCACCACACCTAGCAGACCAGAATACAGCTCCGCATAACAGCTGTTATTAGGTCAAAAAAAGGTATGGCAGTGTTGCCTCGGGAGCCAAACCACAAACAATTCTACCACCTTCAAAGCTTTGTACTGCCTTTGGTGGTGCCAACCCTAATGCCCACTGCTGGGCACAGGTCTTCTCTCGGTATGAGAGAGTTTTAGGCCATAGTCCACCACGCTGGCCAAGAATTAGTGGACTTCACACACCTCCGAGAACTTTTTTTTTAAACTTGGGTTTATATAGCTTTCCTCACGATGTAGGTTCCCAGACGATGTTTTCTTTCACCGAAAAGCAATGATCATTAATTTTTAATACGCACATAATTAAGAGAAATCAGTGGTGCGTGCCTGGGTTTGAACCTCAGACCTCCTGGGCAAGTTTCAACCATTAGGCTATCACTGCACTGTACTGCCATTACTTTATTGTATTATGGTATACTGATTTATATATATTTATTTTCAGGACTCGGAAAGTGGATTGAAATTGGCAACTCGGGCGTCTTCAGACCAGAGATGTTGCTGCCTATGGGTCTTCCAGAAGACGTGCATGTCATCGCCTGGGGTTTGTCACTAGAGAGACCCACGATGATAAAATATGGGCTCAACAACATCAGAGACCTCGTGGGACCAAAAGTTGACCTCCAGATGGTGCAGTCTAACCCCATCTGTAGGCTAGATAAGTGAATTTGAAAATATAATTTATTATTGTTATATTTGTTTTATTTTATTTTATAAATATCACTTATATGTTAACAATTTATCATTTCATAATATGGAAGTGGCCAACGATCGTGCTGAAGTAGCTAAAGACTACCTGATGGAAAATGACCACTACTGTTCATGAATATCTAGTCAGATAAAAAAAAACAATTCTAGATTAAATCCATTTTACCCGAGGTTAGCCTCATTTGCTACTCTGAGGACTGTGTACGAGCGCTTCAGATAAATATACACAAAGCAACATAGTAAACTTTAAAAAATTCGACCCCCCGACAATTATTGCCTTACAGTACATGAGGAAATAATGCATTTTACATTGTAGTATTACATGACAAATTTGAGGCTATATACACTTCATAACTTGTATTGCACTGGAAGTTTGAATCTCAGCAAAACATGTGTAATTAAAGATTTGCCAATATATAAAAATGTAATATTACCACATTTGAACAATTGAAATAAAACAAGCCGTATTTTTCATTTCATATTTATGTAATAATCTATGTTGTAAATAATATGATTATAATACATTTGTTTATATTACGTATATATTTAATAGTAAACAATAAAATTTGCTTAAATCGTAAAAGGCTATTAAATAGATGTTTTTTTTTTCAATATACATTTCTTTTTTGATATTCATTCGGCCGCTATATTTCATGTTTAATGTAGAGGCCTATGCATATCGCTGCTTTGCATAAATAACTGTACAATCAAAATTCATGAAGTTGAGTCAATGATATAATTTTATCCAAAATAAGGCGTAGAATTGAAAACTTGGCGCTATAACTTCACCGTGATTAACGCGCTAATGGCCTCTTAACTCGATTTATTAAAAAGATAATAACAAAAAGGATTGTTTAATTTCCATCTAGCTCTGCATTAAAATGACGACCCGGCGGTCACCTTACTGGTGTCACACGCATTGGATTCCGGGTTCCATCACAGCCGTACAGATATCTGAATAATAAATTTAGATATCTCTTCTGGGTCCGGGTGCTTGTACATTCGTCTTTGTGTGTATCTATGGCACCCACGACACAAGAGAACCCTAGTTTGGAGCTATGAATGTAAAAAGCATGAGCGGTAATTTGCGTTTTTGAGTTGTGATGTTATCCAACCATAATATCGGTAACTAATATTTTAACTAAATAAAATTATGTTCTGGCGTGTTCCCTATTCCTTTTAAACCAGTCCACCGTATCTTGAATCGCCTGATCGATAGGCGTGAAGCTAAACTCCTTGTTGAGGGACCGCAGTTTCTTGTTGGAAGCGGTCTTCTTATACTGGCCGTCCGCTTTGGTCGTATCGTACACGATGTCTCCTTCATACCCGTGCGCTTTCTTTATGGCCTCCGCTACAGCACTTATTGTCACTTCGTCTTCTTCGTCCACTGAAAGGAATAACAATAATATTTTAATGCAAAGATTATGTGAAGGTTGTCTGGAAATGAAAAATACCTTTCTTAAGTTTGTATCCCTAATGCATCATAGTAAAGAAAGTAGAACAAATTCTCCTTTTCCCTAATTTTAACTTTACATAAAATTGGGAAGAGTGTGCGGGTAAAACAGGTGTAGGGTAAACAGAAGTAAGGAATTGATGTAACCTAATTTAAAGGCAAAGGCGAAAATTTGTGAGTGTGTATGTTTGTTACTTCTTCACGTCTAAACGGCTGGAGCGATTTTCATAAAATTTGGTAGGGAGTTAGCTGATACTCTGGATTAACATATAGGCTACTTTTTAATGTGGGAAAATATTTATTCCCACGGGACAATCGATTTTTGTTAACGCGGGCGAAGCTGCGGGATTCAACTAGTACCTGATAATATGATAGGCTCCACACTGTCGTAGTTCCTCAGCACCCATATGAACAGCTTCGCCAGGTCCAGAGAGTAGATGAACTGTCTCAATGGCTTGCCACTGCCCAATACCGTGAATGTTTTGTCACCTGAAATATATTTATACTGTTATCTATGTCTGTCGCAAATCTTATACACATACTGATTATACAATGAGAATATTTTTACCAGAGAGGTACCAACATCGCATCTTTTTTTAGCCTTTCTGCTTGTTGATAATAGGGTGTGATTGCCAACACACTTACATATGAAGCCATCATCTTATTATTTAGTTATTGACTAGGCCTTTTTTGTTCTCGAAACCTTCAAAAGGTACCCAACGCCGTGGGAGCGACACAGGGTTATTTGGAATTTTTACCGCATTAAAATCCCCCGATGCCCGTCCTCGACGCTACAAAGAGGACTCCGGGATCTCCAAAGGAACGCAACCGGAGTCCTCTGAGCGCGTTGCCCCTCGGGCTCCTCACAGATGGGCGGCTGGGCCCACCGCTCCATCTGGTCTTTACGATGGTATGCGACCACACATACCGCTGTCGCTTGCGGGGTCGCCTGACCGAACGGTTTGAGCTTTCATTTTAGCCGCCCGCAATTCTGCCCCCTATCGCCTCTTACAACAGGCAAGAGATACCGTATTCTAATTCTGGAACTACAAGGACATATTGACTTGGCCTAGTCATCGAATAAATGTTAGAATCACGCCTGTGGAGAACAGTAACTCATTTAAATTGGTTGCGTAGGTGAGACACGTGATCATATTCGCGAAGGCCAAATTTAAACCTGATATAATTGTGAAGGCGCTTTAGTTCAATAAGAACTGCTTCTGTCAGATCTAGGTTATGTTACCTATCAGTGTGTGTAAAGAATTTACGTACCATTTTGTGTAAAGCTCACTTACCGTTCCGTATCGCGTCGTCCATTCTCCTAATGAGCGCGGGCACGACGTGCGAGGCGGCGGGCGCGAAGTTGTCGTGCGGCCCGAACACGTTGCACGGCACCACCGACGTGAACGTGCACCCGTGCTGCTCGTGGTAGCCCCTTACGTTTACGTATGGATGTTAATGTAAGTAAGTAAAAAAAAATTATTTCATGCCAAAAGTACATACAACACACGACAGATACAAATAAATACAATTAAAACTAAACATAATAACAGTATTAACAACTTAATCACAAAAGAACATACGAAATACACATACCTACAACAAAAAAAAAAAGAAATTAATAATAATAAACTAAAAGGGACAATAACAGTATAACACTGTCAAGTGCTGCAGCACTAATATATACATGAAAATGGCTTACGGAACTCTGTTAAAGCCGATGGAACACCTCGGCACTGATTTTAATGCATAAATAATAAAACAAAAGTTTTAGTATGGACATTATCCCACGGACGGACATGTATAAAATACAACAACAAACGACTTGTTGCATGGGACTGTATGGATGGATGTATGAACTGTATGTTATGTGAGATTTGTAATTTTAACGGCAACAGAAATACATTATCTGTGAAAATGTCAACTGTCTTAACTATAGCTGTTCATAAAATACAGACAGAATCGGCGGAGTCTTAGGAATAAGGCTCTGTTTTTACCCTTTGAGTATAGAACTAAGAACGACTATCTAGTGTCTCTAATTTCAATTAATTGAAGTAAAACAAATCAAATAACTTATTGACAAAACTCTGCATCTACGACTCGGTAGAAAGTTATTAATTTAATATTTGTCAGCATCAATTAATATAAAAAAGTGCTTGTACTGATAAAAATATTTAATGCAGAAACAAAATGAAAGTCTACAGTATACGTAGATGTTTAAAAAAAAATACCCCACTAAATATAGGATTCTCCTTATTTTCTACAATATTATGTGAGGTGAAAAGGAAACCTCTAAACAAATTTCAATACATCTCACCAAATAGACAATTGATGGGCACCCTGTAAGAGATAGCGCGCACTGGTGATTTTTGCCTCCGTGACTGTTGCGTCCCTGCCACCATGTCCGTTACCCTTAATGAAGGTGCGCGCATTTGAATGCGTGACAATTAGGCAACCTAACGTATATGGTCACCGTAACGCAACAGTCACGGTGACAAAAATCACCAGTGCGCGCTATCTCTTACTGAAATAACTCTAAAAGATCACAAATAGTTTTTAAAATACCTACAAACAATAATATAATCTCTAGTAAATATAAATATTTAATAAAACTTACCTGTTTAATATATCTATCATCCTTTTTGCATAACTGTACCCATAGTTGGATGTGTGAGGAGGGCCATTGTGAACCTGTGAAAAATATTTGTTCATAACCAATCTTCTATAGGAAATTTATTGCACATTATTGTCGGCCTCCCTTTTTTTTTAATACTACATTGACCCGGCGAACTTTGTCCCGCCTAAATATCTGTGTTTTTCCTCTATATTATACATAAAAACCTTCCTTTTGAATCACTCTATCTATTAAAAAAACTGCATTTAAATCCGGAGCTTAGTTTTAAAGATCTAAGCATACATAGGGACAGACAGCGAGAAGCGACTTTGTGTTATACTATGTAGTTATTAATCACTTACAACTAACAATCAGATTAACTGCCTGCATGAGATGAGGATGCTTAGTAGAAAGTAATCACTGTCCCCTATGAACATTGCAACAATACAGGAGTTTCAGCTCACCATTTATGAAGGGTAACTCAATTTGCACCTTCATTATAGCACCATTACATGTTACTTAGGTTTAACTTAGGAGGAAGATCATTTCACATCTAGCTTGTTTATACCACAAATTAAAAGACATTTCTATTCTATTTATTGCATTTTTGAAGTTATACTTCTTTAGGCCCATTATAAAAAAAATTAGAGTAAAATTTTAAGATTTGTTACAAAAAGTCACAATATGAAGTTAAAATGAGAACAAGAATGAAAATGCTATGCAATAGCTTTACCGCGGCAGTCCCCGAGTGCCGCCTTTTTTTTGAAGTTATCCTTCTTTAGGTGTGCTATGAAAAAACGATCAGAATAAGGTGAAAGATAAAAATTTTAAAAAGATTTTTATCTTGTCACACCATAGAAGTATAACTTCTAATGCATGTACATAAGTACACACACTTTTTTTTACTAAATAATATATTACCATGGTCTCATCTATTGGGTAAGTTGTGTTATCTGGGAAGATGCAGGTGGATAGACAGGAGACCACCTTTTTTACTTTATGCTTGTAGCTGGTGTGAAGAACATTGTCATTTATTGCCATGTTTTCTCTCTGAAATAAATAATATTAATAGAAAATGTGAATGACAGTAGTATGCAATAAAATATGACAAAAGGCAGTTCACATAATAGGCCCAGTTTTTTGCAAGCAATAAATGTATTGATATCAGTACTGACACATTAAGTTTAATTTTTTTTTAACTTTTATTAGTATTAAATTTGCAAACAATTAAGTGGTCACTTCCACCCATGGATATCTGTAATGAATCTCCACAAAAGATAAGAGTCTTACTTGGTTGGTCATAGGAATGTGAATGCCTAAAATAAATATGTCTCCCTTAACACATTTTATTAGGTCCTTCTAATTAAACAGGGTTAATGAAATACATATTTGAATATGTGGCTGACACGATAAACTTCCCTTTAAAATTATGTACCCGACAATGGAAACTGGGGCTATAAGGAATAGGGAAAAACATCAATTACTTCAAACATGACAACAACTAAGGGTATAGCACCCAAAGTAATTTAAATTAAAGTTCTTTCACGACTGAGTGATAAAACAATATAAACAATATTAATTTCTAGGTATATTAATATAAATTGCTAGTTAAATACGCATATCAGAATATATTGTTAGTTTCTTATCAGCACACTATTAAGAGAAGCAACAATTTATAGAATGGAGTTTTTACAAATTAGCAACAAAGTGTGTGTAAATATAATCATTAATCCATTTAATTTAATTTATAAAAGTCATCCATCTAATATACCTTCAGTTAAAACATAAAATATACCTTCTGTTACCTTATTACATTATTTCTGCAATGGATTTATTTCTTTTTACAATTATTTACAGTACTAAAACTAAATCCTTTTTAGTATTGTATACCTTAAGATTACAGTACTTTCTTTTTAATTCCCGTATTACAAAAAAAAAACTACCACGATCTGACTTTAAGGGGGTAGAACATTCTATGGTTTGAATCCAGCGGCAATACTGACTCACCTATTTCTACAACATTGTTACTTACAGTTGTGTTCTATTTTAAAAGGGTGTGAGAGAAACATACTTATATGTTAGAGAGACATAGTTATAAGGTGTTCGGAATTACAAGGCAACACATCTGTCGAGACTCTATAGGACAATAGGACAGATGTCAATGGGTAGAATGGGTGGTACACTTTTGTACATCTTATCTCATAATATTATGTATATTGCATTATTAATTAATTCTCAAATTAAGGTCCCAACATGAAAACTTATAGAAGTTCATGAAATAAAGCAAACTCACAAAGAAATCCAAGTTATGTGCCATATTGTGGAACAAGCCTCCAACCATCGCGGCAAGGTGTATGACATGAGTGGGCTTGTGTTTATCAAACAATGCCTCAGTTTGTGCTCTATCTCTGAAATAATAAAATTACTTTATTACAATTATTCATAATGTACCTATTTGTATAATGTATTTGAAGTTTATACTTTAACACTAGAATTATCATGGATTTAATCTATTTTAATATGTACATATGTGCTTACAATAGCAGTTGCTTATTTTTTTATTGGCAATTTTACTGTGAAGACAATTTTACAATTTTACATGTAAGTGGCTTACTCGGCAATAAAGAAATTAAAGTTTTCATATTGTTACACTCTCTCTCTCTCTTTCTCTCTCTCATTACTTCAGGCTAATTCTTCCTCAAGCCATTATAGATTTAACGCTGGACATAATGGATAGATATGTCCAGCATTCGTCACATTAAGAACGTCACTTTGTTAAAGTTACTGCATGCTTCAAATTATTGACTGCCATAGGACAAAAGCTTGGCAGGAAGACAGTGCTGCCTATTTCCTGTATCCTACTCTTTAACTGAAGAGAAAAAAACGCGGCAACTGCCACCTATAACAACAAGGGTAAGAATGAAGTTTACACTACAAGACACTACACATATGGTTGACAATATAAGCCATTGATGAGATGGATATCAGCCCTGTTGTGATCATATAAACACTACAAAAAGGACTATCACTTATTCTGTTTTACTCTTGTATGTTGTTTTATATATATTGCTTAGATCCAAACTTAACGTAAGTGGTAACAATAAAATCAAACTCAATTTTTACTTTATTCACCAGAATTAATCTTTAGTGAATCCTTGCTTTTGTAATTAAAATCAAGTTTATTTTAAACATTTTAATGACCAATCAAGTTACAAACTTACCTAAGATCTCCATCTTTTGAACCGCAGAAAATCCATGTTTCATTTGAGTTTCCCTTTGCTGCCTCCTCCTCTACTACTGATCTGATCGCTTGCCCAACGAGACCAGAACCTCCAGTCACCAAAATAACATTCTTTTCTGCACTCATCTTTAATAAAACAAGTTAAATCCTATAGAAAACTGAAAGTAAACAAATATTTTACTTATGGACGTATACCTTACATATTGTCCAATTAATAAAACATTTTGATTGCAAGTAGAAGAACACGAAATACCTTTATATTATTATAGAGAAAGCAGTAAATAAATTAATAAACAGTGAAATATGGACGAAGAAAGTAAATATGTGGCAATTTCACTATGACAATTTCTTATCTGCCGCCGGCGACCGAGAATGATGAGCTGAATGGAATGTGCAATACTTCAAGTTGGATTGCAAAATAATTGAGTGAGTGATTGAGTTCCAGTTCATGTCACTTTATTTTGTTCGTTCTTTACGTACCATAAACTCCATTTTTACTTTAATTGACTCTTTGATACCACCCTAATAACATATTAAACGGCTCTGTACTAAAATTGAATATGTACAATAATGTGTAAAAGACGGTTTATGCAATATAAAAAAATCTAAGGATACAGTAAGATATGAATGAAGAAATTAAATACGTGAAAAAGTCATACATATTCCGAAAAAAAACTTATTGGACTTAAGCCGCTCTCGTTATTTGAGTCTCATGATCGTATGTGCATCATAAATTACGTGCAAGCACATGTAATATTTCAAATGTGAGATGCATTTTTTTGAAAATTTTGTGGATTGAAAAATTACTTCGTCAATTTCGTTTAAATAACAATATTAACTAAAAGAAACGATTATTTAGTGATTATAGTTATAATCCTCAAATTCTGTTACTTTTTAGCGATAGTTCATGGTTTTATACAATTTCAAATCAACTGATTACAGTAAGCCTTTTTAAAACTCAAAAGTACAAATAAGTATTCAAAGTTTATTTCGTTATTTTCTTATTTACATATGATTTGCGACCCTCCTGTGGTAATTTTGCGATCCATAAGCGATCACAATCTTTAATTTAAATACACTCCACATTAATTTACGCCAATATTCTAAAAATATCATTAATGGAATAAGAAAATGAGCTTTTATTATGGTATTTTCCTTTTTTTCTTTTATTGCGTTTCTTGCGTTTTCTTAGTTTAATCTAATTTACGTTTCTAAGGTTGTCATGTAATGACGCATAATCTTCGTCCTTATTTTGTTTGAAATAGAACTTACGTGATACTAAAGTGTGTCTGTTTATGACAATGAGTTATAAATCAGTGTTATTAAAGTAAATGGCAACAATCTTCAGGGAATTCCAAAATCAAATAAATCAACCGTGATTCACTTTCATTTAAAAACCACAGACTTTATTTTTTACATTTTATCCATGATTTGTTGCCAGCATTTTTTTAAAACGAAAGAATTTAGTCTATGAAGGAATTCTCGAAAATGATTGGCTAGTAGTTTTACTTTGAGCGTTCATTCTCGCTCTGAAAACGCCAAATACGCTTTCAAACCAAAATGGAGGATTTGTCGGTCGAGGTGTACGGTGAAAATGGTGCTTATTATAAGGTTTGTAAATCGTGAAGTACGTTCTAATTGTGCATAAAATACGTTACTTTGATTAGTGAATCACATAGAGAGTTATACCTAGCCATCGTTTCCTAATTTTATCACATACTTACCAAAGTATTTTTCCGGGAAGATCGTCGCGGCTGGAATGGACGCCATGTCCGTCTTGACAGGGCGTGAATTTTCCATGTGTTTTATTCGTGCCGCATTTTATATTTTTAGCGACCACTGCGGAACCCGATCGGGGCGGCACGTGCCGAATTTTTGTATTTGCACATTTACGCTTATGCGCCGAAATAAACTTAGTTCTATTGCCGTACCAAGTTATTGGATCATCTGAATGTTCTAAAATTCTTCTATATTTTTAGGCCATTGTCACCGACGTGCTCGACAACGAGGTTCTCGTAACCTTTGAAAATGAGTGAGTTGAAAATTGGTGTAAAATAATTTGTTGTTATAACGAGTGGATATGGTAATGACGGCGAATGTATTGCTGTTGTAGCTGGCAGCCAGAGTCGAAGTTCCCCTTCTCGCAAGTGTTCCTCCCGCCCAAAGACACCGGCAAACACACAGAGTTCGTCGAGAACCAGGAGGTTGAGGTATTCGCGAGGTCGAACGAGAAGGAAGCATGTGGGTGGTGGACTGCAAATATCAAGGTATTCACGCACTTTTACTAGTTACGTATATGTAGCATAGACTATACTGGAGCGGTACGATATAGAACTACCCGCCAATTACACTTACTCTTTGTTGATCATGAAAATATGGGAGCAATCATGTTCCCTTGCATACTTTTGTGTGGATTATAAAAGAAACCAGTATTTGACCCCTCATGCATCATATGGACACAGAAGTACATAAGCTACTGTGACCCTAACTTTGATAAATCACTGTACTGTATAGTTAATATAAATGCAGCTATAATATTAAATATATAAAATTTTCTAGACTTGATCCATTGTTACTAATTGCATTGTTTGCATTGTGGACTTGTGTTTGATAGGCATTTTCTTTTGTGTGTGTGATTTCTACTGCAGTGTGGAGCAAAAAAAGTAACTTATTTTACATGAAATTTTAGCAATGTTATTGCCAAAAAATGGGACAAAAATTTATTCTCCTTGCATTTATATTAAATTAATAGTTCAATAATTCTAATTGTATCAGATTTTTACATGTTGTTTATCTTCTAACGGTAAACTTATTATTAGTGCCCTAAAAGCTTCCATGTTAAACATATACCTAAATGCATATTGATATTGCATTTTACTGCATTGAATACCAGTTTTTTGTTTGTTACTGTGATTTATATTTAATAACTGAATGATTTATGTCTACATCTTGAACATTTAGATGGTAATTGATATTTTAGTATACATTAATATATAATTTCTGAGTATGAATGTTGAATACTTCATTTACTGAGAGAAGACCCATGCCCAGCAGTGGGATAATAATGGAAGGATGAGAACCTAATTTACTAGTGATTTGTTGGTTTCAAATATTTATTAGTAGCTGCATTGGAAAAATTGTAATGAGAATCGGAGTAAAGGATATATAATTCATTCCATTTACATTAGTTAAGGTGATTTTATTTTGAAATATAAATTTAAAAAATAATTTACTTAATAGACAAGAATTTCGCAATTCAGTATCGGTAGCCTTGGTTTAAGCATGAAATATTTAGTGGAACATGCTTTTTCTCTACTATTCTAAAAACTAAAGTAACAGCTTTGCAGCAGTTGTTTTTATAGATATTCAAATGAGCATGTAATCCGTCTCATGGCACACTAACCCATTGAGATTTAATTGACGTCAGATAGATTTGCGGATGTAACATGAGTTCTGACACAGAAGCATCGTCTTGCTGGATTAAGTTGGAACACCTTATATTGACGGGCCTCTACGACAAAATTGTATATGAAAAATTTCCAATTTACAGTAACAAACATTGATTACTATGCCAAGAAACATTTTGTTATAGGGGCTTGTCGATATAATTGGCTGTCCCTTACTAAAAACACAATCATCACTAGAAACTCAATATAACACATACATATGTAAGTTTGATGCTGGTGCCTCCATATTCATGAATTATCCTAGCACATTTAGGTTTTGCAAATCGTAGCATTGTCTCCTCTAGCTGAGCCAAAGCCTACTGTAAGATTAGCCTAATGTAAGATTAATAATTTTTGGAGTTTTATGATCTGTTTACCTTTTATTCATAGTACTAGCACTATATGGTACATGCAGATGTATAAGATATAGGTAAATATATGTCAATAATTTAACTGTCCTTCATATATCTTTTATATGAGAATTAATATGGATAGGCTTGCAATTTAACTTTATTGATTTACACATACTATTATTACATACTATTGATTTATACATACTCTTCTATAGTAAAAGATCAATAAAGTCATAATGTTTTTTTCTCCCGAAGACACGCATAATTATGCATAATTCCTAACATTGAAAAATAGAATAAATTATAATTTATGTGAATATGTGGAATAAGGTTTATGCCATTGATAATAAACATTTATCTCGTGATGAACTATCATGAGTGTGTGTGAAAGCTGCTTGAGTTGTATACTTACAATTGCACATTGAAATCGTCAATAGTACTAGAGTGAACCCTTTTTGTATGCCAATTTAGTGCTTATGTTAATAATCACCTACTTGCTTTAATAAATCCATCAGCATCATGGTTATCCTTATTCTAATGTAAACAATAACATATTCTTTTTTTGTTTGTTATTGATTTCATATCATTCAATTCAACTTCATAACAAATCTTACAAGTGGTGTAATATAATCCTAACAAGGATTAGAATAATGATCGGTTTTAATACACTATGACTGAAATTTGTCAATTTGAATACGAATTTGCAGTAACCACTTACCATCAGGTGATTAAGTCCATCTGCTGCCTGGTTAAGCTTGTTTGCTACTTCAGTCAGATAAAAAAAAACATAAGCTAACACTAAAAATTAAAGATGTTTAAGTATATAATGATATAAATAATGTGTATAAGGCGTACTTTTCTTGTAAGAATGTTCAGTCCCAATAAATAGAATAATTTTAAAATGTAATTATATTTCATCTCGAGATACAAATGATCAGATAATATCGAATAATGCATAGAATACATGTGGTCTGTTCTGCATATACTTTTGAGACATCTTTCAAAAGATACAATCATTTTGCTTAAAATAGTGTATAAAATGGAGAAAATTGTATCTCATCTCCAACTTCATTTAACCAATTAAGTATTTAAACTTCACATTACTGTTATTCATGACGAATTTTTATGGAAACCATTTTACGTTAACAGACTATTTTAAGATAATTTATTAAATCCTCATCTAAGATCTAAGCAAAGTTGCGGACGGAAGCCTGTTACTTGAGAAGTTGTTTTACGTATTATTTCATAACGTAAAGGTTTTCACTTCACTCGGGTTCTTTGTATAATAAATTGTCGGTAATCGATTCCGTTGCAACGTTATTCCTTGGACTTAACGTAAACCGGGTGGGTTGGCTGTTGCCCAAGAAGCCTGTTTTTTAGACTCCAGCATTTCGATCGTCATAATGTCACATTATACGCAATGTTCCTTCCTTGGAATAGAGCTCAAAGTTGGCCCATTAGGTTCTCCCAAATCTGATGTCTAAGATCTCGTAGTGCAATGTTCTGTTCAATTAGCTATCGGTACCAAAATGTCTACTGCCCTTGGGGAAATAAATTGTTTGTGAAGTTGACCCCATTGAGGCTTAATTTTGATGTGTTTGCATTTATTTGAGGTCAAACTTACCGCAGTCGAAAGGTCAGTTAAGTTACTATGGATCTTAATAAAATATTTTTTATAACCTAGAAAATGGAGGTATTTTGATTACATGTATTCTTTTATGTTAATGTGTTACCTACTATCTTTGTTGTTCCTTTTAGAAAAGTTTTATTGGTAAGGATTGACCATTTTACAAATAAATACAACCGAACAAGGTTCATTGAGCTCGTGATCGAAATAATTCGGGTCTGGGGCTCGCTTTCATTATCCGCGATTGTTTTAGTGTAATTGAAAAACCGAATTTCCACTTCGAAAATTTCCTAGTAATGACAAGAACGTGATTTTCCAGTCTCGTCATAAAAAAATAAGCGATGATGCCTACCGTAATTTATTCGCTAAAAGCCATTGACCGGGCGTCTAGGCCGACGACTTGATCCTCCACAATTTTCATCTGAATCACCCGAGACGTGTATTTTCGTGCGGCTCCTGCAAAATGCATACGGTTGCGTTTTTGTGTGTATCAAATTCGACAGTTGTCGCGTGGTTTGGGTAACGGCGGGGGTATTGTCTCGAGTTTTCGCCGAAATTAATATAACTCGTCCTTTTGTTTGCGACGTTCTCTGTTGTAATATTTCTGCCATTTGCCACAAGTGCCTTCTTTTGAGATTATAATTACATGCGTCATTTAATCGTTATCATCTTTATGACTTCATAGTTAAACAAGCTGCCTACCTAACGAGGCTCGGTGCGCCGACACCCCCTTGAATTACGATTGGTTTTTCAATATCTAGGGATAAACTCTAAATTTTGTTATAATATTTCAGGGATAAAAATAGTTTTAGTCGTATTATTAATTTGAACATACAATCGTATTTAGAACTTCCTTGTATTTGTAAAATCTGTTAATAATCGTACACGAGAGTTCTTTCCCAAATACAAATACTCTCCACTTATGTATATAAACAGGTTACAATTCAAAAGTGATAGAACAGAACCCTTTGTAATTTGGCCTCTCCGCCAAATAATCCACGTCAGCAGTGGACTGTACCACCTAATTTAATTGCAAGTGGCCACCACTTCCACCCATAAAAATCTGTAAATTCACTAGATAAAGATCAGTTTAACTTGAGTTTAGCGACATAAATATGTTTCGCTTATGAAGCCCTTGAGGCTTGCCCAGCATCGAATAACACTGCAGAAATATGTGTGGCGGCGGTACTTCCGGATATGAGCCACAAATAGTTGTACTACCTACTTGTTTCTGCATATAACAGCACTTGCATGAATCTCCAGTTTAGTTTTCATCGGGGGCAAGTGTAATAACGCATCAGTTTTCGATCACTGATAGACATAGACGTATCGGTGACTTCCAGGAACGATGGTGACAATCACGTGGTCTGCATACTATTAGCCAGGAGTCTCTTCTTCGTCTTGTCCCACTCCGATAATTGAAGGTGACAGTCGGATCAGCAAAGGGGCCAAATTGTGGCCACAATTGGTCACATTTGTGAGACCCCTCGCTGGTGTGATGTCACATATTATGCTATCCTACACATTTAAATTTTAAATTAAAAACTTTAGTTATAAAATTACATGTGACAATATGAAATTTTCTATTGCTCTCCAATCCTGGTCACACTTAACTTTTATCAACCCCACCCCTTAAAGTATTACGTAATTTATGGATGGCTCCAAAGGCCTTTTTATTTTCCGCTGGGCTAAAATGTTTGGCACTCGGGATTCCTGTACTCTTTCGGATGTTTCAGAGCCAGATTGGCGTCTCCTCCCGATTGTAACCAGAAGCTAGCTAACTTTAATATATCAGTGATTAATATGGCTACTATTTGTAAACATAATTACGTAAAATTCGTGTAAAGGCCGCCATTATCAGCGGAACAATAGACTTGTCTTATCTCCGCCGGTAAGTGCAACGTACATATTATTTATATGTTATTCAAGTATGTATTAAATCTGACGTGATCTGTATTGATGACGATTTTTAAACAATTTCTGGATTTATATTCGACTAAAAATGTTGGGTTGACTTTTTATGAACGATTTCATAATTAATACAAGTTATGCATGTTTGACTTCTGGGATAATTATCGTCAATAAAAGGGAGGGAAAGGTGATTTAATGGTTGACTAGAAAGCTATTTGTCAAATTCTAGCTTTCTCTGACAATCTTAGCGATCCGCCACTCCGTAAAGTAGAAAACATTGTTTCAAGTAGAAAACAATGTTTCTTATATACAATATTATATCGTCGAACTTAATCAAAGATTATGGTATAATTGGTACAATTTATACCATAACGTCGAGCTTAAAATGAGGAATGGTCTGAAAGTTTTGGCTAAAAATAAAATCACATACGGGTGTTACAATACTTGGCACATTTGATAAAAACTTTAGTCTCTCATTTGATTTATTTTACTACTTAACCCAGATATTTGGGTAATTGATTTTTGTGCCAAAATGTATGTTTTTAGCATCGGTACGTAATTATATTTATTGAAATATCAAAGTATTATTTTAATTTCTAATGTCGCATTAGATTTTATTAATATTTATACAAGTACCTATTCTAAAATTCATTTACCTTATCATGTATGTTTGCATCCGCAAAACTCAAGGAGTAACGCAATTCATGCATAGACTTATATTTCTTCCGTTTTCTTTCGATTATAAATCACTACATAGTTAAAACAAAGTCGCTTCGCGCTGTCTGTCCCTGTGTACACTTAAATCTTTAAAACTACGCTACGGATTTTAATGCCGTTTTTTAATAGATAAAGTGATTCAAGAGGAAGGTTTCTAAATATAATAAATGCATAATATATTGGAGGAACTCTGATAATTTTTGATTTTTTAACGAAGTTCGCCGGGTCAACTAGTATTTTTATACAGCAGTTTGTACTTTAATACCAAGTTTTCAGGGGGAACATGAAACTACGATAGCGAAGCGTCCCCAGATTTAGCTAGAAGTTATAAGAATCGTTAAGTACTTTGAATAGTGGTATACCTTGACGGCGAAAGCGGAACATGCTATGTGCGTGCGCGCACCACTTGTGCCCCGTATTGGGTACGATTGTTCGATCATGTTATTGCATAATAACGTAATTCGCATCTTTGTTTTATGTACTGGCGATTTTAGTTTTTAAAGGTTGTAGAAAGTTCTGTGCGGTGTTCGCGTTTTATCGGTTTGTATGCCGTTTAGTTTTTTCAGCTTTGTAAGTGTTGCAGTCAATGTCAGGACACTTTATTTTGGTTTTAAGAAAGACAGAAAACCCTACTGATCTCTAAGATCTACTTTTGATATATTTCGATTGTCGCACTCTCGTTCCTATGAGAATATCGATGTTTTGTTAGTTGCTACATATTTAGTAGTTCCAGACGTTGTTAATAGATGGCGTTAGGAAAATTCATTTGCAAGTTCTGAATCACGCTATCAAATGCGAATGTTAAATCCCTCTAACCGTGCAGGCGAAGCCGCGGGTAAGAGCTAGTAAACTAATAATACACAGTCATAACCGTAACTCTTCGGTTAATCTATTTTTGTGTAATTGATAATTTCATCGTCGTCAACCCATTATTGTCCCACTGCTGGGCACGGGTCTTCTCTCGGAATTAGAGTTATAGGCCACAGGCCACCGCGCTGGCCAAGTGCGAATTGGTGGACTGGTGGATAATTTCATATTACTACTTATTTTATGTGGATCATGTTGTGTTAATTTTATTTTATCGTAAAGTTGTTATGTATAATATAAATATTTTAGTTCTTTGTAAAACAGCTTCCAATATAATATGCGGTAATTTTGGTCTCAAAACAGTTCCCGGTTACCAAAATCAAAGAGACTTATTTCAAGATTGAAAAATATATGTCCACCTCTTCCTGTGTTTAATTCGTTTACTGCCGCAAGTCATAAAAATAAGAATGTAATGCACCTCTACACTTCCACAAATAATTCATAGCCTATCATACTATCAAAGCGAAGTAATTACCAAACATCTTTGATATTTGCTTTCTGTCTCAAAGTGTTTGTCATTAAATCTTATTATTTTCGCGCATTCCCGAAGTTACGATTAAGGTTTTTGAAAATGATCCAAAAAGTTCCGCAAGTGCATAGATAACTAATATTTTGTAGCAATCTGCTCTCCTCCTCTCCTCATGGCATAGGCCAAAAAAGAAAGTACTTCCAATAGGAGCTAGTTTTTTTTTTACCAAATTTCAATGGTTTTATTTCAGCTTCCCTTCCGTCTTAACATACGGTGGAAAAAAAAATCAGATAACCTATTTTTTTTAACTCCTGCCGTTGTTGAACCCCCGCTCTAACAAAGCCACGTCCATGCCTATGGGTATGCCGAAAATAGAACCCAGCTTATTGATTAACGGCTGTAATTTCTCAAGGTAGAACCAGTGTATTTCGACGTGGCAAGCACCACCGCCACATTTATTCCTAGCGTCAAGCTGTTCTGGCGTTTCGATAGAAGGGTGTGGTTGCCGCCACACTTTCACATGAGGCGAATATCATAGTCCTCGGGAGTAGCAACGCGTGATTGACTTCATATGAAACCCGTCTTCTGTATGTAGTTGATTACAGATGTCATGGGCGGCAGTGACCACTTACCATCAGGCGGACTGCATGCTAGTTTGCTACTTCAGTCAGATAAAAAAAAATCAATTGCATTATAATATTAATGTAACAAGATTTTAATTCAAAATGAATCCGTTTAAAAGTATGACATGACTTTATCTACGTATTTGCATAACTTGTTAACAAATGATATTTTATGTGGGTTCAAGAGTGAGCTGCGAGATTTATTTTACTCTGTATTCTTGTTACAAAAGCGTATAATGTTAATGAAGAGAGATGAATTCTTTTCAACAGGTCAAAATCGTAACATCCACACAGTTTATAGGGCAAGTAAATTGAATGGAGATTCCGTTCAGTTTACTGACGCTTTAAACTTACTGGAATGAATGAAAATAAGAAGTTGGAAATATTTGTTCTATACATTTGATAGTTAAAAGGTGCCCCGTGTTATCTTCAACATTTAATTATAATAATAAGTCTTGTTAGTCCATCACAAATAGAATATTATTTCTAACTCTGAGGACTGTTTCTAAAGTAGCAAACCAGCATGCATACTACATGATGGTGGGTCGCTGCCGTCTGTGGGCATTTGAATTAACCCTGAAAGCCATTGTTGCGTAGATACTTCTCTGCTCTGTCGCGTGAAAAACCTTCATGTTGTGTACTTTGCCATATATAACATAGCAGTGCACTGAAACTTTAAGTCTATACAGCGATAAGTGTTTTTTGGTCACTGCCGCACAATGATGTATTAAAGTAAATCCAAATAAAATAATAACAGTCCTGCGAACAGTCACGCTTGCGTTTGTTACCCTCTAGAGCAGCTACACTCAATCTGCGGCCCGGGGGTCGTATGTGGCCAGCGCAGGGCCCTTTTGATTGGCCCAGCTGAATTGAATAAGGGTAGCACGCAGCGACGAGCCAGATCTTCACAAAGTTTTAAGAAAGTGTTGAAAGGGCGGAATATTTATATTTGACCACTTTATTTTTTGGTTGACAATTTGGAGTAAGTAGGGTTCGCGACCGTTTCTACGTTACGCCACTGCTTGCAGCCCGAGGTCAATCCATTGAAACATTATTATGGCCCCTACAATAAAAAGGTTGAGTACCGCTGCTCTAAGGTCTAAGTAGGTACTTTTTAGATGTGTCTTCCTTACCGGTCTTATCACACCCTTTCAACCTTTCGTCGTCAACCCATTATTGTCCCACTGCTGCACACGGGTCTTCTCTCAGAATGAGAGAGTTTAGGCCATAGTCCACCGCGCTGGCCAAGTGCGAATTGGTGGACGTAAACCCTTCCCTTTGAACCCTTTTCAACCTTTAATAATATAGAAGAAATAGGTGCATTTGTTTTTGCCACAGCCTACAGCATTTCTTTATTTCAAACGTACATTGACGGTGTGAAGCCAGATTGAGCTGAATTAGTAAGTTTTCACAATATCGATGCGCGGACGTTCTTATGACGGTCGGTATGCGGCTTGGCTGGAATCTGGGACGCGACTCGCTGAATACTTGCGTTTCTTCTAAATCCGAAAATTATTGTGCTTGTAAGCAATGCCTATTAGAACAGATAAAATGCGTATAGAATCTATCAAAAACTAGATTAAGCATACTTTTGCCGAATGATTCTATCTTCTAACCTACACTATACATGCACTGGTATGATTATTATTATTATATTTTGAGATGCACTCTTTTATGGTGTAAGAATAGGTTAACTAAAATTAAAAATATTAATAATATGTTATAATGCATTTTAACTATAATATACGTAAAAAGTTTTTTCTGGCGCACATTCGTAAATACGCAGATTTGAATTTTCTTGTAACTTGAATTTTCGTTACGCGTAATTGTTAACGGAAAGAAAATTATCAAAGTATATAAGAGTATATCTCGAAAGGCCCCTAGAACAAAATCGTATATTAAAAATACCAATTTACAATAATTATGAAGCTTTGTTGATTGTAATAGCTATTTAGGAATTTATTTAATAAGTTTCTAAATAGCTATTACAATGATTTTCCACAGATCGCCTTTCTTGGCGTAAGTAATCAATGTCTGTATGTCCACAAAAGTTCTAAGCTTCATACTGTAATTTGGTAATTTCTCACATACGATTTTGTTCTACGGGCCCGTCGATCTGTAGTACGCAAATCATTTTAAATCATAGCAAGGCAAGATACTGGAGCTAACTTTCATTACCATGTAAAAAAACATGATTGTAATTATATAAAAAAAAAATGGATATAAATAAGAAATAAGACAAACCCGCTGAGTTTTTTGCCGGATCTTCTCAGTTCAGGTCGTATTCCGATCATCGGATCGGACCATCTACCATCTACTACCATCGGGTAGTGTAAGAAAAAAATGTAACTGACAATTTGTAAGTGCCCCCGTAGGCCTATACAAAATAAAGACATTTCATTTCATTTTTAAAAGTAAATATTTTTTTGTATAGTCTTGACTATGTATGTTTAGTTGTTGCCGAAGTATTACTAAACTGTTAACATCGGGGCGGTAACCTTGATTCCGTAACTGGGGCGCACGCCGCTAAATAGCTCTTGATACGTTTTTCTAAATCCGAAAACAGAACGTTATCTGTGAGATGTTTTAGTCAAACACGTCGATGTTTGAGTGTCAATGTTTTTTTGGGGTTTTTTAATTTGATTTTGGTTGATTTGTGACTTGTAAAATTGCTATTCTCTCTTAAACCTTTATAAGGCCGACGAAAGTAGAAGTGTTAACACTAAAAATCAAACAATTAGTGAAAGTATATACATTTATGATGATAATGATATTTTTTTTGAAAATTCCTAGGGCTTTTTGAAATTTATTTTCAATTGTTCACTGTTTAAACATGTTTTTTTTATTTTCTTCTGTTATAGAAAAAAATATTTTTACGGCGAAAACGTTTCTAGAAAATATAAGACTATGCGTTACTATAATTAATTACGTTGGATGAAGTTGGGAATTTTTACGGTTCCAAAAGGTTGAAAACGGAACTCTATTACTGAGACTGAGCTGTCCGTCCGTCTCTCGTCAAGCTGTATCTCGTGAACCATGATAGCTAGACGGTTAAAATTTTCACAGATCATGTATTTCTGTTGCGGCTATAATACGAGACACAAAATAAAATTATAAGGGTCGCTTCTATACAAGAAACGTATTTTTTTGGTCGTTTTTTTAAAGATTATGGTAAGAACCCCTTCGTGCGCGAGTCGGGCTCGCCCTTAGCCGGTTTTATTTTTATTGCCTCTTCCCCTGAAGAGATGTAAGATTTGTTGACTCCCCACCTGCACGTGGCATTGTTTTAAATTAGGAGACAAGGGTTCTTGCTGAAAAAACACGTGATATGAAACCGAGTCCCGTTACGTGAGACTTGTTGCGATTTAATCCCCCATCCCCGCGATGGTAATGTATCCTATCCGGTGGTAGTGTAAAAAAAATATATATAATAATATATGTAACTGACAATTTGCATCCCCGAAGGTCTATGCAAAATAAAGATATTTCATTTCCGCATTTCCTCTTACACACTTTGTGTTTACAAATAAATTTAAAAGATACTCTTTTTTAACGGACTTCTATAAGTATACGCTAACAATAGCACATGTTCCTTTAATGTCGTATAAGGCGACTAAGGGATGAAATCTCAGGGGAACAATACCTAGCACTAACTTCATAAGTTATCTACTGCGGTCAACAACACACGCCATGTATAGCCAAGCGTGGTGATTGCGGAAAATCTTAAGGCCTCCCTTAGATTTATAAGCTGCTAATGGATGGAAAGCGGACTTTACGACGCATTTCCATTCAGGTACTTGGCGGTAAAAAGGCATATGTGAAATAATTACAGTTCTCTTTGGAGTTCTATTATAGGAAAACTTGCTGTTGAATGGGTAAAATATTTGTCTTAAAGTTCTTACATTAGCTCAAACTAAGGTAAAACGAAACATACATACTTCCATACTAATATAAATGTGAAAGTGTGTATGTTTGTTCCTCTTTCACATCGCCACATAGCTATTATATGATATGGTTTATATGCTGGGAGATAGTTAGGAGGGCGGAGAGTGACGTAGGCTACTTTTTAACGCGCACTCTCGTTCCTATGAGAATATCGATGTTTTGTTAGTTGCTACATATTTAGTAGTTCCAGACGTTGTTAATAGATGGTGTTAGTAAAATTCATTTGCAAGTTCTGAATCAAACGCTTTCAAATGCAAATGTTAATTCCCTTTGACCGTGCGGGCGAAGCCGCGGGTGAGAGCTAGTAATATATAATGATAAGTGTTGTAAAGTTGCAATTTTTGTTTTCAGATGATGAGGGGCGATTTTTTGGTGATAGAGTATTTGGAATGGGACAACTGCTACACAGAGATAGTGCCAAAGGACCGCCTGAGGGTGAAGACGCCCAAGACACCCATCGACAAGAACACCTTTCACAAATTCGAAATTTCCGTACCTGATGATCTCAAGGACTAGTAAGTTTATATTTTTAATGTTTTGTATTTTTTTCCAGAACATTATATGACTATTTTATCACTTTACATGGTGTAGAAGGAGTATGGTTAAACCAAGGAGGTACCACCGCCACACTTATTTCTAGCATGAAGCACTTCTTGCGTTTCGGTGGGAGGGTGTGGTTGTAGACCTTGAGATTAGCAATCTGTGATTGAATATATATATAATCTCTACTCTTTATGAAGTTGTTTACACAAATCTATGGCCAGCAGTGACCGCTTACCGTCAGGTGGACTGAATGCTCATTTGCTAGTTCTAAATTAGAAGAGAACAATAATAATCAATAAAATATTGATGATACTGGGTAAAAACCCAGTGACTTAGTGATGTTTAAAACTCGGTAAGTTTTTACAATGAACATGAAGGTAAAATATTAGTGGTGTTTAATTAGCTAAACGGTTAACGGTAAATGCGGTTTGCATTTGACAAGAATTTCACTAGAATTTTAAGAACATTGCTAAAAATAGAAAAAAAAGCTCGAGTTTAATTTGCCGAGTTCTTTTTATATTTTTAGACCTATTAAACTACACAGACAATATCCGCCCCCCATCTTACTGTTATAATATTATACAAGCGAAAGTTTCTGAGGCTGGATGGGTGTTTGTTATTATTTCATGCTAAATTTACTGATGGAATCTGGATGGAAGGCATACAGATAGTTTACGAACTGAAATAACATATAGGATAGGTATTTATTTGATAAACATGACCCTGGTAGGCGGAGCCGTGGGGAACATTATATATCCTTCGTACAGACGTTATACATGCGAAAATACCCTAAAAGATTAACGAAACAAAAGTATAAGAAATAATTGTGCTTGTATTAATAATTAAAGTTCCATATGGATAGATTCAACATCATTTCGTGATTAGTATTATATGTGTGCCCTCTTAGCACTAGCGGTTAACCGCGCGGCTAGCCGCTTTTCCAGTTTAATATGAATACGCCCCAAAATTTTAAACCGCTGCGGTTGAAAGTTTGGAGCGAGCCGCGCGGTCTGCGCCCTCGGTTAGTCGCTAGTGCGTAAGTGGGCTTAGATGTTAGAGGGCTTAGAAGATATTCTTTTATGGGCGAGGTTCTAAAGAGGATGTAAAACATATGAAAAGTAACTACTCCTTCCAATTTTTGGTCCTCATTGCTAAATCTATCACTTTCGTTACTTAAGAAATTCTTAAAACACTTGTTTCTTTCCATCAGTTTTTGTTTGAATCAAGTAAATTTTCGGGAATTTTTAAATTTTGTTTTTTTTACTTTAAGATATCTTGTCAGGGGTAGTTTCAAGTATTGAACACAATTTGCAGGAAATTACTCTTTGATCTCTTCGTTGTCACTGTGCGATATACATATGAAGTAGCATTGAATAATTATCATTAAATTAAAAAGATTAATTGATACGAGGCATGCAGTCAAAATATTTGTTTTGCATACGCAATATCATAATTTTTGCTCCGTTCGCCCCGTGTTAACCTTGATTGTTCTTGCTTACACAACTGACTTATATACTACATGAAAAATATGACAAAATTATACTTAATACTAATGTTATAAAGGCGAAAGTTTGTGAGTGTGTATGTTTGTTACTTGTTCACGTTTAAACGGCTGGAGCGATTTTCATAAAATTTGGTAGGGAGTTAGCTGATACTCTGGATTAACATATAGGCTACTTTTTACTGTGGGAATAATAACTAATTCTCACGGGATAGTCGAATTTTTTTAACGCGGGCGAAGCTGCGGGGTTCAGCTAGTTCTGTAATAAAAATAATACCTTATTATAATGACGGAAAGTAATATTTGAAAGGTTTGTTAATGTACACTCAAATTATATATGTTTAATTTAATGTATTCAAATGCATATATTTTTGTATGTCAAACAGTGTTGTCATGTTTTTAAATTCGTCTTAACACTTTATTATTTAAGAAAATTTTCATGTAGATTTTTTCCTATTCGTGGTCTAAGGATAGAATTGAGACAGACTGGCTAGTGTCCGTGTTCTATAAAATTAAGAATTGGTCATAAAAATGCTAATGGATTCCGTACATTAATTTAAGAATTTACCGTCACATTTTATCTCAGTTTCAATCTCAATAATGTGAAGGCTTAGTTCCTTTGCTCTTTAATAAACACCGCCCTATCTCGCGACTCTATCTCTAGACTTTCTTTCGCACAAAAATAACTTATCTAGTATCAGATCTAATGCATTTTAATTTCTCATACGCACAATGGCGTCTGATTATTGCGATTTGCATAATTGTTGTATAACAATGAGTGTGTGCCGTTACGCGCGTCTGTCCGAGTGAATAAATCTTCGTAAAATCAATTATTATGTGAGGCACTGAGCCGCGTCACTCCGTCATAGCGCAGCTGTTTAAAGGTGTATGTTAAAGATATGGTGAAGTTAATGAACGAGTATAATATAATAAGAGATAATTGAAATGTTAAATTTTATATCAATAACATTAAAATTCATGTACAACTTCGTTTCGTTTCATGTACAACTCAAAAAATGTATTGTAATTGGTTTACGTGCGACGTTGCATCAAATTTTCCCCTGACACAAACCAGAATAAAACACTCTCTAATGCATTATGAGTCGTGCAATACATCAACGCTTAACACTGCTGTTTTTACGCAAAAATCTAACCACAATGGGTCCTTCAACCGTAAAAGTACATAGAAGTCTTCAAATAGTTTAGTTTGTTGTCTTAAATACGCACTGCCTGAACGCTGAATTTTGGGGTTACCATTGTCCAAATTGCTGAAGTTGACCAAACCTTGCAAAATCGACGGTCACGTGGGTAGGATTATTTTTATCCGAACCATATATAACTTATATAATTATTCTTATTGTGAAATATGGCCGGTACTTAATTTTTTTATTTTTTTATCTGACTGAAGTAGCAAACGAGCATGCAGTCTAACTGATGGTAAGTAGTCCCTGCCGCTCCTGGACATCTGTAAGCAACTTCAAGTAGAACATGGTTCTATCTGAAATCAATCACAGATGCGTTGCTACTTTCCCGAGGACTATGATGGTCGCCTCATATAAAAGTGTGGTAACCACACCCTTCCATCGAAACGGAAAAAATGCTTCACACTAGAAATAGGTGTGGCGGTCGTACTTCCCCGGTCGAACTACACTGGTTCTACCACCTGCTTAGTTTGTTGTCTTAAATACGTACGCACTGCTTGAACGGGGTTAATTTTGGGGTTGCCATTGTTTCAATTGCTGAAGTTGGACCAAACCTTGCAAAATCTATGGTCACGTGGGGAAGTTTTATTTTTATCCGAACCACTCTTTTCCTATATAAGTATTCTTATTGTGACATAAATGACCGGTGCTTGCATGCCTAAGGGTTTAAGTTAAACTTGTACACCCGGATATTATTTAATCATCCGAACGAAACAAGGATGCCATTCATCCTAGCATATAAACAAGTAAACCAGCACAGATGGCAGGCCTAGATATAGTCAACCCTGTATGTATTATGAAAGCAATTAATAATTTCTCGTACATTGGACGCACCCTAACACGTTAGGTCGGTACACGTAACGAGGCCATGAAACGTTTGATTCTAGCGTCATTTTAAATTTCGGGCGTATTACATTAATTTTCACTTTAACTTGAAGTACATTTTTAAGTTTTTACCAGTGGGTCACTTAACAATCGTTTGGTGTTACAAGCCTTAGCGTGGTACGATTTTCAGTCACTTTTTGCTTTGATTTGTACCAAATTTTGTGGGTGTTAGAAATAGACGAACTAATGAATGATTTTGTTCTTTCCGTTCAACCGAATGGACATATCATTTCATGGACTGTGTATAATTCAAACAAGAACATTTTATAGGTGAGCCAGTTAAACGTTAAAAAGCTTTTTTAGTTCTATCACTTATGAATAAAAATCCAAGGACACTTTATTTTTTGGATAAAATTGTATCTTTACTTAAAATTTATGAATTTGAATTGTTCATGCAGTGATATGTTTCAACGCTCACAGCTGACGCTTATAGCGCCATGCGAATGTTTCGTGGCCCGCCGGCTACAGTCACCCCATCAATCATTCGGTATCGCGTCTTCGCGCTATTGCCGTTACTCGGCTAGAATGGTGGCCAGATAGAAACATTTGCACATGCTTCACTGCACTCAATTATGCCGCCTTGAGGTTATTATGGAGAATGCGTTAAGTGCTATAATATTTAGTAAATGCTAGAGAGTAGGGTTGACAGTAATAATATGCTCGATAAATAATTTTAGGAACTGTTGCACTTTCTACCAGGCATGATTCTTTATTTAGGAACTGGCTGAGGCGCGGCGTCTATTTGATCGCTATGTCAAAGACAAGATTTTATTTTTAAAAAAATCCTTGAAAGGTTAGACAAATAGTCGGAGTTTCTTGTTGGATCTTTTACGTTGAGTTCGCGTACTGATCCTATGGTAGTGTAAAAAAAAAATATTGTAATCGACATTTTTATTTGTGCTTTCGTAGGCCTATACAAACGAAAGATATTTAATTCCACTTATTCCCAACACGCCTTGGATCTATTATCAAATTATATCTATATAAAATGAAGCACAAGGTGGTAGAACGTGATTCTGCCGGGAGAGTACCACCGCCACACTGTTTCTAGTGTCGAGCAGTTCTTATATATCTAAAGCAAAGGCTTGTTTATACGAGGCGACCGAGTCCTCGGGAGTTCAAAAATAATATATGTCATGGACAGCTACCACTCTATGTTATGTATGTTAATTAGCCACTTACATATAAGTAGTCCGTATTAGGTGCACCGTGACCGCAACAATACAATATAATGTTACGCAACTGATTGCAGTCTTCACGACATACACAGCGCGAAGGTGGAGAACGCGCACAAGGAGTTCCAGAAGGCGATCGGCGCGGCGCTGGTGTGGTACGTGCCGGAGCGCGGCGCGCTCGCCGCCGTCTCCCGCTGCGAGACCTCGCAGAAGCGGGCCCAGATGCTGCAGGAGATGCACTTTAGGTGAGTTGAGAGTAACGTTGCGATTATAGCCGTACATATGTCACGATTGTGATACACACACACACAGCGCACACACACAGCATACAAACACACACACAGCACACAAACACGTACACACCTTTAAACGCACGCTTGCACTAGTAATTGTAAACCTCAGTGGCAGTTTAACAGATCCGTAATCCATACATAAGCTATGTAATCTTTACTACTAAGAGCTGTGGATTTTGTTAAAATAAATACATTTCGATACTCGCCGGAAGCAAAAGATATTGCTCGTTATACAACATTTTTCGACACTCGCCGAACATATCTTTTGGTCGTTTTACAACATTTTGATACCCGTCGAACATATCTTTTACTCGTAATACAACAATTCAACACTTTCTAAACATATCTTTTGATCGGTATACAACATTCCAATACTTGCTGAACACACCTTTTGCTCCTTATACAACGTTTAGATACTCGCCGAAAATATCTTTTGCTTGTTATAGGTACAACATTTCGACACTAGACGAACATACATTTTGCTCGTTATACAACATTTCGGCACTAGCCGAACATCTTTTGAAAATTTTAATGTGGCAGAACCACAGTTTTGATGATGAGATCTTCCAACAGAGTCTTGTAGACCAGACTCCAATTTGAGTTTGGTGGCCGATGCCGATGTGTCGAGATCAAATTATTAGACAGATGTAAAACATTCCAAAATGCTTTTGGTTCTTGGTGCTAGATGTGAAAGTAGTATGTGTATTCTGCCTTAAGGTGGGCATTCACCTTACAACGGTCGCACGGACTGTCGCAAGGACAGTTCAAGTTGAATACTTCAACGGACCTGCAACATGACCTTTGTCGTACAGTCCGCCTTAGGACCAAGCCGTTCACGATCGAACTTGTCGCATACGGCCGTAGTTCGTGCGACAGTCTGTGCGACCGTCCTAACGTGAATGCCCACCTTTAAATATCTCGCATCTACAGCACAGGCAAAGAGTTCCAAATAACCGTTATTTGGTATCTATTTGAATTGGGTTCGCGCAGTCAGTGACCTCACTGGGTGTGCGATCTTAGTGCTAATAGTAAAGATGACTGAAGTATCAGGGTCCCCGACTTCAAGCTTTGTCGAGATGGGTTGTATAAGCTTCCGACATACTTTTTAACACTGCATTTTTAAGGTCTCTAATTGTTAGTATTGATGCCATAATTGTAAAAAAATATTCCATGGTCAATTATGTAGAATGTATGTTGCAATTTAATTTGTTGTCATGCCTTATATATGATGATTATAGTCTTAATCCCATAAGATTATATACAAACAAATGAAACAAGAAGAACGAAACTCTAAAGGTGGGGCGTTCACGTTACGACGGTCGCACGGACTGTCGAATGGACTACGGTCGTATGCGATGAGTTCGATCGTGAATGGCTTGGTCGTAAGGCGAACTGTACGATCAAGGTCATGTCGCAGGTCCGTTGAAGTTTTCAACTTGAATTGTCGTTGCGACAGTCCGGGCGACCGTTGTAACGTGAATGCCCATCTTTAATCATCATTCAGATATCTGTCTGCCCGAAGGGGTATGCACCCTTAATATATATAACAGTAGGTACTTAAAATACCTAAAACATCCAGAGTTCTGGCTTCAAATGATTATAAAGATGTGGAATAATATAACAATCATTTTGTACAATTTCAGGAATCTAGCTCAGAAGCTGTTATTGTTGAAAAAGACTGAAGAGGCAGCAAGGCAACTAGAGTCAACAAAAATTCACAATCAAGGAGGGTAAGCTATTTTTTATATATTACTGATTTCGGCAAAGTTGGTGTAATCTACAATTGTAAAATGATGAAAAAAGTGATGAAAACTTTTTTTAAATCCCAACAAGAACGCTTGGAATTTTCATTTTGTGGTTTCAAATTTAGTCCTATCAAAAATACTTTTATCCATCTATACAAGATAGATAGACAGATTTTTAAGCTGCAATTGGCAGTTATTTTTTAACAGACGTCTTTATTATATCTAGTCATTGATGTTATCTATACTAATATATTAAAATGAGGCGTATCTGTATGTGCGTATGTTCGTTATTCATTCGCGTAACAACCACTAATTCGATTAACATCAAATTTTGGCTTATGTAATTAAAAAGATGGCAGCGACATTTGAATTCCGTAGCAACAATACAGCTAGTATTTAAAATGACTATATTGCAGCGTGAGTAATTCAGTTAGTATTCAATATTTGTGATGTTAGGTAGTTAAGTAACTAAATAAAATGTTTTTCTCATATAACTTGCAGGTATTCAGACGAGTTCAGCGTGCGCGAGGACCTGATGGGGCTGGCCATCGGCACGCACGGCGCCAACATCCAGCAGGCGCGCAAGGTGGCCGGCATCACCAACATCGAGCTCGAGGAGGTCTCGTGCACCTTCAAGATTTGCGGGGAGGTAAGCTTTAAACTGTAAACTATTGAGTACAAGTTGATCACGTTGATTTTATATCCGATTGAACATGTTGTTTGCCTGATGGCCAGTCAGAGCCGCTAATGGACATAGTACGTAACTTCATATAGAACAGGGGTTTTATCTGAAGTCAATCAAGGATGCGTTGCTACACTCGAGGACTATGATAGTTGCCCCATGTGAGTGTGCCGGCAACCACACCCTTCTATCGAAACGCAAGAAATGCTACACCCTAGGAATAGTTGTGGCGGTGGTACTTCACCGGTCGAACTACATCGTCTACCACCTTGACAACAACACAAGAACATTTCTTGTAGAACTAGGCCCATAGATCAAAACACGCATGTTTTCCGTCCACTAGATTTGTACTTGTGTGAATGACTGTTAAATTCAAAAAGTACAAGGCAATCCGAATATATATCAGGCAGAACCCATGTTCTGTATGAAGTTCATCACAGATGTCGCAGGGCGGCAGTGACAACTTACCATCAGGTAGATTGCATGCTCGTTTGCTACTTCAGTTAGATAAAAATAAATAAAAGCAACACGTTGACGTGATCGTGTGTGTCAGTCGACAGAGGCGGTGCGCACGGCGCGCTCGCTGCTGGAGTACGCGGAGGAGTCCATCAAGGTGCCGCGCGCGCTCGTCGGGAAGGTCATCGGCAAGAACGGGAAGGTCATCCAGGAGATCGTCGACAAGAGCGGCGTCGTGCGCGTGAGTGCATACACCGTTCAACAAATACACATACTGCACACACTCAGTCTCTCTCTCTCTCTCCCTCACACACACACACACACACACAGACAGTGTTCTACTTTGGTGTCAATCATAGTTTCCGAAAATGAAACTTTCAACATTGAAATTGTTTAGTTAAATTCATAAAGCTTGTAAAATAAACAAAACATGTTTTTTTTTACATTTGAAGAAAACGAGAATGAAGACCAAATATTACTATCGCTCATGGTCATCTATAAGCAATTGTACAGGACAAAGGTTCTTTCTAAAATCAAACAGAAATACTTTGCTACTTACAAATATGCAGATGATCACCTCATATAAAAGTGAGCGAGAATCCCAGTCACCGAAACCTTTTCGTCGAAAAGCACGGACTATTGCTTAACACTATAAATTTGTGTGGAGGTATCTCCGGTCGAACCATATACATTTTATTGTCTTTGAGAACTTAACTACATTCTTTAAATAAAATATAATGAGATTATTTTAGTATCTGGGGGCTCGGCAGTGCTCCCGTCAAGTCAAGCAAAAAGGCGCCACGGCCGTACCATACTTTTCTCGAAGCAATTCAGGCCATTTTCGACCTCCCCCATAATTTCGTGGTAAATAAAACTAGAAACCAGAATTTTTAATATTTTTATTTTAACATAGAAGTAGCATGCAGTATATATAACACACATACTAGGATTTTCTCCTGTATCGTGGGTACCATGGACACACACAAGACGAATATACAAACACCCAGACCCAGAACATGAATCCAAACTCATCATTCAGATACCTGTCTGGCCGGGAATCGAACCCGGAACCCATTGCGCGTCAGACCGATATGGTTACCGCTGCGCCACGCGGGTCGTCTGGATATGGGATGATAATCGAAAATGTTCGTGTCCAGGTGAAAGTGGAGGGCGACAACGAGCCGCAGCCCACGGCGCCGCGCGAGGAGGGCATGGTGCCCTTCGTGTTCGTCGGCACGCGCGAGAACATCACCAACGCGAAGGTGCTCGTCGAGTACCACGTGGCGCATCTAAAGGTAACCTAGCGGTTGGGTGAATATCCGTTAATGTTATATTATTTGGTTTTTTCATGTGCTTTATAAAGTTATTATAGTAACTAGCAGAACACGACTTTGTTCGCGCAGACTATAATGTAATCTATACAACCATCATACATTTGAGCACCATTCCTGGACATGTCCCTACCCCAATCCGTAATGGGGTTTTGGTCAAAAGTCGTAGTCAGCAGGGTATTGATGCTATTCCAAAGTTTTCTTCTTTATAATATTAGTATAGATTTGTGTAGTAAGCAAACATTGTAGGTGTGTTATAGTATAGGAAAAAATCTTAAAAGGCGTCATATAAATCTGATGAATGCGCTGCGCATGAGCAACATGCGCGTAATATGCGAATAGTTATCGCATCTATTTGGTACTTCAACAAATTATATTCGGTTCGCAGAATTCACGTCTTTTGCACATACACTAATTGCTATAGACCGACCGTTTAACTCGCGTATCGCCTGCGCGGAAATAGGGGAGAGGGGGCGGGTAAAACTACACACGGACTTAATAATCTATAGACTTATCTCGAGGTAGATTGTTGTCAAAGTATATAATATAATTATATATCAATATTTATTAAATAAGAAATAAACTATAACTTAATAACTAACGAAACAATAAAATAACAATAAATTCTTTTACGAAATATTTAACCACAATTTAAAGTTATGTAGGACTAGGACTATTCATCGCTGATATACATATCGCTTGAATTGTCTTCACTGTCTGAGTAGCTTGAGGAGTCAGAATCTTGCAAATTAATAATAAATTTATCCATCTCGTCATCTACGATGCGATCGTGCTGACAGTATTCATGTTCAATAGTTTGAACATGTTTATCACAGTTAACCCATTTTTCTACAGAGAATTCGGCAAATAACTGTTCCAGTGTAATTTTCTTTTTGTCTAAATTAGAATCAATTTCAATTTTTGCTAGCTGTCCTTTGATATCGCCCCACACCAATTCGATGGGGTTTAAGTCTGGATGATATGGAGGCAGCCTTAAGACTTCATGACCTGCCGCCTTTAAAATTTCATCTATTTTGTACACATTCTCCGATCCGTGTTGCTTGATTAAATTTAACAAATCACATTTTCTTAAAGACATATCAAACTCAACATTGTGTCTTTGCAGCCAGGTCTGCATGATGGCTTTTGTGGATATCATCGTAGGCTTTTTGTCCACCTGTACCGAGTGGTATGAGGCATTGTCCATTACGATAACTGAATTTGGTGGTAAATTTGGCAATAACTTTTCTCTTGTCCATTTGCTGAAGTTTACAAAATTCATATCGCTATGATAATCTCCGGTTTTGCTGTTAGATTTAAAGATTAGAAGAGCTCCATCGATGAATCCACGTTGTCCTCCAGCATGCACAATAATTAAACGTGGCCCTTTGCCAATATGCGATAGCACCCCTCGTTCTTCATTGGATTGCCAACACGCTGATACATTCAAAGACGAATTGACATATGTTTCATCAAGGTAAACGATATTTCTTTGATCTCTCCTGTACTTTTTTATCGCATTAAGATAACGCCACCGAAACGATACAATGTTTTGTTGTTCAATCAGTAATTTTCTTTTTGACTGACATTTCTTAAATCGAAAACCAAGTTTATGAATCAATGTTCTCAGATATTCTCGGCCACAATGTAAAATTCCTTCTTCTCTGAGTCTCGCATTCAAAGTTTTTAATGTAGGAACCTTCTTGTAAACCGTGTAAAATTGAGTTATTTTTCTTCTAATTACGCCTTCAGTAAAACTGTCAACTTCAATTTTTTTCTTTCGAATTTGTTTATTTTTTGTTGGAGATTTAAAATTTACATGATTATTTTCGTCTTTCTGTTCATTTCCTTCTTTTATTATTTTACTTATGGTAGTCACTGAGAGTCCAGTAGCTTCAGCAATAAGTTTGTTTAGGTTTACGTCTTGAAGATACTCCGTAGAACTATGGTCTTGTTTTCTGGCTTTAAAAAAACAATATACTTTGTATGCTATTTGTTTAGCTTGTTTGTTAATTTTTTTTGCAAAGCAAGAAGAGCGATTCATCTTGGGATTAGTCTTAGTAAGTATTTACCTTGTGCGTTAATGTCAAAGCGTCCGTAACAAAAATACCAACCGCGCGCTACGAGCACTGACAGCGCACTGCCGCGTTTGACGTGGCTCTGTGCTCCGCGCACCCCTCTCACCCACCCGGTAACATCTCCCCCCGCTCCCTTCTTACCCCGCAGGCGATACGCCAGCTAAGCGGTCGGCCTATAATATGCATTTTAGTAAATCTAAATAAGGGGTTCATGAATGGTTACTAGTGTCCTGATTTGTAAGTTATTTCATAAAGAATGTGGGTCTTATTTTAAGTCAATTATAGATGTGTTGCTACTTCCGAGAACTGAAATGGTAGCCTCATATAAAAAATGTGATAGCAACCACTCTTTTCCTTCGCCGGAAGAACTACTTCACTCTAGATATAAGTTATTACATGATGATGATAATGTATTAAGATATGATTATTATTAAGTTTTATATAATATTATTCCTTAGCGTTTACATTTAATAAACTTCATACGTAATGGGTACTAACGATATGCGGTTATTTTCTTTTTTCACCTAGAGTTTCATCACTTCCACTTTCAAAGTGACCAATGGTCCAACATTCATAGTAATCAGATGGAGTTTTGATGTATCGTTACGTAAAGTGTGTGTGTGTCGATCCCCAGGAGGTGGAGCAGCTGCGGCTGGAGAAGCAGGAGATCGACCAGCAGCTGCGCGTGGTGATGGGCGGCGCCGCCACCAGCTACCCGCCGCCGCGCGGCCAGCCGCCCGCGCGCGCGCGCCGCCCGCGCCCGCCGCCGCACCGCTACCCGCCCGGTGGGTACCACGACGCGTTGGGTGCGTTCCGGATGACGCTCACTACGCCCTCAACGATCGAAACGTCGTTCCACAAGACGACCGCGCTCCTTGTGGTCTAGGCGAAGAAACTGCGGATGCGAGCGTGGACTTTCTAACCGTCTAATGGAACGCACCCATTGGATGCGTTCCACTAGACGTTTTTCCCGTTTCATTATCTCATGAGCGTTACTGACGTAGTCTCTAGTGTAACGATCACTTCAACCCATTTTATTAGATGGGTCGACGTGAGCTTCGCGTGAGCGAAAGTCATGACGTCATGAGTGACATTTTCGCCGCGATCGGCAACGACCGCAGTCGACTTGTGGAACGACGTTTTGGGCATTTAGGGTGTTGTGAGCGCCTTCTGGAATGCACCCATTACTGTACCTTTACACGTGGGATATTAGAGATACGTTTGACGTTGCAATTGTCCGACACATCGCTCCATCCATCCATCCATCCATGCATCCATGCATCCATCCATCCATCCATCCATCCATCCATCCATCCATCCATCCATCCATCCATCCATCCATCCATCCATCCATCCATCCATCCATCCATCCATCCATCCATCCATCCATCCATCCATCCTTACCCGTGAAACATTAGTGACTCCCCTTATCCTTGCTTGTGGGCTACTACCAAACTAAAGGAAGTATTTAGTAAGAGGAACATTTCTATTATCAAGATGTGAAAACTTAGTCATCAGGGGTTCGTGGTCGACTTCAAATAGGATTCTAATGTTCCTAAGATAGATGTCCATAGCCGACAGTGGCCACTTAACTGTTAGTTTGCCTTTGTTTGAGGGACCGCATTGAATTTTTTTTTACGTAAACATAATCGAATTTGACGAAATTAGACACTGATAGCTTATGCCATGGATACTCATGGATAAAATATTCCGCACCTCTGTTAGCGTGACCTAAGCGAATGGAACTGTGAGAGTAGCTAATCTATAATACAAAGTGGTTGTATCGCAGGCGGGCGGCGCACGACGCCGGAGCTGGGCGACGAGCGCGGCGACGGCGGCGCCTACCGCGGCCGCGCGCGCCCGCCGCGCCCCAACAGGTGACACGCCGCCCGCACACCACACCACACCACACGACACACCACCCACACACCTCGCACACATCACCTACGACACGACACTGCACCCACACACCTTACACACACCACATACGACACGACACTGCACCCACACACCTTACACACACCACATACGACACGACACTGCACCCACACACCTTACACACACCACATACGACACGACACTGCACCCACACTACTTGCACACATCACATACGACACGACAGTACACCACACATCTTACACGTCGCACTCCTGGATGATAACCCCACTCAATCAAAAAAATAAAGCATTTGAGTTAACAGTTTTTCAAGGTGGTAGAACCAGTGTAGTTCGGCTGGCGAAGTACCACCGCCACACCTATTTCCAGCGTGAAGTATTTCTTGCGCGAGATGGAAGGGTGTGGCTGCCGGCACACTTCCACATGCGCATGGCACGCGTCCATCATAGTTCTCGGGAGTAGCAAAGTAGTTACAGATATCCATGAGCGGCAGTGATCACTTACCATCAGGTGAACAGTGTACTCGTTTCCTACTTCAGTCAGATAAAAAAAAAAAACAAAAAACACGACCACTCTTCACGGCCACAAAGCCGCCACTAGAAGCTAGAAGCATTAACCGTGTGCAGCAAGCCTATATAAAATGTATAGAAAATATAGGAAATATGCCAGTGGCGGCGTTCGTGGCCGCCGCGAGTGACCCGTTGGCGGCGACACTTAGCGGCATTTTCAAATCCCTTACTCGAAAACCTACACGGGGATATCATTTACGTTACGATACCTATAACCGTTACCGAAAGTTGGCGCATAAAACATATTTGAATCACCTTAAGCCGAAAAGCACGAATAATTCAGTGAGATTTTCATCCAAGGGTGCGACATGTTACCTGTATCTAAAGACTTACTGACATATAAATAGACCCATGCCCTACAGCAGGACAGTAATGGGTTAATGCAACAATATAGCCTAAGTACCCTTTCTACATTACCATAAATCTGCCATTGTGACTAAAACTAAACCCCGATACACATGAAATGTTTTAATTATTTTATGTTAACAGTTGGCCTTTTTTTTTATTTAAGGAATTCCCACTGTTACATAGTAACAATAATTAATTTATCTTATTGAAGCCTTTTGTAAATTAATGTAATTATTTAATCACCTAGCTAATAGATCCCTTCTTATCTCGATAAATATACTCATTTTTTTCCAAATAGCAATATACATTCAAATTAAGCGATAATTATTAAATGCTTATAATTAACATTTGATTTTTCACTACGCTTATTTGTGTATCTAACATTAATTTTCATTTCAACGTGCATCAATGTTACATTCCGCTTATTTACATTTAGATCGCATTTGTATTTCATGCACTCAAGGATAATGTAAGCATACCCGTGTTCAATTTCTTGTTTTCGATGTTTTGTACTGCTTGTTTGTTGCATGGAGCTTCCTACAACTATAATTCATATAAACTTCAGTGAGACAAGTCGGGACAGAAAAAGCTACACTAATAGACATTTCTTTTCGTACAGTAGAAGTTCCTTATTTGCGGGGACTTTATGCGACGAATACAGAAACTACGAATGAAAAGCATTTAAACGCTGACATGCAAACAGAAGGCGCTAAATATTTTACTAAAAGCGCTAAATATAATTATATCCGCAAATAAATAAGTTTTAAGTCGCGAATACAAAAAAATGTCTACATTCGTCACACGAGAACGCGATTGAACCAAACAGTGAATAAGGAGCTTATACTGTAGGTTGTAATGATCTAATGTACAAGAATTAGTAAAATTGGGGTGAGTAGTGTAGCCTGAGACGATTAGCACTACAGTGTATAACATATATTGTTATAGAAGTATTTCTAATCTTTGTAAGGATCGAATGTAACTAATATAGAATGATCTGGTTGCATCTCGTTGCATTTAACGGGCTCAAGTTTTTTGTCTGCACTGGGACTACATGTAATAATGCCATAATTAAAGAGAAACAATTATAAAATATGTCCTATAAGTTTTCATTTGGTTACCGCTTGTCAGCACGAAACTTTTATTCCAAGATACGTATTGCTTTTATAAACTGTACGTATAGAAGTCTGTGTTGCACTATATTACTGCATTGTATCTTTAAAGTGAGCACTCTTCCTGAGGCACATTTAAATATGAAAAAACTTATTTTTATGTGTTTTGATGTATATCAATCGATTGTGTAGCTTATGTCTGTGTATTTACAACTTTGCAATAATACAAATGTGTAATAATAGTATTTCAGTTCGTATAATTTAATTGGATTTATTATTTACCATAGTAAACGTTTTCTCAATATGAATATGCATGTTCTGCTGTTTGTGCTATATGCTATATGAATTGTGACAACTATTCAGTGATTATTGATGTTATGTCATTATCCATAGCGAACAGTATTTACTTGTTTTCTTTATTTTTCTGTGTTGGTTCAGAATTAATGATTATTTTATTAAGACATAAACGTTAAAAATGTACTCAAGAGCAATAAGTATATAGTGTGATGTATGTTTTTTTTCACGCCGGTTTGTGTTCGCACTGTTCTCTATCCGCATGCATATTATCATCCTATCTTTTTATAGATAATTTTCGTATCGTTTGCAAAGTGAATGCAGCTATACTCAGGGGAAATTCGATCTGGAATAAATGTAAACATAAAAAATCATATGTAGGGTTATCACCAACTTGTACGAATTTGTGCACAAACGCATTGTATCTTCAACCAAACTATGTAATAAATTTTCACGAAGTAATTTAATAAAGAAGAGTTGATTAACTAATAACGACCAACTGCTAAATAATGTGCTAAAACCAGGCAAACAAAAATTATTTATCATTATCGCCATTGTATAACTAACGATGGTACAGTCTTAATTCCATGAAGGGATTTGAAACCTATTATAAGTTACAGATAAAAGTTAATAATAGGTAAAAGACGGCTGATAAAATAACAAAAAGTTGCATTCCCGTGTCTGTGAGTGGTTGCTAGGCAACGCTTTGTTATGAAACATTCCATATCAAATTTGCCCCAAGTATAGTTAATTTGTGCGAGGATGGTTGTTGTTAGCGTGGGTAGTCGCGTAACAAAATAGTGTATAAGAAATTCATAGTTAAACGTGTGAATGTCCCTTAGATCGAGCGAGCGTCGCGGCGAGGAGCGTCGCGTGCCGCTAGAGAACGGGCGCGCGCACCCCCGCCCGCCGCGGGACGGCCGCGAGCCGCGCGAGCCCCGCGAGCCCCGGGAGCCCCGCGAGCCCCGCGAGCCGAGGGAGCCGCGCGAACCCCGGGAGCAGCGCGAGGGCGGCAGGGACGCCCGGGACGCGGTTAGTCGTGTTCTTGTACCTTTTACATGTAAGCCCCGGAAACCCCGCAGTACACTTGAGCAGCGCGCTTTTACGCTTAGTTGATAAGTACTGACGTCTCATACGGATCCTGAAGGTTTGGGGTTCACTCCTAAATACCCTTGATTTTGACAAAATAACATTAGTTTAAGAAAAGTTTAAAGGAAAGCAACGTTAAATAAAAATAATCTAAATATGGATCATGACATGACCCTAAGCTTGAACCTGATTTTGATGTATATTGTTCAGTATAAGGTCAGACATAAGTTGATATTAAGGGCATGTTAATCGTCGTGAGATGTATCTGTAGATCCTAGAATATGCAATTTTTAAAGGAAAATGAGTTTTTTTTCAAATCTTCAGGTTTAGACCTGTTATTAAATTTGTCTGACAATGTGTTTGTTTCATTGCTCTAAATTTTTATTTTATTTGCTGTTAGTGCTGTAACATATTATGTAATTAAAAGTAGCTGCAGAATGTGGTATATTGCAAAGTAAAAAGTAAAGTCATCTTCTAAATAAATAATGCATATGTTTTATTAGAGAAACATAAGATTCTTTAGTTGAGCAGCTTATTACTAAGTAATATACAGTCGATACTAGCTCATATTTTTTATGAAGTGACCATCTTAGTCTTCGGGAGTAGCTATGTATCTGTGACTAACTGTTAGATAGAAGTTTTCTGTGTTTCATATTAAGTTGCTCTCAGATGTTCGTAGACCGTAGTTTTTACGTATTATTAAAAAAGATAGCTTGTAATCAAAATCACGTACCTAAAATGTTTCTGTGTAACTTTATGTATACGTGTGAGGGAAAAAGAGAATTAGAGAATAATTAATATAGGGTGCGTTTCATTACACGATCGCAGTTTTTCACGCTCACGACCGCAGTTTTTCCCGTTCCATTAGCTTGCCAGCTTTACTGACGTATTCTCTACTGGAACGATCACTTCGACCCACCTTGTTAGATGGGTGGTCTTGAGCGTCGCGTGGGCGTAAGTCTTAAGACGTCTTAAGCAACGTATACGCCGCGAACATAACGGCCGCGATCGTCTTGTGGAACGACGTTTTGGGCGTTTGAGCCCCTATTGAGTGGAAGGAGTACATAACAGTTATATCATGTCCGGTTGTTGTTGACGGTATTGTCCATGGTGTTTGCAGAGCGGGCGGCGGCGCGACGTGCGGGAGGTGCGCGACGTGCGCGAGCCGCGGGAGGGGCGGGAGGCGCGGGAGGGGCGGCGGCAGACCGACGACGACAGCTCCGTGCTCGACAGCCAGGACGTGTCCAGCGCCGACAGGGGTCCGTATGCTTGCCGCACTCAAACACACACCACACAGCGCACACACACAAATACACACACACACCACACAGCAAACGCACACACGCACACAACACACACACACCAATCACACTTTCAAATGAGGCAACCATCATAGTCCTCGGGAGTAGCAACGCATCTGGGATTGACTTCAGATGGAACCCATTACAGATGTCCATGGGCGGCAGTGACCACTTACCATCAGGTGGACTGCATGCTAGTTTGATACTTCAGTCAGATAAAAAAACAGACACTTACACGCACCACACACACGCACACCACACGCACACACCACACAATATAGATAGCAAATAGCAGCAAGTCAGACCTTGAGACATACTTAGATGTAACGACCCTTTTTTGTGTCGACAATTTGGAGTAAGTCGGCCATTTTTTACTACTTTTACATTCGACTATTGTAAAAGAGTCTTGCATAGGTAACCTATAGAATATATTATGATTCATACTTCATAAAGAAATATCAGGTTTATTTAAACACTTCAAATATTTTTATATGTTTTCTAGACACCTCAGTCGCACATTCTGAAAACATGCATTGAATAAGTTTTTATTAATCACAAAGAAACTCCATTATTTATTAATTATTACAGATTATTTATAACATGACATACACATACATAATTAATCCAACAAATACCCTGAACCATGAAATATATGAACATAATCTGAAAATATTACTGAATGTGCTAGTTAAAATGTAGTGAGTAGAATCGTGTTCCTTGCTGTGTTATATATGTATTTATTATTTATTTGTTGCACCCCAGTTATTACACTTTAATTAGTACATGAAGATAGTGGTTACATAAATGGAAATTGTCTCTTTGTAATTTAAGTATTATATTTAAATATTATATTCCTCTTAGTGCTCTTAAATGGGAAAGGCATTTAATGTTTGCGCCACTGGTCGTGTTTGTCGTTATCAAAGTATTTTGAACCGCCACTCGTATGCTGCACCCTATAAAGGCGTTAAAATTCCTAAGCATAATTCTGAAATAAAAAAACTTGATTTTTAAAGGTAGCTTTATTTTTAAACGTTTAATTGAATTACTAAGGAAGTAAATACCATTTAAGAGCGCTACTTCAAATTTAAATGGGATATTGGGTAAGTTGCTTGCTAATTCTGGAAGGTCATTCAATTTTAAAGGATTTGGTTTAAATTGTATACATAAGACTTGGTGATGGTTTCACTGTGCATAAAATTGTTTTTGCTTCATAGTATATATACGGTACAAAGGTGTAAGGCACATAGTTTCAATAAACATGTTTAGTTGTGACTGGTACGCGCGTGTATGATTAAGTAAAAAAGAAATTCTTTGTATGCATCTATAATTTATTTTGTAAGGAAATATCTTGGTTCCGAATACATAAATAGTATACTGCGGGTCATTGACATTGAACATATTTTGTAAAACATGTTACAATGAATAATTTGAGACCCGACATAATATTATTCGTCGTATAATGTGTTGTAAGAAATATTTGTGTGTTGTAGTTAGCCGTTCAGAATTGGCAAGCGTTTACCTGTAGCGCTATAACGCGCGCGTTTGTGTATGTTTATATGTGAATGCATGGAAGCATGTGCGAGTAAGTAAATACATAATCTATGTGTAGTTTAGTTAAGCGTTGAAATGTCTGGTATGTGGAATTCAGTTTTATTATTCAATGCCATTAAACAGTTTCTGTACTGGTTAAATGATATGTTTCAAGATATTTCACATGACTTTCCCTTAGTAATTACGTGAATAAACAGAAGTGGGATCCAGTTGATTTTGCAATTTATTACTAAGGTCTAATATTATCGCGGAATTTGTACATTTTGATTTGCTTACGGGTACTCACGTATACGGTTTTTGAATTTCTTTTTATGTAAGTCATATATATATATATATATATATATTGCACTTTGGTCCGTAAGGAGATGGTTATTGTAGTGATACAGAACCAAAAATAAAAATAAAAAACCTATTAGACCTTAGGGCACATAGGTTAATTTAACAAAAGTTCTTGTTAAGGTTTCTACCCGCCACCTCAATACAGCCTTGACCAAGATCCATCCAACTGGGTCGAGAGGTCTTAACAGTGCCAAAAAGAACAATTCACAAACAGTACGTCGTGAGTACCCAGTAGTGAGTAATGTAACTCGGCAGTGAGGGCAGTGTGTGTGATCGTTGCGAGAATGATTATTGCGCTCGTGCGTCCATTTATGTGATGGTATGTGTGTGTGCGTGCGGGTGTGTTTGTGTGTGTGCGTCCGTGCGTGTGTATGTGGCGAATGTTATCAGCGTGTGGTGTATGTGCGGAAGGTGAGTCAGAGGTGGTCATAAGCGGTGTGGATGTGCAGAGTCGGCGTCGTCGGAGGAGGGCCGCGCGGAGTCTTCGGCGTCCACGCGTCGCCGTCGCCGCCGGAATGCAGGTAACGCGACAGCCCGCTCACGTGATACGATCGATCGCTCGGAGCTTGTCGATTGTGTCCCATAAGTTACCGTTTTGCCTTTTCGAGTATCATGCGATAGTAACGTCACTTGAAAATAATCCATTGAAATATACACATAAAGTCGTATATTTAAAAGTATGCTAAATTACAATTCTTTGCTTAATCATAGTAAAAACTAATTGTGATTTACGAAAGTGATTAATGCTTTTAGTTCTACCGTCATTTACTTTTTGCCCATGACTGTATGATTGATTTAACATTGCTAGAAGTTTTTTCAGAGTATTAAATTTCCTTCTCAGCAAGACAGCTTGATTTTATGCAGTGTTTTATGCTTATAATTTTAATTCTCATGAGTAGACAAATTTTTCTGTCTATAACATTTAAACGCTTACACTGGTACCCAACATTACAAATTTTTAATATATTTATATTAATAAAGTAGTTTTATTGCATGTTTGTATTATAAAAAGTAGATTTAGTTCATGTGATGTAAGATTTTCAGATTTCAACAAATTTACACAACATTAAATGTAAGATACTCAGTACACATATTAATATTATATTGGGCCAATGCACAGCGGCTTTGTAACACTTACAATACTACATTTTTTTATTTTAAATAATTGCTTTTTTGATTATCATCCATATCAAATGAGTTATGGTAAGTGAGGAAGCGATGATTAGTCTGCAATTATCAATGTATATTTCATTGTGATCTATTAGTTTTATCAGTATTAGTATGAGTTAGAAATATTGTACATATAAAAAAAATATAAGTGAAGTCAAAAGAGCAATTGATTTATTAATTCATTATGTTAGGTTTGTTTGTCGTCGTTTTCTCACTATTTCCGTTATATATAGAATAGGGACTTCGTGTTTTTCGTGATATTTTATAGTAATTTGTAAGATATCATTTTCAATATGTCTGTAATGCATTGTAAAGTGTGACAGTGGTTTTCTTAATTTATTATTTTGTGTGCTTAGAGGCTTTAACGATGTAACAATATGAAATTGATAATAAAACTTTAAAAGTTGATAAATATATTGATTTGAGGGGTGATGCGGGGTGTCAATTAAAACGCGTGTTTCACATAGATAAATGTATATAATTGTACATAAGTGCGTGTTTCGGTTGCAGGCGGCGGGTGGAAGAACGGGGTGAGCGGCGGCGGCGGCGCGGCGGCGGGCGCGGCGGCGGGTGCGGGTGCGGGTGTGGCCCCGGCGCAGGCGGCGGCGGGCGCGGCACAGGCGGTGGCGGGCGCGGCGGCGGGCGGCAAGGCGCGCGCGGCGCTGGGCAAGGGCAAGGGCGAGGCGCTGCTGAACGGCACGGCGTAGGCCGCGCCGCAGCGCCGTCCCGCGCCCCGTAGCGTTATGCTTTTGTAAGAGATTCGTGATTTGTATTCCCGATTGCTACTCGACGACATGGTAAATTGAGCTCGTGTCCGACCGTGACCGTGCCCGCGGGGGAGCGGAGCCGCCGCCCGTACTCTGTGGTTATGTGATTTCCTATGAAATAAACGTTTCTGTACATATTCTCCGCCGCCTTTTATTCGTCCGCCGGGCGCCGCGCGACCTCGGCGCGCGTCGCGACCGACGAGTGACACGATGACTATGATTATATGTGACGCTATCGGGTTCGGGGAAGGCTAGGGGAATCCGCTAATTTATTTAATGTTACACTCGGAATCTTAAAAAACTACGTTCGATATTAGAGAGTACCTTTATTATTTTCCAAAAAGACCTTCCCATTGAACTACCGGAATTTACCCACTTTGTCGAATCGAAAATAGGTTATTTTTTCTTTATACTTTACATTTAGTCACTATTGTATTGAAACTATTGTATCTTAAACTATAAAGTAGTGTGACATTTTACTTGAGAGTTAAAAGTAATTTGGAACTTTAACATCAATTAGACGACTAACATTGACCTCGGCTCTGAGAACCACTATACGACGGCAAAGGCCTTTTTGGTTGACGACTAGACAATAAATATTTACAATGATAATTACATCAGTCATTACGATAAATAACACCTCGATATGCATTATTGCCGGGATATCACTACGGAATATATTTACAAAAGTACAGATATGCTTTCTAAGATATTGGAAAAGATGGGCCCACATTGTGTATAAGACACCTTCAGTTCTATAAGTAAAATCCTAAATATACGTATAATTATGTAATATAGACATTTAAATTCAATTAATGAAAATATTGGAAACTATACTATACACATTTCCCGTTCAATTACACAGGCCTCGATACGATGTATAATTGCCTTTCGATCATGTTTCTAAATTCCTTACACAAGATCTATAATGTTATCTAAGGTTATTTATAAACACGATTGAGCGATTCCCAGCTGACGGAGCGCATTCACAGATATAAAACTTTTTATTTATCCCCTAAGTTTTATTTAAGAGTAATGAAATGCGCTTCCATAACAAAATGCCTTCCGTCAGATGTGATTCGTCGCTAAGATGTTAAAACTATGTACATGGCAAAATACAAGGAAATTTGGTGCTAATGTGGGTCCATCTTCAATAGAAATTGTATAAATGTAGCTCTCTTGATATGTTGTTAACTTTCAGGTATTTAACGTGTCGATAATTGATAAAACATGAGTATTGTTTATGTTGCCGTAAATGCCCAGTATCCGTTGTCATATTCTTACGGTTCACATGCTACTGGCACCGTTAGTAGGAATCAATTGTAAAGTTTGTTCAGTTAGAACCCGTTTTTACTAGAAATGTTGATCATAATAAGAAACGAGTTTTAACTGAATGTTTATAGTAAATAGTTTTATATTCGGATTTTTCTAACTGCGTCAGTAAGGATAAGTGGCTGGAGGTAAGAACTCGATTGATAGATATTGGATATTTACGACAACATCTGTATCAAACAACGAATGTTTGACCGTAGGATAAGCACTTTTTTACAATATTTTTGAAAAAATAAATGCTTTGTAATCTTTCGCAGTTACATGACTTGATTGTATGAGTGATGTCAGTAACGGAACTTCGCATAGGCCGCGTACACACCGGCCCAGTGGACGGTGCGATTCGCTGTATAAAGGCCAATGGACCCCTCGGTTGTGCTCAGTGGGCCGGTGTGTACGCGCCCTCGACCATACAATTTGTGTACTGCCTATGATAAAGAACTTGTGAAGGAAATTCTTGTCCCCAGTAAGCAGTACTGGGTAATGTAAAAAATTGGAGTTGCGAGTTGGAGTTACAAAGTAATTACGATTTTGCACGACATTTTGCATGATATACCTAATTTTGGTGATTTTTTTGTTTGGTAATAAACAAAATGTAACAACAACTGAAAATGATTTTTATTAGACTGACCTGTAGTTTAAATGACGACATTGTTTTAGTGTGTTTAGTTGAGAATTTTCAAATGAAAATGATGAACAAAAAGGAAACAATGTAGTGTACACAATATTTCACCATATAAAATTGTACAATCATATTAAATTTCTTTGTAGTAGTTTATGTACACACTATCTAAAACAATCATAATGTAAACTTCATTTTACAATATATCATCCCTGATAACAAGTATACACATTTGTATCTGGTGTTTTAAATTACATTTGAATTTGAATTAGTAATGTCGTGCCGTTATTATCAAAAAACGTGTTAGTTCGGTTTGTTAATTTCGGGCGAAAACAATATTCATCGTCTTTAGATCTGGTAAGGCTCATGTAAAAAAACTAGACTAAAGGCCTCGTTTATATCTACAGACATAGATCATTTCAGACACGGGCCGTTGTTGATAAAATATCTTCATATGCAATAAAAGCTCCTTGTATTCCGCGCTAAAAAAATCTATCCCTGGATGTAGTCAGTACATCTAAAAATATACAGCACTCTCTGTTTGCGCGTCAGCTTTCTTGTTCGTTATTCACGGGTTCTCTATTCGCGTTATATGAGTGGAATATAACCTCCTCGAGTAAAGAGCTTTTATTGTAATTTTTGTACTTTTTACCATTTTCTATGCAATATATTGGCAGTATCTGTTAAAATATTGCATAAAAAAGATGATTGAGTCACGTTCATGCCTGACACATATATGTAGATATAAATTAACCTCGCTAAGGCGTCTTGTACAAATTTTAGCATTTTTTAAATACGACAGGCCCTGCTATCTGTCCATAATAATAAACACTCACGGTAATTTTTGTGTACAATATTGAAACGCATATACTCAATTGAAATGCATATGCTCAAGTTCTGTGTATCATGTCGAGTAAATTATTATTATAATATTGAGTTATATTTCAGACCTCTGCATTTTCTTTAACAAAGGAGTGGTATAATCTATAACCATTATATGCTTTAGATGTAATCTATTCAAGCAACAATAGAATATAAAACTCCGTTTTTTTACTTAGCAAATTATTTTTACGTGATTGGAGTTGCACAATGGGTCTTTAGTCATTCTAGGATGTGCAAAAGTTAGGCCTTAGGAGGTTAACCTCTTTTTAAGCAGGACCTCAAAATTTCCCCGTGTTTTCTGTAGAGTATATCTATCATGGTCCCTCTTAGTGTATAGATTGAGAAAGTAGCTCATGTAACAGTCATACGTCGTATTAAATACTTGTTGATTGAACTCTGTGAAATTTCAAAGTTTATGTAACTTCGGTAATCATTAAATACTATAAAAACTGACAGAATTTTCAAAGAAATTTGCTGACATCAGCCTATTTCCGCAGTCAGTTGCTGGTCAAGCAACATAACAAGAGCTTACATTCATTGACCTAATTACAGATGGATGTCGAGCCTAGGAATGAATTTATCAAAAATGTCCGAGAAAACATTTTATTACATGCCAAAACATGAAATTGCTTGGCAACACAATTGTCCTTATGCATATTGATTAGATTCCTATATGCGCTTAATTGTAATTACACACTCATTGTAATTTGGCTAAAATTATAGTATAGTACATTAAATCGGCAGCTCAAAAAGTGGCACATAAATTTAATGTACCTGTGACGTCATAGCTCTCTTACTCGTGTGCCGTGAAACATACGCATGAAGGATTATTCGCCTTGTACTGCAAGAATCGATATTGAGCGTTGAAAACAATGTGTTGGATCCTATGAGATCAAGAAATGTCTCCAATTTGCAGTGAAATTTCGGGGTCAGTCGTTCTATGTCTAGGGAAAATGGGTATGAGTTTGATACCATACCATAAACTATTAGAAAAATCAGTCAAGTCCGGGTATATCTGATTCCTGTCAATGGAAACTCAGATTTATACCCGTTTATACTAGGAGTACGATTTAGCAAATGTTTTTTTGCTCAAACTTCAACAACGTTTGGAGTTTCAAACAAATTACGATTGTGACGAATGTTTCATGGCTCACTAGTCACTGGTAACAATAGACAGTTACAGTTACGATTTTATTGATTGAATCAATTATATCGATTGACTGTTGGTAGCCGTTAATAAATAATAAAAGGATTTTTTTTTGGAGTATGGACTTCTAATATTGATTATATTGATTGACTTTCGATATGTTTTAAAAATGTAATATTTTGTGTTTGGCACTGACAATACTTACAGGATACACAATATGGGGCGCGTTCCAGATGACGCTCAGAAAGCCTCAAACGTCCAAAGCGTCGTTCCACAAGACGACAGCGGTCGTTGTGGTCGTGGCGAAAACGTCACTTATGACGTCATGATTTACGCCCACGCGACGCTCACGACGATCCATCTAACAAGGTGGGTCGAAATGATCGTTCCAGTAGAGAATACGTCACGTCAATCTAATGGAACGGGAAAAACTGCGGTTGCGTTTTGTGAACGTCTAATGGAACGCACCCATGGTATATAATAGTTTTACTTCGGACATTTTTGTTCGCACCCGACATCCAGGATCTAAACAAAGGTGCCCAGCTGAGCGGGGCGGTCCCCGGCAACAATGAGGTGGTGGCATTAGAGCAGGCGGTGGCGGTCCTCGTGCTCGCTGTCCTCGGAGTCGGAGGGCGAGCAGCACGAGGAGTCGCTCCAGTGCTGGAACTCCTCCTTGTGGTGCTCCAGCGCCATCAGCGACGGGAACAGGCTGTCGCATGCGCTGCATCTGGAACCGCCATCATGGATTTGTTGACTATTGTATACTTATTGGCTCTGTACTCTGGGAAAATTTGATATGGAATGTTTAACAAAGCGTTGTCTAGCAATCACTGACAGGCAGGGGAATGCAACTTTTTGTTGTTTTATCATCCGTCTTTTACCTATTATTAACTTTTATTTGTAACTTAAATGCAAATCCCTTCATGGAATTAAGGTTGTAACATTGGTCATTAGTTATACAATGACGACAATGGTAAATAAGTTTGTTTTTAGCATAGTTCCTTGCAGATGGTCGTTATTAGTTAATCAACTCCTCGTAATTAAATTACTGTTACGCGAAAATTTAATGCATAGTTTAATTGAATATAAAATGCATTTGTGCACGAATTTGTGCAAGTTGGTGATAACCCTACATAGGATTTTTATAGGTGTAGGTCTACATAGGTTTGTTTACATTAATTATTCTAGATCGAATTTTCCCCGAGTATAGTGACATTTACGCAGCTTTACTGAGTTTTAATGGTGAGCCTAAAACTCAAGCCGGGACACAGAGACTGGGTTAAAAGGGAGGGATTGCTTTATTCCTCGTTGTCGGGTTCCTTAACCTTCCTCATTCACTAGAGGACAGGGACGGATCCAGCTATTGCTGGAATTGCTGATGCGAGTCAGGTACTTTCCAAAGCAACCCAGTTCGCATTGGAAATTCGAGATAAGTAAGAGAAAAGTTCAAAAGGTTGGGAAATAAAATAGAGTGGGGAATTTTGGGTGATCAAATTCACCCAAAAAGGGAAAAACGGATTTTAATGAAACATGGTCCAACTATAGTTTTCAACCTGGATTTATCATATTTCTTTGAATTTTTGATAAATAGATAATATATAATTAATAATCATTCAAAAACAGAACATGGTAGCAGGGCTGATCAGCATATTTCTTTTTATTATCTAATTAAAGCACCTAACAACTGCATGCACTCTGCTGGGAATTTGTAGCCAACTTCATATAAAACAAGATTTCTATCATTTGAATCATAAAGTCCATTACAAATGTGTTGCAAGTCCGAACGACTAAAATCGTCGTCTTATAAAACAGCTTGCCAGCACATTTTTACAATTCAACGAAAGGTAAGAACTGCTTCTCACTAGAAATAGGTAAGACTGTGGTCGTAGTCTAATTACATTAGTTCTACCACCACCTAGTATTCATAAATGTAGTCTGAGTAAAATTGAACCTGCTAACATAATAAAGAAAGATTACCCAAAATGTCGCTTTTTCTGCTGATGATCGCTCAGAGCACGGCGTGTGGAGAACGATCTGTCGCAAACGTTGCACGTTAACGCCTCATCTGAGAAATATGTGATTAAATTAAAAAATAGTATGTACACTAGATAAGTTAGTTTTTATTTAGTGTAGTTTATGTTATTTAATTTTATTTACTTTCTCTGTTGTATTTATATAAATAAAACTCACAAACATAAAAAAGTATGTACACTGGATCATTGCTATGATGGTGGTACGGTTTTGAACGTATATATTGCAAACGAACGTAATATGTATTGCAAATTAGCAGGAGTATTATGTTATGTATGTGAAATTATTGTATCCTAATTATGATGTTATACTTACAAACAATTCTAACAAGCCTACACGTCTATGACGCGAGTCAGCACCAATAAGACTACAAGTAAGTCTGAGCTTAGAATAAGTCTGGTAAAAATGTAAAATTGAGTTGTCTTTTTTAAGATTTAAAAAGGTTTTGTATGTATAATTACTAGGCTGAAGATTGAGGTGACTAAAAAAATCCGTCATGAGTATGAATTGAAACCGAATGGTACTTAATGGTCAGGTAGGAATTTATGCATCAAGCGCAAGGAACTAATTGGAAATCTTTGATGTTTACGATGCAGCCTCTCGTGATAAATATAAAAAAGTAAGTATGTACATAATATTAGGGGAGCCCAAGAGGGGATTTTGGGAGTAACTCGAGTACGGCAGATTAATATAAAGTAAGGTGTACTTTATATGTTGGTAACTACCTTCAGCCAGTATGAGGCCTTAATATGGGGGTATATAATAGGGGGGTACGCTCAGGCAGGGCCGCCTTATGCTGGAGCCCTTAGGCACATAAGAATTCGGGGCCCTTTTGGAATGTAAAGAAAGTATGATGTAGGTCTTTTCTTTTCATTCCAAAAGAGCCTCGACGGCTTTCGTGCAACGAGAAAAGTGTTATGCGCCCGACCATACTTTGATATTAAATGTGAGAAAAATTGTAGGCCCTTCGGGGCCCTCTGAGGACGAGGGCCCTGGGCACTGGCCCCAAGTGCCTTTATGGTAAAGACGGCATTGCGCTCAGGGGAACTTTGTAACCTAAGGGAGTGGAAGGGTTACAAAGTTCCCCTGAGCGTACCCCCTATTAAGGCCTCATACTGGCTGAAGGTTACTAACATTTATAGTATCTTCCTTTATATTAATCTGCCGCGCTCGAGTTAATCCCAAAATCCCCTCTTTGGCTCTCCAACTAGGAAGGACAATAAAATTCTTATACTGATTTTACACACATGAATATTAATTTGACATCTTGACAGTAAAAATATCCTAAGAAATGAAAGACGTCATGATAAAAATTTAATTTATTTAAAATAAAACGCACGCTAAAATTAGATTACAGTTCGTTTTTTATATTAAAAATACAATAGTAGGGGCGATTTAGCTGCAACTGTGATCTGAGGGTCAGGAAAAATACTCTTCAAGCTAAATTCATTTTCACTGTTTGAAGCGCAACTTCGTGATTAACTATTATGTGGGTACATTTTATTTTTTAAAGCTTGAGGCTTGCGTGAAATCCGAATTTGCTATAACCCGAGGGCACGAAACATTCGAATTTGGAAGCGGGTAAATTTTAAGTGACTTCATTACAATTTGTATTTTTTATGACCTTGGGGTAAGCGTTGCGGCCCTCCGGTAAAAATGGCGGTTACAATTTAGTGCCGATATATTACTATGTCGTTAGGAGTTTTACATTCATTAAACATTAAGACCAAAACATCACATCTGAAAACCTCTTTTTATTCCCCCGTCTAATAGACGAATAAAATAATACATATCACAAGAGAATTGAGGACATTAGAACAAAAGGAAAGTCGATCGAATGGATAAGATAATGTTTATATTCAATTACTTCCGAATAATGATATGAAACCCTGATTATTTTGTGATATTTTTTGTAATAATCTAAAATGACACGATCCTGGTAATTGAACATTGCGAAATGCTGCGTTGCATCATTTTATGCCACACTTAATTCACTGTGCGTGTCAAATGATACTCTGATTTGAATATTTGAAAACAAAAACATACTTTTGATAACAATTGTCACGGAAAAGTTAGAAAAATTATCAACCGACGCTATTCCTATGAAAACATCAAATAAATTTGCATATTTACAGTCGTATAGCACTTACATTGAAAGTATGATCTATAATATAGTCCAGTCCAGTCATGCGATTAATTAACTAACAAAACGAACTGTTTAAGCGGGTCGCATTTATATCCAAATAGTGACCCGCCTGTGCTCCACACAGCCATTTGCCAGCACAGGCAGTTACAATAGAATGTATTGCTGCTTGGATTGAATAATACACAAAAACGAAAGTTTTACATGAGAGCTCAGTAATTTGATTATTATCACATACTTTAATTTTAATAATTATGATAAATAACGACATAATATTAAACATAATATATATTAAAATACCATTAATCGCAGTGTAATGAAAGGACCAAGTGTTAATTTCTAAGCGTTTTTAGATAAAACTGTGGTAAATTTAAAGTTAACGAATTTTCAGTAGTGCCGTTATTCATTCAAAGCAGCGATATATACATTCAGAGGCGTAGTGCGGACCAAGTAGACGTGGGCAAACTCCTATCAGCGAGGCCCCTTTGCATGATTTCATTGAATGGTGCCCTTGAAAATGCCTTCTCTGCCTTGAAATTGAAAACCTCCTCCAAAGAGGCCTCGCGAGCCTCCTTTAAGTCTGAGGCCGTGGGCGACGGCCCACTGCGCCACGCCTAGCTACGCCACTGTATAAATTACACGTAAAAACCTTCCTCTAAAACATATAAAATAATTGTTTAAAAGAGCAGGGAGGCAGTATAGACAAAATGACAGGACCGAATTTTAAAAACAGACATTGTGCGCATTTACTCTAAAGCAAGAAATATTTGATATGTCATTATTTTAATAGTTACTTATTACAAGTTTTATACATTATTGTACTATTCTAAAGTAAAATGGAAAAACTTCCGTGCCACATTTATACAGTTCTTTAAATACAAAAAGTATGTTTATTACAAAAAAGTCTCACCCAAAATGGAATAAGTTATTACCTAAAAGTTACTAGGCAGAAAGATATAAATTTAATTGTATGCATACAAATTACGTATATATATTTAAGATTACAATATAAATACCTACATTATAAAACAGTTGCCAATAGGCCAAAATAACGAGGTTACTTTTAAAATCATAGCTTTTTGGTAATTTAAGGCATTATATTATATGAGAATTCAATTTAATAGCCAAATCAATTATTATCAGTTATTAGTTGATTATCAATTTAAATAGTCAAAATTTATAAATATATTGAGCAAATTAGGCAAGTCGATAACTTTACAAATTTGGTAAATTGTAATTATATATTTTCATATATTTCAATAAAATCACATTAAAATACAATTTCATAACAAATGTGTAACATAAAACATATAGGACTGGTAAAAAAAACAAATGCTTTTCATTAATTGAGGACAATAAGAAATAATCAAATTACTAATTAGTTTATAATTTTTCTAATTATTTCGAAAATATTTTACAAGACATTTATTACACATATAATATTTCACCAATAAGCATTTTTATATTAAGTAAAAGTTATAGGAAAAATGTTCAAACACCACAACGCTTGTAGGCCACCAAAGTACACAATTTCTTTCATCATATGTTAAATGGGTAGTGTATTTGATACTGATGACTTCATCATACTGCCAAAGAATTTCATCCCTGAAGATCCTCCCGGGATGCTCCCCATCAGCATCCAGAGGAGAGCCAAGACTTGGGCTACAGCACAGATGATGGTCAAAGGTGTGCTTTGAAGATGTAATGCGGAATATAGTGTTGCTATCAAAGTAAAACCATACAATGATGTTGTGAGCGCCCTCTCTTTTGAAAACATTGATTTCATGTGATTCCAAGGTCCATATAAGAAGCTGAAGCTGTAAAAAGAGGTATTTTTTATTACTGCATGACCATCAATAAATCAAATTCACAAAGCCAACAAAAGAAGACTAATTCAAGGTTTTTCAATGAGAAGGATTTTACTACAGACAAACAATACAATGTTTTTTTTTTTAAAGTTGTTTTAGTGCCTTTGTTAATTGACCTCAAAGAACATCCTAATATTGTAAATTGTATAAAACATAAATAATTGTTACTATCATTATGGTTTATTATTATCACTTATAATTGTTGTACCTAGTTATACATAAACAGATTCGTTATTAGTTCATCCAACCCAATAAAGATAAGTCCTTCATAAACCAGTATTTTTTAATTTACTATTTGTATATAAATGTTCATTATTATTGCCTGTCTGGCAGTTAACGGTGTAGACACATTCCTAATGATAAGGTTGCTATAAAAAGGGGGAGGTACAAGCCAATACACCTACATATTAACAACATTAAGTGCTTTTTAAAAGTGTATGTTGTCATATATAATCTATCATTACTATTTCTGCTAACACTGACCATACAAATTATGATGTTTAGATGCAACAAGACTGACAATATGTACATGTATTAGCAACAAGATTATTTCATGTCCTGCAGCCCACTCATTTTAAAATAAAGGCCATTATTGATAATAAGTTCAATGATATCTGATACAAACAAAAGAAATAAGAGAACTAAAAGACAACTTACCTAAATATAAAGGATAGACTTCCTAATGTGAAAAGAAGTGCAAATTTTCTTGCTTGTAGTAACAGCAGTGGTATATACAGGAAGGATAAAGTGAAACATAGGATACCAATGAAAAGGCATATTCCGAAACCCAGGAACCGCTGCGTTCGGGTCTGAAACACGATAATAACTGTTAGCACCGATATATCTCGTTGACATAGTTAATACTGTGTAAACAATACATTTTTAGTAGCTTGGCAAAGTACTTACCAAAGTGAAATACTCTTTCTGAACGTTCTCAAACCAACTCTCGGTCGAATGACTACTCGTTGGTGTCTCATCTCTGTTTCTAGAGAAGAAACTAGGTGTGTAGTTTGAGAAACTAAATTTGCTGCGACGATCATTTTGCAACAAGTACTCGTCCAAATCTGATTTCAGGTTCGCCATCTCGATTTATCACTTGCTTTAAACACTTGTAGTTTCACGAACAATTTAATAGTGTAATTATCTACGTTTATTATGTCTGTCATCAAAATACCACGGAAAATACAAAATTATTCTGCTCCTGCTCCTCTCATGACCTCATTCGTTGACACTGTGACGTTTATGACAGGTGTCAATTTCAATAGTGATGCGAAGTTGCGAATTGCGAGTTAAAACATCACATTGCGAGTTAAAACGATTACTAGCCGCGTAATCGATTATAGCGTATTTAAAACAATTACTGTGACTAAAATATAGCGTACCGTAATCCGTATCGTCACTGAAGTCGTCGTGAGCGTGCCTGCGTATGTTGTTGTTGTATCGATCATGCGCACAAGGCGGGCAAACGCCCCGCGTGTCGCGCTCGTCTAAATCAGTGCTGCTCCCGTCCGAGTCAGCTTGAGCTTCTTCGATGTGAATATCTTCAGTCTGTCTGTTATCGAGTTTCTCGTTCGATGACAGTTGATTGTAGTTTTTGCGTGGCGGTCGTGCTTCTGTGGACAAAGAGGTTGAGTATTAAAGTATTATGTAGAGTAATTTACAAATGCAGCGTTGCCTGTGGCCAATGATGCTCAAAGATATATTTTTCGTTATATATATTTGTAAAATAGGCCGTAATTCATTAAAACAAGCAACATAACAACTTAATTATGGACTGTAATTCAGTTAATTCATTTGTTTAGGACAGTTTGTCCTAAACAAATGAACTAAATAAAAATAAAGAACATTAATTAAAGAATTGTAATTAATGTGTATTAAAGTAACGTTGAAGAATCTTTCAATAATACATTTTAAGGAAAGATTTCTTGTTGGGAAAGCTAATACAGGGATATGGGACCTGAGTTGTTATGTCATTTACACTACATTCTGCTATTAGTTTTCTGAAAAAAAAAAGTATCTTATCTAATGTTATAAGTATCGCCTATTATCTGCATTTATTTAAATCTACTAAACTGAAGTTACTCACTTTTGACTAATGCTACCAAAGTTGGTACATACTACAGTTTATGTAATTGGGCAATTTATGTTATTTTTATAATGTAGACCCCTTAAGAGTGTTTTTGATTAAGAATGTGATGAATTTGTTGACCTTTTACACCTAAGGGAGTTAAATAGACGTTAAATGTTTGTATTATATCATATAAGAAGTCCTAGTCACCTTCGTGGTGTCGATTTTAGATGTCGGCGTGCTAACGCAATTCATTATGATTGATTTATGGACCTTTCTGCACTCCACTTCCTCATAAGTCGTTACTGCCGGCCATCGAGATGTATCAACTTCAATATAATAGGAAAAGGGTTTTATCTTTTACCGTTAAAAGATAAGTAGCTCCTTAAGACCAAGATGGTTCTCAGAAGGGGTAACTCATCTGGTGTCCGCAATAGTATCCTGTAACATAAAAGGATACATCGGACGACATTGCATTGAGTGAGTACAAGACTTTTACATTATAGTAAAATATACTGATAGAGCAGTGATAGCCTAATGGTTGCAACTTGCCCTCTCAATCGGGAGGTCCGAGGTTGAAGCCCAGGCACCACTGATTTATGTGCGTATTAGAAATTAATTATCACTGCTTTTCGGTGAAGGAAAACATCGCGAGGAAACCTACACACCTGAGAGTTCTTTAAAAAAAAATCTCGGAGGTGTGTGAACTCCACCAATTCGCTCTTGGCCAGCGCGGTGGACTATGGCCTAAAAAAACTCTCTCATTCTGAGAGAAGACCCGTGCCCAGCAGTGGGACAATGATGGGTTATACTGATTTCACGTGTATTTTTACGTGTAGGTACTATTTCATAATATTTAGGAAAGATCACAAATTTTGAGATATGTTTTTAATTTGTAAGCATGCACTAATTGTGTATTTGAATTGATAACAATCTATTTATGGAGCTAAATAATGTTCAGTCATTGAGATACAACGAGTACGGGCGGGCGATTCACTCTGGCGGAATTATCGCCACAAAAGAGAGTAAACATCATTTACATTTGATTGGAGCTTCACAGTGGATTGGACGTGTGACGCAACAGCGGTCATTCCGCTAAGTGAATATTGACCCTTTCTCCTGATTGCTCTGCTACACGTGAGTATAGTGCAGGATAGATTACTTGATATTTTTATCAGTAACTAGAAGTCTCTCGTAACAAAAAGTTCGTGAAATGGTGGTTTAAACGGTGGTAGAAATCTTTATGATTTTATATGGGAAGCACCACTGCCACACCTGGGGAAAACCCATTATTGTCTCACTGCTGGGCTCGGGTCTTCTCTCAGAATGAGAGAGCTTTTGGCCATAGTCCACCGCGCTGGCCAAGTGCGAATTGGTGGACTTCATACACCTCCGAGAACTGTTTTTTTAAAGAACTCTTGGGTGTGTAGGTTTCCTCGCGATGTTTTCCTTCACTGAAAAACAGTGATAATTAATTTATAATACGCACATAAATCAGTGGTGCGTGCCTGAGTTTGAACCTCGGACCTTCCGATTGTGAGGGCAAATTTCAACCAGGCTATCACTGCTCTGTTACAGCTATTTCTGCCTAATAAGTCGTGTATGCCCTGTGTTTTTGTGCCAAGTGTGGTAAGTGCTTACCACATGTATTTTATTTATTTGAGGCGTTACTACTTACTGCTCCGGGGCAGACACGCATCTGTGGCTAACCTCAGGTAAGATGATCTTATCTTCGTTTGATCACAGATGTTTATGGGTAGAGGCACTAAGCATTACTTCGATTGCAAGCTCATATGCTACTTCTATATCATAAAATCATTGTTCATATTTGCCGCAACAAGATCAAGCGTTAAATATACTATCTGAAATTTTAATAAATTATCCAAAATATATGTATGATTTTTACAATTACACGACACTAAAACGTAAATATTTTTTATTGTTACCATAATTTAGAATAATGAGTAATCATTCTTAACTGATAACCCTTATTATGTAATGTTATCACATCGAGAGTTACCAAATATTTTTGTTGTTGTTATAGGTTAATATGGAGTCTCCGAAAATAGCCGTACTGGGAGCAGGTGTAGTTGGTATGACAACTGCAAGGTTACTGCAAAATGAAATGAGAAACGCTGAAGTAACAATAATAGCAGAAAATTTTAAGGAAGATACGACCAGCGCGGTGGCAGCAGGTATGTTTAGACCAGGTACAAGCTTTCGAGGAACCAGTAAAGAGATCACAAAGAAATGGATTGATAACTCTTGGGAATATTGGCAACAGATATTAAAATCTTCCGAAGCCCCGCAAGCCGGCCTTATGGCTTTTTCCAGTTACATATTCTCAAAGGAAAATTATCATGTCACAAGAAATCATTTGATCGAAGACTTGGTACCCATTTACAGACCTGTCGATAAGAATGAACTCAAAATTTGTGGCGAGGGTTGGAAATATGGATCATATTTCTCAACGCTGAAAATCGGCTGCGAAAGATACTTGCCGTGGACAGAGAAAAAGATTACTGCAAATGGCGGAAAAATTGTAAAAAGTAAAATCGATAGTTTTGCGTCACTCCCACAAAAATTCGATTTGGTATTTAACTGTACCGGATTGGGTGCGAAATTTTTGTGTAACGATTTCGATTTAGTCCCAATTCGAGGCCAGGTTATAAAAGCCCGTGTGCCGTGGTTGAAAACGGCATTTTATGGAGATTACGATGCTTATATTATTCCGGGCTTTGACGGTATGGCTACTTTAGGAGGTGTGAGGCAGTACGACAGTTATAATATGAATGTTTGCAAACACGATGCGGCAGCCATTTTCGAACGATGTTGTGAATTGTTGCCAGCATTGAAAAATGTTGAAATTGTTGAACATAAAGTTGGGTTACGGCCACACCGAGTTCCTGTTCGTGTTGAAGGAGAGTTGATTAGCGGGTTGAAGGTGGTCCATTGCTACGGTCATGGAGGTTACGGAGTGATGTGCGCTCCAGGTACCGCAATGGACGCCGTTAAAATTGGTCTCGATCTTTTTAAAAGTAATATTAGAAGTAAAATTTAAATGCAGTTAGTTATAATATGTAGTAGGTAATACAAAATATATACAAGTACAAATTATACAAATGTTAGTTCTTCATATCATTAAAAGTATGAACCATAATCAATTGATTTTGTTCGTATTCCTAAATTCCCTATATTATAATAAAAAGCTTATTTTTTTGTTTTATGTATCTGATGATAGCAATTGTATATTAAATATTCGATGTTTCATATTTAAGCATTTAATTACGTAGCAGAATTAGACTTTTCGATATTGGTAAACAACGTGATTCATGTATTTCTTTCTGAGAAATAGAATAAACACAGTAAGTAGTATTGTCGCATATAAAGGACCCACCTTTTCTTTCCAACATCAAAGAAAACTTTTACCGTTGATCTTGTTCTTTTTGTTATTTGAGAACAGGTTGTTTCATATTGTATTTTCTTACGTATAACTGCGCTTACTTTTCAATACGTACAAACGACCCGCGTGGCGGAGCGGTGTCCCCGGTTCGATTCCCGGACAGACTCATCTGATGAGTTTAGATTCATGTTCTTGGTCTGGGTGTTTGTGTATTCGTCTTCTGTGTGTCCATGGTATCCACGAAACAGGAGAAAATCCTAGTGTGGGGCTATGAGCGTAGAAAGCGTGTAATGCAATTTTCGGTTCAACACTTACATCATTTTCGCTCAACGACCAAGACTAATGGCATCTGTGCCTTTCATTTTAGATTACTGAACTTCATCAAAATAATCTTCGATAACGTTTTCGCCCATACATTGCAATATAGGTACATAGCAAAATATTGCTTATTGTGCGGAAACGAAATTTACTTGTACTAAGGACACTGATAAGTGTGACGTGATTAAATACTGTCATACATGTCATTTGATAGATAAAGGGACCGTTTGTCTAATAACTGTTGAGTTATGACGCCGCGGTTACGTATATTATTTTAACGGAAGGGCGGAATACGGAGTGGGACTTATTCTGTATGAGTTGATTACTTAAAGGAGCTGTTTAATAATTTTCCAGTCTGTTACATTTTTGGCTTGTGTAAAGAATTTGTTTCTCAATCTAAATAAGTAATTGTAGCTGTTATTCGTCATGTTAATGTAATTATAATGCAGGGAGTAAAATAACAAAATTGTTAAGTGCAAGTCGGGAGCGTGTCGAAAATCACAATCTGATGCCTGATCTCTTTGCCAGGTGGTAGAACCAGTGTAGTTCGACCGGAGAGGTACCACCGCCACACCTATTTCTAACGTGAAGCATTCCTTGCGTTACGATAGAAGGGTGTGGTTGCCGGCATACTTCTATATGAGGCGACTATCTTTGACCTCGGGAGTAGCAACGCATCTGTGATTGACCTTAGATAAAACCTATGTTCTTTATGGAGTTCTATACGACCCGCGTGGCGCAGCGGTTACCATACCGGTTTGACGCGCAGTGGGTCCCGGGTTAGACTCCCGCCCAGGCAGGTATCTGAATGGTGAGTTTAGATTCTTGTTCTGGGTCTGGGTGTTTGTGTATTCGTCTTGTGTGTGTTCATGGTACCTACCCACGACACAGGAGAAAATCCTACTGTGGGGCTATGAGTGTAGAAAGTGTGTCTATTAAGGTGGACTGCACGCTCGTTTGCTACTTAAGTATTATAAAAAAAATCAGAATAAAAGCACCAATATAACTACATGTACTGTCATACAGAACCTACGGTAAGCTAGGGTCATATTTAACCGGCTTTTATGATACCTACATATTAACATCCATAAAGTAAGTTCATATGAGCATCATATAAAGTTTATAGCTCTTCGTGGTTTTTAGTGTTCCTTAATGAAACCTTTCACTTTTTTATATCTTCACTACTCTTTCAGTCCATTTGCATAAAGTCTCTTACATATAAATGTTACACCTTTTTCATACGGAATTTTATGAAAAAAATGTAGCAAATAAGCATGCAGAGGGACTGATATGGTAGTTGCTATTGTAAAGTTAATTATTTATTTCAACTTTATTATTATACCTTACAATTTGATTGAAGGTTGACTTAATGGTAAAAGCATTATCTAGGTTAATACATAACAACTTAGTATAACTTTTAGTTAAGTATTTTTTTATACAGGTAGGTATATTTATTAATTTATTAGATTTTACTCCAGATTACAGCTTTAGTTGTTTTCCGAAAGGTCGCCAAATTTATACAAATGTAATTTAACTGCAGGTAGTCCACATAACAAGGTCGTCTAAATTTATGTCCTCCGGCGCCCTGCACTAAAAACTGTGAAAAAAAACCGAATGCGAATGCGAATGTTGGTAAGGAATTATCACATTTGTATTTGCGAATGTCAAAAATAGCAATATAACATTCGTTATATCACTAATAAGTGGGTACGTAGATAACTTGCGCGTTACTAATGAATATAACATTGGGTTAATTTATCTGTGTAATTGTTGTGCAACGTTGATTAATTTTAATCATACAATCAATTTACATTACACTGACCCAGTATGAACGAGTGATAACTAACAAAAAATAATAAAAACATGTAACATTCCACTTTTGTTGACTCAACTTTTAACCTAAGTATTTACATTTTTGTAAAATATGTAAAAATGTAAACGACTATATTACAAAAAATATCAAAATGCGTTTGGATAAAAATATAGAGCCACAATATATTCTCAGTGGGTATAATTTATTGTATCTCTGAGTTTGCTATTGTATTTTTTTTTTTATCTGACTGAAGTAGGAAACGAGCATGCAGCCCACCTGATGGTAAGTGGTCACTGCCGCCCTGCGACATCTGTAATCAACTTCATACAGAAAATGGATTCTATTCACTTGAAACCGATTTAACTTTCTATTGACGATCCGCGTGGCCGAGCGGTTACCATACCGGTCTGACGCGCACTGGGTTCTGGGTTCCATTCCCGGCTAGACAGGTATCTGAATGATGAGATTCGATTCCTGTTCTGTTCGGTGTTTGTATTCGTCTTGTGTGTCCATGGTACCCGAGATACAGTAGAAAATCCTAGTGTGTAGAAAGCGTGTGTAGAAAGCGTGAGTGATTATTCGATACATGTTACTTATAATTTGTTTCAAAAGCTTTACTGGCCGTGTGAGTCCTAACCTAATCAATTTGGTACCGTCCCAAACCATATTATGCTTAATCTAAATGTCATTCAAACGATCACTCCAGAGCCCGTCTGGGTCTAGTTCGTATGTGACCTGAATTCTAGAATATCAATTCGGTCTGCGCTCAGGGGATAAGTACTTTATGCTAATATACCAATCTAACCTAGTCGGAATACGTGATGATAAATTACACGACAAAGCCGACATTACGAATTGATACAATATTGTTGCGCTGTGATGTCGGTGTTCAGTAGCACCACTTCCTATCTTCTGGTGGGTGACGTACTTGCGGTGTGCCACATGTGGTGTTGCAGGGTTGCCATGTAGCGGGGCACACTGGGAGTAGCGAGGCGTTGGCCAGGGGTTCAGGGGACCCCTGAGTAAATGAGACACAGCAGTAATGTAGTTATACTCTATAATTTATAATCATTATCTCTCTATTGTGATGTGCTTATATACTAAAATTAGACGTGAAACTATTTGCATTATACATACATTATCTCTCTTAATCTACGTACGTGTTACATGTTATATTAATCTATCGTCACACCTCATACTATTGAAGTGAAACTTCTTTATCGGGGTTGGAAAAAAATTTAGTGTAACATTTTTTCGTTACGGGCCATCTTTTTCTTATCCCTACCACGCGTGATATTAGATAGATTATTATAGATTAGATTATTAGATAAAGTTTAATAAAAGCCTTTTATTAAACTTTATCTAATTTAACTTTATTTAACCAATTTCTGTAAAGTTGCATATAGTAAATTATTTTTTGAAAAATAACGTCATAAAGAAGTTTCACTTCTTACGAGTGTACGCTAGTACACGCACACATTTTTTTTTTATAATTTAACCTAACGATAAGGCTACCTGATGGAAAGTAGTCACCGTCGCCTATGGACATTCGCAACACCAGAGGAGTGGCCAATGCATCGCCGGCTGTGAAGGAGAGCTCTTTTCGCACCTTTCTTGAAGAACCCAATGTCATAGCGCTCTGGGAATACCTCAGGAGGAAGCTCATTCCACAACTTGCACGTATAGAGATAAAGTCTAGGCGATGAGCAGCAGTGTCTTCGTAATATGCTCACCTGCATTACCAGGTGGTAGAACCAGTGTAGTTCGCCCGGGGAGGTACCACCACCACACCTATTTCTAGCGTGAAGCATTACTTGCGTTTCGATGGAAGGGTGTGGTTGCCGGCACACTTTTATTGTAGGCGACAATCCTAGTCCTCATCAGTAGCAACGCATCTGTGATTGACTTCACCTCTCCTCTGTTCGATATGAAGTTGCTTAAACAGGTCGCAGGGCGGCAGTGACCACTTACCAGCAGGTGGACTGCATGCTCGTTTGCTACTTCATAATTATAAAAAAATGCTCAGCTACTGCGGCCATGGACAAACATGCCACGTACGGTGAATATCTGAATGATTATATCTCAAAATGCTGATGGGTGGAACAGATGGTTGAAGAATTTTGAATCTAGAGATATTACTTTAAATAATTGTATTTTTCTTAGAAGCAAACGAGCATGTAAATCACCTGATGGCAGTTGTCCCTAACATTTATTTTTTGAATACAGATGTTTAATAAGGACAAAGCGAAAGATGCGTTGTCACTATTGAGGATTACGATTATTGTGGGTAAGCTACCAGCATCCAAACTATTCCAGCATAAAGCCAAAAGTGCTAGTTCCTACAAAATACATATATAAACAGCTACAGGTTATTATTATGTAGCTCGAGCAACTTGCTTCCGTTAAAATTATTAATGGGCTTTTCATTTATGAAAATTGAACCCACAAATACTGATTCACGTTAATGGTCGGTAATTTATTATTAAAACGCGTTTAACATTATTTTAAGGAAGAATAATGATTATACTATATATGCCGGCAAGTATGGGCAAGCGGTGGTTTCAACATCATTGGTATACGGTGAAACCGGGTTTACGGTAATTATAATGAGACTTTAATTAAACAAACAATAATCCACAGCGCTACGTTTTCGTTTCACCGACCGAACACTACTGAGTACCACTTAACTCATTGAGCACAACCGAGAGGACTAACTGAAACGACTCCGTCCACGTGCCGCCCTTAAACTGGCTACCCTAATTTTTTTCACTAGTCAAAACAACATTCGATAACGCAACACCCACATTAAACGCAGTCCCAAAAACCCGTGTTAATTATCCACGACATATACTATTTTGATAGTAGGTAAATAATTGATTTGGTAACAATGTTCATAAATTCTTGTATTATTCGTTACACCGTACGTTATAGTTCAGATAATCTACAGACCACCATGGCCGACAGCATATACCTATTGAAGAAAAACCTGTTTTTGATTAAGTCTTTAAATAGTCGGTAAGTGAGAATTACAATAATTTTCTATCCCCTAATTATTTAAATATTGACATAGTATAAACTATAAAATATAGCTTTCATCATAACTTGCATATAACACATATGTAACATATATGTATCTGACCTCATACGGGCAATTACACATTGAAATGCTGGGACTAATTTGCATACGTCACTGTGTATCTGTATAATAATGGACATAATGATATTTTAGAGTTGATAATACTCGTCCCAGGGGCCGCGGCGGGTCAAAATTATTCCCGCATCCTATTAAACTATGACAGAAATCATTGGTATTAATTAAATTTTGAGTTAAACAAAATACTTTTTATGAAATGGAAGAAATGATGTTTACTCAGGATATCAAATTTCTTCTTTCAAATTTGCTTATAATAAATAGATATTCATCATACGTAATACGTAATTTGTCAACGGTTCTGAGATTCTACGCATTCTTACACAATGAGCATTTAATTAACAATTAGATTACTACATCCCAAGGTGGTAGAACCAGTGTAGTTCAACCGGGGAAGAACCCACACACCTATTTCTAGCGTGAAGCATTTCTTGCGTTTCGATAGAAGGGTGTGGTTGCCGGCACACTTTCGCATGAGGCGACCATCGTAGTCCTCGGAAGTAGCAACACATATGTGATTGACTTCAGATGGAACACATGTTCTGTATGTAGTTGATTACAGATGTCTATGGGCGGCAGTGACCATTTACCATCAGGTGGACTGTATGCTCGTTTGCTACTTCAGCCACATTAAAAAAAAAGTTGACCCGGCGAACTTCGTTCCCCCTAAAAGTGAAAAATCTAAATTTATCAGTGTTGTATGGTGGATATTATGCATATATTATACATAAAAACCTTCCTCTTGAATCACTATATCTATTTAAAAAAATGCATTAAAATCCGTAGCGTACTTTTAAAGGTCTAAGCATACATAGAGTCAGACAGCGACTTTGTTTTATAATATGTAGTGATTTCCAATCTAAAGATGGTGCTAATGGTGCTGATGGTGATATTGAAGTAGCAAACTAGTATGCATTTCTTACGATGGTAAGTAATTGTTGTAATTGATGTGAAATTATTGATTACTGATTGCTGCTCGTCACTGCCACCATTGGACATCTGTATCAACGCCATGAGCAGAGCGGTGATAGCCGAATAAGTAGTTGAAACTTGCCCTCTCAATCGGGAGGTCCGAGGTTCAAACCCAGGCTGGCACCACAGGCACCACTGACTTATTTGCGTATTAGAAATTAATGATCACTGCTTTTTGGTGAAGGAAAATATCGTGAGGAAATCTACACACCCGAGAGTTCTTTAAAAAAAAGTTGTCGGAAATGTGTGAGGTCCACCAATTCGCACTTGGCTAGCGCGTTGGACTATGGCCTAAAACTCTCTCATTCTGAGAGCAGGCCTGTGCCCAGCTGTGGGATAATAATAATGGGTTGACGAGATTTAACTTTTCCATAGTCAAAGGAATGCCTATATAATTAGGATGCTCATAGCTAAGTTTTAAAAGTAAATCATAATAATTATACGACTTGAGAGTGGCATTAAATAAAATATTTCCATCTATCCTTGTGACCCAAATCCGAAGTCATCAATTCCAACTCTAATAGGTCTTATCGCGACGCGACAGATATGAATTTGTACATCACAAAACCTTTTAAGGTTTTATACTGTATAAATTTATATTATATCTGTAGTGTCTTTATAACCCATTATTGTCTCATTGCTGAGTACGGGTTTTTTCTCAGTATGAGGAGTTTTAGACCGGTGTTTACTGTTAGATTTTTTTTTAAAGAACTCAAAGGTATGTTTTGCTCACAACGTTTTCCTTCGCGGTAAAGAAGTGATAATTAAATACTACATAACATTACGAAAATTAGTAGTGCATGCCTGGGATTTGAGCCTTTTTTTATTTCCGAGGGGGAATCCTTCAAAAGGTACCCAACGCTGTGAGAGCAACGTCGGGTTATGTGGGCTTTTAACCTCACTAAACTCGCCTCGGTGGCGGTGGCCGTCCTCAGCGTTGCGTGGAGGACTCCGGGATATCCGACGGAACACAATCGGAGCCCTTCGAGCGCGGGACCCTTCCCCGATGTGCATTTGAGTTTTCGTGTCTTCTGCTGTTTACGACAGAATGCGACCACACATGCCGTCCTTCTCAGGGTTATAGGCAGGGCAGTTCGAGCTCCCACTCTAGTCTAGCGGCATGACTCTAGCATCGGACTGGCATGGATGATTGCTAGATGGTGTGCTTAGTAAATTAGATAGGATTCGTTCAGAAATTTATTATATTTCGTAAACTTTCAAATCACCGGATTAAAAGAGTATAAACTTAAATGGTAAGTTATAAAGGTGATCGAGATCGAATCATTCAAATTTTTCATATAAAACTATTGATTTAAATAAATCTGAAAACCTTCGTGCAACATTTGATATTAAATGTGAGAAAAATTGTTGGTCTCTCGGGGCCCTCTGAGGATGGGGCCCTGGGCACTGGCCCCGAGTGCTCTTATGGTAAAGACGGCATTGCCCGGACCTAGACATACCTACAGGACCATCGCTACGCCATTTTAATATTAATTGTTTCTATATTGCCCATAACAAAATTGCCGTCCCTTTAATTAAAACAAGGCAACCTTGATAAATTTGTAATTAATGTGTATAACGTACTCTGTATATAAATTATGTACTAAGTACTAAATATATATAAAACAAGCCTATGTAACGCGTGATATACGTGCAGATCGTCGTCGACTATTGATCTTAGTAAAAACCTAAAAAAATAATAATAAAAAAAGAAAAAATGTGTCATTTGCTAATATCACCACCCAACGCTACTACTATTAAGTAACAAGTAAATTAATGTTTTTATATATTTATATTTTATTGCACGAATAGAAAATAACGCAATAGGCGTTATTGCTATTGACCTCATGCTAAAAAGCAATTCTCTACTAGCCAACCTTTGCGAAATGAAATAGAAGAAGCCGGCGGCGGTAGCCGGAGTCGAACCACAGGGACTTGTACGTATGTGAAACCATTTAGTCTTAGATTAAATTATGACGACCCTGTAGTTCCGGGATTAGAATAGGACTTGAATGACGACGGCATGTGTGGTCGGAAACCGTCGTAGATACCAGATGGAGCGGTGGGCCCAGCCGCCTATCTCTCAGGAGCCCGATGGGGCAACGCGCTCAGAGGACTCCGGTTGCGTTCCTTTAGACATCCCGGAATCCCGGTTCCCGGGGTTTTAGGGCGGTAAAAATCCTACATAACCCTGCGTCGTTTTCACGGCGTTGGGCACCTTTTGAGGTTACCTCCTCGAGAGAAAAAAAAAGATTTCATTATGAACATAAACTTGGATTTGTAAGTTAATGTTTAAATTGAACAAGAATTTAACAGGTGGTCGAACCAGTGCCGTTCAACCGGGAAGTACCATCGCCACATTTAATACTAGCGTGGAGCATTTCTTGCGTTTCGATGGAAGAGTGTGGTTGCCCCTGCAACCACACTCTATGACTCTATGCAGGACTATGATGATAGCCTCATATAAAAGTGTCCCTACACTTTTATATTAGGCTATCATCATAGTCCTCGGAAGTAACAACGCATCCGTGATTGAGATTTGAAGTTGCTTACAGATGTCCATTAGCGGCAGTGACCACTTACTATCAGGTGAACTGCATGCCCGTTTGCTACCATAATTAGATAAAAAATCAAATCGAACTCAACCTGAAGTTAAACTGGAAATGCTGAACACGTTTCCAGTTTAACTTCAGTTTGAGTGCAAGTTGAAGCTCTCCAAAACGTTTCCACAAATCATTGTCAGCCGCACAGATGCATCCGCGATACATCACTGTCGGCTCTGATGCGAGCGTGCTGTTTGCTGTTTACTACTGAAACTAGTAACCTTATATATTATGTACAGTCACGAGCAATAAGATGTGACTATAATAACTTAGTTCAATACTAATTATTGTAATACAACGTGGCAACATTTCTACATATTTGCATTTCAGTTAATGCATGTGTAGGTCTAGGTAAAGGTTTTCTGAGCGGGAGCTTGACATACATGAACTTGTAAGTGTTGTGGACACATATAACGAACCCAAGCACATACATACACATGTAAGCACTTACACTGGCATGCACGTATACACGCACACGCACACTCACACACACACACATACGCTTAAACAAAGATTAGTATCATAGCGTTACCAGATTAATTCTCGGGAAGTGGCAGGTACGAAATACATAGATATAGAATTTCGAACCCTATGCGTAAGCTCATCAAAAATGTCATTTCAGTTTGATTAATTTCATTAAATTATTTAGATTATGTCATTTTGGAATACGTCACTTATTTCAACATGAAATAACATCTAAATAATGAAAACATAAATAAATAATATAAGCCGGATAGACGTTAGACTCGATGGCTCCGTAACTTTCCCCAATGGACTGATACAATTGCTCAGACTAATTAAAGGAGTGATAAATTTTCATTACAAAAACAACACTTATTTATTTTATTTTTTCCTAAGAAAAAATGCCAATATTGGCAAATCATCATTGTGCATTTCATTACATTTTGTTTACTACATTATTCTTGTAACAATCTTGAGTTAGTAACTTATTTAAAGGTACGTTGTCCACTAATCGTTGTGTCAGCCCCACGAGCTGCAGCAACATACATCAATGTCGGCTGCAAGCGTTGTTTAAAAATGCATCGCCATTAATCTGGGGGATAACGAAACCTGTGTTGCGGCTGTCAATATTTTATTCTGTGCAGTTCAAATAAGAAATATTTTTAGTATCATAGTTATTTTAACACTTCTGGAAGGTTCTTAAACTAAACATTCATGTAACCTATTTTTACCCGACTGCCTCAGAAGAAGGGTAATCTTTTTAGAGAGACTGTATGTATGAATATCCATTTTTTTAGCATGCGCGACAGCCCAGACAACTTGACAGATCACTCACTCATTTCAATGTACATTCGGTGTTTAGATTTTCTTCTATATCATGAAATATTTTTTACAAAATCATAAACAATAATTGTGTGGCGACTTCCCGCATCTCATCCAGAGATGGCGCGATAAGTTTAGATTTTTGTTCTGAGTCTGGGTGTTTGTGTATTTGTTTTTGTGTGTGTGTCCATGGCACCCAACCAGGAAAAAAATATATTGTGAGAGCTATGCGTGTAGATAACATTTTAAGTTTTTTTTTCAGTTATAAAGAGATGGTGCCATGGTATTTTTGAATCACGCTATCGAAGTATTTTCAATACTCTATATGTACAGAAATTCCGAAAATAGACTGTTGGAGTACGGCCACTCCGCAGATCACCTAGCCTGGTGGGAGATCTCCCATTGCCAAAATTGTTTTAAGGAAATTAAATAAACTCGTACTAAAGGCACATGTAAATCTTTTGTCCTATGTAGAGTTAAGTTATTTACATCATAAAATGAGAGTGACCACATACCACCACGTGGACTGGATGATCATTTGTTACCTTTATTTAATAAAAATGAATATTATGACGTCAGAATTTTCTCTTATAATATAAAGTCAATTATTAAGTAAATGTTTGAAAATAATTCAGGAACATATTTTAAAACACATTTTGAAATAATTAACCTTTTAATACTAATCTATCAAGTCATTTCAAAAACTTTTTTTTTTAACTATAGTACATATAAGTTAAGAATAACTTCAGCAACAAATCTGTGATTAACTTCAGATAGAACCCATGTTCTATATAAAAATGCTTACAGATTTCCATGGTCGGTAGTTACCACTTAACATTAGGTGGACCACATGCACGTTTTTACTTCAAAATTGTAAAAAAGAAATAGAATTGTAATATTACCGCCATAACTTATTTGTGACCCCATATAATGTTTTATGGCACGCCAATTCTATTGTCCAATCGTTTTGTCATTACATTTGTTTCATTTCTATCGGAATGGTCCATCCGACTGTATGATTACCCTGTTATGGATGGCGCAATCATGTGAAAACATCATATAATATCCTGCGAAAACATTTATAACGTTATATGAAGGCTAGGGCTGGCTGCTGTTAGTACCATCATTTAATATATTATCCTTACATAGTATAAAACAAAGTCGCTTCTCGCTGTCTGTCCCTATGTAAGCATTTTAATGCAGTTTTTTTAATAGGTAGAGTGATAGAGTGAGTTGATTCAAGGGAAAGGTTTTTATGTATAATACATGTGTAATATGGTGCAGGAACACTGATAATTTTAGATTTTTGACTTTTAGGCGGAACGAAGTTCGCCGGGTCAACTATTCTAGGAATAGGTATAGGGGACATAAATGCCCCCGCGAAGTCTTTTAATGTATTTTTTCAATAAATTTGAACTAGTAAATGAGTTTGCAGTCTTGACGATGGTAAGTGACCGCTACCGCCCATAGACTACAGAGGTACTCTAAAACAAAAAAGGTTTATCTAGGGACAGACAAAGAGCTGGACGACCGTCTGGCTATGTTAATAAAAAGCCCTCGCAGAACTGATAACCTGAGAATCAGTCGAAAACCTCATATTTTATCAAGAAAGAGAGACCAAAATCTACAAAGATTACGTTATGTTTCTTCAAAGTTATGTTACCCCAAATAATATTAATACAAACAAGGAAGCAATGAAATTTTTACAATTGATCTTTTACTTACAAAAATATAGTGTTTATGTTGTCGTCGGGATTTTAACAAACTTAATTAATATATAATTCATAAGTTTAAAACATACTCTGATAACTTACAAAATTATTTAAGACATTTAACTTAAAACAGTTATGAAAAATGTTTTAATAATATTTGATAATCATTTAGTGAGCTACAAATACAAAAAAGTTAATGTAGCTTAATGGCTACGACCCGTAGCAACTTATTCGTAGCAATCGTCTACGAGCGTAATAATTTTATTAAATTAGTGTATTGTCATCGGTCCTCAATAAATCTACAAAGTTTGAAATCTGACCGTTTAAAGTGGGTCAAAATCGCGCCCAAAGAAGTCGGTTACAAACAAACATACAGGTGAAGCTAATAAAAAGCTAATAAAAAGAAAGTGCCACAAAACGATTAGCTGTCATTACGAGCGGCTGAGGTGATAATTAGATCTGTGATAATTAGCAGACATCAAAAAGCTTTCATTGCTAAACATTTATTTCTTAAATTGCCTCACTTTCGTAGTAACAAAAAGAAAGATTATTATCTGTTAACATAATAAAAAATAATAAACCATTCAAAGTGTCCGTGTGATATATTGTTTCCAAAACTGCCAGCATGACTTTGGTGTCCGGTGAGATTAAATCTTGCTCAGTAGCTACCAACTTTTGACTGTCTAGAAGCATTTATATAATGTATGAAAAAGCAATGATATTTTTTAATTCCGTCGTTATTTATCAATTTTTATTTTCACTAAAATTTTGCATATGAGTGACGGTAAAAGCAAAATCTGTGTTTTAAGATTGGGGTTTTGTGTACTCCTGTTGCCAGAGCAGTGATAGCCTAATGATTGAAACTTTCTCTCTCAATCGAGAGGTCTGAGGTTCAAACCCAGGCAAAACTACTGATTTGTTTGCGTATAAGAAATTAATTTATCACTGCTTTTCGGCGAAGGAAAACATCGTGAGGAAACCTACACACTCGAGAGTTCTTTAAAAAAAATGTGTGCGTGTACTAGCGTACACTCGTAAGAAGTGAAACTTCTTTATGACGTTATTTTTTAAAAAATAATTTACTATATGCAACTTTACAGAAATTGGTTAAATAAAGTTAAATTAGATAAAGTTTAATAAAAGGCTTTTATTAAACTTTATCTAATAATCTAATCAATAATAATCTATCTAATATCACGCGTGGTAGGGATAAGAAAAATATGGCGCGTAACGGAAAAAAAAGATGGCGCTTAACATAAAAAGATGACGCGTAACAGAAAAAGATGGCGCGTAACGAAAAAATGTTACACTAATTTTTTTTCCAACCCCGATAAAGAAGTTTCACTTATGTATGTTTTACTAACCAAACCTTAGTAGAGCCAAACTATTATAAAAATAATCATGCTTATTATCCGAATATCGGGTAATATAACGATGTCATGAGTCACAGCGATCATAGTTCGGGAGGGAGGTAATTATTCACCGTCAAAGGAACTTTTGTGGAAGGGGCATTTATCTCTCTAAATTAACTCCCATATTTTGATCCCACGAACTAATCAAGGCTGTATTAGCTCTAAACCTTCAATAATATTAGTTAGATAAAAAATCCATCTAATCACTAATTCAAGCTAACAAAAGAAACAGTCTTTAAACCCACTAAGGGTTTAAAGCTTCTATGTAAAAGTTAAAAAAAAACTATTATTATTGATTTTCGGCCATTTAAGCCACGTATTCGATTTTTTTCTATGAAATTTAAAACATAATGCTAATGATTACTATTTCTCTTGGTCGGTGTAAAGTTTGCCTTGAATAGCGCCACTTTAATACCGTGAAAGACGCAGGAGATAAAACCTAAGAGATTGGTAGCTGCATCTTTCTGCGTAACATTAACATCAAATGTGGTGATGACCACGTATGCAGGTGCGGAGACTGTTTGCAAAAGCTGCCGTTACGCTCGGCCGTGAGCGTTACCCCAGCAGGAAAGTAGCGCCTATACTGATATGAGTGGGACATATAATTACTGCTCACTCTGCTGTAAATGTGCGCCAAATAAAATTCCTGCTGGGATAACGCTCACCGCTCAGACTACTGTTACGTGAATATACCTCTCGGATATTCTTAACCAATCTGTAGTAAGATTTTAATCCTGTGAGAAGATGACTACGGCGGCACTGGTACACCTGAAGAGATAGTTAAGATTCTTCTTTAAAGGTGTAGATATTTTTAGAAAGAGTATTACTTTACTCTGTCGTTTTTTTACAAAACAAAACATCAACCCAATACTACTGTAATTGGCACAAAAGGGTATATTTGGTCAAAAATAGGTCGCGGCAGTTAAATAAACCGTATCATTAATTGTTCTAAGTAAATGGTACGAAAACATCGTTAGGGTACCAATCTGAGTATTTATAAATGTGTGAAGTAAATCAACCCTTACCCTACCGTCAGTAAATTATGATCTCCTGCTCATTTTGATAAGGGTTAAAAAGGCCTCTCACAAAATGGCTTCCATAATTAAGTTTTGATTTGCTTGTTTTAATTTAAAGCAACTTGTATTTTAATTAACAAGAAGACTTATAGAGCTTCATAAATTTTTGCTAATTTTTTTGTTGGTAACGGAGCTTTACATGTATATTGTAATTAATACAAAATATTCTTGTCTGGAGGTCATCACTGATTGCTTTGAAAGACTAAAAATAATAAAACAAACTTTAAGAGCCTGGAATATATTACAATCTATATGTGTATCATAAAAATGACAGTTCTGCGTGTTTGTAAATCGTATAAATTTGCATAAAAAAGTGAACAAAGAACTGAGAATAAGTATTAATATACAACTTTTGTTATGCTTCAATTTCTTTTTATAAAAGCAAAAGCGCATGTAGTCCACCATGGTAAGTGGTCATTGTCGCCAAATTCGCCATTTCACGCTAGAAATTGGTGTGGTGGTGGTAGCTCCCCCGACAATATACGTTCTACAAACTTGTAGTTTTTTTGCGTGTTTAAAATCACAAAACATAACTACTGAATTTAGTTCAGATTTAAAAAATAGTTATCCGTTTAAATAAGACTTAAAATTTAGTCTTAACTTCATTAAAATCCATCTACATGTATTTCTTGTTCACAACTTAAGGTTAGGTTACCTTTTTTTAAACGCGGGTGAGACCACGGGGCAGGACTATCATAAAATTTTAGAGAACGCTAATATTTCCATCTAGCTGGCTCAATTCATATTAGTAGTATTTCAATTCCATGGAGAACATAATATTTATTGTAACTTATTTCACGTTTTTCTTCACCGTTAGAAAAAAGGTAATATTTATTTCTAACACAAAGTAACAAATCAGTGTAATAAATAAACCCCTAACAGGAAAAGCTCAAATGCATACCATTTGCCAGTCATAACTGCATAGTATGTTATGGGTGCACAGCGTTATACTGTAGTTATGAGCCAAGTATATTGTACTTGGCTCATAACTTTGTAAAGGACTGCCTCGAGAATGTTACAATAGATTTGTAGAGGTGCTACGAATATGCTATGTCTACGCTTCGTATGGATTCTGGATTCAAGACGTGATCGTAGTGCCGTAGGCGATTCTGTGCAACTTATTATATTCTACGAGAGCCAACTACGGCTTTATTAACTGGAGTATTGAAAATATTGCTACGAGCCTTCGAAGAATAGGCTTAGGATGCGTTCATACGTTTGTGATGCGATTTTCAAATATAAGTAAGTTAACTTGGTTACGACGATAATATGTGATATAATTTGTTGTGATAGTAATAATTTTCACTGTGCTAGAACAAGTAAAGTTCCATAAACTGATGCACATAAGGGGCAGTAACTGATCATATCATATCATATCATATCCATCAGGTGGACAGCACGTACATCTGATACTGAAAATATTGTAATAATTGTAAACTTACGCACTTTATTAATTTTGTTTATTACGCCTCACATCTTGAAGTACAAGTACGATTTTTTTTGTACAATGTTTAATTTTTTGAAACTTTTCAAATTTTATCGCAGTAACCGTCACAGCGTAATAAGACTTTGTATTCTATGTATAGCATTCTATGTATACTTAAAATAATATAATTATGAAATATTTATTAATTATCTTCCAAAGTTATGACTTAGTCTGCAATACTGTGGACCGCCTAAGGCTTATTAGGCGAGTAGGATCAAAAGTGGACAATACGCAGTTGGTCTAGCTCTGTAATAAAACTGAGATCAAAATCAACTAAATTGCACATTCAGGAGTGAGGAGACGGGCTCGAGCAACCTCCCGAAGTCTAAATGAATGAGCTCAAGTCCATCCTCTTAATATAGAAATTTTAGAACGCTATAATAATTAACAATAATTGAACCTTGGATGACCTTGTTGGACCTTGGAGCAGTGATAGAATAATGATTGAAACTTGCCCTCTCAATCGGGAGGTCAGAGGTTCAAACCCAGGCACGCCCCACTGATTTGTGTGCGTATCAGAAATTAATTATCACTGCTTTTCGGTGAAAGAAACATCGTGAGGAAACCTACACACCCGAGAGCTCTTTAAAAAAAAAAACTCGGTGGTGTGTGAGGTCCACCAATTCGCACTTGGACTATGGCCTATAACTCTCTTATTCTGAGAGAAGACCCGTGCCCAGTAGTAGGACAATAATGGCTGATAACAATAGAACCTGGAAACTTTCTTTTACGAAGACAATAAATCTGGCATATTTTTAAAGCTTTTTTAGTCTCAGGTTTGGTCTGGTTTTATTTCATATCGGTCTACGGGGCACTTGGAAATTTTCAGTTATAAATTGTTTTCTTACACTACCACCGAATCAAAATAGGACTTTAACTGAAAAGATGCAAAGCAAGTATATTAGCGGGTTTGTCTCTTTTGTATATTTTTCTTCTTCCTTCCTCATATTTAAACCTGGATTCGTTCGTGTTTAGTTAGGTATACATATCAAAATTCGCATCAGCTCCGCTTGTGGTAATTTCTGAGCAAGGTTCAGTTTACATTTGTTTTTTCTAAACTTGTAAAATTAGACTATATTATTTTTAATTCATAAGTTTTACAAAAATATCGTCGTAATAAAGAGAATAGACGTTATGTTTCATTTAAGCGTTTTATTGAATTTGAAATAAATTATTCAACGTATTTTAATTCAAATTTGAAGGGAGCACGGAGCAGCAAAAGGATAGCGAGAGCCGAGTAACCACATGCATTAGCATATAACGTGCAAATTTCAAAGGAGTTCGCAGTTTAATGCTGAATTAGAAATTTGTAAAGTTTATTTAAAGTAATAGTTATAGTAATAGTCTTTAACTTCCACACAAGTTAAAGAGGTGAATTTGCATATTTGATGAACATATGCACGATGATTACGGGTGTTATTCTAAGGTAATTTTGTTAAAAAACTGTTATCGCCTACGCTGGAGACGCAAGTGCGAGGAAAAGGATTCACTTTAAGTAATTTTTAATCTTGTTGATTAGGATAAATGTGGAAATTAAAAATCAATATAAGAAAAAACATAATTTAGAGAGCTTTCACATTAGGTCACAAATAGCGCGGCCGCAGCGCGTCAGCCACGCCAATGCAAGTAATGCTATCTTTTTACGACTATAGCCGCGGGAAATTTTTTGATTAGGGTGAGGCGCTGAACTTTTATAATGAAAATTATACGAGTAATAAATACTAAATAATTATTTGAATAATAAGAAAGCATCCGTTGCAGTCGCGCGGCTGCCGCGCTGTGGCGGCGCTACTAGCGACCTAATGTGAAAGCGCTCTTAATATCAGCACTATGTTGTAATTGAAAATTTAATTATTTAATCACAATACAATCATTGGTTTAGTTTTCGCGTAGTAAATTGCAAAGTATAACCGAAATCGAAAATGTAACTTACAATTACATATTAATGTATTAGCGAAATTGTAATCGTTTTGAGAAAACATTTTAAACTCGTATTAAGGGCAAAAAATAAATACAAGTATATATAAAAGCCTCAACGTTGTGTTTTTTATGCGACTCACCTGCACCTAGCACCTAGCACCAGGAGGCAAGTGGTTACTGTGTCCAATAGACAGCTGTAATCAAATTCATATAGAACAGGGATTCTATCCGAAGCAAATAATAGATGCATTGTCGATAATCGCCTCGATAGTCGATAATCTAGTCGCCTCATATGAAAGTGAGACGGGTATAACACGCACGCTTACACGCTTTCATAGCCCCACATTAGGATTTTCTCCTGTGTCGTGGGTACCATGGACACACACAAGACGAATACACAAACACCCAGACCCAGAACAAGAATCTAAACTCATCATTCAGATACCTGTCTGGCCGGGAATCGAACCCGGTACCCATTGCGCGTCAGACCGGTAATATAGAAATAGGTATGGCGATGGTACCCCTCTGATTGAACTATACCACCTCGTGTGCCGTTTATATACATTTATACAAGAATCACAGTCGCAGTAATAATACCAATTCGCACTGTCCACCAATTCGCACTTGGCCAGCGCGGTGGACTATGGCCTAAACTCTTTCATTCTGAGAGAAGACCCGTGCCCACCAGTGGGAAAGTAATGGGTTGACGAGAAATAATAATGAAGTCACATCTTATGTGTTTTGTTACCCAAATTCACTCAAAACCGTTAAATATCATTTAAATGTATCGTGTTTCATTTCGTTCTGGCTGAATGGCGTCGTTCGTTCAATTGGGACGTTGTTTTATTTGTTCACTTTATTTCCCGTTGCGCTTTGATTGTATAAGGCTGTTTTACAATGTCCTAATAACGGAATTTTATATTAAAACTAGTTGTACGCGCGGCTATTCTTGCGTTAAAGACATTTAAAAAAAAACACGCTTTCTACACTCATGGCCCCACACAAGGCTTTATCCTGTGTCGTGGGTACCACACACAAGACGAATACACAAACACCCAGACCCAGACATGAATCCAAACTCATCATTCAGATACCTGTCAGATGCCACGCGGGTCGTCATCAAAATGTATTTATTCTAATGTATTTATTCTAATGCCTCTAAGAATATGTGTACCAAGTTTCATGATATTTGATTGGGTAGTTTTAGCGTGACAAAAATACTTACATACACATTTATAATATTATGAGAGGATATTACGAGAGCAGTGATGCCTAGTGGCAGATAGCCTAATGTTTAAATCTCGCCCTCTCGATTGGGAGGTTCGAGGTTCAAACCCAGGTACGCACCACTGATTTTTCTAAAATTATGTGCGTATTAGAAAATCTCTGCTTTTCGGCGAAAGAAATCATCGTGAGAATACGTACACACCCGAGAGTTCTTAAAAAATAGTTCTCGGATGTGTGTGAAGTCCACCAATTCACACTTGGCCAGCGCGGTGGACTATGGCTTAAAACTTTCTCATTCTGAGAGAAGATCCGTGCCCAGCAGTGGGACAATAATGGGTTGACGAGAGATTATGAGAGGAAAATTATTTTACAAGCATAAAACTATTTATCTAAGAATCTTAAATTGCGGTCACTAATGTGGAATTAGCAACGGTATATCTTGTGAATTGTAATTGTTTAGTGGGTTAAATCACACATATTCCCAAGATGACGGGTACCTTTGAAGGTTTCCAGCGGGAAGAAACGGAGTTCTACCGAAGACCTCAGGGTAAGCAACGCAGCAATACATTGATGAATCTAATAAATATATGCTATTTCAATCTGATTAGTATCATCAATTGGCAGCAGGTCTATTCATAATTAGGTAGAACATAGGCACTCTTATCTGCGAGAATAATTTTGTTATGAATATTTTCATTATTAATCCACCTTTATCTCTAACTTATTGTAATGTAGACTTTCCAAACCATAAATGAAAGGCGAACATTAATCCACGCAATATTAAAACATGTCATCGACAGCATGAATTCGTTATAATCCTCGTTGAATTTATTTTCCATTTTCCTTTTTAATGTATGCAACGAATATCATATGCAATTAATATTCACAGCGAGTGATTTCAATAAACTGTTCTATGTTGAAACATAAATAATGCACTTTAGTATAATCGTTAATCGAGATAATACTTCATCGTTTTATACCGGAGAAATAAGAAACGAGTGATCCGTTTGTTTGACGACCCGCGTGGCGGAGCGATTACCATACCAGTCTGACGCGCAATGGGTTCCAGGTTCGATTCCCGGCCAGACAGGAATCTGAATGATGAGTTTAGATTCATGTTCTGGGTCTGGGTGTTTCTGTATTCGTCTTTTGTGTGTCCATGGTACCCACGACACAGGAGAAAATCCTAGTGTGGGGCTGTGTGTTTCTACACACACAGCCCACAACTAGCGTGTGAGTGTAGAAAGTGTGTTTCTTCGGTGTCGTAGGTGTCATGGACACACACAAAAAGACGAATATGAGTGTCATACACCCATACCCGGAATAGAAATGTTATCATCTAATCATTATTCAGATATCTATCTGGCCGTGAATCATAACCGAAACTCATAGCGTGGCACACCAGTATCTGCCTACAATTCTAAAAATCTTACGTCTAAAGGCAAATTTTTTCAGTTCCGGCGACGCGAAGCGAAAATGTTTTTACCGAGTAAACAACTTGTTTATCAAACGGACGCCTTTTTAATTCACTAGGATTTAATGAGGCGTGTCTCAAAGCAGCTCTCGTGTTGGAATACTAAATTGCGCGGTCGAGTTTGTCTTTCCGGTTTTCCAGTTGAGTTCCAATGATATGGGAATTGTAGGTTGGTATTATGATTCCAATTGGCTAAATTTGTGTTAATACAACGATTGTTATGGTAACAGCTCCGTCACGCGGGTCATCGGAAATCCTAGTGTAAGGCTAGCTTTTTTTAAATTTAATTGAATAAAAGGTTTATTTAATTGAATAAACCAAATCTTGAATATAAACGAGAATTCCCCGAGAGACTATGACCGAGTATTGTTTCTCGATTAAATATGTTTTCTATTTTTTTGTCGAACGTTCACGTCAAAATTAAAAAAGAATATAAGTTTAAGTGAGGTTATTACGAGTAATGTATACAATTTTCTTGTTATTCCAAATTGGTGACCAAAAGATACAATTTCGTTAACTAAATAGACACTTAATTTATTAAGTCTCAATTTATTAAGTATACTGATTGATTAATAATATTTGTAGATATTTAGAACTCGTAAGGAAAGTTCACATCACGGAATACGTAACAGTGGAAATTACGATGCATTTCCTTATTGTATGCGAGAATATATGTAGAATTACACAAAAGCCATTGAAAACACAAATGTGATCCCTCGCAACCAGCGAGTTCCCGTAGAGTCACAAATATTCAATATTTGGTTATTGCGCGGCTCCGGACGAAACTTTCAAATTTATGTTACGTTATTTCACTGCAATGCTGCATTTCCTCGTATCACTTTATTTACCTTATTCCACTTTCAGTTATGAGCGAATCTTGTGAAACATGAACCTATTCATAACTTAACATTTGAACTTTCTGAATTTTGCAAATATATATAAACTTTGCTTTCTGTTTTAAAATACCGCTTTAAATGTTGACGACCCGCGTGGCTGAGTAGTTACCATACCGTACTGACGCGCAGTGGGTCCCAGGTTCGATGCCCGTCTAGACAGGTATTTGAATGATGAGTTTAGATTCTTGTTCTGGGTCTGGGTGTTTGTGTATTCGTCTTTGTGTGTGTCCATAGCACGCACAACGCAGGAGAAAATCCTACTGTGGGGCTATGAGTGTAGAAAGCGTTTTTTATGTTTTAATGTTTCGTATAAGTTATCAAAGTTGCATGACGGTAGAACTATGTATGTTTTTACCGAGATGCCAACACCGTCGTTACTATTTCTAACATAAAGAAGTTCTTGCATTTCGGTTTAAGAGCATGGTTGCTGTCTCATTTAATATCAGGCGACCACTGAGACTCTGGGGGTATTAAAGCATTAAACTGACTACACATATAACCCCTATTTTATTTGAAATTTCTTACAGATATCCATAGGCAGCAGTGACCGCTTACAATGGTGGGCTGCGTGCTCGTTAGGTATTTTAATTTGGTAAAAAAACATAAGGCTCTGTCGCAGACTAAAATTTGCAACTCTAGCCTATCACTCCTTAGAGAGCCGTTCTTATTTAAATAATAGTGTCATAAAAAGCTTTCACTTAAGAAAGTCCATAAGGGCGCTCCATCCTACAATAACCTTTAATCATCTCGATTAATTTGCTTTGAAAGGCTACTGAAATTAATTTTATTACATCAATGTGAGTTAATTGTTGGAGACGTTAGGTTTTCTTTCAATCCGTCCCTGTAGCCTCGGGGTCAGAATAGGGCTATGGTATCCCCTGCCTGTCGTAAGAGGCGACTAAAAAGGTCTTCCGGGGTTGCAGACGGCTAGAGTGGGAGCTCGAACCGTTCGGTCAGGCAATCCCGGGAAGGACGGCGGTATGTGTGGTCGCATACCGTCGTAAAGACTAGACGGAGCGGTGGGCCCAGCCGCCCATCTGGGAGGAGCCCGATGGGGCAGCGCGCTCGGAGGATTCCGGTTGAAGTCGTTTCGAGATCCCGGAGTCCTCCTTTTCAGCGCCGAGGACGGCCCCCGGGGGGGTTTTAGTGCGGTAAAAATCCCACATAACCCTGCGTCACTCCCACGGCGTCGGGTACCTTTGGATGGTTTCCCCCTCGAAAACAAAAAAAAAAAAGGTTTTCTTTCAATCAGCAGAGTACTGAAGTAACTGCATATTGATGCACCGGAACGATACAATAACACCAACGACTGAAAGACGAGGTTGCCAGTGATTCCCACTCTTTAGGTTATTCTGTAAAGGAGATGTTTCAATCTTGGCTAGGTATATGTACACCATCTCAAAAAATCGAGAAAAATCTCAAGAATCCGAAAAAAATACTTAAAATTAATGAAAAAGTGTACATTTCTGGTACAAAACCAATTAAAATCAACTATTTACTTCAATTTCCAATATGGCGGAACAACAGATTTAGACAGTCTGTGGACAAAACTGTAGTTGTCATTATCTGACAACTGTCATATTGATTCTTTTACTAGATCCATTCATCTGTCTTCTTACTTATTTTCACGGAATATTTTCGTGTGCGTATTGTGTTGGAGTTTCTATATCAAGTAATCAACCCCTGGCGTATATATCTTGAATTTCGGATCGCTACTTACCTCAGTTGACTTGACTTTCATATTTTGGACTGGTCATCGGTTAACCTGTTGACCAGGCTAGTGAATAAAGGATTTACATACTCGACTTGGACTTCCAAACATCAACTGATTTATTCAGGTATGAATTGAAGTTATAATTATAATTGGCTACTAGCTATGAGGTAAGATTAGTCTTTGTTTACATAGAACCATAACTACACAATAGTTTTAAGGTTATCATAGTTAAGCTACATAATGTATTAATAAGGTTTTCCTTTTTAGGTTGATGAAAATGCTCAAATATGTAACCATTGATTGTGAAGCATGCAAATAATGTCAGTTTCTACTTGTAGTGAAAGCATGATGTGAAGCAAGATGCACAAAAGTGAAAAATAAATAGTGGGTTGCAGCATTCTCACGACCACCATGTTTGCATTTATGGTGTCAACTCTTTTCATATCAGAAGCGTATTCATTCCCTTCGAGAGGGTGGAAGAGACATTTGATCTCTGACAAGATTTCGAGTCCAGTTGTAAGTATTAACCTGTATTTGTAAACAAACAAAAAATAATAAGGATATTATTTTCAGTATATAATATACTCTAATCTGTTTTTGTTGTAGATATCTGACACTAGAATATTTGTGCTGGGTTAGAATCACACACATTGTGCAAAAAGAACAGGAAGAGGTTGAAATAATTCAAGGAGGAAGCCAGTAACACAAATATTTGTGCATGGAGGCCTTTGCCCCTTAAATAGAAAGTCATTTCATACTAGCATTTAAGACAACATGGATTATTTCAGTTAGAAATATCTCAACATCTGGAAGCTGTGTCAGGGAACAAGTGTGTTCTCGTGTGTGAAACAAGGAACTTGTTGAGATGAAAAAAACAATGGGATATTATTGCAGCTACAATGCTGGAAAATGAAAAGTATGTTGCTGTCCTTACATAATGACTATTGTCTGGTATTTAGGCTGGACTCTGCATCAAGCAACTATTACAGCACCTGTTCCATTTTTGGATGCTATACTGGTAACGGCAGATTCGGATTTCAATGAATAAAAATACAAATAAAAGAAATTGTTTTATTTACATGATGTCCCATGTTATTTTTAATATGAGTATATTTTGCAATTAAGATAACGGTGAAGTAGTCTTTGACAATATGCTTGATTCTTAATTGAAGTAGATAATAAGTTGAAAAAGTGGGCCGTTTTTTTCATATATTGTTAGCAATCTTCCTGGATTGCTTGTTTGGCTTTAAATATAAACCAGCTGTTTAATTATTTCTTTAGACTCATTCTTCCAACCTTATATAAAACAATTTTGCAGTATGTAGTTGTGTCTTTGAAACGCTCTTGGCTGTCAAAGCGGCGGTCAAAAAAACTATACAGTGAAGTAATATTCAATAAGGAAATCAGATCTTGTCGGAGGTCATATAGAGAGTTTAAAAATATGTGATAATGGGTTGGCAACTAACCCATATCTCCATCAACCTGCATTGGACTAGCATGGTGGAGTAAGGTCCAAGTGGGGAGGCCACTTATGGAGCGAGACTAACGCCCAGCAGTAAGACAAAAAGGGTTGCAGCCAATTATGTGTTTCTATCAATTGATCATTAGATGACTTGAAAGTAGTAGAACTGTAGAATAAATGTGTCAAGTGCAAGGCTAAAGGGGCTCATAGTTATAACACAAGTTAATATGATTGCATTGGATCAGATGATCACTGACAAGTGATTGTCATTGTCAGAGTTTGTTTACTAACCTCAACTGTCAAAATGCATTAATGTCGCCGCCATTATATTGTGTTGCAATTCTAACTTAGAATTCCAGTCTTGTACCAATAAACCTAGTCGATTTTAATAAAATGCTTAGTTAAAAAGTGCTCTATACTTTACTGGCTTTTTTATCATATGGTGTACAGATACCTGGCCAAAGGCCCATACATTTTGAAACATCTCCTTTACTAGTTTATTTTTGTTTTGGGAGATCATTGGGGGTGAAATTGTTTTGTTTACTAATCTGGGCAATCTTTTCTTTTTTATCACCAAATGATTTCGATTTACGATTTAGATTTCGAAGGCATTATGTAATTAGTTACTTAGAATAAAAGTATTTAAATAAATACGTAAGTACTCAGAATAAGGATTACACTTTTATAAGTTTAATAAAGTAATTTCTCAAAAACTCACTAGAAAAGCAAGTGCTGGCTAAACCGAGTCCCGGGTGGAGACGCTATTACCCGGTTCGTAATTACCCTCTATTTATCAACAGGATAATATAGAATTAAACACAAAAGGTAAAAGGTCGGAAGTAGAAAACTAGGGAACAATCGAGAGAATTAATCACCACTGCGAAGTATGAGGCAGTTTTAAACTGAGCTTCTCCGTGTGTAATTAATTAAGGTGCAAACAGTCAACGAGCTCTGTGTAAGTTTTTTTTATAAATAGATCATGACCATTACGTTATATCAGTGGTCTAGTGCAAGTTTTCCATCACTGTTTACGTTCAAATCATCATCTTCAATAACATAGTGGGAATGGCTGGGATGAATACGTAAACGTGCAATGTATAAAAAAACTAATTCGTCATCGTCTTAAGAGGATGTAAAAAACTCGTATTACCCTAGACAATCAATAGTTTCTTTTTATTATACTGAAGTAGCAAATGAGCAGCCATCGGTAAGCGCTCATCGCCCTTGAATATGTATAACTCTACATAGAACAGAAGTTCTACCTCTAGTCTTTTACTTTTGCCTTGCCTGTCCTGAAGACTACTATAGTTAATTTTATGCAACTCAACATGCATGCACAAGAAACTAAAAATAGAAATCGCTTTATGCTAGACATAGGCACAGTGAATCGTTCCGGTCGAATCATACCGGTTCTACCACGTTTCGAAATGATCATACTCTTCCATCAGATCATTTACGTTCACAGCTGAAGATAGGCCTTCCATGATACACGTGTAAGACCTTTAGCACATTGCGGACTATAAACGCGCAGACGACGCGCGTTTCAGGTACGTACAGTTTTCTGCGCCGTAGGTGCCTATTTTTGCGTTTTCATCGATACAGATATACATACATCAAACGTGTGAAATGCGTTCGATGTATGTATATCTGTGCTCAGGTTACAAGGTTGCGTTCACATCTCGTTTGAAGTGCGTGCGTGCGTTACCAGCGCGACATCTGCGCGTTTAAAATACGCCATGTGCTGTGAGCCTAAAACAGTAGTTGTCGCACCAAGAATGCATGTTGGTGATCGCAGTAAATGTTGATGTTACGCAGGGTGATACTGCTGTTCATCTCCTAGATATTGTTTAAAAATCAGATGAACGTAATAATCACGCAGTAGAATCATAGACTATACCAGAGATACTTTCGCGGTTTGTGTGATTATGCGTTATAAATAGTGGTACAAATTAAAGAGCAGAATAAATATGGAATGCTTTATGTATTTGTACGTCACAAAGTGAAGTAAGTAAAGTGTTGCATTATCAGACGTATAAACATTTCGTTATTTAATTTTACTTAAGGACCAGAGAAGTTTTTTTCCTCCTCACAACGTTCAGGCTTTCGTGGAGTTTGAAGTCACTTATATTTATCTATTTATTTCCTTTTTTAATTACGTAAATAGTTCTGTTTCGCCTAGAAGAACCACTCATGTTTTAGTAATGTACAAAGAATAATATTTAAGAAATTCCTTTCTGTTTTTGATCCATTTTTACTGTTAATGTTACGTTACATTTTTTTAAAGGAATATAAACACATCCAATTCCAAATATATATTTCCAGTATTACCGGCTATACTGGATATAGCCGGTTTTTAGAATTCTCTTTAGTTAATGTGACGACGACCCTATATTTAATATACCTTATGTTTATCTTTACATATTAATAAAGTAATGTATTAACTTCATACTCAACGTTAGACAGTACACAATGCCCAAACATCTTTAGTGAAACATCCTCCAGCTGAATATGGCAGCTTGATTGATGGCTTTGTGTTATTATACTAACATTTCATTGTAATAATATTGTTGTGAATAGTGAATTAATTACCTACGTGAAGTTGAAATACGTTAAAAGTAGGTATACGTTCTGTTGCAGCGGTAAATAACACTTATAACACTTTTTCGTTACTATTTTTGAACACAAACGCTTTCTACACTCATAGCTCCACAGTAGGATTTTCTCCTGTGTCGTGGGTACCATGAATACACACAAGACGAATATACAAACACCCAGACCCAGAACATGAATTTTAACTCATCATTCAGATACCTGTCTGGTCGGGAATCGAACCGAATTTTAGCGAAATAACACCAGTTTTTTTTGTATGCAAGACTGATAAATTACAAATCAGACAGTCTTCTTAGTCCTTAAAAGCGGCAACGCATCTGGGATTGGTTTCATATAGAACCTACTCAAAATAGAGCTATTTACGGATGTCCATAGTAAGCAGCCAACGTTGTGGCTACTTACCATCAAGTTAACCGCTACGTGTTTAACTTCAATGATATAAATAATCTCAATAAAAAGATTTTCATTGAGTTTAATTGAACAGGTGGTAGAACCAGTCTAGTTCGACCCGGGAAGTACCATTGCCACACCTATTTCTACCGTGAATCATTTCTTGCTTTTCGATGGAAGGGTGTGGTTGCCGGCACACTTTTATATGAGACGACCATCATAGCCCTCGGGAGTAGCAACGGATTTGTGATTGACTTCAGATTGAACCCATGTTCTTTACAGATGTCCATGGGCGGCAGTGACCATTAACCATTATATGGACTGTATGCTCGTTTGATATTTCAGTTAGGTAAAAAAATGTGAGGTCAAATTTAGAATGCATTTAAATTCCAGCCGAGTTTAATCAGAAAAATTCAATTACGTTTGCGGCGAACGGAAATCGATCCGCTGGGACAGTCCAATGATATTCATGATTACTCTATCATTGTTGTGTACGTATTTTCCTTGCTTATTGACCTTCTTATTGTTTTTCTCCACTGATCTACGTGTTTTTTTTTGTTTTTTATTTCATTGAAGTAGCAAACGAGCATGCAGTTCACCTGATGGTAAGTGGTCACTGCCGCCCATGGACATCTGTAATCAACTTCATACAGAACATGGGTTCTATCTGAAGTCAATCACAGATGTGTTGCTACTCTCGAGGACTAAGATGGTCGCCTCATATAAAAGTGTACCGGCAACCACACCCTTCCATCGAAACGCAAGAAATGCTTCACGCTAGAAATAAGTGTGGCGGTGGTACCTCTCCGGGCGAACTACACTGGTTCTACCACCTGTTAAACCCACCAACTACTCAACTAACCTGTAATCCCTATTGCCTGTCCTACTTTCGTGTTTAAAAATTCTTTTAGAATAAGTGTATCTCTCATCACCTAAATATAAGAGTACACGAATGGTTATATTGCACACGATTCACAAGTGGATTGAGCAAGCAAGGTTTTTTACAATTCTCCTTTTACTTTCATACAGGTTTTTTATAATTTTTCTCTTACCCTTGTTGTCGTCAAGCTATTATCCACTGCTATTAGCCACAAGACATGATAATTAGTTGAAAATAGATACAAGTATGCGGGTCAGATGCATATGAACCGTAAATCAATTAAAATCTAATTTTAAACCTTTTCCGTAACACGAATGAAATAAACCATCCATTATTGTTCCCGAATTCTCTTTAAACTCGTAGTGAAAACGAGCGTGTGAGATACAAATTGGCAATATAGAGCTAATTGTATCACGCCAGCCTCGAATTTTAATAAACGAAATAGCGGTCATAACAATTAGTTTGATTGCTCTAATTAGTAATTTTGTTTTTGTATCAGATAAATGTAGAAAACGAGAATGTAATCCACCTAATGACACATTATTGTCCCACTGCTGGGCACGGGTCTTCTCTCGGAATGAGAGAGTTATAGGCCATAGTCCACCGCGCTGGCCAAGTGCGAATTGGTGGAATTCACACACCTCCGAGAACTGTTTTTTTAAGAACTCTCGGATGAAACACCGAAAAGCAGTGATAATTAATTTCTAATACGCACATAAATAAGCGTGCCTAGGTTTGAACCTCGGACCTACCGATCGAGAGGGCAAGTTTAACGGAGACTACGGAGTAAATTTGTTACGACTAAGAATTGCAAGAGCGTAACTTCAATATTATTAAATTGAATCTCTTTGCGCCAGACTTTTCAGTGGAACTAAAGTTCAGAATATGCAAAACATTGTTTATTCCGCTCTAATGTTATGTTAAAAATCGCTTACTAAGCATATTTGATATTGAATATATTTTTAAGGCAACTGCAGGCAATGTTACCAGCCAAACTAAACTGGTCTTATCTCTATGAGTTCTTACATGGTATAAAAGTTATATGAGCTTAAAAATACATTGCAATTTAATTAGTTTATACTCCTTTGTATATACGAATAGAAACTAACCCTACATTTTAATGAATTGGAGAAAAAAACATTGACTCAGTCCAGAGCAGACCAGATAAAAAGGTGGTATTTCCTATAAAAAAATATGTATGGTTCCCACCAGAAGTGTAATAAGCGTCTAACTTTTTCTGTCGTCAAAATTAAAAGATAATTTGCTGTTTTAAATTCTTCTAATTTCGGTGAGAATCTACGAAGAAATTTAAAAATTAAATTAGGACTGAACACCAAAAAAGTTGATGGGAGCTATTATGAGTTTTTTATCCGACTTCCAAAAAGGAGGAGGTTATCAATTCGTCTGTATTTTTATTTTTATTTTTTTTTGACCCGACTGAGCCGGAAGGTGTGTAGTGTGTTTCAAGCGTACCTATATATGCACGTATGTCTATTTATTTTGTAGTTTCTATAGCCCAAACTGCTTAACTGATCGAACTGAACTGGTTCTACGTTTCAAGAACTTTTCTTTATAGATGAACGTAACGTTTTCAAGGTGGTAGAACCAGTGTAGTTCGACCGAGCAAGTACCACCGCCACACGTATTTCTAGCGTGAAGCATTTCTTGAATTTCCATAGAAGGGTGTGTTTGCCAGCACACTTTCACATGAGACGACCATCATAATCATCGGGAATAGCAACGCATCTGTGATTGACTTCAGATGGAACGCATGTTCTGTATGAAGTTGATTACAGATGCTCATGTGCGGCAGTGACCACTTACCATCAGGTGTACTGCATGCTCGTTTGCTACTTTAGTCAGATAAAAAAAAGAAATAACTTAATTAGGTAAAGTTTCCACCAGTTCTTAGAAACCTATTGTTGGCTGTTTGCTGGCAGTTAACGAACATGTTTGTGTTGCTGATTGCCTCGGATACGGAATTTCGCAAACACATGGTGCTGTAAATTTCTTGTTTAATTTTTTGTCGCGGCATAGCATATTATACGTCAGTCAAAAGTCGAAAATTGTTACAAGCCTGGAAAATTAAAAAGGAAAATTGTTTGTATTCTTAATTACGGTGCTAGAAACCTTTGTGTGTGTGACTTCAGAAACTTCATTGCCTCACCTTCTGTCTAATAACAGGAGGAGTGTTATCCAGTAATGTGTTCTGGGTCTAAAGACTTACCACTTACTACGCTTGAACGCTTATCCGAAGCGTTTCAATTTAGTGCTCAGACCCAGAACAAGTGCATTGCATGGCTCATTTTACATTTTACAAAAGAAGAATTTAGAAAAATAATGAAACGATCATCCATCCTCACAGACTTTGACTTATATTAAATTAGATTTCAATATTAATGAATTAATTATTATATCGATAGTATCGACAATAGTTTGTACAAGTTTTATTAAATTCAGTTTTGTAGTCGAATTAGATTAAAAACTTCGAAAGCCAAGATACAACACATACAACAGGGCTCTCTTTTACTGAACTGTAAGGCAAGATACTGGAGCTAACTTTCATTACCATGTAGAAAAAGAAACATGATTGTAATAATATTAAAAAAATTAATATAAATAAGAAAAAAAGACAAACCCCCTGAGTTTCTTGCCGGATCTTCTCAGTTGAGGTCGTATTCCGATCCGGTGGTAGTGTAAGAAAAAAAATGTAACTGACAATTTGTAAGTGCCCCCGCAGGCCTATACAAAATAAAGACATTTCATTTCATTACAACATTTTGTAAAAAAAATGCTCCGTCCGGTGACAACGATGTATACGAAATCCTGACGTATTGCCAATTCCCGATATATATTTGATCTCATATTCTCGCAGCTTGGCAGATTGCGGGCCAGAAGGGTTAAAACATTTTTCAGATTGTATGTTGATATTTATTTTGACGACCCGCGTGGCGCAGCGGTTAGCGTACCGGTCTGACGACCCACTGCATGTGGGTTCCGGGTTCGATTCCCGGCCAGACAGGTATCTGAATGATGAGTTTAGATTCTTGTTCTGGGTCTGGGTGTTTGTGTATTCGTCTTTGTGTGTGTCCATGGCACCCACGACACAGGACAAAATCCTACTATGGGGCTATGAGTGTAGAAAGCGTTTTTTTTTTATATTGTGTTCTGTTCTTTTCAGGACTTTGGCTGAATCGTAAACATATGCTTCCGTTTAAAATCTTGTCAATGAAAATTCTTTACTGATTTATAAAGTTAATATAGGTAATCAGACATAGTCATAAGTTCGATATGTATAGTGGTCACATTTAATTTGAACTACCTCGTATAAATAGAGTTGCTGTGTGACGTCGGTCCTGAATAGCACCACTCGCTTTCTGAAGATGTCTTAAGCGGTGACTTGTAGACAAAATGCAGATGCAACGTCTATTTGTGGAACGTCATCACCTACTGCGGTCACCAAAACGCGTGTATAGTATATATATGTGACGAAGGGGTGGTTCTTTTTCGCTCATCGTATCAGGATAACCTATTGTGGGCTCTGATAGGGAATGTTAGCACGAGAATAAATTGCAGACTTGATTTTAACACACAGTATATTGCCGAATTCAACTTGTTACAATCACTGAATTAATCAAACTAAATTAAGTAGGCAAGTAATCGTAGCACTAAGAACGCGGGATGATTTTAGAGTTGTCTGCTTCGGCCGACCGTCCACGATAGACTGAGGTGTCGGCCATGAAACTGGTACAACCATAACTTCATCGAACGCCACTAGATGGCGCTGGCGTTCCGGTGTTGCCACAATACCGCCATTTCCATATGTATGTTAAAAAAATCTACAATTCGATTCAGGGATATTAGTGGTGTCAAGTTTTGTCAAGTTGCCTAAAATTGCCACAAAGGCTACGCGCTTTACATTGCTGTTTCATCCTTTGATAAAACCCTTTTGTTATACAAGTAACACGGTAGGAGCCAAGAAGCATGTACCTACTCCACCTGATGTTAATTTGTACTGCTGCCCATAAATATCTGGAAGGAATCTCAGCTAAGATGGATCTTATCTGAGGTTGGCTACTGATATGTCATTTCCTTTAAGCTTCCAATAAGCATGTCTAGATCTAGATCTAAACATAACAGCGCATAACGCTCCTTGACGTTTCATGACAGAAATTGCATTTTCTGCAGGGCTGAGGTGCTTCTGGGCAAAACTCAAAAGGTTTTACTATCTCTGGCTTATCATCTTTTTTTAATTCTCGAGAGGGAAACCTTCAAAATGCGACCACACATACCGCCATCCTTCCCGGGGTCGCCAGACCGAATGGTTTGGGCTCCCACTCTAGCCGACCGCAACCCCGGAAGACCCTTTTAGTCGCCTCTTACGACAGGCAGGAGATGCCGTAGCCCTATTCTAATTCAGGAACTACAGATCACCTAGCTTCATTAAATATGAAAATGTATTTAACTTTCTAATAATACTCCTGAGTACCAAATTATACTTGAAACGGTTTTATTACTCGGCAAAACCGAGGCCAACAAGTTAAGTGGCTTACAAAAATTATGACTTAATTGGCACCACCTTATTATGTAGCGGGCGACAAAATTAGATTACCGATACAAATTCCATTCAACTTGTTTCCTTTCATAGGGCTATTGCTCCCTTCGTTATTCACGCTTATTTATAGAGTAGATTCTTTGGATTGTAGTAGCAAGTGAGCCCACAGTGCACCGGATGGTAAGTTGCCATCTAATGACATTTTTGGTAGTCTGTATCTTATTGTGTGTATTTAACATTGTCTTTGATTTAATTAAAACCTCCACCAAAATTTTATCATTTTAAATTAACCTTTATGTCACATTTCATAAACGACACCTTAGGACGTACCTGGTTAATAATATAAACACACGCTTTCTACACGCTTTCTACACTCATAGCCCCACAGTAGGATTTTCTCCTGTGTCGTGGGTACCATGGACACACACAAGACGAATACACCAACACCCAGACCCAGAACATGAATCTAAACTCATCATTCAGATACCTGTCTGGCCGGGAATCGAACCCGGGACCCATTGCGCGTCGGACCGATATGGTAAACGCTCCGCCACGCGGGTCGTCAAAACCGACACTACAATAGCGTCCACAGCATAGGTGTAAACTTGTTCATGTAGTATACTTGTATATATGATACCCCCCCTCCCTCCCCGCAAGAACTATTTCTACCGTGAAAAAGTTCTTTGTTGCGCTGGAAGATTTTGTGTGCCAGCTAACTTACGTATAAAGAAAGCGTTATTCCTCAGTGGTATCGCACCTTTTTTCTAACTGACTGAAGTAATAAACTAGCATGCAGTCCACCTGATGGTAAGTGGCCACTGCCGCCCTGCGACATCTGTAATCAATACACCTGTGATAGGTTGTAGGTAAACCTGTCCTAAACGAAGCTGGTTACAATAGTTCTATTACCAGTGTATTATATTTTCTAAAAATAAACATCGATCCTGTTTTCGCTCATTTAAACGCACGCTTACGTTTTTCTTTTCGGCCATAACTGGACATAATTTCTAAACTAAAAGACAAAGCTTTTTTCGGGGCAACATAATAAAATCGTAATAAGGGTACCGAAATCCATAGAGGACATTTTGAAGGTGGTAGAACCAGTGTAGTTCGACCGGGGAAGTACAACCGCCATACCTATTTCAAGAGCGAAGCATTTCTTGCGTTTCGATAGAAGGGTGTGGTTGCCGGCACTCTTTCACATGAGGCGACCATCATAGTCTTCGGGAGTAGCGACGCATCTGTAATTCACTTCAGATGGAACCCATGTTTTGTATGAAGTTGATTACAGATGTCCATGGGCGGCAGTTATGGTAACTTACCATCAGGTGGACTGCACGCTCGTATGTAGCAAACGAGCAGCGTTCAGCCAGATAAAAAGAAAGAAAAAGAAAAAAGGACACCGACCTAATTCATGACAAATTAGTATATATACTTAATCCTCAGAGGTAACTCGCATCTGAGACCTTTATATAACTAAAATAGCAAACGAGCATGCAGTCCACCTGATGGTAAATGGTGACTGCTGCCTATGCATATCTTTGAGCCACTGCATATAGAACATTGGTTCACGCTAGAAATAGGTGTGGCGGTGGTACTTCCCCGGTCGAACTACACTGTTCTACCTGGACCTAAGGTAAGACTCTGATTTAATCTGGGGTTTATTACCGATCTATGGGCGGTAGTTGCCATATACTCGTATGTATTATCAGGTAGATAACATGTACGTAATTCTATTGTAAAAAATATGTCGTAGGTATTCTTTAAAAAGAAAGATACATTTTCTACCTTTGTTGAAATGGTAACTTATCAAATACAAAAATTTGATATTAAAAGTAAATTTGAATTTATTTACGTAACCTTTCACCCAGACTATTTATACAATAGTAAGACTTTGTCCGATAAGTTCAAACAAGCGTGGATAATGCACGACACTAAAAATACAATTCTTGTGAATATATGAATATTATATAGGTACATATAAACAGTTTTATTTATCTTGTAGAAACTCGGGAATGAGATAGCATATTTTTACCACAGTGGATAAAATAGAGTTTGTGTACATATAGAGGCATACAAACTAGCCGTTCACCCAATGATACTATCCTACTCTAATTAAGATCAATCATACTTGACAAAGGATAAAAGCGCGTCTAATATATATTACAGGGATAAAGAATAACTTATAGGTGTACTACATCGTTAAAGATATAGCCACCTAATATCCTCTTAATCAAGGATGGCAATATAACAATTCGTCCGTCGGTCTAGCCTTAAATCAATTGCCTCAGCACTGAGGCCTTGAACATGATTAACTGGGAATAAAAACATTTTTGTGAGCTCCGTATGTTTGTGGATATGAGAGAAAGAAATGAGAAATTGTGTGCCTATTTACTGTTAAAGTACAACTTTTGTTAATCATTAATACAACGTCTATACATATAGCACAATTAAAACAAAAGGTTTCTTTTGTTGGACCCAAATTTTCGGCAATTGAGTTAAATAGTCGAAACTACTCTTTATGAAATGTTTTCATTTTATTGAGCCTACCTACGCACCTAGAAATTGACAGTTATTTTTTTTACGCTATTTCCGAATCGGAACACGATCTCAATCGAGAAGACCCGGCAAGAAACTAAGCGGGGATTTTTCTCTTTATAATATTTACTTTAGATTTTAATGCCTATCTCATAGGTTTCTCAGGGTGGTAGAACAAGTATGGTTCGTGGAAACCGGTGGTTATTTTATGTAAATCGCAAATAAGGCAAAGTGTGGTGCGTAAGGATACAGTTAGTGCTGTGTGTGGAACCTAAAAAAGGAAAACGAACTAGACGTAGGCTAGATAGGTTAATTTACCACTAGTGCTTCTCAACGGTTTCTCCCCGCCACCCTCATTTTGGCCGTGACCACGATCCATGCTGGGTCGAAATATCGGCAGAAAGAATTTCAAAAATCGCATATCTTGAGTACCCGTTACATAATAAAAAGTTCAACTGGACTGGTACCACCGCCTTACCTACAATATTTCTAACCCGAAGCAAGTTCTTATGTTTCGTGGAAGGGTATGGTTGCCGTCTTTTTTATAAGAGGTGACCATCTTAGTCTTCGAGTGTAGGGATTAGGGATGTAGATGGCAACGACTTCATAATTGTGTAATATATTTTCGATGTGTAATTGCTTACACATGTCTATGGGCAGCAGTTACCACGTAGGTACGATTAGATTTTCCATTCCATTCCCATTTACTAATTTTAAATTATAAGAAAAAGATGAAGTGCTACATTACAGAATAGACGTATTTCAAATGCTACCAATATTTGAAAAAAGCGAAATGATTTGAGCAACGAAGCACTTTCAGCTTCGTTGCTCAAAATGCTTCGTTGCTTAAATCATTCCCATTTGTTCACAACATCCCTAGAACCAGGCAATAAGATAGGCAGAGCACAAACACTATACGAGCAGAAGATAACCCTTTTGAGCACGCTTAGTAATGAGAGCTTCGTATGACAAAGGAATCAGCATTTCTTTACGTGATTTATTATTGTAAAAGCTTACAACAAATTGATATCAAAAAGAAAAAGACGTTTACTTTCCATGTTTTTACATTAGCATATGCATAAATATACATATATCGTTAATTTTTTTTAAAGGATCGATACTTGTCGAGAATTCATTTATTTATTTATTTAAAAAGGGCAGCCAACAAGAAAATACATTACACTTACAACTAAAAACTACATTAGGCTTAAATTAAATGCTGTCTTAATAACAGGCCACCACGGCATGCATCGTGGTCGCGTTTAAATACTTAAGATTATATTATAACACTTAATTGTACGTACAATAATAATAATTACGTATAGTATATATGTAAATGTGGTATGTATGTATATATGTATGTATTTCATAAAACTCAACGATGAAATTAAAAAATATCATTTATGGTAAATAAAAATACCATTAAATGTGAAAAAAGGATTTCGCATTGCAATAAAAAAACAACTTCTCGAGATATTCAAAAACTCTAGTTATCCTAGTCGAGATTTCTTGTACTCAGGGGAAATAAAAAAGATTCCGAAATAGATATTCTTTAATGATTCTTTGATACATCCCATAAATAAATAGATTATGTTACGAATATAAAACAAACAACCATCCATCCATCCACTAATGGCCTTTACTTATAGCAAAATATCGGTAGGGAAATATCGGTTTTACAAAATTAATGTTAATTGTTCAACCCACACGTTTTCCATCTGGCCTGAAATCTTAATTAAACCTCAGGAAACACAAAAGGTATTGCATACCTTCCAGATATTGCAGAAAGAAGTCATGGTTGGAATTAGGTGCTTGTTACACCGTGGAAGTAAACTTAGCGATTGCATTGGCAAAAAATACTTAAAAAAGAAAATAAGGCAAAAATAGTCTGAAGTTTCAAAAAGTATAAAAAAATGCTTCTTAACAATATTTAACAGAAAATAAATAGTGTAACAAAAATTATAACAACAAAACATTTTAAAATAGACATAATATATCACTTAGGTTATAGACGACCACAGGAGCTCCTCATAAATAATTGCTTTAAATATGCTACTTTTTGACATTCCTGTAATGCGAGTAGGGTTTATTAAATAAATAAATAATTAAAGGAAAATAAAGGTAAACAAAACTTTACGTACCTATTTGTCTAGGTAAAAAATCGCCTATCGCTTGCTCCTTGTAGTCAGACAAGTTATTTAAGCCGGATTTTATTAAAATTCTCCCTAGAATCGTAACGCAGGAGAAAAGGTGCCTACGCACACCCGCAGCTCCTTTTACTTTTTCTGAAGTAATTTCTTCGGCACTAAATCATACCACCATTTTATATTCCTGCTCTTTGAATTGATAATTCTTTTGAACTCAAACTTAATAAAATCCTGTATAACTTAAGGTACTGGTGACGTAATGTTTTTCGTAATATAGTATTTTGCCCGCACGATCAATTTGTTTGTTCCAATCATTATTTGCGCTCAGAGAATATTTTTAATTTATTATTATCATATCGCTTTAATATTTTAGTCGAAATGAACCTATTCTAGTGCGATTTGATGAAGATCAAAAGATACAAATGTATCGACATTACTATCGGTAATCCAATCGTTACCGATGTATGTATTGATCATCTAGGTCCGTCTAAGGACCGTTAGGTCGAAGCAATATACGACTTTCTTTCAATAGTTGTACATCCCTACTAATAATGTTATAAATATTTTGAAGGTGGTAGAACCAGTGTAGTTCGACCGGCAAGTTCCACAGCCACACCTATTTCTAGCGTGAAGCATTTCTTGCGTTTTGATGGAAGGGTGTGGTTGCCGGCACACTTTTATATGAGGCGACCATCATAATCCTCGGGAGTAGCAACGCATCTGTGATTGAATTCAGATAGAACCCATGTTCTGTATGAAATTGATTACAGATGTCCATTAGCGGCAGTGACCACTTACCATCAGGTGGACTGCATGCATCGTTTGCAAATTATTTATTAGACAGTTATTATTTATTTAGTATTTTTTCTTGGCGTTTCAGTAACTATTAACAGTAACTGCTAGCGAGATGAGGCGCTGATGAGATGAGACGTTAACAAACTCATCAGTAACTCATTAATTCGAATGATCAAACTTTATGTAATGATTATTACGTTAGATAACGATATACTTGTAATAATACTTATATGCTCTGACTTTTATTGGAGACTGTAGTTAGTAATGTATCTATTATTTCGGATTTGTAGCCTGATCTAGGATTATATATAGAGGCGAGTGGGTATTATGATCAGTTAATCCTTCGGGGCAATTAAGTAACGAGGTTGGCTCATTAGAGATAGTACTTGGAACACGTAAAAATATAAATGGCGAATAGATAACTTCATTGCTTTGGGAGGTCAGAAGATAATATAATATAAGGGAAAAAGGCAAACACGGTAAGAATAGATATTGTTAGTCACTGGATATACAGATGGGGAGGGGGGGGGGGGGGTGTTCGGTATTGTACTCTTTTCGGTGTTTAATTTTTGTAACAATACAATATTATTTTTATGATCTAAAAGTGCTTTTTAATGAATTTATTGAAGATATTAAGAAATACAGTACATGAATTAAATAAATTGTAATAACTTTCAAATTATTTTGACCGCACCTGTTAAAGGTTAAAAAAGGTTTATAAACAAACTACATTTAAAAGCAATAGCGGGTATTTTGACACAGACATCTGACATTTTTAACGTTATTTGTTTTCATAGTAAGACATTGAATGTTCCATTTCGTTTATTATGCATGTATTTGTGTCAGATGCAAGGTAGTGTATGTAATGTGTTTTAGTTGATTATGTTTATGTTTGTTATTATGTTTTATACATTATTTGAAAAAAATAATAGCGTTGCGCAATCCTTCTCTACATCAACAATAACCGTGCGTAATTTCATATTCCTCCGTCTGCGGCAAGTATCTTAACAACATATCACAAATTTTTGCTTCACGTATTAATATATATGTCGGAGGAAGCTTTGAGTCGGGTTGATTGTTACTTGCATGTATAACGTACAATTCAGTTTGTTTACATTTTAATTATTGTTAAAATTAATAATTTAACTATTACATCCTTCTTTTGCTTTAAAACCATATTAATGTAATAAAAAGTAATAACTTTGTTATTTGCTTAGCGACCAATCAGAGCAGAGCTTATATGTCTCGAGTGGGGTCGAGGCGCCATCTTTTCTCGTAGAGAGGTTTATAGTTTTTGCGACATTCTTTCAGTGTATCTAGTAAGTGACGGATCGAGTTGGATCATGTGGTTAAAGAGAGATCGGTACCTCGAACTCGCTGCTCGGTCGTAATTGTTCGTTTACCTTTGGAAATTGGTATCGAATTTATATTATGTTAACGATTAGCGAAGTATTGTTTAATCGGAATAAAACTAGACCAGTAACCACTAATGACGATGTCGATGAGAATGAGGTTATATAGATATGTTGGTTAAGTTCGAAATACACCCCACTTGAAACAAAATGCAGTAACATTATACAAAAGGTTTAAAAATACCGTAACTGCACTCTCAATTGAGTGCCGATGGATATATTTCTACGCGAGTGAATCGTGATCCGCCGCCATCCAATGTTTTTATTACCGACTGACACGAGAGAGGATTTTTCTATTTTTACCGAACGTGCCACTACGTTGGTTTAGGTTTCTAAAATATAGATATATTTTTGAAAAGACAACCCCGCTAAGTTTCCTGTTGAATCATCTCAGTAGAGGTTCTGGTGGTGAAAATTAAAAAAAAGTTTTGTTATTGACAATTTGTAAAGGCCTCCTGGGCCTATACAAAATAAAGATATTTTATGACATTTCATATCTATTGAATTGAATACTTACAATTATATACTAATGGTTTTGGAGTTAAGCTTACATGCAGTTAGTGATGTACCGTCCAACCTATACTTACTTACTACTCGACCAAAATAATGCGCCTAGCATGACAGTTGAAACGTCATTAGAACTGGGGATTTCCCATTCCGATATGAAGTATATTCTGTTACCAAATACTAAGAGAATGTAGGTATACCATTATTAAAACATACACCATAGTGGTGTATTTTCAATAGTCGTGTATTTATTAAAGCACTTTCATGTGTTTAATATATTCGCAGACATGGAATATTTTCTTTCGTTTTTTATGTGTGTAAGAGACTGATGCCTGTTGCAGCACACATTCGATTTTCGACTTTGGAGACAGGAGTACTGAGCCCAATACTCTTCTCTTGTTAAAAATAATGCATATTTTGATTGTATGAGTCCTTTCTCCTCCACGAAAAGACTTTTTGCTACCCATTTTGAGGTTTATTTACGAATAATCAACTAATTTGATAATAACTTTAAAATTCAACAATTACTCATTAAACTAACATTACAATGAAATAACATTAAACTCGTGCTGGCTAACGTAAACACCTAGATGATACACGACTGCACGTCACTAGGGGATGCGCGGGGTAAGAAGCGAGATGCGGGGTATTGAACCACTTTTGTTTTATGCGCCTAATTGTTGTGGTCGCAAAAAAATATTATTGATTTTATTAGTTTTTCATTTCTTTCTCCTACGTTTATGAATTCACAAAACATGAATTAACCCGAGATTATATTATCATAACAACATACTACGAAACTTTAAAAAGTAACAAATTAATAACTGTAGTTGACGACCCGCATGGCGCAGCGGTTTCCATACCGGTCTGACGCGCAATGGGTTCCGGATTCGATTCCCTGCCAGATAGGTACTTGAATAATGAGTTTAGATTCATGTTCTGGGTGTGGGTGTTTGGGTGTGTGGGGCTATGTGTGTAGAAAGCGTGTTTTTTTTTAACAAAGCGTGTAGTAAATAATAAATTTTATCCGGATTGATGGTGGTAAAAAATGTAATATTAGTGCACATTTAACTCAATAAGAGATAATAAGTATACGGATGTTCTCTGGTTTTTGCTGTATTTTTCGTTACATATATTGAACTTGGTCTATGTCAAACCTAGATCAGGTTAAGTGGTGTCCATTAATTACGTGAGGTGATCTTAGCCATTTGTTCGTCTCCTCCCTCTTTGTGAGACGTTGTGAGATTTGTCTCTACCCCCTTTTCACCTAAATGTCCTATGTAATTAGTAGACGTCGCTCTCCACAGTTCGTGACATTCGCTTTTATTAATTATCGCTCAATAATATTTTTTTAATCTCACGAACATGAATTTATATTTGCAAGTCAAACAAGTCCTTAAAGACATTAGATTTTAAACTTCTGGACCCTTAATCCAACAAACTTTATATACACAAACTTGTAAATTTATATATACAATGTTTTGAATGTAAAATGTAAAATGAAAGCGGCCCGGTAGGTGCTCCGTTACGTATGAAGTGAAATATTAAAAAAAAACATTGGAACATCAAATTCATTTATTCAAACAAAAAAATACCCGTCGTAAAAACCAGTTTCGGTCGGACACTAGAAATTAATCATTATTTATTTATTTATTTATACAGATTTACGTAAATATAATAATAATAATATAATAATTATCACTGCTTTATGGTGAAACGGAATCCTACACACCCGAGAGTTAAAAAATCTTCCTAGATATGTGTGAAGTCTACCATTTCGCACTGGACCAGCGCGGTGTACTATGGCCTAATACTCTCTCATTCTGGGATAAGACCCATGCTCAGCAGTTAGACAATAATGGGTTGACGACGACAGTATGCAATGTGGGTAAATAACAAGATATAAAAGTACGTAATTGTAGTTAGTGGGTCAGTCAGCCTTTCAACGCTTTCTCTGAGAAACATTCAAGGAGTTAGAACTCTCATTTTTTATGCGAAACGTTTTAAATTTTTTCTCAAAGGCCTCTTAAAGTCAAGAGGTTGACCGTCAATGAGTTAAAAACTGCATAAGTATTGTAAAAGCAAACTTTGTAAACGCGGCTTAGCGTCGGATTATCGTCGGTTACAGATAAGTATTTTATCGCTCTTTTTCACTAAACACTATCGTACTGTTCTTTTGATATGAATAGTGCTTTTATTTTCAGGTATTCTGTTAATTTTCTTAATCTTTATATTTCAGTAGTAGTCAATTCATTCTTATGTATAAATATAATATGTTGTCGTTGTCAGTGTAAGTGGTATTGAGGTTCACTTCGGCTCACTTTCATATGCGGCGACCATCTTAGTCCTCGGGAGTAACTACGCATCTGTGGTTGATTTAAGAAAGAACTATTTTGAGTGACTTTAAAATTTCCATGAACGTCAGTCACTTAGCATCAGGTGGATATGTTTGCTACTTCAACTTCATGAACAAAAGAAGATAACACAAGCGAAAGTTCCGAGCTACTGACGGATTGACGCTAAATATTTGCTACTTATCGACTGTTGTCGATTATCGCAACCGGTCGTTATGTTGATGACAGGCTGTAAATTTAGGTGAGTTACTGGGATCAGCATTTTTTTTTTGTTATCGAGGGGGAAACCTTTCATAAGGTACCCGACGCCATGGGAGCAACGCAGGGTTATGTAGGATTTTTACCGCACTAAAACCCCCCCGGTGGCCGTCCTCGGCGCTAAAAAGGAGGACTCCGGGATCTCGACACGACTTCAACCGGAATCCTCCAAGCGCGTTGCCCCATCGGGCTCCTCCCAGTTGGGCGGCTGGACCCACCGCTCCGTCTGGTCTTCGACGGTATGCGACCACACATACCGCTGTCCTTCCCGGGATCACCTGACTGAACGGTTCGAGCTCCCACTCTAGCCGCCCGTAACCCCGGAAGCCCCTTTTAGTCGCCTCTTACGACAGGCAGGGGATGCCGTAGCCCTATTCTGGTCCCGGAACTACAGGGTGACTGGGATCAGCATAGTAGAAACAATATTTGGCTATAACCTAAACACATGTGAAGCAGAAATACGGTATTTGAGGTAAATAAAAAAAAACATATGACACGAAACAATTAAGTGAAATGGCCCGTCCGACATTAAGCGGTGCCGTTTTAATTAAGAATTGAGTCACAGTAATTAACGTCGGGTATACGTGGAACGATTTGGTTCATCCAAATGAGGAATCAATAAAGTGCTTGATATAGCAGTATATTGAGTATGAAGGTATGAAGTATGAAGGTTATTTTTACGTATGATGTAGTAACTTTGTTTAGTCTGTGGTCTACCAAAATGGATTCTAATTCGAATGTATTTTGGCACGACTACGGTCATACATATTTTTGCTTAATAATAGCGGTGTCAAGCAGTGCTGTATTTTAAACTGAAGGTAGTAAGGTAGACATTAAGATAGTTATCAAGTAAGACTTACAAAACTCTGGACGACCCGCGTGGCGCAGCAGCTACCATACCGGTCTGACGCGCAATGGGTCCGATTCCCGGCCAGACGGGCATCTGAACGATGAGTATAGATTCCTATTCTGGGTCTGGTCTGGGTGATTGTGTATTCGTCTTGTGTGTGTCCATGGTACCCACGACACAGGAGAAAATCCTACTGTGGGGCTATGAGTGTAGAAAGTGAAACTTATAAAACTCTCTTATTCTGAGAGAACACCCGTGCCCAGCAGTGACACAATAAAGGACTGAGTCCCTAGTAGACTACTAAACAGTTTTAATATTTTAGTACTGCGATATATTAATTCATATAGAAGGAAATAACACAAGTAACAGTATTATAAAAGGAAGAAAAATCTTTAAAACTAAAATTACTCTCGTTCTGCGATACAGTGGTTACACTTTCGACGTAAAATGGAATAAAAGCGTTTTTCTCCTATTGTTTACGAGAAAATGTTACAAGTGGGCATTTAGAGTCGAACCTCACTTATCCGCTTGGAGCCGTACTGTGTCCATCGTCAGTATCAACCAACATTTTTCTTTATAATATTGAAGTAAGACATCATTAAATATGTGCCGGTTGTCTGCCAAAATGAAGTCTATCTCGTTTTCCGAAAAATCATCTGGACTTATCCAAGTCCACTTTCTCTGTGCCTTCTTCTTTAAGAAAGAATTCATCATAAAGAAGCCTTCCCTCTCCAAGAAGTTTGTAAGCAAGTGGCCTCGGTGGTTTCACTGTCCAAATCCCCCATAATAACACTAAAATGGGTTTTTGAGGTATCTATGGCTTTACTTACGTCCTCATACATAACCTCGACCTCATCGTCTGGGTGAGTCGAAGTCGGCGCTTATACCTGTATGACCTTCAGCGAATACCGTTTAGATATTCTAAGTATAAGGTACGCTACCCTTGGCGACACACTGTCGACTGTTACCATGTTGTTGACGAGGGATCTGTAGACGAGGAACCCGACACCACCCTGGGACAGGTGTTCGCCCTCCCGGTGATAGAATAAGTTGCCTGATCTTAGGATTATTGTGTCCTCCCCCTGTCTTCAGACTTCAGATAATCCCAAAACACTCCAATTTAACTTGTCTTGTTTATTTCTTCTTCGAGCTCCTGGATTTTCTCGTCGGTCCTGGTGTATGTATGTTACCAGGTGCAGAAGTCGTCGGTTGTGTAGCAGGACCTCTGCCGGAGATTCTTACCACCCCCTGCCCCGCCGTTACCTTGGTCGCAACCGTAGTCTGGAATAGCGGGGCTGCCGGGGACTGGGAGCAGAGGTTCTTCTGCACCTTTCATAGGAGGTTTTGTCGATTGTCACCGCGCTTGGCAACCGTATTGGTGGCCGCAGTAGATGTAGAGTACACAAGGAAATGCTGCTACCCATCTCTTGGATTAACGTCCCTTACTCGTTAGTGGTGTTATTCAAGGACGAAACCACACGGCAAACTTTTGTACTTGAAAATACATTTTAAAATATATGACTTATATAATTGCGGAATCGATTCATTTTAATATGTGGCGACCTCCAGCTACTCATCAAGAGATGGCGCTACTAGTATTCTGAAACACACTATCGAAGTATTCTCAGAATCCGCATATATACAAGTTCCGAATCAGCATATACACAAGTTCCGAACAACGACTGATGGAGCACGGCCGCTCCCCAGGCATGATCACCTAGCCTGGCGGGAGATCTCCCTTTGCCAAAGTGGTGACCCCGACCGTGACGTGAACCACTACAAATATGAAAGAGGTACGAAATGAAAAGAGCTGAACTGACCGTTTCGCCGTGACCACGATGCATGCGACTCGGTAGGGTAACTGGTTAAATATCGGCATAAAGAATTCAAAAACCACATAATGTATCTGTTACTTATTGAAACATTTGCGAATATTCGAAATATTTTATGCATTTCTAAACTATTTACAACATAAAACTCACAAAACTCTTTCCATTAAAATGGAATTAGTGACAAATTGTTAGACAAACGGAGGAGCTGAAGTTCCACGCTCGCGTTACGGCACCCACGGGGCCAGTCTGCTACACCGAATAGCACTTTTAATAATGGATGGAGAATATTGCCTGATTTTAGAGTTTCTTCCGTAGAAAAAGTTATCTGACACAATGATGTAACATTACGAAATTAAGATGGAGTAGCAAACGATCATGCAGTTCACCTGATGGTTAGTAGTCATTACCGCTTATGGATAGCTGTAACCATATCTACATAGAACAAAGGTTCTACCTACTTGGTGCCAACTCATTATTGTCCCACTGCTGGGCAGCGTGGTGGACTATGGCCTAAAACTCTCTCAGAATAAGAGTTTTAGGCCATAGTCCACCACGCTGGCCAAGTGCGAATTGGTGGACTTCACACACCTCCGAGAACTTTTTTAAAGAACTCATGGATGTCCAGGTTTCCTCACGGTGTTTTCCTTCACCCAAAATTAGTGACAATTCAATTCAAAAAATCATTGGTGCGTGCCTGGGTTTGAACCTCGGAACTCCTGATCGAGAGGGCAAGTTTCAACCATTAGGCTATCACTGCTCTACTTACCCTGAAGCTAACTAAAGAAGCGTTGCCACTTCTGACGACTTTGATGGTAGCCACATACATAAGGCAGTCATCCACAACGTTTCAATGAAACGTAAGAACTGCTTTACTTTAGAAATAGATATGGCGTTATTCTTCCGGTCAGACCCTTCTAATTATACCATGTTTAAATTAATACGAAATTATCTTTAAATTTTTTATTTTAATACTTATCAGCTTGTAGAAGATGGAAAGAAATAGACTTATGATATATAATATTTTATTAAAAGTAAACTATGTGTGATGCGACTATTTCAATAAAAACTTTTTAACAAAAAATATTTAGCAACTTCCATGTCACAAGAAAGTGAAAAATAATTTAAATAAATTTTGGTTAAGAGCATACTCAGTACTCTTAGAAGACTCTCACTTATCTTTTATCAGAAGTTGTAAACTTTTTTAGGCGGCAGTTTGTTAACTGTCTATATGTCAGCAAAATTTTAATTACAAATTTCAAACTACTATACTCCAACCAGGTGGAACCGGCGTCAATTGTCTGTGTTGTCATTGACAACACGACGTGGAATTAAGGGCGCGTTCCAGATGGCGCTCACAACACTTTCGCTCACGACCGCAGTTTTTCCCGTTCCATTAGCTTGTGAGCGTTCCTGGCGTAATCTCAAATGGAACGGATTAAAGAGCTTTTGGCGCGCGGACGTAAACAATACATCAGCTGGCAAGTTAGTAAAGAAAGAGGTTATGTTAAAATGTGTATTATGCTTTGACGATAAACTATTAAAATTAAATAATTATTGTTTGAACCGATGTAATTAAAATGGCTTTTACGGCGGCACTTGGATATTTAATAACAAGTCGCAATAATGCTTCAGAAAGTTCTAGTTCATCAAGTTCAGATGAAGAGTGGAGTACCATTTTACAAAATTACGATTGTGAAAAAATAAAACTTCGACCACGTATTATTGATTACTACATATTCCTCTTTCCGCATTAAATAGAGTTAGTTACTCTCACGCCATGTTCATGCTTTGACATTTGAAATTGGCGCCAATTTTCTCAACGCTCACTTCGACCCACCTTGATAGGTGGGTCGCCGTGAGCGTCGCGTGGGCGTGAGTCATGACGTCATGAGTGACGTTTTCACCGCGACCAAAACGCCCGCGAACGTCTAATGGAACGCTGTTTTGGGCGCCCAGGGTGTTGTGAGCGCCATCTGGAACGCGCCCTAATTGTCAACTATGTTTCTCTTGTCATTGTCATGGCAACGTGAATAGCATGCTTTTGTGCTAGAATCACTGACGTAATATTTGTCGAGAGTTAAACAGAAAGAATGATGAGATTTCATCTTGGTCATGTTCTGCAATGAAGACGGATGGTTATTGGTAAACTGTGTGGAACTTAAAATACCTTTTGTAACCTGGAATTCGTGTTAATGCAAAAGAAGTGACAAAATAAGATAAAGCTAATTACATGGTTCAGTGCGGTCGTTTTCTGCCATTCGGCACTGCTATTTATGTTTAACAAAAGTGTGTGTGTGTTTTAGTTCGAAGATGTGGTAAGGGGTATCCCCCTTACCTTATTATATCTACTATCCGAGGTGTTCTCACCACCGTTTCTAGTTATTGGCAAGATAAGTTAGCTCCAGGAGCTAACTTTAATTATTTAAAAAACATGATTGCAATATTAAAAAATAATAGATATAAATAACAAAAAAGACAAACCCGCTGAGTTTCTTGCCGAATCTTCTCAGTTGAGGTTGTGTTCCGATCCGGTGGTAGTGTAAGAAAAAAAATGTAACTGGCAATTTGTAAGTGCCCCCGTAGGCCTATACAAAATAAAGACATTTCATTTCATTTTATTTCATTTCATAGTGGGTCTATGGTCTACTATGCGTCTAGCTACGCGCCTATGGTCAACATCAGGTAGAATACTAATCTTATTTTAATAGATTAGTGCGCTCCCGAGTTGGCTCCATTTATTCTCGTTTTCTTACACCACAAGACGAGTACCGCCTTCGTGGTTCACCCTATACCCAAAAAAGGTGACCAAAGTGACCCGGCCAATTACAGGCCAATAGCAATAACCTCCCTGCTCTCAAAGGTAATGGAGCGTGACATTAATACACAGCTCCCGAGGTACCTGAGGTACCACCAGCTGATCAGCGATCACCAATACGGTTTTCGCAAGGACTGTTCAGCTGGTGATCTTCTGGTGTATCTCACACACCGATCGGTGATCCGATATGCTATGGAAGAGCTATGTTATCAAACTAAAACTCAGTCACACTTGATAAAGGCTAAAAATGTATTTAAGACCTTTTGTACGATATCTGACCTTAAAGATTTGTTCCCTAATTGGATATCGCTAAGCAATTCTGAAAGTTAATAGCCATAATACTTCAAGTAATTGGATTATTAGCTTAGTGTCCAAAATAATTTCGCTTAGTTATAAATAAGGCAAAATGTGACTTCAATTTTATATTAAGCAAAAAAAAAATAGCTAGGGAGCTGGTGAGTTTGGTATACGATTAGCACAAGTTCTCATTGAGGTATATTGTAGTTTTGATAAAAAAATCATCCAAATCGGTTTACCCAGTCCGGAGTAATTAAAAAAAGCAAACGAATTGAGAACCTCCTCCTTTTTGGAAGTCGGTTAAAAAAGTGGTAGATGTTTGTGATGCAAGGCTCCGTTGCTACGCCTACTGCTGGGCGATAACAGCAGTTAGAGCTGGTGTCTCTGGTTTAATCGTGTAGTCGAGCTTATCCGAGATGTCCAAATCTAATCATCAGAGGTAGTAACGCGTTTGTAGCTAATCTCAGGTTTTTTTTTCCTGATTGAAGTAGCAAACGAGTATGCAGTCCACCTGATGGTAAGTGGTCACTACCATCCTGATGGCATGTCATCCTGATGGCAGTCCACCTGATGGCAGTGGCCTATGGCCATCTGCCATCAAGATCATACAGAACATGGATTCCATCTGAAGTCAATCACAGATGCGTTGCTACTCCCGAGCACTATGATTGTCGCCTCATGTGAAAGTGTGCCGGCAACCACACCCTTCTATCGAAATGCAAGAAATGCTTCACGCTATAAATAAAAATAGGTAAGTCTGATCTTATTTCATTACAGATGTCTATGGGCGACTGTGGCCACTTAATGTCACGTGGAATGCATACTTGTTTGCTACTTTCGTATTATATTATATCTAGGCATGCGTGGGATTTAGAAACCATGAGCCGATCTTGAAAACTATAGGCATAATTGAGCCATAGGCATGATTGAGTAGATTTAAAAAAACCCAACTGAGAGGCGTAGGCGCCCCGAAAGAATCGCCATGGTCATTGAGACACGATACTCGATGTATCAAACGGTCTGGTCTAAAAAATGCTTGCACTATAACTGTGCTAATATGAAACTAATCCTAACTTACATGTTACGCACTTTTCACTCCTGTATCTAAAATTATTCTCTCTTAGTAATTTTTAATTACGTCCAAACACCTAAATAATAATAGTGTCCTTAAGTACAAATATTTATTGAGCCCCAACTTTGAAATACTGTTAAATAAACAAAATACTTTTAAAATACGCTTTTATTTTAAAAGTTTCGAACGATGAGTGTCATTTAAACTCGTGAACTTGACATGTGAGCGGAAAATTGTTTCAAAAGTTTCTTTCGAGCGAAGGGACTGTCTCAAATTATTCGATCAATGAAAGCTTGGTACAAATGTAGCGCGCAAACTTAGTGCGCCTTGTTGTCAGATTTTTCATCTGTGATCATCATGGTGCTACTTAGATGGGAATATTTTCTTTCATCAAAAAGCATCGATAACTAATTTCTAATACGTAAAAAAAATAGAAAAATCAGTGGTGCGTGCCTGGGTCTGTACCGCGGACCTCCCGATCGAGATGGTGAGTTTCAACCATTACGCTATCACATCGCATTAGAATAACACTTTACTAATTTAGTGAAGGAAGGATCCAAGGAGTTGGAAACAAAAAGTACCACAACCCACAAGTATAGTCGTTAATCAACAGAATACTATATTGGGTACAGGAGTCTCGTAATTTCACATAAATACAGCCACCATTATTGGCCGGGCTTTTATGGACAATAAATAAGTCTCGTACTGTAGCGCCGACATTACTAGGCTCAATCGAATCGATGAAGAACAAGTAAAATTACGATTCTACACTGCGAAATAAATATATTAATTTATACCCATATTGTTGTTAAAAAGTAGTGCCTCTTCCCCCCACTTTATCTTTACTCACAAGCACCATAAATAAATATTATATTGCTCATGTCACTTTAACTCGGGTGCATAATACTTATCATCCATCCATTAACGATTATTATATTTAGATATACAACACTGACTTATCATCTACTTACTTCATAATTGAGTTATAATTATTTTCAGGTGGAAATCGAAAGAAAAATTGAAAGAGATAATTTACTGTACGGATGTATCAGAAAAATAAATTTTTAATGAAACAGAATACAATAAACAAAAGTACCTATGTAATAGAAGAAAACACAATAATAAAACAGAAAATTACAAATATAACGCACTCCATCTTATTATTATTAAAATCGATAAGTGTCATAAGTTTGTAACTTGTACCATTATATTCATTTCTTTCTGATCACCTATAGGTCACATTATTTTACATTTTTTATTGAAGTGTCGTTAAAGCGGTCTTCATTTCAAGAGTGTTCCGATCCGATGGTAGTGTAAAAAAAGATATATATGTAACTGACAATTTGTAAGTGCCTATGCAAAAAAGATATATATGTAACTGACAATTTGTAAGTGCCTATGCAAAAAAAGATATACATATATGTAACTGATAATTTGTAAGTGCCTATGCAAAAAAAGATATATATGTAACTGACAATTTGTAAGTGCCTATGCAAAAAAAGATATAATTATATGTAACTGACAATTTGTAAGTGCCTATGCAAAAAAAGATATATATGTAACTGACAATTTGTGCCTAGGCAAAAAAAGATATATATGTAACTGGCAATTTGTAAGTGCCTCGGTAGGCCTATGCAAAATAAAGACATTTCATTTCATTTCAAGAGTGTTATAGGCTTTATCAATGTTATAGATAAGGAGTCCACTACAAAGCACTTAACTAAAATAATATTTCTAAACATTTATGTTATTAGATGTAAACTTTCAGTATTTTTTACACAATCGGGGCGCAGTTTTGTAATTATTCTGAAAAAGAAATTTAAAAGTCTGTTTATACGTTCCAGTCCCTCATTATAACTTCACAAAAGTGAAATAAAATACGGCTATCTACAATTAAACTCGTAATTACTTTTTGTTTTGTAATAGTAAATTCGTACTAAGCGGCAAAATCCAAACAGCACGGACGGAACATGGTACGGTTTCTTAAAACAATCATTATTATCAAGGTGGTAGAACCAGTGTAGTTCGACCGGGAAAGTACCACAGCCACACCTATTTCTAGCGTGAAGAATTTCTTGCATTTTGATAAAAGGGTGTGGTTGCTGGCACACTTTCATATGAGGCAACCATCATAGTCCTCGGGAGTAGCAACGCATCTGTGATTGACTTCAGATGGAACCCATGTTCAGTATGTAGTTGATTACAGATGTCCATGGGCGGCAGTGACCACTTACTATCAGGTCGACTGCATGCACGTTTGCTACTTCAGTCAGATAAAGAAAAAAAACCAACGTCTTCAGGCTGGAACACAGCAGCGCTAAACACTGCCGTTATTAGACAGAAATAGGTTTGTATGCGTGTGTAGCATTTACTGGTTATTTTACATTTATTTTGCTGACATTATCCTTCACCATTTGCAAATCTCCGAAATTTTAAACCGCCTTAAACCTTTCACATAAACTGACTTCGATTCATCAATTTCTAAGTAAATTCTTATCCAAGGAACGTAAATAAAAACCCCAATATTTACGAGCAATGAAAGTGAACTTGCAATAAAATATGTATTCCGTCCGGAGTGTCCTGCTGGCGGTTTAGGTGCCGTCGTAAATGTGTCTTAATGACACATATGAAAAACATTTGATTTTTTATTTCTTTTTGTGGGTCTATTACTAATCATTACAGTATTCAATAGTTGTTTTAGGTAGGTTATTCCATCCCCTCGAAGGGATCTCCACTTTGTTGTGGTGAGGGGGCTCAGTAACCGTGGCTTGGATCACCACAATGAAGCTAAGAGGGATCCCATGGAAAGGGATGCTCCGAGTGGGCTAGGCCTGGGCCCACTCTGGATGCATCCGAGGGAACTGTGGAGGCCGGTGTTTTATGGCCTCTATAGCCAGGAGAGGTCGCGGGAGCAGAGGTGTCTGGGTGTGTCGTTGCCGTGCACCATGTCTCCCGAGACCGAACGGGAGCGCAAGGGGTTTCTGCAAGTGTAATCTAATGCTTATAACTGTATTTTAGCGATGGACTAAAGTCTGTTTAAGCACCATTTAACCCTATTCGGTCAGAGCAAACCAAAGCAAACAAATGCTTTCTAATTAGTAATTACATAAGGCCAGGGTACGGGTGTAATTAACCTGGATCACCTTGTTACATGAGATTGCTAGCTCGCCCTGTTCCCGTGGATTATGGATATATGTTTATGGTGCAGCAAAAGATTATGCAATTCACCTCCTCTTGCCATGCCATATTATGATAAAAAGTGTTCAAGATATAAATTTACTGAAATTATAGGTTTAGATATAGCTTGATAACTAGCTACTGACATGAAACAATGTAATGACGTTAATGGGTGAAGGATTAAAAAGATATAAATCTATTTTTATTTTAGTGAGACATTCTGCTTATCTCTACTTCAGATAGAATCACTTTTTAATATGAAACCGTTTCAGGTGGACGGTATGCTCGTATGCTATTTCAATTTTATAAAAGAAAAATGAGGTTTTATTACTTTTAACGTTTTACTAACTAGTGCCAGAAAGTTTAAATAGTACAATTAAGTAGTTCAACTGGTAATCCTTCCTACTAACACCCAGCCGGAGAAGGTAATTGCACTTCGAAAGATTTTATACAATCGTTAGCAAAGTGATCTTGACACTTAAAAACATTTCCAAATGTTACTGAAATGTATAACGGAGGGGATGGTTCTTTTTCGCTCATCGTATCAGGATAACCTACTGTGGGCTCTGATAGGGAATGTTAGCACGAGAATAAATTGCCGACTTGATTTTAACACACAGTATATTGCCGAATTAAACTTGTTACAATCACTGAATTAATCAAACTAAATTAAGTAGGCAAGTAATCGTAGCACTAAGAACGCGGGACGATTTTAGAGTTGTCTGCTTCGGCCGACCGTCAACGATAGACTGAGGTGTCGGCCATTAAACTGGTACAACCCTAACTTCATCGAACGCCACTAGATGGCGCTGGCGTTCCGGTGTTGCCACAATACCGCCACTTCCGACATGTATTTGTAACAGCTTCTTTTGTTGCCTCTTTGTATGTTGTCCGCCTTCTTAACATTATTTTGATATTGCTTTTGAGTTTTATATGAATAATTGAAGACATAGGATATATACTTTAGATGAAAACATCAAGATTCATGTTATGTGTTATATGAAATAGTCCACCAGTTCGCACTTGGCCAGCGCGGTGGACTATGGCCTAAACTCTCTCATTCTGAGAGAAGACCCGTGTCCAGCAGTGGGCCAATAATGGGTTGCGAGAAAGTTATATGAAATAATAATGAAAAATACATACTGATTATTTCAATAATAAGAAAGCATCCGTTGCAGTCGTGCGGCTGATGCTCTGCGGCCGCGCCACTTGTGGCGTAATGTGAAGGCGCTCTAACTGAAATATACTCGTATCTTGGCTATTGAATAATCACTTCACGACATTATCGTCTGGTTCAGACTAATCGAGAGTCGATCCGCGCGCTCTAAAACAAGGATTTATCGCTCTAAAAGTGCATGACACGTTCTGAACAACAACATTTCACAGTATAATAACGAGACTATAAACATTTTATTTGTACTTTTATGCTTTGCTAACATTTATGTATATATGAAATCTTTTTCAAGTTTTAAGCGATTGTTAAATAATATTCACGCAAGCTTATAATAAAGTATACAGGTGTTTCATATAAGCAGCCCAAACTAAAGTGCCGAGATAGAGTATAGAGTTGGATAAAGTTAGACAAGGCTTTTAGGAAAGTTTATAACCACAGACACTTGCAGGTCACTGCCTCGTATGTTTGAAAATGAAATGGAAATTAATATTGAATACTGTTACTAAGGTTTATTAAAGTTTAACAAAAGTCGGAAATGTTTATATTAGGTGCCTAGTATTTTAGTAATTAATGATTTTCAGGACCATTTGATCGCGAAGCAAAAGAAGAAAAATGGTTATAACAGTGCATTTACCACTTTCAGTGATTTACCTGTATACGTCGATCAACTTTTACATTTTGATATGAAAGGTGTAAACAATCAGCTAAATGAAATGTCTTTATTTTAGGCACTTACAAATTGTCAGTTACATACATATTTTTTACACTACCACCGGATTGTAACGCGACCTCAACTGAGAAAATCCGGCAAGAAACTCAGCGGGCTTGTCTTTTTTCTTTTTAGATCTTTTTGTTTTGCCATATTGTTTTTACATTGATTATAAAAGTTAGCTCCAGTATCTTGCCTTATATTTGACATGACAGCCTTATAGTGATAAGACAGCTCTACGCGGAACATGTTAAAAAAACGCTTTCTACACTCATAGCCCCACACTAGGATTTTCTCCTGTGTTGTGAGTACCATGGACGAATACACAAACACCCAGACCCAGAGCACGGATTTAAACTCATCATTCAGATACCTGTCTGGCCGGGAATCGATCCCGAGACCCATTGCGCGTCAGATCGGTATGGTAACCGCCACGCGGGCCGTCTCTTTATAATAATAGTGAAGCAAAAAGTTGTGGTGCATTTTTAAGTAATCTGCCGCGGACGGTTTCGTTTCGGTTTCGTAAGATAAAAGGTATAAAGGATCAAATATCCTGTTACTTGAATTAAGTTCCGTTACAAATAAAATATATTTTATATGTATCCTAATCACAATCAGTTTATGGGCGCCATTTCTTGCAAAGGTAAATCGTAAAAAACACAATTCGGTAAAACGTTCACAAAGGGAACCCTTCGATGTTTACTACCCACTTACGTGTCCTGTTTCTAACATTGTGCTATTGGTCACGGCTCCGCTGAGGACCTGAATGTATTTATTGCAGAAAGGTTACTTTACCTTACGAAATCGGATTTGTTTTTATACCTAACAGCACCATGCTTTCTTTAGCATTTTTTCAAATTGTCGTGCTAAGATCGATAATATGAAGTTTGCAGAAAATGTTGCATACTTCTGACGTTGGTAAGGCTTAACGATTTTGTTTAAAGCAAAATGATCGTTTAAGTCTAGATAATATTTTAAACGAGCATAAAAGCTCATCTCGCTTTAAAATACAAAATACCTACTGAAGCATCATTTTGCAAATTTGCAAAGAATCGTCGAGTGGAGCCATAATATATAAGCTTTAACCGTTATTACCTCGACAAAATAAGTGACAGGGTTCTACGTTAAAACTATAACCATAAAAGGCCACAAGTTTTCATTGAAAAGTGTATCGAAATTTGGTGGTAATCATGACAACATAACTTCAAACAATTGTGCCATTCAATGTTCAAAATGCATTCAATTGTGCAAATTTAAATCAGAAATCATGCGAATGGCGTTCAATACAAAGTAGAAAGTTTAATAAAATATTTGCACAAAGTGTAGGTCGATCGCTACACCTATTTCCAACGTGAATCATTTCTTGCGTTTCGATGGAAGGGTGTGGTTGCCGGCCTTTTACATGAGGCGCCCCTTTTAGTCCTTAGGAGTAGCAATGGATCGGTGATTGACTTCAGATAGAACCCATGTTCCATTTGAAGGTGCTTACAAATATTCATGGCCGCCCATGTGTTTGACCACTTACCATCAGGTGATGGTGGTGCATGCGCGTTTGCTACTTCAATCAGACAAAAAAAGTTAGTACCAGTATACTACGTTTCCTTTAAACTGTCACTGGTTAGGATTTTCTTCATTATAGCAAAGTTCATAGGTAGGTTTGGACAAAACAGAGTACGTGTATAAAATTGCAATGTGTGAGTAATAACGTAAACGTTTTTTAATGAGACGCAACAAACTCATACTAATAGATAAACGTTGTAAGTATTGTAACAGCTCAATTGAATTCTTTACATGTATATAAAGAATGTTTAACAAGGATTGAAATACCTATATTTCTATACATTGAATGGGGTACAACTCTTTATTGTCCCACTTCTGAGCACGGGTCTACTCTCAGAATGAGAGAGTTGTAGGCCATAGTTCACCGCGCTGGCTAAATGCGAATTAGTGGACTTCACACACCTCCGAGAACTTTTTTTAAGAATTCTCGGGTGTGTAGGTATCCTTACGATGTTTTCCTTCACCGAAAAGCAGGGATAATGAATTTTCAATACGAAAATAAATCAGTGGTGCGTGCCTGGGTTTGAACCTCGGACCTCCCGATTGAGAGGGCAAGTTTCAACCATTAGGCTATCACTGCTCTATACATCGAATATTTGTTTGAAAAAGAAGAGTTTGTATTCGGGATTCTAAATGTTAAATATGTAAAAACGATCCGGTAGATGAAAAGGTTGAACCGGATGTAAAGGTTCGAATCACAAAAGATGTGTATTGTCGTCACCATAGATTTTATTTCTAGGAAACCGCCTTGATATAATAATAACATCATTTTTTATCTGTAGTGTTAGCATTAGTGTTACTGACACTAACATTTCCTGTCAGTAAGCTGCTGCTGATTCTGACAGTTTTAAGAGAACTGGATTTACGTAAAAACTTTCTCGAAACAGACGCGACTATGCATTTGTAACGAATTCACGTCGGGGTTTCCAACAGATGAATGCTTAAAGCGGTTTGTGCAAGTGGTTTGAGGTAGCGCTCAAATGTGTTTTCCATTTTACAGTACATTTGGTGCATTACTGTTTTGTTTATTCTGGTTACTAGTAATAATTGTTTTTGTATATAATCTATGTAGTTTTTGTCTACCCCGGATCGAAATTTGACACTTTATCCTTACAAGAATTGCCAAATTGTCAAGAATAGTCAAATTGTACTATTTTTATAGTTGAATATTGTTTAGAAAGCAATATAGTGCATGCTCGTTTTTACATTTTTTTACAAAAAATATCTATGTACCTATCCATGTAGAATTAAACTTAAAACTTAAACTTAAACGCTTTCTACACTCATAGCCCCACAGTAGGATTTTCTCCTGCGTCGTGGCTGCCATAGACACACACAAAGACGAATACACAAACACCCAGACTCAGAACAAGAATCTAAACTTCAACATTCAGATACCTGTCTGGCCGGGAATCGAACCCGGGACCAAACTGCGTGTCAGACCGGTACGGTAACCACTGCGCCACGCGGGTCGTTAGAAACGAAAATTAGAAACAAATACGATAATTTTAAAATAAAGTTTAGATAATTGCTCTCAGTAAAAATACATAGTATTTATTCACGAACAATAACAACCAACCACAAGTCTATATTTGTCGAAAATTCGCTTTAAATCGCAGCTACAGTTTATTAAAAGATCGAAGCTCAAAGAAAGCTACACGGATAACGTTTAACAAATACGAGTACAATTCTCGAAACAGGTTACACAAAAATCGAACATCTCTTACCATTATTACAAATTAATATCATTGAAGCTAGCGTGTCTCGTTATCGCCGACGTCTCGAAATTTGTCAAAAGTATTTTTGTATTTTGAAAGTATTTACGTATATTTATTATTTTTAAGCTATTGCACAGCTTTTATCGCGGGCTTTGAGCGCGGCGTCCGAATCAAGAAATTTTCGTAACGAAAATCCTAACACCCCACACTTCGCCTACCATGTAGCGCGGCCGAGCGTTTGCTAACGGTTACGTATATGGTACGATAGTAAGAATATCGCACGGATCGAGATGAGCTGCTCGGAAATCGGACGAATATGTAAGCAGCTGTTTGTGAGAAAGTATATAGTATCAAAGAAAAAAAACTTGAATTAATTTCAAGGAAAAAAGTACCGGGGTACTTTCCCGGTACTTCTTCTTGAAAATGGTCCTCGAGTGGCAGCCGGCTAGGTTTTCCAATGACCTAAAGAAGACAGGACCTGAAAAACCACTGGATTCCAAAGGTCAGGTGAGAGATCAGATCAGATAGTGGCACCATATACGAATAGGTTATACGTGGTGGAACATAGGTCTGGCAGTAAAATTTACAGGGCTAATGGATTGACGGATCCTAATATATATTAGAATAGAAACTTATTGAAACACATTAATCAAGTCATATGAAGCATTATCGAATGACAACGCGATATTGGCTCGCAAATATATTCTTGTCATTAGAATACACGCAGATAACCTAATAGCGGTTTAGAATTGAATAGGGGAGAATATATGTTGATTGGTGAATAAGTGAACTGCGAACTTCAATCGAAATTCCATAAATCACTTACGATAGTATTAATAGGTTTGACATGTTCATTAGACCGCGCTACATATCTACGTTATTTATATCAAATAATAAAATATATGAATATTTGTATAAAGTTAAAAAATAGAACTGGAGAAATGAAGTTTGCTGTATTCTATATAATATTAATTCTGTAATAAAGTAATTACTTTTAAGTTCACTTTCATAAGATCCGTCCTCGTTAGTAGCAATGCATGTGTGAAGTCTGTAAACCTCTATTTAATTTGAAGTTTGTTACATATGTTCATAGGCGGTGGTGATTACTTACGATCACGTGAACTGTATGTACTTCGCGTCATCTTTATCATTAAAATGGGATGATTCTCGAAAATGGTATGATTCTCAAAAACGACATAGAGATAATATTTTAAGAAACTTTATTTAGTCATCCAATTATTTGATGTTACCAACCTTTTCATTTAATAACATTGGAAAATAGATAGTCCCGTTATCCCATCTATGGGCATCGGTCCCCAATCAGAATCGAAAGGAACAGAAAGAAAGGATCCCAAGCTACCAAACTGATCAATTGAAAAGTTGTTCATTTGAAATCTTTAACTTTAGAAACTTTGATTTTCTCTACGATTTTATCATTTGCTTAAGGAATGAGGTTATTAAACTGTACTCACCCAACTTCCAAAATATCAGCGCGGTTCTGAAAATGGAACCTCAACGTGGAAGGCCGATTCATTTCTAAAATACTTGAGATCTTCTCATTGAGCACGGAACAAATAACAATAAACAGTCTTTACAATTTTCTTCAATCCGATGTAGCCAACGACAACACAGGATGTAGCTTTATAAAGCCATTTTTACATCATTAATCTCCATCGAATTGCTATCGAAAATCGGCTTTCTCGCATATTTCTAAACAGAAATACGCGGAAAATGGAGAGGGGAAATTACTGAAAGTGAAAAATTATGGTAAACGATAATAGCACATATTACTAAATAAAAAAAGGTAAAAGTATGCTACACCTAGTGATTTATTTTGAGTTTCGTTTTAATTATAAATTATATAAAATTGTATAAAATTATATAAAAATGAAGCAAATCAAAAATTATATAAAATGTGAAAGTATAATTTTTGATTTGCTTCATTTTTGTACTCAAAATACGATATATCAATCGTTAATCAATCAGAAAAGACGGTAGAAATAGATGGAGCAACATTTTTTGTTATTAAATCTTGATATCCGCTCTGTAGCTTCATAATTTATATTTAATATTTTTCATACAATATCTATTACTATTCTATAACTATATTTCTACGTAATTATTCGAGTGTAGTTAACTGACCCTGTAACTCTCAAAGGCAGACAGAGCAAATACTTTGTAAAGTAATAATAACTAGAAACATCTAGGCAGCTAATATCTAAGTTTTCAATCTAAGCAAATATCTCTGAGCAGTTAATATTATATCTCGAAGTCTCAGATGCAAATTGTAGTTTGAAGTTCATAACATCTGCAAACTTGTGTAAGTAATTCATGTTATTATGATTTCAGTAATAATTGCAAACATTTACATCGTGAATACTTAACGCAATACAATCTTGTTAAGGTTAACTTTTCACGATGTCAATGTTTATGTTAAAATGTTTAAATAATTCGCTCTCTTTATTTGCATGTTGTCTTCACCTATGATTGTAATAACACTTACCTTTGTTCTCTAATTTACGATTGTTACTTTTTCTGGGTGTATATTATGTTGGTGATCATGAATAAAATATATAAAGATATGCAAATAAAAATATACAAATAATATAAAGATAAATAGTCATATATTTGATTAATGTAAAATTTAAATAGTTCAAAAACCAACTTTGTTTAAGGTTTAAGACATTTATTTCACATTCGAATACAATTCATTTAACATGAGAAATACAAATTACAAATAATGTACGTACGGTACAGACGTAGATTGGAATAACATTATTGTGAAGGTATTAAGAAATATGCATGCGCTAATTACATATCAGTTTACAATAGCAAGTTGATAGCAATTATAGTTGACAGCATCTTTAAATAAGGATTATAAGAGCCATTATTTTTTTTAATACATAAAGTGTACTATTTCACTCTATAGAATGAGATTTTTACAATAATATTATGTCATATGTTACAATTAGGGCAACGATAATCTAATGGTTGAAACTTGCTCTCTCAATCGGAAGGCAATCCGAGGCTCAAACCCAGGCATGCACGACAGATTTTTCTAAATTTATGTGCGTAATAAAAATTAATTGTCACTCCTTTTCGATGAAGGAAAACAGGAGGAAAGCCTTCCGAACATACCCGAAAGTTCCTTAAAAAAAAAGTGGTCGGAGGCCTGTGAAGTCCACCAATTCGCACTTGGCCAGCGCGGTGGACTTTGACCTAAAACTGAAAACTCGTGCCTAGCAGTGGGACAATAACGGGTTGTATTCCATGTTACAATTCATCAACCCGTGTGGACTTTACTATTGTCAAAAAATTGTTATAATATTTAGTTGTTATAATATTTAATTGTTGTAATATTTAATTGTTATAATATTTAATTGTTATAATATTTAATTGTTATAATATTTAATTGTTATAATATTTACGCTCTAAAAACATTGCCATTTGACGTAATTGGATAAAAATATACACTATAGGTTCTTGCAGAAAACCTTTTAAATAATTTAGTTTCCAATAAAAGTAAACGCTTCGTTTTACAAATCAAGTTGTTTATACAGGCTACTACTACATACTTGCGAAATCTTTTCATGTTCTCACAAATTTATTGTAGCAATAAGTTCAGCCATGTTAGTGAGTCTAAGGTCTAAAGGTCTTCGTTCTCGAGAAGTCTTTAAAACGGCAATCGACAAATTGGATATTTCAAGTGGAAAAATAAACCCCGAAGTTGATTTATGAGTCAGATGTTGTGCAATTCTAGCTTATTACAAAACATATGAAGTCTTAAAAGTAGTTATGACTAACTATCACTTCAATTCGTTCGCACTTATTAGTACTTACACCATAACTAAATATCTGTTTAATGGTTTGAAATTTGATGTGTGTAAGAAGATAATACTAACTAGGCGTTTTGACTTAGTACTTAGGGACAGGTAATAGATAATCCTATGAGTATCTTATGACTTTACTCAGGTTAGATACCAATCTTCTTTGGGGCTGATAAAATATGTGAATAGATGGCACCTACTGTCAGATGGACGACAAGATCGGTTATTACTTTAATTTTATGGAAAAAAAATAAGGAAAATATTAGGAGTCAAGCTACACGCAGTGGGGTTCTGGGCACGATTCCCGGCCAGGCAAGTATCTGAATGATGAATTTAGAATTCTGTTAAGGATCTGGGTGTTTGTGTTTCGTCTCTGACACCCGTATTCACAAACAATACTATGTGGCCTCATAGTGTTAGCTAACGCATAGGGTGGTTAAAATTATTTCATAGACAATACTTAAGCAAAATCCAACGCTATGCGTTTGTCAAAATCGACGCATAGGTAAAGTAGCCGTCGAGCTATTATAAGGAACGCATAGCATCGTTTATTAAGGTTCCGTAACCAAAGTGTAAAACCGAAACCCTATTACTTAAGTCTCCGCTGTTCGTCAGGCCGTCTGTCCGTCTATCTGTCCGGGCTGTATCTAACGAACTGTAATAAACCGTGACAGTTGAATTTCTGTTGCCGCTATAACAACAAATACTAAAGACGAAATAAAAATAAGTATTTATGGGGGCTCTCATACAAGCAACGTATTTTATTAATGTCTTTTTACAGATAATGTATGAAATATACGAAACCCTTAGTGCTCGAGTCCGACTCGCGGTTGGTCGTTGTTTACGTAACTTGGTTACAAGTTACCGAGTAACGTAATAATAATGATTTGTCAGTGTTGTCAAAAAGTCTAGAGTGAATGCAGCTACAACAAATGGACCAATTACAGAGTCCGAACCAACGCTATGGCACCTCATAGCAAAGTATTACTTGAGTGTCGTTTATGAATTAGATGGCTTGACATAACGAACGCACAGGATAGTATCGCTCTTTGCATAGTATTGTTTCATTACTTAAGAAGGTATTGTTCTTGAATACGGGTGTGAGTGTAGAATGTGTTTGTGTATTTATATACTCGTATAATCAATTAAAATCACATAACCAATACTACGCATTTGACACAAACACCTGTATAATAAACGAAATATACGTATAACGACAATGACTCTGACTATGAAAACACATAATGTCAAACATATCAGATGTCCTGTTTTTTCCCTCTAACGAGTTTAAAATAAGTAATTGAATTTAATCATTGGAAAACTATTCATACTACTTTGGACAAATCGGCTTTTGACTAGTTTTTATAAATCTTCCAAAGTTACGTGTGAAACTTAGAGGCATTTTACATGAATATTATTACAAGAAATTTATTTATTTGCATGTACATTAAAATCGTAGGAATATCAAAGACTGACTTAAGCTTACACATATTTATAAATGTTTTAGCATTAATAAATTAACTGGCTGTGGCTTATCGCTAGCGCTACTTTTTTTCCTAGCTTTAGCGCACTTTTAGCGCAAATTTCACTAGACTAGACCATAAACAAGCTAGTATTATAATAAAATTTGGTTTTAAATCTCCAATACAACATTATTTAGTTGGAAAAAGAAATTTGGAGTTGAGTAAGCTGCTGAAGTAGGGTCGGCATTTTATATTTTGCACAAAATATTATTTGATAAAGTTATAAATTGATATTTAAAAGGAGCTTACCAACGTTTATAAAACTTTTATAAGTATGTACTTACGATGTTTATACAACTTTTAGTTAACATTACTTTTTGTATTGCGACCGCTTTAGTATTAATACGTTACCTACAGCTATTTTCCCCTTTTGTTATAGAAGTAATCGAGCATGTAGTCCACCTGATATTCTAAGAAGCCAAAGCCATCACGGACAACTTAATTCATAAATAATTCATTAAGGACTATATAAATATTGGATTAATTTTTAGTGATGAAAACTAGGCACAAAATCAAGTCATGAGCCAATCACTAGTGCAGTTTGTAGGCGGATGCATTTCATATATCAAATCTTATTTTTTGTCAGATTTAAATACCTACATACACGTGTATTGTTAACAGTCAAAAATACTGAATGGTAAAGGGGCCTTTGCAATCGATGTTTAAGTTAATAAGTTTCTTTTAAAGAATATCAATAAGCATTGCTAAGTTTGAGTGCTAAATTGAAATACGTGTCATAAGTATTTTTATAAAGTCCAGATTACAACGTCACGCATGGCTTGTCATAATCTTATTTTATAAAAATAACCTTCACAGGAACGCAATAAAATAACGGGAAAAACAACCGTCTCCTGCAGGAGATATTAAGGAACAAATCCTTCTATTTCAGCCAAAACCGTCGCTACATAGAATGTTCACAAAAATATTGCATGGAATAAAACACATGTTTTTATTTAGAAGCTAAATGTGATCGCAACTAAACTTATAATTTCTGCATTTGCACAGATTGAACAAAGTACTATTATATTATATATTCAGACATTGTTATTCAATAGTGATATGATAAATTGCAGAAATGTGGAAGAGCGCCAACTCACTAGATGGTTGTAGAACCATGTAAACCGAGGAGGTAGCACCGCCTTACTTATTTCTAGTTTAAAGCGGATCTTTCGTTTCAGTGAAACGGTATGGCTACCAAGTTACTTTTATATATATACATTTATAATAGTGAAGTATCAAATGAGCATGCAATCCACCTGATGGTAAGTAGTCACTGCCGTCCATGGACATCTGAAAGCAACTTTAAATAGAACATGGATTCTATCAAAACTTGTGAAGTACAGATGCGTTGCTACTCCCGAAGACTATGATGGTTGTCTCATATAAAAGTGTGCCGGCAAACACACCCTTCCATCGAAACAAAAGGAATGCTTCACGTTAGAAATATGTGTGGTACCTCCCCGGGTTGGGTTTTGGGGGATTTTTACCGCACTAAAAAATCTCGGTGGCCATTGGTCTTCAAGATTTTATAATAATAGACATATTTAACCTTATTGTACCCTATTGTACCTTCTTGATATGAAACGTTGAAAAAAACTTTTCTTGGTAAGTATCTACGTTATAATTTAAGCTTTTTTTAATTATGATTATAGCTTTAGCAGTTTAGCCTAAGTGGTCATTAGTCAGAAGTAGTCGCTGCTTTTATATTCAAGATTACCTTAAATACATACAATTGGATCACAAAACGATACAGCATTTAAAAGAAATAAAACACAACTGCGAACATCTTGAATGGAATCCATAGAAATCTATTTCAATATAACTTACATGCAGTATTTGTAGTATCTGTAGGAATACTGATTTCAGCGTAGGTACCGCTACGACTGCTACGGCGTAGCAACCTACGATAGCAGCTTCTGTAGAGCGAATGAAATGATGCCTTTGAGATACATTTTCTGCACTCCTCCGCGCTATCTAAGAAAACATATGTTTTATAGCGTAATACATACCGATGTTATTATAAGATTGGTATTTGGATAACTACGTATAAATACAAAGAATAATCATATTGGTACACTTAAATTAATTATTCATAGTTCGTAAATTTTGGAACTTGATAATTTAGTGAAGGTTACAGGGTAGATAGTTATGTATGTAAGATGATGCGTAATTCTTTGTATAATAACAAAACATGTATTAAAATATGTTTGGGTTCGTTAGCAAAACAAAAAGAAAATTAAAATCGTAACTTCGCTCTTTTACGAATAAAAACAGTGTCATTACTAACTACAAAAAATGTAAGACGATTGTTTGTTGTTGTTTTCACACAAAAATTGTGAAAACTAGTCTTAACTTCCCTGTGATCAGGATTCGCACCTAGACCCGACGAGCTAGAGTGTTTTTTTCTAGTGATACTTATAAATATGTAATTAAACATAAACAAAACAAGCATCTACCCTCATCATTCAGATACTTGTCTGGCCGGGAATCGAACCCAGGACCCACTGCGTGTCAGTCCGGTGTGGTAACCGCACCGCCACGCGGGTCGTCAACTATAGTCGATCGGCGTACTATTCCTCCCTTATATATTCTAAATTTTATCATACAATAGAACTAAAGAAAACTTGATTCAAAAGCTTTAATTTTCCAACCGCTTGCATATTCAGACTGCAATTTAGTTTTCATATTTACACACCGTCTGAAACACTCGACGGTGCCTTACAATTCAGAATATTTTATACTAATTTACTGCGTTGATTTTTCTCTATTAAACAAAGAAACTATTTCACTGCTCGAGAAAGAGGGTACTACTGTTTTTCTGGTAGCCGAATAAAAATAAGTAAAAATTCCATAGCTCATACTATGATTTATCGTGCATCGTATTTGCTACGGAAATAAACAAAGATGTACACACAAATGCCTAGAAATAGAAAATAAAATCTAAATTCGTCATCATTATACAATGGTGGTAAATTTAGATTTTTTCTTTTTCAGGTCCTTCCAATGTTAAGTGGCCACTGCCGCCCGTAGACATCTGTAATCAACCCTAGATATAATCAATTATAGTAACTTATTAGTATAATTGATTATATCTAGGGTTAGTATAGTAGTATTATAATTGATCATATTAATGCTACTAATAATTTTATCTGCGGCTGCAGCATGTATTCCACCTGATGGTAAGTGGTTACTGCCGCCCATGAACACCTGTAAGCAACTTCATATAGAACATGGGTTCTATCTGAAGGCTACCACACACTTCGAACGAAACGCAAGAACTGTTTCACGCTAGAAATAGGTGTGGCGGTGGTACCTCCCTGGTCGATCGACACTGGTTCTACCACCTGTGAAACTTATAACTGCAACTTATGCTGATAAGTTGCTACCCCAGACCAGAACACAACAGCGCATAGCACTGTTAGCGCATAGCGCCTAGCATGTTATTAGACTGGAGCAGCCGTGACGGTGTTGCCACTAGGGTCGATCCAACACCGATTCTACTTTTTTCAATATCAAAGTGTTTTCATTTCTCACATAATCATAAACTTCATACCCTTTTAACGAAACACAAGAACTGCTATACGGTAGAAATAGCTGTGGCGGTGATACCAGCCCGGTTTAACTATACTGGTATCTCCTGGATTGTAAGTAAAATTATGTAAATATATTTCAACCTTATTACCGTTTCAAATTGCGGTGCTTTGGTACTACCGAATTAGGTATTTGTATAAAAGATTCAACGACCCGCGTTGCAGAGCGGATCCTTACGGGTCTGACACGTAGGTAGTTCTTCATTATCCCTGTAGTTCCGGGATCAGAATAGGGCTACGGTATACTCTGCCTGTCGTAAGAGGCGACTAAAAGGGACTTCCGGGGTTGCGGGCGGTAAGAGTGGGAGCTCGAACCGTCCAGCCAAGCGACCCCAAGTAGGACGACGGCATGTGTGGCCACATGCTATCGTAAACACCAGAGGGGCGCACTGAGTACAATGCTCACTGGGAAGAGCCCGAAGAGGGCATCGCGCTCGGAGGACACCGGCAGCGGTCCGTTGGAGATCCCGGTGTCCTCCACACAGAGCCAAGGATGGCCACCGGGGGGGTTCTAGTGCGGTAAAAATCCCACATAACTCGGCGTTGCTCCCACGGCGTCAGGTACCTTTCGAAGGTTTCCCCCTCGATATCAAAAAAATAAATAAAAGGTCAAATATAATATACAATACAAATGTCAGATGTGAGTGGTTTTATGGGTTTTATACATCGAATAGTTGACAGACTTTGACACATATCTTTTTTGTTTTATGACGAGCGCCAGATTTTGCGAACTCTCGTGAGCATCCTCACAAAATAGAGTATCAAAAGTTGGAGCGTGTCCAAATTCGAGACCAGTCTTTGAATCAGCGAGAACTCACTCGACACTAATGGCCGAGGCTTTACCTGTTACTGCCAGTTTAGTCAAAACTAGTGTAACATGACATTAGATATCTTTATTCTAACTTTTTCTTATTGAAGTAGCAAACGAGCATTTTTATATGTAAACCTTACTATAAGTCAAACAGGCTACCAGATGAAAGTAATCATCGTCGCCTATGGCCATTTGAAATACCAGCGGAATCGCCAATGCATCACCAGCTCTAATGCATGCAGTTCACCTGAAAGTAAATTACCGCCCTAAGAAAATTTATAGTCAAATCGAAATAATATAAGAGTCATACCTGAGTTCCGCTACAGTTGAGTTGCTACTCCACTCCCCCTTCCCCAATATAACTTTAAACCCGTCAGGTAAGTATGTTTATTTCATTATACCCTTCAAACCAGAAAACCGTAGCGCTTATTATTGCTGAGGAGAGGGAAGAGTACCTACTACCTTCAAAAATGTAAATTAGTACAGTACAAAAATAGTCTACTTACTGTCCCACGGCTGAATCATTTATGATGAGAAAGCTTTTGACCGGTTCACCTTATCTGAGGTGACCATTTCAGTCCTCAGAAGTAGCAACGCATCTGTGATTGACTTGAATTGAAACCCTGTTCTATAGAAAGTTGGTCAAAGATGACAATGGGCGCCAGAAATAATCACTGCGTAGTCGTTTGATACTTGAGTGTCATAGATAAATCAATGGTTCTACACGCTCATTACCATTGATTCTATTGATCAAGTGATATTAAACATTTTTTATACACTTCACTTTGAAGATTTTTTTCTTTTAATGGACTCCGTAGGTTTCATTGCTTTCTTTTACCGGTGTAGTAAACGATAGCTAATACACAGGAAAATATTCTATCGATGAACTATCCAGATGTCCCGAATTATCTTAAGGAAACCTGTCACAATCACTTAGTAGAGCATAAATCTCGTCAACTTTATCTCTGGTGTATAAAGAAACATATAAAAGTGACAAATATTATTGTAACAAAACAAAATTTGATATGAAAGTAAAATAAACAATTGTTTGCTTACATAGAAATATTACGAAGAAAACCCACTCACAAATCATAAATGTAAGACCAAGATTTATGTACTAAAGCATTAATAAAATCCACATTCAATATACAAAAGATTTCTCACATTGCGGGAGCAAAGATGGCTGCGATTTCTAACGTCGGAATATTAAAATTCATACCCACAAGATTTTGGGAATGAAAAACTTAAATATTATTTGACTACAATTGTTTTGATCACTAGGACTGGACTGTTTTTCCGGGAATATCGTAGGTGGCAACCAAGTAACATTTCCTTTTCTGCTCATAAGAGTAGTTATTTCAAAACTTATCGAAAATTCAAAATTTCAATTTAATGTTTATAGTTGTTACTTTATCGTGTATAAAATTGCGAGCCACAACTTGTTTTTAAATAAATTTGACTACCTACTTATGACTTACCTTGAAGTTGCCATTTTTTTAATCCCGGTTGTCCCACACTTGAAGACGACATAAAGACGACAAATCCGGGATATGTTGAAGTTGAGTCTATGAATTCCACGTATTCCCGACGGATCACGGCCTCTCCCGTCTCGTGACCTTATTATTTCGGCTTCATGCAAGTCCGAACATGCTATTGATTGATCTGTGGTTATTTGTTACGGATTTGTTGTAGGTTTTATGTTTACCAAGTTCACAATCGCTGATAAGCTCGCGTTTAGATTTAAACTTTGAATAAAGAGGTCTTCTCAGAGAATTTGAAATTAGAAAGGTGTATATTTATTTAAAACGGATTTTTTATAAGAGAATATTTCAATAACACAATGACATAAACAAGTTTTGGAAAATCAGACACTGACTTTCTAAAACTTGTTCACGCTATTGTTGATTATAGAAAAAAATATATTTCGTCAACGCATTATTGTCCCACTGCTGGGCACAGGTCTTCTCTCAGAAAGAGAGAGTTTAGGCCATAAGCCACCGCGCTGGCCAAGTGCGAATTTGTGGACTTCACACACCTCCGAGAACTGTTTTTAAAAGACTCTCGGGTGTGTAGGTTTCCTCACAATATTCCTTCACCGAAAAGCAGTGATGATTGATTTCTAATACGCACATAATTTTGGAAAAATCAGTGGTGCTTGCCGGGTTTGAACCTCGGACCTCCCGATCGGGAGGGCAAGTTTCAACCAACAAGTTTGAGTTCTACTATATACGTCGTATATGTACTCAAACTATTCGAGTCAAAAGTTATGATTGAAAATTGTACTGCTTCATATTTTTCATCACTACATAGTATAAAATCTGTTCCTATGTATGCTTTGGTCTTAAAAACTACATTACTGATTTTAATGTAGTTTTGTTAATAGATAGAGTGATTCAAGAGAAAGGTTTTTATGTATCATAATATAGTGGAAAAACACTGATAATTTTAGATTTTTGATTTTTAGGCGGAACGAAGTTCGCCGGGTTGGCTAATTATTACTATAAATGTAGCAAATAGACATGCATTCACCTGGAGGTGAGAGGCCGGTGACGGACCATGGACATCTGCTATCAATCCGTAATAAAATTAGAACCCTATCTAAAGCCGAGCACCGATGCATTGCTACCCCCAAGAGTAAAACAAGTTTAGACCGCCTCGAATAATTCATAAATTCTGAATGCAGACACACTTGGACCTTTCCCTGATTTTTGACAAACCTATTTCGTGAAGCATTTCTTGCGTTTCGATGGAAAGCTGTGGTTGCCGGCACACTTTTATATGAGGCGACCATGTTAGTCCTGCAATCCATGTTCTAAATCTATGTGAAGTTGCTTACTGATTTCCATGGACAGTAGTGATCACTTACCATCAGGTGGACTACTTGCTCGTTTGCTACTTCAATGAGTTATAATATACTATCTTTTGAGATAAAATTTTGAAACTATATTTTTGCATATCCATATTTGTTATAGATTCTATTTCACAATACACTGATTAAATAGCTTATTTTATAAACAATAAAAATAATAAAGTATTTACAGACATTTTATTGTAACTTTCTGCTTCGCAAAGCTTTTATAACATTGTGGTTCTGGCAGCTTAAGGTTGTTGCTTCCTTTAGGTCCGATTTCTCATGTAATTAATAACGGCGTATTATTATACATTATATCTACAGCCAGATAATACTGACTCGCTTCTAATAAATCGTCTATCTGTCTTCCGGAGAAGTTATTACAAGGGATGATGAATGGTTTGTATTGGTCATAAAAGTCGTGATCAATCATATGCTTTCGTTAGAGGTCAGTAGACAAGTATGTCCATGGGCGGCTGTAGCTATTTTCCATCATGGTCTGCACGCTTGTTTGCCACTTAACCTTTTAAAACAAATCTTAAACCATACTATTAAGAAACAATTTAATCTCAACTAACTTCTTGCCGAGATAAAAATAAGTTCTCTTACTTGAGATATATACAGCTTCAGAAATCCACAAGGATTACAGGGTTTCTAACTAATATTGAACCATCTTGAAGTTGAATGTTAATATATAATAAATAAGACCTGAAATACATAGTTATTTCACATAATTGGTTAAATTCTTCGAGTCTATATGTTTGTACCTTTTATTTTAAATAGAATAAGTAGGTACACATGCGGTCCACTTGATAATAAGTGGTGTAACTGCCACCCATGAACGTCTCTTAGCAATATATTGAATACGGCTTTTATCACACTGAAATTTATCACAGTTACGTTTCTGCTCCCAAAAAAGGGAGCAGCAACCACACCATGGTAAGTTGCGACTGTGGCTCTGATACTCTGATGTTACTGGACACCGAGGTGAATTCCCTTAAAGCAGGTCTTAACTTATTTTTGTTTAAGCTGCAGCCATTACCTGAAACAAAAAGTTTATAACTAATTACAGATTCAAAAACCTAAAATTCCCTGTCTTCCCTTTACCGCGTTGATCAAGTGCGAATTGGTGGACTTCACACACCTCCAAGAACTTTTTTTAAAGAACTCTCGGGTGTGTAGGTTTCCTCACGATGTTTTCCTTCACCGAAAAGCAGTGATATCTAATATGCACATAATTTAGAAATATCAGTGCCTGGTTTTGAATCTCGGACCTCCCGATCGCAAGGGCAAGTTTCAACCTTTAGACTATCACTGCTCTTAACATTTATGCCATCTAGACATACAGACATGCAAAATAACACAAAGCCTTTAATTTTAAGAAATATTTGTAGATTTTTTAAATATGAACAGTATTAAATGATCTGCATGGCGAAACGCTCACAGTACCACGTATGCAAATACGCAATACGCAGTGGGTCCCGGGTTTGATGCCCGACCAGACAGACGGATGATGAATTTAGATTTCTGTTCCTGAGTCTGGGTATTTGTGTATTCGTCTTTGTGTGTCAATTACACCTAAGATACAGAGAAAATTCTATTATTAAACTATGCGGTTAAAAAGCGTATGTCCAAAACGTGGTATACCTACCACGATGACATCGTTTTTTGCCTATTTTTCCTTTTACAAAATTCAATATTTTTCCTTATCGTATAAATATTGAATGTTGTATTGAACCACGGAAGAGCAAAACGTGGAACTTAGAGCTCTTTAAAACAGATGCAATAAGAGCTGTCCTCCAAAACCAACTGCATTATCGAGCTGTATGGTGTTTACAAACAATGGGCGACGTTGACTATTTTTCATTATGAAGCCCGTCGTTTCATTACAAAAAAAGTAAATAAATCCTGCAGTTTTTGCCGTAATTTAAATTTAAAGTACTCTAGACTCACCTTCGCCTCTAGGATATAATATACGCAATTCCTCTACATGAAGAGTAAGTTGCGAACTATGTAAATTCGTTCAGCGACCCCTCTCGGAACGGTATAGTAAGATTGCCTTTAAATTGCCGACACTCGCCCGTAATACCTGTCGGGTGGCATGTTTGAGTTAAGGGCCGTTATTCTAGATCGTAAAGACGTTATTATTGGCTCGTATAACGAAAAGTGCAGTCTTTCTCAAAGTTTTTGTTTGCGCAAATCATATAAAATCTATACATTACAGTTTTGGGATCCAATTACATGAATCCCCTGCTTGTATCAACTGTCACCAATATAATGAATCACATTTGCGGATTACGAACTCCTTTTTATTGCTCCGCTTTATTATAAGAGGAAGCATGGTACAAAATTTCAATTTTCTAATCACAGTATCACACATCACATTAGTAGAATTTTTTTTTTATCATCTGTAGATGCGTCTCCAGACACATAGAAATGTATATCAGAATTTTTCTTTATCCTTTTTTTCTTTCCACCATCTAATCTGCAAAATGTAAACGTCACCACAACGATCCAACAACTTCTCTTATAATGTCGTCGCCGTTTCGTCGTAGTTCTTGGTCTGACGCAAACAAATTTTATAGCAATTGTTGCTAGAATAAAGAGCTGACCACAGTTGCCAATTTTATGTGAATTATAGAAACTACCCACGATACGATAAAACCGTTCGCTCCTCTGAAAATTTGGCTCTGTACACTCCCGCTCACTCTACTTCCTTCTACAAGGAATCCTTCACCGTAACAGCTATCCGTCTCTGGAACTCACTTCCCATATTAATACGTAATGCACAATCTTTACATTCTTTTAAGCATCTTGTTAAGTCTTATTCCCTTAAACTGTAATTCCCTTCACTTATTTAATTCTGTCCTTTATAAATATCACATTATTCATTAAAAGTACTGTACATTTTTTTTTTAAATACAAAACAACCTCATTACATTAGAATTTAAGTTAACAAACCTATAAAATTTAAAAATACACGTCAATTAAATTTACAATCAAATTACACGCAAATATAAAATAAGTAAATTTTTAAACAATTACAAAAGTAAAAAGCATTATATTAATAAATCCGGAAATTGAATTATAATAAATCAAATCTGTAAGTAATTAAGATTAAATCAAAATTAAAATTAAAATCAATATTAAATCAAAATCAAAATTAAACCTTCAACCTCCTCCTACGCCAAAGCTATCTTCAACGTTGTATAAATTATTAATTAATGCTTTAAAACATTTAACTCCTAAATTTGTTTTCCTCTGTCCTCTTTTCTAGTTCTGTATTATAGGTACTTGTTTTCTTTATTCTATTCCTATATATTTTTATGTATTTAATAATAAATTGTCTATTATTTGCACCCTACCTATTATTGTTCTCTTCCACACTTTAACTCCGCACCGTAAGGTTGTCTGGAAGAAATCGCTGATTAGCGATAAGACCGCCTATTGTATTATTTTGAATTGTATTTTTCTTTTGTAATTTTTGTTTTGTTGGGTACAATAAAGTATTATATTATTATTATTATTATTATTATACTAGATAACTACTGCAGGTAATTTTTACTGATGAATATATTCCACTAATGTTAAGACGCCGGCCTCAAACATCTTTATTGCCGAAGGGCATACGGATTGTCGTCAACCCATTATTGTCCCACTGCTGGGCACGGGTCTTCTCTCAGAATGAGAGAGTTTAGGCCATAGTCCACCGCGCTGGCCAAGTGCGAATTGGTGGACATACGGATTACGAATTGAATTTCAAAATGGCTTCCGCGCCGAATAGCGGACATTTCTCTTGTGGTGATTCCGCATTGTACGATCTTGTGTGGATTGTCCAGATATTGAATCATTCTGTAATCAAATATAGGTATTACACTACAGATGTTACCTATATTCCTGTCGACCTGCCCAGCGGTATGGTTACCATACTGGTCTGACACGCAGTGAGTTCCGGGTTCGATTCCCGGCTAGACAAGTATTGGAATGATGAGTTTACATTTTTGTTCTGGGCCTGGGTGTTTGTGTATTCGTCTTTGTGATTGTCCATGGGACACACGACCCAGGAGAAAATCCTACTGTTGGGCTATGAGTGTAGAAAGCGCTTTAGGTATTTTTTTAGGTTTACGATATTATAATATAATATCGTATGACGTATATACCTGATCAGTTTCTTAGCGGGTCTTTGCAGATAAGGCAGCGTTTCTTTCCGGTAGTAGTTAACAAGAAAAAAATTGTATTTCCGTTCTAAAAACTGAAAAGTCTCGTTTTAAAAAGTATTTAAATAAACGGAGATCTCGCGATAGATCTCTGATAGAACAATTTTGATATAAAAAGTCAATTAGGCAAACACTTGACTTATATAATTTGCATTACAAGTACCTACATATCTAAAATATGACATGTCATATTATACTGTTAGAAAACTGTACCAATTAAGTAGCTTATTTTAATTATCACAATATATAAACATGTACATAAAATAGACTGTCATCGACGGTAATACAGGATTATAATTAATTGTAAAAATGAGCTCGATACAAAATTCATATTAAATTTAATAACGCAAATATGTTGATTAACACTTAACATGATACATGATTTACATTTCAAACACGACATCTGGCCGCGGGGATCTAATATTTAGTGTCGCATTATTCAAATGACATGTACTTGAACTAAAGTGTTAAATTTAAATCTCTCATTAACCCATTATTGTCCCACTGCTGGGCACGGGTCTTCTCTCAGAATGAGCGAGTTTAGGCCGTAGTCCACCACGCTGGCCAAGTGCGAATTGGTGGACTTCACACACCTCCGAGAACGTTTTTTTAAGAACTCTCGGGTGTGTAGGTTTCCTCACGATGTTTTCCTTCACCGAAAAGCAGTGATAATGAATTCTAATACGCACATAAATCAGTGGTGCGTGCCTGGGTTTGAACCTCGGACCTCTCGAACGAGAGGGCAAGTTTCAACCATTAGGCTTAAATGCTTAAATTTAAATATGAAATGATCATTTTCGTGTGGATTCTGTAAATACATATTATAAAGGTATATATAAATAAATCAAATTATTGTGCACAAGACGTAATGATGAGCTGAAAGCTAAGAGAAAGTCGGGATAAAGAATGATTATTTTTCTCATAAGACATACATAAGTACATTGTCACTTACAATGAGAAACTTAATACTACATATTCGTATGATTAATTAAATTCGGCGACATTTTTCAGTGCAGAATGAAGAGTGGGTTTGTATGTGTGTATAACTTTGTATATCTCTGTATGTGCGTGTGTTTATGAAAGTACGTTTTAAAAGAATAAAAAGGCGGTCTTTTTCCTAATTAGTGATTTCTTTTACATTTTTGACAAAATTGTAGATTAATATAAGAATTATAAAAAGGTAATTTACTTACAGAATACAAATATTTAAAATGTCTTCAAATCTTTCTGAAAGATGGTCACACTGTAAATTGAGGCAGCAACCACAGAAAAGGCTTTTAAAGCTGCCTTCGCACGATCGTCACGTTTCCTAATAATGCTGAGACAAAAGAATTCGGTTTGAATTAGTTCATATTTACACATCATGACCTTTTATTACCGTCAAAGCCTTGACAACAACCAGAAAAGTCATATTATAGAGTATAATAAATTCTTAGAAAAACAAAAACTCGGTGTCTTAGAAATAATTAATGAAAAAGGGAATATTTGTTCTATGTACTACTTTGTACGTACCATAGGTATATATATGCAATAACCTATAGAATAGCTTTTACTTCATATCTTTATTGTTATATAAAGAAAACTTACTTTCCTTAAAATATCACTCTATCACTATGACAATATTTATTAAGCGTTGTATGTTATGTCTATGGGCGGCAGTGACCACTTACCAACACGTGGACTGTATGCTCATTTGCTATTTTAATCAGTTAAAAAAGAACGCAAATCACAACCGAAACAAGAATTGCTTTACGCTAGAAGTAGGTGTAGCGGTAGTATGTACCTTATTTTTTTATTTTTTTTTTCTTTCGAGGGGGAAACCTTCAAAAGGTACCCGACGCCGTGGGAGCGACGCAGGGTTATGTGGGATTTTTACCGCACTAAAACCCCCCCGGTGGCCGTCCTCGGACTCCGGGATCTCGAAACGACTTCAACCGGAATCCTCCGAGCGCGCTGCCCCATCGGGCTCCTCCCAGATGGGCGGTTGGGCCAACCGCTACGTCTAGTCTTTACGACGGTATGCGACCACACATACCGCCGTCCTTCCCGGGATCGCCTGACCGAACGGTTCGAGCTCCCACTCTAGCCGTCTGCAACCCCGGAAGCCCCTTTTAGTCGCCTCTTACGACAGGCAGGGGATACCGTAGCCCTATTCTGACCCCGAGGCTACACGGTAGTATGTACTTAACCGTTCGAATCACACTGATTATTCCATTTAGTAAAAAATATATACAAAGCTTTGACATAAAACGCAAAAATATTAGAACGATATTGTTATAAATTGATTCGCGCAACTAAAGCTATTTTTTAACTTTATTTGCCAAAAAGTGATTACAAAGAAACTGTGTGGAACAAAACAAAACTATTCGTATTGTCAAACAAAAGTTGGTGCCGGGAAGGTGGAAGAGGAGGGACAACAGAAATACGTGAACCCAAAGAAACTCAACTCTAATTTAAGCAACTTTTTAAAAGTTAGCCAAGCACACTTTATTCGGTATATTATTATAAATGAGTTGCCCATACCGCACAGGTTTTTTTTTGTTTCACTGAAGTAGCAAACGAGCATGCAGTCCACCTGATGGTAAGTAGTCACTGCCGCCCATGGACATCTGTAATCCACTTCATACAGAACATGGGTTCTATCTGAAGTCAATCACAGATGCGTTGCTACTCCCGAGGACTATAATAGTCGCCTCATATATAAGTGTGCCGGTAACCACATCCTTCCATCGAAACGTAAGAAATGCTTCACGCTATAAATAGGTGTGGCGGTGGAACTTCCCCGGTCGAACTACACTGGTTCTACCACCTTCAAAATGAAAGAATAAGGTTATATGAAATACGGGAATCCGACCATAAAACTTAGCTATTTCATGCTTATGCATTTATAATATTGAAAAGATGTAAAGTAGATCATTGAACAAATAGTGGCATAAGGCGAAAAGTTTGACCTTCAACTCCTCAACCCTGATGATGCTGGGGTGCTTCAAGCTTAAACCATAGGCGTTGGCCACATGTTGCTTACGAGTATCTGATAAGATTACTAAGCAAAGATAAAATATGAAAAATATAACTGCTTACAGATGTTCATGGGCGGCAGCGACCACTTATCATCAGATAAACTGCTTGCTCGTTTGCTACCTAAATCAAATATATAAATAACTTTGTACATAAGTAACCATCTGTACACCGCAGGGCTACCACACATTAAAACCTAAACTTATTTAAAATTCACGTTTAAATTCAGTTTTGAAAGTTACATGCAACAATGTAAATGTACATCACAGGAACAATGGAATACTTACCTGTTCTGCAGAATACGGAGAGACCAAGTTTGTTCTTCGTATCCATTATGTATTGAGCACAGTTTGAGTGGTGTTGCCAACAACTGGGCTCACGTGTATTTTGTACGGGTGTGTTGCTTTAATTTTGATTTTTGGAAACCAACATCGAGAAGTGATAGTAGTAAAAGGTTACTATCCTTGAGATATTTAAGAACATGTACACTTTTTAATACTTACAAAATATTATCATGAAAAATTATATGAATATCACAAAAGTTGAAGGTTTATGACGATATATAGATGGTTATTACACATAACTTATACATGATTTTTGACTGACTAACAAATAGGATACAGTTTATCCTTTTTTTTGTTATTGAGAGAGAAACCTTTAAAAGGTACCCGCCACCGTGGGAGCAAAGCCGGATTATATGGCATTTTAACCTCACTAAAACCCCCCGGTGGCTGTCCTCAGCGCTACGTGGAGGACTCCGGGATCTCCAACGGAGCACAACCGGAGTCCTCCAGCCGCAACCCCCCTTTCAGGCCCTTCCCGGTGATCAATTGATGCTCACCGTGTCTCTCGGTGTTTACGACGGCATGCAGCCACACATGCCATCGTCCTTCCCGGGGTCACTTGGCTGGACGGTCCGAGCTTCCCACTCTTACCGCCTGCAACCACCTTTTCTTACCCTCTTACGACAGGCAGAGGTTACCGTAGCCCTATTCTGGTCCCGGAACTACAGGGACAAGTATACACTTTATCCTAGTAAATAAACGATGTGGGTGAAGTCGTAGGAAAAAACTAATTAAGTATTTTCGATTTTTTGATAAAATACAAATAAATTAGCCTGAAATATATATCTCCCAACAGAAATAAATTCAACTGGATAAGAATTATGAAAGCATGAATATCATTACTATTTATAATACTGAAGTAGCATTTAGCCAGCCCAACTGTTGGTTTGTGTTAACTGCCATCCATTGACATCTGTAATGAACTCGAGACAGCATTTGAGTGGCCACAGATGCATCGTTAGTTTAATTATAAGTTGTTCTTTCGTATGTCAGGAGGTCAGGACTACTCATATTTCACATTTATCAGTATGTTTTTGTATCAATAGCTTTAAACATTATAAAGGCATTTAATTTACTTTGTACTTATTTTACGCTAGTATCAGTAACATTAACAATAACGTGGCAAAGTCAGTGCCATGATATTTGATGGGTCGATTACTGTCGGCATAATGACTGCCGAGACCTCTTTATTCCGCTGACACAGGGTCTACTAAATAGGTCATGAACTCATCGTCGTGAGGGTCGACTGTGTAAGAACGATGGAACATTAAAACTCTATCGTACTTTGGTGATTTGGGTGCAAAGTTTTCTTGATTACCGTCCAAATTTTAGACTACTTAAGTGTTAATTTAAAACTGTCTGGGGCTAATAATTAAATTAGACTTGCAGTCTCATTCTTAAAATAAGATCAATATTAGTCAAGGAATTACTTAGTTTTCACAACATAAACTTGATTTGTCACCAATAGATGTGCCATAAAGATTTAAAATCTAATTTAATTTATAGCATAGTCTCAGGTTTTGTCTTTATTTGTAGATTTGTAAGATATTTCTCTTCAAATGTTTTCATCACAGACGATTTAAAAATGAATATTTGCTTATGTTACACGATGTCTCGACTGTTATCAGCTGCCGTGACGCAGTGGTGTTCTATAGGTATAGTTTTTTTTTATCTGACTGAAGTACCAAACGAGCATGTAGCCCACCTTATGGTAAGTGGTCACTGCCGCCCATGGACATCTGTAAATGACTTCATACAGAAAATGGGTTCCATCTGAAATCAATCACAGATGCGTTACTACTCCCGTGGACTATGATGGTCGCTTCATGTAAAAGTGTGCCGGCAACTCTTCCATCGAAACGTAAGAAATCCTTCACGCTAGTAATAGGTGTTGCTTACAGATGTCTATTAGCGGCGACCTTCGCTTACCATCGTGTTGTCTGTATGCTCGTGTGCTACTTTTATATCGTACAAAAATTGAGTGATAAATTGTTACCGGACTAATTACAAAATGAAATCGATTTAACGTTCAAATGACCGAGTGTTTATCAAAGTAAAAAATGTATTACTAACTTAAGTGGCGGGGCAGTCACCAAACCTGTCTGACATGCAATATTTAAATTATTTTAGTCAAAGATGACATCCGGTGACTTATATCGTTTATTATTACAACGTTCCTTCATTGTTAATACTAGGCATAATTTTCCAACCCACATAAATATGACCTCATGTAAATCTGCAAACTACAGGTTTGTATCCCAGTTCCATAGCATGCGAGATCTAATTCCCAACTATGCACACACTTTCTACGCCACAACCCCACAGTAGGATTTTCCCCTGTGTCGTGGGTACCATGGACACACACAAGACGAATACACAACACCCAGACCCAGAATATGAATCTAAACATCATTCAGATACCTGTCTGGCCGGGAAGTGAACCCGGGACCCATGGCGCTTCAGACCGGTATGGTAACTGCTCCGCCACGCGGGTCGTCACTATGAACCAAGTTAGCAAATTTACCACACAGAATTATCACGTGGACAGCTTTAGTTGTCGTGTTGCAAAAATCCACTCGCATCCAACCCTACGGAGATAAAGCATTGAGTCGTGACAACATTTGCGGTTACGTGAAGACATTAGTCCCAGTTGATATATTGCGGGTGTATGTTCCCCTAATCCCATTACACTTTGTACTTAAGGAGCGCTGGCTTTTATCCTCGATGTCGCTTCACTAACTTTTATTCATTAGAAGTAACCAATGATTTCTTGACATTAAGAAATGAGTAGGTACTGTCTACGAAAATTATTAATCAATCTCTAATAGTTTTAAATAGAAACAAATCCTGAAGCTTTTTTTAAATATAAGAGGTAGCAAATGGACATACATTACATGTGGTCACAGCCATCTATAAGCAACTTTGTATACAGCAAATTTGATTTACCACCGCCTCACCTATTTCTAGCTTGAAGAATTTCTTGCGTTTCGATGGAAGGGTGTGACTTTACGAGATGTTGCTTAATGTCCATGGGCGGCAGTGACCACTTACCAGCAGGTGGACTGCATACTTGTTTGTTATTTCAATTAGATAAAAAACAATATCTAAGTACTTTCGCTTTTGTAAGACAAATGGATCAGGCGTTACAAATTAAACTCAGAGTAGCACCAAATCGTGGCCGACTTCCAGTACCTCAACCTAATTAGGGTTAATTAGGGCTATAATATACATTCGTCATATATTTTTGGCATGTTGAAATCATAGAAAAAACATATTTTAATTATTTGCAATTGTGCTCAGGAGTCAGGAAAACCGTTTGTGGTTATTCTGTTACTGCGCAGCGTTTTTATATAATGGTACGAAATCCTTTGTGCGCGAGTTTAACTCGCAATTACCCTGTTATTTGATAATGGAAAATATAAGTTGCTACCAGCTCTCATCGAAATGTTATTTAATTGAAATTGTTAAATAAAATCGTATTTTTTAACGCGGAGGAAGCTGCGGGATTCAGCTAGTAAATTGATAAAGTAACTATTATTTTTAACATATTTTCAGAATGTTCATATTTTGATTATTTAGATTTTAAGATATTACTGGAAACCAAATGTTTATTTAACGACAATTAAACATATTGTCAACACAGACTTATTTGCACATAAATATTGAAATAAATATTATCGTACTTTCACCAATTCGGGAAAGTAAATAAACTCGACAATATGTTTGTTCATATATTCGAACGGGAAATTGAATAACATGTTATTTTGTTTACCTTGTTTCATTACATATTTCAGCAATTATACGAGAAGTGACTGTTTATATTGTAGGAAAGGTGGTAGAACCAGAGTAGTTCGACCGTGGAAGTACCACCACCACACCTATTTCTAGCATAAAGCATTTCTTGCGTCTCGATAGAAGGGTTTGGTTGCCGGCACACTTTCACATGAGGCGACCATCATAGTTCTCGGGAGTAGCAAAGCATCTGTGATTGACTTCAGATGGAACCCATGTTCTGTATCTACTTGATTACAGATGTCCATGGGCGGCAGTGACCACTTAATATCAGGTTGACTGACTGCTCGTTTGCTATTTCAGTCAGAAAAAAAATAATACAAATACAATTGCGGTGGAAGATACATTGTACATACAATTACAAATAAAAGTGCCAAGTGTGAGTGAGATTAAATGCGGCTCATTTATCATAGCTCATTTACTATATCTGCAAAACACATTTTGCAGAAAACTTCGGATTCCACAAACATTGGAACACAACCGGTGTCCACCGACCTCACTGTCTCCGTCAGGTGCTGTCCGGGTAATTGATAAAGTTAATGCCATTTCTTACGGCTGCTTTCGATAGTGTATGCGGCCATACATACCGTCGTACGTCCCGGAGTCGCTATTTAAGCGGCTTGAGTGTTCACTCTTTCCTCCTATAACACTGGAACCTTTTTAATCGTTGTACGAAAGACGGGGAATACTGTAGATTTACTCTAGTTCTGGAACTACATGGTCAAAAAATACCTATGGATATAAATAATTTAGAGTTTCTTAAGATTTGCCATCGAAACTGCAGCTCACCTAGTAGTTAGTACTATCATCCATGAACTTCTGTAAACAATTTCATATAAAGTTTATCCAAAATCAACTACAGATGCGTTGTTACTTCCAAAAACTAAGATGAGCATCGCTATGTATATTAAGTATAACTGCGGTGTCTACGAGTAATGTAATTGGTTTTATTGTTATACCGTTTTAATTGTAGTAAATAAATAAATAAATCTGTAATTGTCAATTGTCTCTAGCCTGCCTTCAAGAAGACAATCTTCCCTTTTACCTTTTACAATCAATGATATACAACTTCTTTAAATAACTTACAGATTTTAGACTACCTATTCAGCCTCAAATCTCTTAAGAAAAATACTGCAATTGATACCAATAGCCTCTTATCGATTTAACCTTTAAAACTTAATTTTACGCTAAGAATTGAAAAAACAGATTCACTGACACCCATGGAAATTATAATATTTTTCCTGATATTATATTACTTTGATATTGTTCATAAGTATGTAAAGAAGTGTTCCATTTAATATAGGAGAACTCATATTAGTCTGAAAGTACATTTTTTTTATGAATAAAGTAGCAAAGGAGTATACAGTCCACCTGATGGTAAGTGGTCTCTGCCGTTCATGGACATCTGTAATCAACTTTATACAGAACACGGGTTATATCTGAAGTCAATCACAGATGCGTTGCTACTCCCGAGGACTATGATGGTCGCCTCATATAAAAGTGTGCTGGCAACCACACCCTTTCATCGAAGCGCAAGAAATGCTTCACGCTAGAAATAGGTGTGGCGGTGGTACTTCCCCGGTCGAACTACACTGGTTCTACCACCTTTAAAAAGTATAATATAAATGTGATTCAAGTCAAGTCTAGACAATTGCATGACTTTCACACGTTTAACGTAGCGCAACCAACTACTTATTACCGAAAAATATTCCTAAATTCTACAACTATCCAGAAGTCAATGACCAAGTTACGAGTACAAAAAAAGATTAGGTGTTCCTTTCTTGTATCTGATACTAAACTTTAATGCTTTTACTAAACACATTTATCTCTTCAGTCAATGTCCCTTTTGTATTCCAAAAATGCAAATGAATTAACGAAATATCCTTGACAAGGTACATAAGGTGACAAGGTGGTAAAATAGTTATAAAGTGCGGCGAAATTTTACAATAAAGTTTTCTTTTGGCAAATATAAGAGAAGTGAAAATTTTAGAAGTAAATAATGGAATGAAATGAAAATAAAACGAAATAAATAAGATGTAAAATATTTATTTTGTATGGGCATACAGCACGTCTATAGGCCTATACAAAATACAAAACTTCTAGTATTTTTTTGTTACACGTCGACGTTAACTAGCGAAGCAAATTACCACCAAAACACTTGACCGGTTCCAGTTGATTAGGAAGAAGTTTTTAAGGAGTTGGACATATTAAGGTGACTTCAAGTGTGGTGATATTTTGAAATGTTAGAGAAATCTAAGCTAACCTATTCCTGAAAATAAATGGACACTTACTGAGTAAACCGATTATAGTTAAACGCCCAAAAGTCTTTGTTTTTATTTATCTGACTGAAGTATCATGCAATCCACCTGATGGTAAGTGGTCGTTGTCGCCCATGGACGTATGTAATCGACTTCATACAGAACATGGGTTCCATCTGAAGTCTATCACAGATACGTTGCTACTCCCGAGGACTATGATGGTCGCCTCATGCGAAAGTGTGACGGCAACCACACCCTTTCATCGAAAGGCAATGAATGCTTCACGTTAGAAATGCACCTTTAGTCGACACTGTCTACACTGGTTCTACCACCTTTAAGGGTGTATTTGTATACCTTTAAGGGTGTATTTGTATAAGTATATCTCTTTACGTCTAACGCGTCAGTGCTGTGAAGTTCCATTTCCAAAAATATGTACAATAAAAAAGAATAGAAATATGTTATCCAAGAAGAAAAGCAAACACTGTAAAATCGTTCTTTGTAACTTTTGTACGTTTTTTTGTTACAGCTTAACGGGGGTTGCCGGGCTTACAGAGTTGTGTTATTGTGTTACTTTATTTAATCCTATATAGAAAAGGGTGGGAGGGTGACGGGAGACTAAATCTGAAACCGACCAGATTGGTTACTTCTCTTGAGGACAAAGATGAGTCAGTCAGTGTCGTCCGATAAGTCGTCTTGCACACTCTTTCACTGAATCTAAATGTTAGGACGTTACGCGAGTGTTAACACAGGTAAGGTGGCGATATATTCCTGGTCGTACGTCTTGGCAAATGGAGATCTAGCGCCACGCTAGGTAAACATGCTTTGGGAGCGGCCGTGCCTCAACAGATGTTGTTCGGAACTTGTATATATGCGGGGTAATGAGAATACTTCGATACCTTGTTTCAGAATAGTAGTAGCGCCATCTCTTAATGAGTTACGGGAGGTCACCACACATGTACTCGTAAATGATATTTTTAAAATATAAATTAAAAAAAATATTGCGATGCTTTAAGCGAGGTCTCTAAATTTGTAACACTTCTCTTCCTAAATTACACAAAACATTATTTATGAAACTAAACCAAAAAAAACAGAATGTTCTTTGTGTTTTCAAAGTATTTCATAATCACCGGTTCTTTTCCGCTGTTGTTTTGTTTATCTTAATCCTCTTTGTCCTCTTAAAGTCAAAGTTAAGAATAATGCAAAACAAAGCACAAGCCACGATTAAGGCCACGCCACTCAGTCCTTTGCAAATAAGAATGTTCAACCAAGCGTTATGAATCACAGAAAAAAGCCTTAAACTTGGAACAAGATAATAAAAAGTTTTGGGTGTCACTACCGGCGAGCTCTGAAATATTGGTTTCATCCACTCTAAGGCTGTTTACACGTAAACATGACAGAGACGAAGAGAAATTTTAAAAAGTATTATTGCTAATTTATTTGGAAAGGCGAGAGTGAAACGTTAAATGCTTTTTGCGAAATGACAAAAATAGGATTAATTTATCGTTAAGTGCACTTTTTGTATGCTACGCTCAATTCTAGCCCTACCATAATAATCATTCAAAATATTATTTTATTTAAATATGTATTTTATTGTTTATTGTTTTTTGTTTTTGTTAAAACGAATGGGTAAAATATAAAACTGCAGAATACCTATAAGCATGTTCTTTTAAATATCATGAATGTTTTAATACTTTTATTACGTTCTCTAAATATATGTGAAAAGTTTTTACATAGGTACGTCCTGTATGTAATCGCCCTAAAATCTCGGGAATTCAGACAGCACGCGACGTTTCAGACATCACTTTCCGTAAAATTCCCGCCTCATTCCCGTCTTATTTGACGGAACAAATCAGGCATATAACTCTCCCAGTTTGAATCACCTTTATACGGCGTTTAATAGCAAAGTACTTTTAGATTCATTTGAAAAGTTCAGTGAGGAAATATATTTTTGATCCGTCTTCAAATATCACCAAGTTATAATAGCAATATTATAATATTAATAATACTTAGCTACATCCAAAAGAACACGGTTGATCTTATGAGAAAGAACGATTCGTGTGATGCTCCTGTGGAAGGTAGTGCAACTTTTTGTAGGTGGACTACGGCAACTGGTATCAAGGTTGTAGTACGATTTATGTTACTAAGATTTTCCAGCTTTGTGCTTAGGGTGTGACACTGACAACACATCTGTGGCTGACCTCAGGTTGGATTTTAAACTTATCTGGGATTGATCGCAGATGTAAATAAATAGCAGTGTTTAAAAGTTAAATAATCCTTGTCGAAAAAAAACATTTTTGATAATGTATTCCGTTAGGCTTATTTTATTATAATTTAATATTTATACACAATTATTAGCTGACCCGGCGAACTTTGGTCTGCCTAAAAAGTAGGATTACATACTTTCGTACAACCTATCCAATATGGGTGTCAAATAAAAGGGCTTAGTTTATGGAATATAATACACTACGAAAAAAACCAAATCCAAGATGGCCGCCTTAAAAAATGGAAGATTACATAGGTATTTTTGTACAACCTACCCAATATGGGTATCAATTGAAAGGGTTTAATCTATAGAATACATATACTATGAAAAATATAACAAATCCTAGATGGTCGCCATTTAAAAATGGAAGAATACAGATGTTAGTGGAAGATTACAACCCATCCGATATAGTCTAATTAAAGAGCATTGGGCCCTTGGACAACTAAAAATAAGAAAATAAAATAATATTAAAAATACACTTTTTAAAAACAGCTTTTATTTCAATGCACTGAAAAGGAAAAAAGATTTTTTTGTAGTAGTCTAACCCATCATTTTGTTGCATCGTACGATTTTCTATCATATAAAAGTTTGTCGCGAGAATAGTTCAGGAAACACAGACCTAGATCTAAATAAATCAAATGTGGACAATCTCATAAGTACCTACTGTGTATGCTCTAAACCAACGTGTATTTAAATTACTTTTTACTCTTTTGTGCCATGGAAGTCGGATGTGTTTTTTTCTTAATTTTTTTAGTACTAGTGAGTGAAATGAAATGAAATGTCTTTATTTTGCATAGGCCTTCGGGGGCGCTTACAAATTGTCAGTTACATTTATATATATTTTTTTACACTACCACCGGAACGGAACACGACCTCAACTGAGAAGATCCGGCAAGAAACTCAGTGGGTTTGTCTTTTTTCTTTGTATATCTTTTTTTATTTTTTTATTTGCCATCTTGTTTTTACATGTGTAGTAGTATTGATCGACTGGGAAGTTGCCATTGCCACTCATTTCTAGCCGGAAGCAGTTCTCGCGTTTCGGTGGAACGCATCTGGGAATGACTTCAGATAGAAACCATGTCCTATATGATGCTATTTACAGATGTCCACGAATTACAAAGACCACTCTGCTTCAGATGGACTGAAGGCTAGATGTAGAGCGTAAATGTATATAAAACGTAATACGGACGTAACGGCTTCAAATTTATTTCTAAAATTTTGTTGATAAAACAACTACTTGCACCAAAAGTAGAGGGATGAACCCTAGCCACCCCTATCCTCAATGGATCCGCCAGCATAAGTAAATATGTGCATTCAACTTATATAAATTGCTTTCTTCTTATATATTATATAAATAAATTACGTCACGTGACGTAATGGCTTCACGTAACATAAGTGCAGCAGTGCTGCCTTCCCATTCGGACCATACCTGTTTACGGCCATTCAAAATCTCTATATATTAATACGTGAAGCAAAAATTTGTGATTCGTTTTTAAGATACTTGCCGCAGGCGGAGGAATATGAAATTACGTACGGTTATAGTAGAGAAGGATTGCGCAACGCTAATGTTTTTTTCGAATAATCCATAAAACATACATAAAAACAAGTAAAAACACATTACACTCACTACCTTGCATTACTAATTAATGAGAAAAGCAAATTTAATTATTTTTTACTTTAACACTTTGTAATAAGCTGACATTAAAAAATATTAACTTGAATTAATCAGAAATATTTTTTGCTATTGTTTTTGTAGGTATACAACTAATGTAAACACATGGTTACAGGCCATGTATGACAAAATGCACTTGAACTGCTTACCCTCCAAGCGATATATTTCGTTATTTTATCTTAATTCTTCTATAAATGGCTTAATTCAAACTACAAAACAGTATATAGTTTCTAATTTTTTCAAGGAAAATAAAACAATAAATGTACATTAATATATTAATAGTAAAATATGTTTATGAGAAGCAAAATTGTTACGAAATCTTTAGCTTTATCACCACCCAATCCCAGAACATAATCTCAATTTAGATGTCTGCCTGGGCCAATCGAATTTGGAATCTTCCGTGTCAGACTCACATCATATCAAGCTATCTACATAATAATGTATATAGGTAAGTATTAGATAAACGTTATCGCGTCTCCTGAGTGTGATCTTATTACGGCACGCTCCAATGTGTACGTGAGAGGAGCATTGGGTGTGTTATAACGTACCTGAGTGCTTATCATATAATGCGTAGGTGGGAGCGAGTGCGGGCGACTTCCAGGCTTTTTCCCACTGGTTACCTATTGCATATCTTTTATCGCGGGCTCTGAGCGCGGCGACCGAATCAAGAAATTCCGTAACGAAAAAAACCTAACACAACCCACTCCGCCTACCAGCGCAGCTGAGCGTTCGTTTAACGTGTATACAGTAAGACAGTACGAAGCTCGTAGGGATCGAGACGGGCTGCTCGGAAATCGGACGATTATATGTAAGCAGCTGATTGTGAGAAAGTATATAGTATCAAAGAAATAAACTTGAATTAATATCAAATTAAAAAAAAAACTTCATAAATAAATAAATAATTGTAATTGCATAAGTTGATAAAAAATGCTATGCAATAGCTTTACCGCGGCAGGCCCCGAGTGCCGCACGTTATTTTTTTAAAACGGTTTTATTTAGTTCACCCCGTTTGTTTGGGTCAAATTTAGTAATTGAAATTTAACCCTCTTCCCGTTAACCGATTGATCTGAAATTTTGTATACGCCTTTGATTCTGGTGACAATACAATTATTATAAGATTAAAGTAACAAACGATCATGCAGTCCATCTAAAACTAAGCGATCAGTGCCACTCGTGGACATATTTAGGCAACTTCGTACAGAACAAGGGTTCTAAATCATAACATATAATAATATAACACATACTACACTCCTAGGCCCACGTTAAGATTTTCTCCTGTGTCGTGGGGTTCCATGATCACACACAAATACTATGTCACTCTAGAAATATTTCTGGCAGTGGTGTCGGTCAAACTACATTTATTCCACCTCCTTGCAAAACTCTATATGAGTAGTGTCGAGTTCGCCTGTGACTTACACTATGTCCATGTAAAGAAGAAACATTCTTCAACGCTTTATATATCCCAAAAGCCACGAAACATCACTTTAAGGCGTCATTCGTACGGCGCTGCAAGTGTTAGCTTTGAGTTGTACCAACCCATTATGACAATGGGCATGGGCCCAGGCCTAAAATTCTCTCATTCTGAGGCAAGACCCATGTCTTGAACAGAATGAGAGAATTATAGACCATAGTCCACCGCGCTGGCCAAGTGCGAATTGGTGGACTTCACACACCTCCGAGAACTTTTTTTTTAAAGAACTCTCGGGTGTGAAGATTTCCTTACGATGTTTTCCTTCACCGAAAAGCAGTGGTGGACCTCCCGATAGAGAGGACAAGTTTGATCACTGCTCTATCACTCATTAGCTTTGAGTATTAAAAACAAATGTTTGTGTCTGATCTTATAAAGCCTCGCAATTCGCTGCAAATTGTAGCGTTTGTTGAAATTCGCTCAACGTCCGCTTTTCGTTTCGTGGCCGAGCGGTAAGTCCAAATTATTCTGTTCGCAAAAGTGAAAAGTGGGGGTGAAGGTGAAGTAACAACATTGCTTCGTTACTTCATACGATATCGTTGGGCAATGCACCTGGGGCTCTCCTCATATGCGATATACTTATAATATACCGGACGTTGCCAGGTTGCGATTATTGAGTTTCTCGCATCTCTAAAGCGTTTTGAGATTGTGCATCTACGTCCCTAAGAGAAAATATTGTATATCGTTTGCTTGTAAATTAAGGTACGATCTTTCATCTACTATTCAGAATTATGATGTTTTTTTTCTCATACTATCTTTGTCCGTTTTATTATTTAAATAGATAATGAAATCGGCTGTTATTGTTATTAAAGACATTTAAGTTTTGTGCATTGATACTATTTAGTCCAGATCTCGACATTCCTAAACCAAACGTAATTACCACAAGAGCCGGGCCACGAAATAGTTGCTGCAAGTGTTAGTTAATTGTTATAAATCGATGTATGAGTCCGCTCTTATAAGACCACGATATTTTATTGGAAATTGTATTAAACTTTGCTGTAATTGTGGCAATGACTGAGTAACGAAAACGTCCATCGAACATCGTCGCTGGAAAAGCGGTAGTGAGTAGGAGTTCTTAGATTGTTTTGTTAGTAGTAGATAGTGGATACAAACGCTTGCAGTAAGGCGCGTTACACAACCCTAACGTTGACTCACAGTCACATGCGCGACCCAGCCAACAACCTGAGGAGTTGACGCAGCACCTCAAACGTCTCCACATATCCTGGGAATAGACGGCATTCTGAGATCTCACATCGACTCGGTTTTAAACCTTTAGTTTTAAGTTAAAAAAATGTACCCAGATGTAATTTTTAATATAAATTAAATGTTTAGTATGGTTTTTCGTTTCTCTGCGACAACCGGCCGCTACTAACGTAACTGGCGCTACCCATCTTCTGTATTTTTTTTTTATAAAATACTAGTTGAATCCCGCAGCTTCGACCGTGTTAACATAAATGGATTGTCCCATGGGAATAAGATATTTTCCCACAATAAAAAGTAGCCTATATGTTAATCCAGAGTGTCAGCTAACTCCCTACCATTTTATGAAAATCGCTCTAGCCGTTTAGATGTGAAGAAGTAACAAACATACACACTCACAAACTTTCGCCTTTATAATATTAGAAAGTATGGTTAGAAAATTGCAGTAGGAAACATAGCCAAAGTGCCATAGATATATAAAGTAATCCAAGTGAAATAGAGGTTCTATATCATACCGCTAAATGCGGCGACACGACTAAGGAGTAAAATGGCCTCATACATAAGTAAGTCGATATCCATTCCACCGAAATGCAGGATGGCTTCGCAACAAAAAAGTCAACAAAGTAAACGTCCCAAAAAGACGTAAGTGTTTTTAATTAATCTTTGCGATTTCTATGGAATTGTACATTGGTTTACAAATTACAAAACAGCAAAAAAAAAAAATGTTAACGCTAAAATTATCTTGAATTTTCTTAATCTTAAACATAAAATTATTATAAATAGAAATACATAAGCATTCAAACATGATTTTTAAGAACAACGCTGTAATGACTTATATTTAAATCTCAATTCTGCGACATCGCGCGCTTCAAGAACGTACTTAATGTAGGCTCGTTTTTAAGAGCGTAGGCTCGTAAAATATGTACTACTCAGCATTTAAAATTAGTTTTTTATGCTAATACGCTCTTATCTGAAGGAATGTATAAGGACTCCTTCAAGGAGATGACTAATGAATTTTCTTGTTTTAACGCTCGCTTGAAAATTAATGTGTAATTCAGAGCCATCGTTCGGAGGAAATTAATTTATATTCAAAAGCATATCTGTTTAATATTCTGAACGAATAATACACTTCTTACGACCTGTTTTTTCTTTTCATTGTATAGTTTTATTATTGCTGGATATATCTTAGGTAAAAAGATGATTGAATGTGGTTTTAAGCAAATAACATTAAAAGTTGTTGTTGTTAATGTTGTTGTATTGTTGTCTCTGAACGCTACAAATATGATTGTAAATGTGTTTGATTAGACTTTGATTTAAAAGGGCTAGATAATCTATGAAACAATTCTAGCTATTTTAATTACAAAAGTACATAAAGTGTATCATAAAATTGTACAATCGTCTGTGCTATTGTATTGTAAGTTTCTAAGACATCGGAAACCAAAATAATTTTTCCATGTTATAATTTATTTAGTTCCGAAATAACAAACACAATAATAGTATTTCTATATTAATACTAGGTAAGTTGCCTTATAAACTGAAGTGTGTTTAGAACATATACAATAGTGTTCTAAACACACCACACCACCGCCGTATCTAGTACCCAGCATCGGTTGTAACATTATTTACAAACTGCGCAGACACCTTATTTGATCATGAACATCGGGTACAGGAGTTAGATTAGAATACATGTGAGGTCGTTTGCCGCAATGGCCACGCCTAGAGCTGGAAAATCTCAAAAAAGAAATATCACGACTAGTAGAGTTTAACGACATTGCTAATATATCCGTGCAACTCACGCTTTCACACGCTTTCTACACTCATAGCCCCACTCTAGGATTTTCTCCTGTGTCGTGGGTACCATGGACACACACAAGAGGAATAAACAAACACCCAGACCTAGAATACAAATCTAAACTCATCATTCAGATACCTGTCTGGTCGGGAATCGAACCCGAAACCCATTGCGCGTCAGACCGGTATGGTAACCGCTGCGCCACGCGGGTCGTCAACTAGGTCGAAACATCGGCAGTAAAGAAGTTAGAACCGTGCAACGAGTACATACCAAATGCGTATCAAAATATATCCGATTACCGATAATATAACTCTAAAACATCGGTATAGAAAAACCCAAGATACACATTCAGCGTCTCAAAACTGTCCGGTGAAAAAGAGCGCTCGATGTCAAAATTGAGCGCTCATTTCTAGTAGTAAAATTTTATTGCATTTTGTTTAAAGGGCTGTAAATACAACTTTAAATCAAGGGTAAGTTAGGTAAGGTAAGTAAGGTATTGCTATGTGGTCGTTATGACCATCTATAAATAACTACGTAAAGGAGATGTTTCAATCTTGGCTAGGTATATGTACACTATCTCAAAAAATCGAGAAAAATCTCAAAAATCCTAAAAAAATACTTAAAATTCATGAAAACGTGTACTTTTCTGGTACAAAACCAATTAAAATCAATTACTTTCTTCGTTTTCCAATATGGCGGAACAACTGATTTAGACAGTCTGTGGATAAAACTGTGATTGTCATTATCTGACAGCTGTCATATTGATTCTTTTACTAGATCCATTTATCTGTCTTCAATATGAATGTGTCAAGTGCAAGGCTAAAACGGCATAATTAATTATAGTTATGACACTTAATTAATATGACTGCGTTGGATCAGATGATCATTGACAACTGATTGTCATTGTCACAGTTTGTTTATATTATTAACTTCAACTGTCAAAATGCAATATTGTCGCCGCCATTATATTGTGTTGCAATTTTAACTTAAAATTCTAGTCTTGTACCAATAAACCCAGTCGATTATAATAAAATGCTTAGTTAAAAAGTGTTCTATACTTTATTGGCATTTTTATCATATGGTGTACAGATACCTGGCCAAAGGTCCATACATTTTGAAACATCTCCTTTGACGACAGTTTTAGGTGTCATTTTTGTTCGAGACTGTGTATCTAGTGTATTTCTATATCGACGCTCTAAAGTCATTAATCAAATACATAGTCTTTCAAACGCCAGAACACTTCAATTTTGAAAATGAGCCTACTTCTAAATATACAATTTAATTACAAGCTAAGTTATGGACGTGAATTAATTAGTTTGAAACAAGGTGAAACCACTGCTTACTAAATTTTACGCAAAATAGTTGTTTTCGTTAAATCTGACAATTTGCGTGATCCTAATGACGTAAATTAGTTTAAGTGGGGAGGTTAACGAGTTTAGCGTGAACCGGGTGCATATGAATCCCAAGTATTATAATTATGTGCTAAGTTATATGAGTACCAATATAATCAGGGTTACAGGTTTGGAATTAGCTGTTTCGGGATATTAGATATTAGAGCAGTGATAGCCTAATGGTTAAAACTTGCCCTCTCAATCGCGAGGTCCGAGGTTCAACCCCAGGCACGCACCACTGGTTTATGCGAGTATTAGAAATTATTTATCACTGCTTTTCGGTGAAGGAAAACATCGTGAGGAAACCTACATACCGTGTTGGAAGTTCACCAATTCACACTTGCTCAATGCGGTGGACTATGGCCTAAGACTCTCTCATTCTGAGAGAAGATCCGTGCTCAGCAGTGGGACAATAATGGGTTGTGCCCCATGGGAACTATCGAATCTTGGAGTTAAATACACTGATAGTTTGAGAAGTGGGGCATGCTGAACGTTTATGGTTTAACCGGCAAGATACCACCACTATACTTATTTCTAGCGTGAAACAGTTTTTGCGTTTCAGTGAAAGTGTGTGTTAGCCGGCACATTTTTTATGAGGTGACCATTTAATCACCATAATCATCTTCAATCGTATTCAAAAGATCTGTAAATATTATGTAGCGATCTCATTTTATAATTAAACTTTTTACTCTTATATGAAACTATTTTCATTTTTTACGAATTTGGAGTTCTGGTACCTTTGACAAGTAAAAGAAGATAATTGCTTAAGAATAAAATGTTTTGAGCTTGGTTCTTCATTTTTTGTGAATACATTTATAATTGTAAATATTATGTATAGGTAATAGTAATAAGTAAATATTAAGTATATGAAATCGAAAAACCCGTTTCCTTTCACCCTATAATTACATGTTATGATGGCAAAAAGTATCACTATTCTAAAACAGGCCATAAAATCAGTGTGCTTAATTTCATCCAAATCCTATGAATGTTGTTACGTGAAAGTTACAAACTTCAACCACTACTCAATTTCATACCAATTTCCACCTTTTAAATGGCTAATATGTCCTCTTTACCCCTTTGACCCATAAGAAACTCTTTTAAACGTTTTTGATCAAAAGCCAAGTAATTCTAAAATGTTGATGCATAACCTTAGCGTATTTTTAAAGGTCGTAAAAATTGGAAAGATTAATTTCCCTAAACCTTTATCCTTTATTACCTAACAGAAAAAATGCGGTGTCACGCTTAATTTAACTCATCGTAGGAGAAATTGCGAGTTTTGATTAATGAAGGAGGCCGTCAGAGGCCCCTAGTGGAGGTCTACTCTGGACGTCGTACAACGAAATCGGATCTGTGCGATACATTGAGAATTCGTCGTGATTTTTTTCATTGCTGTTCGATAATACAACTCCAATATCTATGAACAATTTCGCTGTCCAAACCGATTGACAGATTTTAACAAATGAGACGTGTGGGAGCGACATGTACGATGTATTTTTTTTATTATGGCATTCAGGAATAAAAAATAAGAGGAGTTCATAAAATCTCTCTCTTAATATACTTCATATTAAAGTGTATTTAAATATGATCATTCGAAGTAGCAACGAGGTTAAAGCAGGACTTCAATCCTATCTCAATCTAATCCTATCACATCCAGTTGCAGGCAACAACAGGCAGTAACCACTACAGTATTACACACTTTAATTGATTAAAAAATCATGCATGCCGAACATTGTACTTACATATGAAGTGCATCGAAATAGGAAATATCCGGACGTAATTTCGGATGAAACTACTGATATCTGGCGTTAAGAGTAGAACCTCTGTTATGCTACGAGCATCATGCAAATGAGCCGGTTAGAGCCACGGCATATATCAAAGTTGTTCAAGTGGCTCATAAAATATTTAGTTTTATTACACTTCGGTGGTACTTGGCTTTATAGAAAATACATATACCTTTAAAAATGATTTTTATGTGGGAATTTTACACATTATTTGTAAGGATGGTAAAAAAGGAAAGAAAAAAACATAAAGGTACCTTTAAACTAAAAAAAATAATATGAAAAAAATACTTTTAAAACATGATTTTATTTCAATGCACTGAAAAAAAAAAGTTTTGTAGTAGTTAAACCCATCATTTTGTTGCATTGTTAAATATTCTATCATTTAAAAGCTTTAAAGATTTGAGTAAAAATGCTAAAGTAACATTTACTACGCCATAAGCTCTCGAGATAAAAATATATTCTTTATATTAGCATTAAACAATCCGATGTATGAAAAAAAAAATACCCTCTGTATTTCAATTTCGTCAGCAACTTGCGTAGGGGTTAAGTGGCGCGGCTGTCGTCATTCGAATGCGAATTGTGTGTGGCAATTGTTTGTGTTGCCCACTTCCAGAGATGTGACTTATCTAAGATACAAGTATCTAAGATACAGATACAAGATAAAAGATAAGTATTTGCATCTTGTATCTCGAATGCTTTTTTAAAAATTATCTTGTATTTTGTATTTAAATACATTTTGTTATGTATCTTAGTATTTTATTAATATTTTTTTGATAAGATACTTTTAGTAGTGATGAAGTCTCTTAAGAAACTATTTCTCTACGAAATGTGAATTTGTATGATGACATACCTTAAAAACTTTTGCCAAAAGGGATATCGCACTGATAGTGGGAGACCTGAATGCTAAGGTAGGTGACACATCAAATGACCATCATTTGAAGGAAATAGTTGGCAAATATGGACTAGGCAACAGAAACGAAAGGGGTGAAAGGTGGCTGCAATTCTGTGCGGAAAACTCACTAACAATCATGAACACGTGTTTCAAGCAACACCCAAGGAGATTATACACGTGGAAAATGCCAGGAGACCGAGCACGCAATCAAATTGATTATATCGCTATTAACAAAAGATGGAGATCATGTATCAGCAGTGCCAAAACCTATCCAGGAGCTGACTGTGGAAGTGACCACAAACTTCTAGTAGCAGATGTAAGCCTAAAACTCAAAAAGTGTCCACGTACTACCGAAAAACGGCAAAGGAGACCTGATAGTAGGGAACTAACCTCTTTTAAAGAGTACTTCAAGGATGAAGTAACGGCAGTTGCACCTGACCCATGCGATGACATTGATGGCCACTGGGACAAACTGAAGCACCTTATCCTCTCATCGCGAAAGAAATCCCAGAGAAGTACTTTAGATGCTCTCAAGAAAGAGTGGATTTCCGAAGAGACGTGGAAAGCCATCAAAGAACGAAAGAACTTACTCGTTGGTAATATGAACCCTGACCAAATAAAACGCCAAGAAATGTCAGCAAGATTACAACGCTTGTGTAGAAGAGACTACAATGACTATTTGAACTGTATTTGCCAAAATATAGAAGAAAACGCGCAGAAATACCAGACGAGAGACCTATTTTTGAAAATCAAAAGCATCACTCGAGATTTCAAACCGAAGACCTGGGCAATTGAGAACAAGGAGGGCAAATTGCTGACTGACATAGACCAAATTATGGAAAGATGGCGATCATACTGCGAACAACTTTACGCCGACTCTACCGCCGGACCTGACTACACAGCGGCAATAGATGAGCATAACCTAGAACCTGATATTCTTGAATCAGAAATAAGAAGTGCGATTAGCAAACTAAGAACAAATAAATCAGCCGGTAGCGACAAAATTTACACTGAGGAGCTCAAGAATATAGGAGATCGTGGGATAGAGTTAGTATTGGATCTGTGTAATCAGATTTGGAGAACAGGTAAATGGGTCACAGAATGGAAGGAGTCACTGCTGATACCCCTACATAAAAAAGGATCCACTAAAGTATGCAATAATTACCGAACAGTGGCGCTAACATCCCACGCTAGCAAAATTATGCTTCATGTTATTAACTCCCGCCTCAAATCTTATCTGGACTGGCAAATACCAAGTGAGCAAGCTGGTTTTGTAAGGGGTCGAGGAACACGAGAGCAAATTGTGAATATGAGACAAATGATAGAAAAAAGTCGAGAGTTCAATAAACCAATGCTAATGTGCTTTATAGACTATTCAAAAGCGTTTGATTGCGTAAGCTGGAATTGCTTGTGGACCATTCTACGAGAGATGGGCGTACCACAACATCTGGTAACTCTAATCGCCAATCTATACCTAGGCAATCAATCTATGGTCAGAATTAACAACATCATTTCGCAACCGTTTAAGTCAGAGAAAGGAGTCAGACAGGGATGCATTCTTTCACCCATTCTTTTTAATATATATGGTGAATACATTATGAGAAAAGCCTTGGAAGAATGGGATGGAGGAATATCTATAGGTGGAGTAAAAATAAGTAACCTGAGGTACGCAGACGATACCACCTTGTTTGCATCATCAGAAAAGGAACTGGCTGTTTTGTTTCGTAGAGTAGAACATGAGAGTAGGCTTGTAGGACTAAACATTAACAAAACAAAAACTAAAGTTATGCTCGTCGATAGAGCTGGCCTACTCTCTAGAACAGGAGAACTCTCGGACCTTGAATTTGTCAGCGAGTTTGTCTACCTTGGATCATTGCTCACGGATCAGGGAGGAAGTGAGAAGGAAATCAGAAGAAGGACTCAAATGGCCAAGTCTGCAATGAGCAAGCTAACCCGTATCTGGCAAAATAAAAAAGTCTCCAGTGTAACTAAGAAGAGGCTCGTCCATACTCTGGTATTCTCAGTCTTTCTCTATGGCTCAGAATCGTGGACTATTCCGGAGGCTGAAAGGAAAAAAATCGACGCTTTTGAGATGTGGTGTTGGAGACGGATGCTTCGCATACCCTGGACGGCGAAACGAACCAATGCGTCTATTCTAGAACAGCTTTGCATTGATACCCGTCTATCGACTACCTGCTACCAGAGGATCCTCGGCTACTTTGGTCACATCGCTCGCCGACAATCAGACCACCTCGACAAGTTGGTAGTGCTGGGTAAGGTAGAAGGAAAGAGACCTCGTGGACGATCACCTACCCGATGGTGTGACCAAATAGCTAACCTCACCGGACTCCCCATTTCGACTGCCCTCAAAACAGCGGAAAATCGAAAGAACTGGAAGAGATTGACATCTAAAGTTATAAGGGACTTTCACTGACACGACCTTCAGCAATGAAGAAACGACAAAGAAGAAGAGATGATGACATTTAATAAAATAAATGCGTAGAACGGCACCTACTGTATTTAGCCTGAGACCAAATTGATAGACGGCGACTCTTTCTTGCTACAATTATCATCAATACATACCTACATATCAAGATGTGAAATTAGTTATTTTTTGAGCGACTATTTTTTTTTGGGTTATGATCATGAGCCCTCATCGAAGAAAAATGAGTGATAATATTTTTAAAAACTAATTTTATTTAAGTCTTTTACTTAAAAATAAAATATTTTGTCTTCACATTTTCGCGTGATCAAATAATTAATGTAATCTTCTTCTTCTTCTATCTTCTATACTTATAATAAATCTGTAGAGAGATCAATTCTGTACATGAAATATATTTCCAAAATTCCGATTTTTCCATCAAGGGGTGATTAGGGATCGATATTGATGCCAAAAATGCAGTCAGTAAATTTTTTGTCTGTCTGCCTGTCAGTCTGTCTACCTGTCTGTCTGTCTGTCTGTCTGTCTGTATAACCGTCATAGAAACAAAAACTACTCGAGGATTTTAACGAAACTTGGTACGATTATTCTTCATACTTCTGAGCTGGTTATAGTATACTTTTCATCGCGCTACAATGGGAAAACGAGAGAAGCTACTCCATTTTTTAAGCTTCCGTCGCGTGTGCAACCTTAATGGTTAAAGCTACACAGAAATCATGTATGACGGAAATATTCTGCTTAAAATTATATAAAAAATATCTTGCGATAGCATATGTCTATCTTTTATGGTTGACTCACAATAATACGTTTAATTCCCGATAGCTTAGCAGTTCGAAGCTTTCTGATTATATTTGTCTACTCTTACGTTTATAACGCTCTTAGTCATCCTTTATTAAAAAAAGTTAACATGTTTTAGGCGGAACGAAGTTCGCCGGGTCTACTAGTAATTAATAAATTTATACATTTTGCGACGTAACAGGTACTCACGATATTTTAAATATTTTGAAGGTGGTAGAACCAGTGCAGTTCGACCGGGGAAGTACCACCGCCACACCTATTTCTAGCGTGAAGCATTTCTTGCGTTTCTATAGAAGGGTGTGGTTGCCGGCACAGTTTTACATGAGGTGACCATGCGACCATGCGTTGTTAATCCTCAGGAGTAGCAACGCATCTGTGATCTGTGTGTTCTGTATGAAGTTGATTACAGATGTCCATGGGCGGCAGTGACCACTTACTATCAGGTGGACTGCATGCTCGTTTGCTACTTCAGTCAAATATCACACGCCCGACTAAGAGCAATCTGGGTAAATACTCCATATTGAACAGAATTCAACGTCAATACAACGCCCTATCAAAAGAACCTACATTGGACATATTTAATAATAAAATTAGTAAATTTAAGAATTCTATAAAATGTTTAATACAAGATTAATTACATTCAATTAACTACAATATTTTTGTAATCATTAACACCTTTTTTTTACTATACATATATACATACATACCACATTTACATATACATATACTATACGTAATTATTATTGTAATACGTACAATTAAGTGTTCTAATATAATTTTAAGTACTTAAACTCGACCACGATGCATGCCGTGGTGGCCTGTTATTAAGACAGCATTTAATATAAGCCTAATGTAGTTTTTAATTGTAAGTGTAAATGTATTGTCTTGTTGGCTGCCCTTTTTAAATAAATAAAAAAAATAAATAAAATAAAAAAAAATATATATAGTATGTTGGTTTAGAACATACTCAGTACTTATAGTACATAGTTAGGAAGTAACTCTTTTAGTTCAGGCTAGCAGTACCCCTGCATCATTAGGATCGAGGAGTTGAAGGTCAAATCTTTCATAGTAAATATCTGCTAAGTAATCTTATTATATATTATACCCAACTGGACTCCTGCAGATCATGTTGGGCCGAGTATCGCTAATTTCGTTAATTTGCTTCGAAGATTTGAAGAGATCCACTACTTTGTTATGGATCCAATGAATAGAACCTAATCAAACTCCCATCAGATCCCCTGAAGTATATGCTTTCTAAAATAAAAATAAAAACATTGAAATTGGGATAAGGGCCTGAAGTGCGTGGAGTGCCTGGAGTGCCCAGAGTGGCCGAAATGCCCGGTGGGCCAGAAATGTCTAGATTGATCGGAAAACCTGGAGTGATCGGGGTGCCTGGAATGCCCGGAGTGCCCAGAGCCACCGAAGTGCCAAGAGTGACCGAAGTGCCCGGCGGGGCTGAAGTGCCCAGAATATACGGAGTAACCGGAGTGCCCAGAGTGACTAAAGTGCCCAGAGTGACCGAGGCCCTGGATGGCCAGAGTGACCGAACTGCCTGGAGGGCCAGAGTGACCGAACTGTCCGGAGGGCCAGAGTGACCGAAGGGCCAGGAGGGCCAGGAGTGGCCAGAGTGGCCAGAGTGACCGAAGTGCCCTGAGTGCCAGAATTGCCAAGAGTGACCGAAGTACCCGGAGTGCCAGAATTGCCCAGAGTGACCAAAGTGCCCGGAGGGCCAGGAATGCCCAGAGTGACCGAAGTGCCCGGAGGGCCAGGAGTGCCCAGAGTGCCCGGAGGGTCCAGATTGCCCGGAGTGCCAAGAGTGACCGAAGTGCCCGGAGTGCCAGAATTGCCCAGAGTGACCAAAGTGCCCGGAGGGCCAGGAGTGCCCAAAGTGCCCGGAGGGTCGGGATTGCCCGGAGTGCCAAGAGTGACCAAAGTGCCCGGAGTGCCAGAATTGCCCAGAGTGACCAAAGTGCCCGGAGGGCCAGGAGTGCCCAGAGTGCCCGGAGGGTCGGGATTGCCCAGAGTGCCAAGAGTGACCGAAGTGCCCGGAGTGCCAGAATTGCCCAGAGTGACGAAAGTGCCCGGAGGGTCAGGAGTGCCCAGAGTGCCCGGAGGGTCGGGATTGCCCGGAGTGCCAAGAGTGACCGAAATACCCGGAGTGCCAGAATTGCCCAGAGTGACCAAAGTGCCCGGAGGGCCAGGAGTGCCCAGAGTGCCCGGAGGGTCCATATTGCCCGGAGTGCCAAGAGTGACCGAAGTGCCCGGAGTACCAGAATTGCCCAGAGTGACCAAAGTGCCCGGAGGGCCAGGAGTGCTAGAGTGCCCGGAGGCTAGGGATTGCCCGGAGTGCCAAGAGTGACCGAAGTGCCCGGAGTGCCAGAATTGGCCAAGAGGGACCAAAGTGCCCGGAGTGCCAGAATTGGCCAAGAGTGACCGAAGTGCCCGGAGTGCCAAGAGTGACCGAAGTGCCCGGTGAAGTGACAGAATTGTCGAGAGTGACCAAAGTGCCCGGAGGGCCAGGAGTGCCAAGAGTGACCGAAGTGCCCGGAGTGCCAGAATTGCCCAGAGTGACCAAAGTGCCCGGAGGGCCAGGAGTGCCAAGAGTGACCAAAGTGCCCGGAGTGCCAGAATTGGCCAAGAGTGACCAAAGTGCCCGGAGGGCTAGGAGTGCCCAGAGTGCCCGGAGGGTCGGGATTGCCCGGAATGCCAAGAGTGACTGAAGTGCCCGGAGTGCCAGAAGTGCCCAGAGTGACCAAAGTGAACGGAGGGACAGGAGTGCCCAGAGTGCCCGGAGTGTCCGGAGTGCTCGAAGTGTCAACAGTGCCCGGAATGCCCAGAGTGACGGAAGTGCTCGTTGTGTCTGGAGGGTCCAGAGTGAGCGAAGTGCTCGGAGTGCCCGAATTGACCGGAGTGCTAGAAGTGTCCAGAGTGCCGGAGTGACCGGAGTGCCCAGTGTGCACAGAGTGACCGGATTGCCCGAGTACCCCGAGTGCCCAGAGTGCACAGAGTGACCGGATTTCCCGAGTGCCCGGGGTGCCCAGACTGACCGGGAAGCCCAGAGTAAGCGGATTGACCGGAATGAGCGGAGTGAATGGATCGGAATGAGTGAAGTGAGCGGAGTGACCGGAGTGACCGGAGTAGACCGGACCAGAGGCTACATACTAGCTTTCATTTAATACCCTTATTGTTATGATTATATACCAGCCAGAGGTATCTGAATGATAAATTTAGATTTCTGTTCTGGGTCTGGGTGTTTGAGGGCCGTATGGATCCTAATAAAAAAAACATTGAAATCAGTTGGCGTGATATTGAGTTATTCGTCCATTTATCGCACACATCCTCAATGTAAAATTAAGACTTATACGCTTTTCTTATGAATGCCATGGTCAGAAGTAATCTATAAAAAAACATCCAAATAGGTTCACCCATTCCGAAGCAATCAGGTAACAAGTATAAAAAAATACAGACGAATTGAGAACCTCCTCCTTTTTGAAAGTCGGTTAAAAAGTATTTTATCTTTGAAAAAGTATTTGAAAGATACGTATCTTGTATCTTGTATTTCAGATACATTTCTCGAAAGTATTTTGTATCTGGTGTCTGAAATAGTTTATTCAAAAGTATCTCGCATTTTGTATTTTAAATACTTTTACAAGGTATCTTGTACATCTCTGCCCACTTCAATACACTTCATATACACACGTGTCATTAGTTCATCAATACTGTCAGGGACTACTCGACATTTATGTGCATAGTTCAAGGTTAGTATTTACATGAAGTAGAAAGAAAGCTTATCTTAAATTACTTCTAATTTCTGTTGGTTTGAGAATCATTCTTGTAATCTTAACGTTTTGGGAAATCTGACTCACATGTGTTAAAATTATATTTTTATTACGTAGAAATCATTCAATTTCACTAGGAATCTTAAAAGGTGGTAGAGCTTATATGGTTCGCTTAGATGCCTTGTTTTGTATGAAATTGTTTACAGGTCTCCATAGACGGCAGTGGCCACCGTCAGCAGGAGAGCATGTTCCTTTTCTACTTATCTTCTTAAAAGAAATCTTATACGCATGTAATTTAAGAATCGATGATTCCGTGTCTGGGAATTGAACCTCGGAACCCCGCGGGATGATTGCTTGAAAACTACTTACATAGTCTTGTAACGATAGATTAATCCTTATACCCCTTAAGCACGGGAAATAATCTATTTAGAAGTGAATATAATATATGTACATACGTGTAGAAACAGCTCCATTTACATACATGTAATTACCCCCTCCAATATCAAATATCGCTCACGCAGAGCAAATTGGTTTTGGTTGAAATTAATGAGTTTCCAACACATTATATCGTTTAGTGTGATAATCGAACTGGATATTGTTGTGTGTACGTATACAAATTGTAACGGTTTGAAATATTAGAAGTAGTTATGAATGGTTTTTACCTAAATGGTTGTAAATCATTTTATTGAAATAAATACAGTGTTGACTGTTAAATCAAGATATGAACTTAAAATTTAAATCAATCTTTTCAAGTAAATTTGGCGGTTTTATTCTTAGATAGAACACTGGTATATTGGTTGATGATCGGCCTTCTTAATCGAGGTTCGAATACCAGGCCTCTGATTTTTATAATTGTGTGCATATTAGCATTAATTATATCAATGCTTTACGGTGAAGGAAATACCGAATTGCACTGCACCAGCGCGGTGAACTGTGTCCTAAAACTCCGGAATTCCTTAGAATTACAGTCTTTTCTTAAAAAGACCCGTGTGAGATATTAATGAGTTAACGACGATCTTTATATACTTTTGTTAAGTATCTATTGAGAAGCTTTATTGTCGTGTGTATTATCTATACATGATGCGGCGGTTAAAGTTCGTGAAGAGAAGAAATTTGGAAGTGTAATATTTTTGTATACCTTTGTACTATGTTTTACAAATATATTCAAATAAACAAAATATTCATATAAATATTATTAATAAAATATTCATTCGTTATTTACAATACTGCCATATTATCGCTAAAGTAATGTGTGTGTTTATAATACCGTAAGGTGAGGCTAATTAGAACACTTTTTTGTTGTAATTGGCTTTAATATAAATTCTAAGTACTGTAATTTAAGATACCATTTTTTTCATTAGCTTTTACGATATACAACCCACAACTGTTATAACTATTAAGCTTAAACCAATAGGTATTAAGATATTTATTTTTTAATGTGCTGTTCCAAATATCGCACAAATGGGCTTATTTAGAATCACACTTTATTGGTTTGGCTTTTCGTGTTTTTTTGAAGCTGCGTCCAAAGGAAATAAGAGTGTTATATTTGGGAAAGTTAAAGCATTAGATGCTGATAAAATTTTATCTTTATTTCACTCCATAAGTGTCACAACAAAAAGGATTTTCACTTTTCATGTATCTGTTTATATTCTGTCTACCAAACGAATGTTTTGGACACTTAAAACACACTTGGAATCTGTTACTTTTTAAATTACGAACCGTGCAATAAATAAGGACGATAATCGTTAAAATTTCCCGGCGACGTTGACACATATTGTCAATGTATCACCAGAGCGTGTATTTTAATTCCTACCATTCTTAAATACAAAAATATACACGTGTAACGTAGCAAATTTGATCCCATAAGTTGTGTGTTAATAATATGTCTCAGCGCCATTGTGTCAAAGGAACTAATTGGTTATCGATCTACTGTAATTAAGTTATCGTAATTAAGCTACGTTACACACGATCAAAACTTTTTATTTGAAAATATAAAATTGGACCACTCGATCGATAACCGGTTTGGTATAAATAGAGAATGCCAATTACATATGGGAGATTGGAATTATGCTTGTTTACTCCGTCTGAAACATTTCCCAGCAAGACGCTCACGCCGCGGCACTCGATTGCGGAAATCGAATCAGTGTCTGTTTCCATCGTATTCCGAAGTCCTCTGTTATAGAGACTTAGTGAAGTACTTAGCGAATATCCTGTATTGTCTGGAAAGGAGAGGTTTTTCACTTAGATTTCGCAGAGGAAGACATACTTATCTATCTCTAATTGAGTCTTCACTGGAATAGCGACGTTGTTCTCCAACGCAGGAAGGATCTTTATCTTATTCAGAACAGATAACAAGTGTAACTACCTACTTAACATAATTAAGTCACTTAACTTTAGACAATCTCACTAATGAATTTAATTTCACTTATTACTTATAGAATCACTTATTACTAATGAATTTAATTGTTTCAAAGAAGTCTTATACCACTTAATGAAATGTAGGAAGTTAATGAATGATGAAAAATGATGATGAATAAACGAATGATGAAACTTCGATTTTGTGAGTATACAAAGGCGACATATAAACCAACATAAGTTTAAAAATTTTAATAATCAACGGGTACTCACGATATGCGGTTTTTGAACTCTTTAAGAATTCTTTTTGCCGATATTTCGACCCAGTTACATGGATCGTGGTCACGGCGAAACTGCGGTGGCGGGGAGAAACCGTTGACAAGCACTAATTGTAGATTAACCTATTTACCCTTCGTCTAGTTCGTTTTTCTTTTTTAGGTTCCATATCAAGAATTCAAAAACCGCATATCGTGAGTACCCGTTGATTATTAAAATGTATCAATTCCGCGATAATACTAGACTAAAATCATATAAGTTTAAAAAGTTGCTACACACACAAATAACTTTATCGCTGCATTTCATGAATAGCCGCGCAACTCAAAATTCATCAATTAATGTTAGAAATACAGTTTTATCCAAATTAGGCCTAGAATTGTAAATTTGACACGTCAACTACACTGCGGTTAAAGTGCCTACCTGAATATATTTTTATTACTTTAACTTTACTAATTAAAGAGATAAAAATGAAAAGCATTGTTTAACTTTTACCTAGCTTCTGTAAAATTAGCGTGTGTTATGTTATTATTCATACCAAGCAGCAATATAAATGTTACGTTAGATAATTGCCGTAACTGATAATTCCCTGCATAATTTGATGATAATAACTACTTGATAATCCAATCTGTGATGACATGTAGGAAGTTTAATCGCTTCTCTGATAGATTAGCCCCAAGTACTGCATAGTACGTTAGCACTGGGTTGTTAATGATGTAATCTAGATGCTGCTGAGAACTTGTACCATGTAGTTTGAGTATACTCACTTGGAGTTCAACGTTTTATGTTGAGGTTTTTATGTGAGATTTATGTGTAGGGATACTGGAGCTAACTTTTGTTAACCATGTAAAAACAAGATGGCAAATAAAAAAATTAAAAAAAGATATACAAAGAATAAAAAATTTTTGACAAAAAAATATCCACCGACTTCCATGCCACAAAAAAGTTAAAAATAATTTAAATATATTTTAGTTTAAAACATACTCAGTACTTAGGACATAGTCCTGAAGTCGGTGCTCGACATATTTCGCTGGACGACGGTAACTATGTCCTATATGAGCACCGACTTCAGAACTATGTCCTAAGTACTGAGTATGTTTTAAACTAAAATATATTTAAATTATTTTTAACTTTTTTGTGGCATGGAAGTCGGTGGATATTTTTTTGTCAAAAATTTTTTATTTCATGCTTTTTAGTGACGATATTCATCTATTTGTATTAAAATAAAATCGCTAAGTTTGCTTTGTGCATACACATATGCAAACATTAAATAAACATCAACATAAAATAACAAATTAAACATAAGCTTAGACACAACATACAACACTATCAATTCATACGAACTGAACGCACCCGCTCGCAGGGCGCTGCCGCGCCCTGCTCGCTTAGTTTTTATGTTTTCTTTTATGTTCCAACCTAACCTAACCCACAATACATTTAAATTTAAAGCTAAATCTTAGTCATAACATGACAAATTTTCCATCTAATATGTTTGCTCAGTAATCTTATAATATACACGTAAGCACCAGGTGGCCAACTTGTATGGCTTAGGCATGCAGTACCCTGCATCATCAGGGCTGAGGAGTTGAAGGTCAAAACTTTCATCTTGTGTCTTTGCTTAGTAATTTTAATACATACCCGTAAGCACCAAATAGCCAACTCCTATGGTTTAGGCTTGCAGTATTCTGCATCATCAGAATTGAGGAGTTGAAGGTCAAATTTTTCATCTTATATTTCTGCTCAGTAATCTTATAACATATACGTAAGCACCAAATGGCTTACTCTTGTGGTTTTGGCTTGAAGTACCCCTGCATCATCAGGGTTGAGGAGTTGAAGGTCAAATTTTTGTCCCATGAATTTGCTTATCAATTCCATTATATATTCGTAAACATCAAATGACCAACTTTTATAGTTCAGGCTAGCAGTACCCCTACATCATCAGGATTGAAGAGTTGAAGGTCAAATTTTTCATAGTAAATACCTACTTAGTAATTTTATTCTATATTTTACTCAATTGGACTTCTGCAGCTAAGGTTCGGCAGACTATCACTAATTTTATTATTTTGCTCCAAAAAGTTTAAGATCCTATGATTAGAACCTTATCAAACTCTTATCAGACTACCCCTGAAGTACATCCTTTCTAATAAAAAAAGAATCATCAAAATCGGTTGGCGGGATATTGAGTTATTCATACATTTATCGGGCACATTGAAAATGCAAATTTAAGACTTATGCGTTTTTCTTATAGATGCCCTTGTCAAAAAAATACTAAAAAAAAATGGGACCCTATGACACGCACTACCTTTCAAATAAAAAAAAAATCATCTAAATCGGTTCACCCAGTCCGGAGAAATCAGGTAACAAATATAAAAAAAAAAAAAAAAATACAGACGAATTGATAACCTCCTCCTTTTTGGAAGTCGGTTAAAAAAGACAAACCCACTGAGTTTCTTGCCGGATCTTCTCAGTTGAGGTCGTGTTCCGATCCGGTGGTAATGTAAAAAGAGATATATAAATGTAACTGACAATTTGTAAGCGCCCCCGAAGGCCTATGCAAAATAAAGACATTTCATTTCATAATGTATTACTAAAATTTCCTTTTAATAGCATATAAATGTTTTTAGAATCACATTATTCATTTATTTATTAAATACATTATTCACACTAAAATTGAGCGTAAACAACGTCAGACTAAAACTGCAGAAAAGTCGAGTGCAATTACATTAAAATTTAAAGATTGCATTCAAATCAATTACCATTGTTTAATTAATAATGAAACAAAAAAATCCAATTGCTATAAAAGGATTAATTTATTTAATTTTATTAGATTGTTTTTAAGCAGTCGAGGTTGTTGTGTTTTATAACAGTTTATGTAAATAAACGGATTTTGTTTCTATTTCTTCTTCTAGTGACCATATCAATATTAAAAATCTTTAACGTTTTAAATAAATATATTAACTCGTCAACAATTGATAGTATTTCGCAGTCGGGACTTTTGGTTAAATAATTTAATAATGTTACTTGTTTTAATGAAAAGATTTCATTAAAATATCTTTAGCTGTTAGTATGTTTCCAAGCATTCATTCGAAAATCTTTATTTGTGGCATTTGACAGAAAGTTCTGACCTTACGCCCTTATCTGTGGAGGAATAAACCGGCCCCGAAAATAATACTCAAAGGGGGTTTTATGAAAATACCCAAAGAACGTTTGTGGAGCGGCGGTTGTAAAACTGTACTGTACGAGTTTAATGTTACCTCAAAATCAGTTAAATGTTTTCTCCCGTCATTGCAAAGTATGGCAGATTACGTAAACCTGCAATAAACGAGTATACTGATAATCTTACTTGATAAAAAGATTAAGTTTAAAAAACACTGTCGCTCCAGAGGCACTACCGGCGGAATTAAACTCCTTATAACAGCAGTGTTAAGCTCTTGTATTTTAAAGTAAAGTTTTGTTAGTGAGACATATTATCTATCCAAGATGTTCTAACTTAGTCGTACGGTCGTACGTAGTACGTACGTATAATACATCTTAGGCCAAGCTCAAGTAAATATGTAATTATGTGGGAATCATTATATCCATGGGCGGCAGCGGTCACTTGCTCCCAGTTGGAATGAATGCTTGTTTGCTACAATGTTATAAGTAAAAAGATAGTATGTATAGTAAGTTACAAAAGTACTCACATACGCCAGTATATTCTCCGAGCTTTTAGCAGCGTTTTAAAGTTTCAGGAGATCGTCCGATTCACTCTGCTGTTGTTACAGAAATTCACATAAATATTAGACGCGCGAGGAAACTTACCTCATCCATTGTAGTAAGACCACAGATCTAATATGTTAAAGAAATGCCGTGATTAATCATCGTCATCATCCCTTTGAAGATCTGAGAATATTTCTCGAAATGAAATAGGTACAGCCTTAATCGGTACGTACGTGGTAGCCTCGTGACGTGTTTCTTCATTATTTAAACAAGTAACTATTACTTACTAATTCCCACATCACTGAATCCCGAATGAACAATAATATAACTAAGCTTGTAGAAAACTATAGTAGCGTTTTTATTTGTAAATAATAAATGTAAACATTTTAATATGTCGCCTCTACGTCGTCATGTATGGGTTTAACAATGGAAATGAATAATAAAATAAACAGTTCTGAAAAAAAAGCTCCATTATTTCATAAAATAAATAAATATAGAGCTAATACGACGCGCATGATGATTGCAACATAAATGAACCAGGTTATTACATATTTTCCAGAAGTCCAAAAAATTTTGGTACTTTGTATTTCTATAAGATTAAATTAGCACACGAGCTTTCACTTTACTTTAATTTAACTTACAAAATAGGGGTTATATCTAAAGTTAACCACGGATGCGTTGTTACTCCTATGGACTAAGAAGGTCGGCTAATATGCAAGGGAGCCGGCAACCATACCTTTCCAGCGAAACGCAAGGACTACTCTGCGTAAGAAAGAGATGTGGCAGTGATAACTCCCCAGTCGAATATACTGATTTTGTCACCTGTACTATGCAAACCACTTCTGTATACTCACTTTACCATCTTGTGGTACCACAACGGAAAATTCTAAGCCACTTCTGCGCGAGCTTTAATCTGTGGCACGATGGCTTTGCCGCGACGTGAAGGTTTTTAAGTCGACTTCGTATTTTACGGGCACACTTCGGTTTTAATGAAAATTCAAGGTGGTAGAAGCAGTGTAGTTCGACCGGGGAAGTACCACCGCCACATCTATTTCTAGCGTGAAGCACTTCTTGCGTTTCGATAGAAGGGTGTGGTTGCCGGTATACTTTCACATGAGGCGACCATCATAGTCCTCGGGAGTAGCAACGCATCACATTGACTTCAGATGGAACCTATGTCTGTATGAAGTTGATTACAGATGTTGCAGGGCGGCAGTGGCCACTTACCACCAGGTGGACTGCATTCTCGTTTGCCACTTCAGTCAGATAAAAAAAATCAATTAGAGACAAAAAAAAATCCCGATGAGAGGGCAAGTTTCAACCATTAAGCTATCACTGCTCTAAATTCGATGCGTTACTAATCCCAAGAAAATCAGACATTTCAGATAGAATTAAGAGAAACGAATACTTTCTTATAAGCGCAGAATTTGTATAGTTACCTGATGACAGAATCTAAAGAGGACGAGGAAGAGAACGAAAGAGGTTGTTATTTTATAATTACACAGACACGGAGCTGAAAAAAACAAACTTTAGAGCAGATGTTAATTGAAAAAGTTTGTCAATTTATTTTGCCGTTTGTCATATACCTAATGGTTAAATTGTATGTGTTTTGAAGTATTTAAATGACTAAAGACATATTTTTTGAGTAAAATTCGTTGCAATGTGATGCAGTATGCTTCATGCTGCCACCTGTACTGGGACTATTATTTATTTATTTATATTAAATAAAGTTTACGGATAAGGGCTTGTTCCAATTCGTCACAAGCACAATGCACTACTACAATAGTAACAATATAATTTTTAAAGTAGATTATGATTGGAAAATGAATATACGTAAAATGGAAACTTGCATGAAAAAGTTATGCCCTAAAACGAAACTTAAATAGGACTATTAGCCATAATAGTATTGGATACACGTTCAATATCCATTTTAGAATTTTAATTCCACTCGCTTTTCATTGTTAAGAATATATAATGAAGAAATGTGATTGTAAAAAACTGTGACATTTAAAACAATCCGATATTATTTTATTTTTAGTAAAGTCTATTTTATTGGATGCAGCCTATTATTATATGATTTTAGACTAGTATTATCGCGGAATTGATACATTATAATACTTAACGGGTACTCAAGATATGCGGTTTATGAATTCTTATAGAATTCTTTTTGCCGATATTTCGACCCAGTTGCATGGATCGTGGTCACGGCCAAACTGCGGTAGCGGGGAGAAACCGTTGACACGCACTAGTGGTAAATTAACCTATCTACTCTACGTCTAGTTCGTTTTTCTTTTTTAGGTTCCATATCGCGACACACAACACTAACTGTATCCTTATGCACCACAATTTGCACTATCTGAGATCGTCAGGCTATCATTGTTTGAAACATTGACAAAGAATGTCGTAATATTCTTTTACTCCTAAAGTAAAATTTTAAAAGATTCTCTTTGAAAATTTTACAAGCACAATATCTAAATAAAAGTGTTCATCACTAAAAATAATAAAATGTCTAAAAAGAATACTGAGACAATTTTCTAGTCATAACGCAATATTGAAGATAAGGCTACGTTCGCACAGACCGTTCATATGTGTTTAAATAAACAGTTTTTTTCGATAAACGTATGGAGGATTTCATAATGGTAGAACCAGTGTTGTTCGGTCGGGGCAGTACCACCGCCACACCTATTTCTAGCGTGAAGCATTTCTTGCGTTTCGATGGAAGGTGGTTGCTGGTGGAAGATGTGGTTGCTAGCACAGTTTTAAGGTGACCATCATAGTCCTCGGAAGTAGCAACGCACCTGTGATTGACTTCAGATAGAACCTATGTTGTATATTAAGTAGCTTACAGATGTCTATGGATGGTCACCACTGACCATCAGATGGACTGCATGCTCGTTTGCTACTTCGCTCAGATAAAAAGGAGCGTTAACTCTAGCGGTTTTATGTTTGTAAAATCTATTTAATAAACCTTAACAACTTAAGTCACAGCTGATAAACTTATGCATCCAAATCTTTTTCCACATGCTTTTCTTTTTTATGTTTATTGAATAAGTAAAAACATATTAGCACTCGTACGCGTAAAAACGTCTGATGTAAGTTTTTATTAGCACCGCCCAGTGTGTGCGCCGCCTTAAGTCAAAAGTTTCCATATAACATAGAAATAAATCAAATCACGCAATTCCTTCAGTTGTCGATACCAATGACATGGGCACCAGATATGGAGGCACTTTAATATGCCAAGGCCAGTTGTGCCATCGTCATGCGTCTTTTCAAAGGACAAGGTGATCAATAGTCATGTACCTATGTTATATGATTATCCTAAAATAAGTTGCTTTGTTAACATTTTGTAACAAAATTGATATCTATCAATCTGTTTATGTTATTACTTTGCCAATAGAGGCAGAATTCGCATGACGTTGAATAACTACGTCTGTAAAAACATCATTCTTGCAAAACTCTTCAAGAATTAATTGCATTTCCAAGGTCGTATGATGAGTTTTGTTTGACCGGACTGCTCTGAGCTAGAAATAAGACAAGAATGATCCCTATCATTCTTCTGTTATTTCTAGCGTAGAGCAGTTATTCAGTTTTAGTGCGAGGGTGTGATGGCCGGCTCACTTTTTAATCGGTTTCCTAAAGGAAAGAGGTTATCTATTCGTCGCGTATATATATTTTTCTATATATGTTCAGGCATTTTGGCCAGACGCCGTCGACCTACCGATACGATTCGAGTCGGCGCTTATATAGGACACATGTAGTTTTGGCGTGATCCAGCAAAATATGGTGAGCGCCGACTTCGGGACTAAGTACTAAACCAACATATATTTGATTTTTTTTTGTGGCATGGAAGTCGGTTGTATTTTTTTTTTTATATAGAACAATCATACTTGTTCTCGAAGGTGTCATCCGCTATAAAGTTTCATACTTGTCCATGGCCAGCAGTGACCGCTTTCTTTTAGACGAACTGCATGCTAATTTTCTACTACAGTTTAATGTAATGTGCTAGGTTACAAGCAACAAATACTGTAAAGTATTAAGGTCTGGTAGCGTGACTGCAGTGATTGGCGTGGTGCCGTAACTGGTGCAGAATGGTTACTGTAAATGAACCTCAGCCCATTTAAACTCTACGTGCATGTGTGTGTTATATAAAATTTTACCAATAAGTTCTTTTGAAAAGATCTGAATATTTTTAAGCTATTGCACAAGTTTTATCGCGGGCTTCAAGCGCAGCGGCCAAATCAAGAAATTCCATAACGTAATAACCTAACACCCCCACTCCACCTACCATGTAGCGCAGCTGAGCGTTCGCTTGACGTATAAAGGTAAATATGATACGACAGTACGAAGCTCGTACGGATCGAGACAAGTTGCTTGGAAATCGGACGAATATGTAAGCAGCTGTTTGTGAGAAAGTATATAATATCAAATATAAAACTTGAATAAATATCAAAGAAAATAATAGTGCATAAATAAATAATTGTAATTGCATATGTTGATAAAAAATACTATGCAATAACTTTACCGCGGCAGTCCCCGAGTGCCACACGTTTTTAAGTAATGTTGTAATAACTATATTATTGTTTATATATCATTGTATATATTATTGTATAGTGTGATATGTTATTGTTTTGTAATAATTGCATGTATTATTTCAATATTAATAAAACCACCGTGCCCTTTAAAAATTATCAACAATTCAGACACAGTTGTGTTATTTAACAAAATGATATTTTCGAATTATATCTCTTTTATTCGCACCGTACGATATTTCCAGGCTTCGTCCAAACATTTGCCTCGACAACACTACAGTAGAGTCGAGAGTGATGTTAACAATGAGTGTGTATATGGTAGTCATCTGTGTGAGCTCTTTTCAGTTGAATATGTTGTGAACATCCGGGTTACAGGGATAAAAGTCTATGTCTCTGTCTACTCTATGTCTTGTAAAGTTTATAACAAATTTAATTTTAATCATTTGGTCTGCTGTATGTATTTATCTTGTGTATGTAAGTATAGATCTTTTAATTAACTCTTAAAATAAATGAAACCCAATATCAATTTTTAACATTAAAAATAATTGATTCATCATTCCAAATTCACTTTAAAATACACCTTCTATATAGATTGTGTTTAGATATAACCCAATCGTGGATTATGAAAAATACAATATCGTAGAATTGTATGTATAGAAGCAAATACAGAAGAAAATCTAATATTTAAAACTGAATTTTATAACAAATATACCCAGTAATTATCTATCTAGCTATCTGTCTCATTTGATAATCAGAATTGTAACTTTATCTATCTACCTATGAAATCCGACATCTACCTATGAAAAATATAGATGTATCAAAAATGTTTGACTATTTTATATATGAAATAATGTGCAGAAAAATAATGTATATATTTAACTCTTTAATTTAATAGTGTCACATCATTCTATGGAAAATAAAATAAAAAATGGTAAAGACGAAACATTAAAATTTAACAATGGAAGTTTATGACACACTAGTTAAATCCCGCAGCTTCGCCCGCGTTATTAAAATCTATTGTCCCGTGGGAATAAGGTATTTTCCCATAGTAAAAAGTAGCCATAGTATCAGCTAACTCCCTACCAAATTTTATGAAAATCGCTTCAGCCGTTTACACGTGAAGAAGTAGCAAACATACACACTAACAAACTTCCGGCTTTATAATATTAGTATGCTTTCTAAATTTCAAAATAACTACCGATTTATTATAAATTCATTCCAAGCTCCAGCCATGTAAGTAAACATGGTTAGCTTAAAATTCATGTCAGGGTTGTATAGTATGAAGCTCATAGAGGCATTGTATTCACGTCACAGGAGGTAAAAGATAAGCGCGTGATCCCATAAAATTCCCATAATGCTCATATAAACAGGAAGGAGACATCATTTGCATGCGAGGATGAATGAATGAATGAATGAATGAATGAATGAATGAATGAATGAATGAATGATTTATTTGCCATAATTGCGGTTTACATTAGGATCTTAAATTAAATATTTCGTATCACACAATTAGCCATTTATAATGTGGCATGCAAATGTCAGTACATAGTATTTATGTTAATGATTATTCATAATGTCAAGTTATTATTGTAATCTATGATTGTAATATAATTAAAAAAGTCCTGTCAATTTTAATTCTATCTAGGTATCTATTTTCACCCTTAGTAGGGTGATGGGTAGGTGATGGGGGAAGATGAACCGTATACTATTGCAGGAAATTAAACTTTCCTTTATCGCTTACATTTTAAATTCTGTTTATGATATAGATTATGCCCCATAGGTACGTTTAATTAACTCTTAAAATAAATGAAACCCAATATAATTTTTCACATTAAAAATAATTGATTGATAATTCCAAATTCACTTTAAACTACAACTTTTATATAGATTGTGTTTAGATATAATCCAATCGTGGATTATGTATGGAGTTAATTACATACATATTAACAGTAATGAAGTGATCATTCGCCATATCATCAGATATGCGGAGGCTTCACATTTAGTCAATACTTTAAATTTATAAAACGTGTTCTATGTCATTAATTTACGTTTTAAAGAGAAAGTTACTTTTTCCGCAATTTATAATGTTTCCCACTTAAATTCTTAAAGTCACGTCAATTGGCCGTGACTTTCTCTGCTCGTGACTCGTGACACAACGCCGCTTTCTTAATTATTAAGGTGAAAAGAAAAATAAATATTGTTATTTTCAAAGCAAGAGAAAATCAAACGAGATTACATTTTCACTCCGCCACTCTCTTGGGAAGGCACTAGACATTCTTCAGAACGTTAATACATCTACGTCTAGAAGTTTGACAGCATTCCTACGCAAAACAAATGCGAAAGGTATATATCAACAATTAAGATAAAGCCTATTTAAGGCTCAGGACACACGGAGCGTTTTTGTCCCGTGCCCGCCGCGGTGGTGGAACTGTCTCGTAAGTTTAATTTATAAATGAAACCGTTATTTATAAACTCACAAGACCTGTTATTTGCGCGGTTACGCGTCGTGGTTGAGATTATCGCTGCAAACGTGGCGGGCGAAAAACGCAAGACGGTCGGTTAACCATCAGTTGAGAGCAATTTACTGCACTCGCCCGCCAACTGAGCATAGAGCGCGCGGGCGCAAACCGCCGCGGCTGCGGGTGACCGCGGCCCGCGCGATCCTACAAGGTGCCCGCCGGTGCAGCGGGACCCGCAAATAACCGCGCACATCGCGGGTGTAAAACGCGTCATGTGATGTGCTTTAAATTTTTACATATATATCTGCATGCTACAGAAGCTGCGGGCCCGCAACCGCAGCGGACGCGGGTGTTGTTCGCTCCGTGAATTCGTAGCCTTAGTCTAAACCGAATGCGAAATACGAAATCCATTTGTTTTTATTTAAATAAAATTAAATAGACATCTGAACAACGAGTGGAACTTCACATATAACATACTTCATTAACCTCTATATATAAAGTGGGTGGACAGTATATATTATTATCCTTGCTCAAAAAACCATGTATACCAATTTTCGTGCCAATCCTTGAAGTGGTTAATGGTATGTAGCACGATTTAGAGGTGAGATACTAAAAAGTGCTATAAAATCTCATCGACAAAATAATACGTCTTTGTGCCTATTCATAGGAATCGATGAAGCAGTCTCCATGCCACAGAACTCTCTTTTGCAAATTAGCTGCCAGTTTCATCAACAATATATTATAATATTTTTCGATACTAATAACTAACCTGTAAACTGATGTTTCAATAACTTTCTGTAAATAACCAATTACATCTACATGTAAAATTTAAATTACTATTATTTAATCGTGAATACGGCCAATGCTCCCAATTTGAAACTAACGAAGCGCAAGCATAGACTGGCTTGTATTTAAACATCTTGTTAAAAGATGTATAATATTTCAGTAGTACAATTAACAAGTCGATTTGAACGAGCCTCGGGCTACGAAAACAATATTAATTTCGATAATATTTCTATAATATTGTTGCGTGCAGACTGCTCGCGAAAGGAAAATAATTAAAGGTAAATGCACGTCAAACACTCTTTCCATTATTTTTTAATATAGAAATAGCAAAAGAGTGTACAGATTTTTGTGAAATCGTGTGCGTATTAGAAAGTTGTTATACTACTTTAATTTATATATTTTTCCTTATAGTAACATAGGCTGAGTTGTTTTAATACTAACCCGTGTGATGATAATTGTTTTACTAACATAGTTGTTAGGACAATTGTAAAACTAATGGACCCCTAGGTCTGAAATAATTTGTTATTTGTAATAATTTGTGATGATTTTTTTCTCAATAGTTTATACTCGCTTTCTGTGCATGCAGTCTACACCTTTAATTATAATGACACTAGTCTTTTTCATGTTATCTTCTACTTATGCTGTAATTGGTGTACATTATGTTTGTGTTCAAATACATAAATAAAATAAATAAATTATAACACGACTGTTATTTGTTAGAAGTAGGTGTGGCGGTGGTGGTTACGGGGTTTAAACATAAATATAGCTTTTAAGACCTTTTTTAATATTAGTCTATACTGCACTATAATCATGTACAGCAGTGCAATGAGGAGAAACGAGTCAATATTCACTTAGCGGAGTGACCGCTGTTGCGTCACACGTCCAATCCACTGTGAAGCTCCAATCAAATGTAAATGATGTTTACCCTCTTTTGTGGCGATAATTCCTCCCGGCCGTAGTCGTATCTCAATGTCTGAACATTATATTGGTTTCATGTATTTAACATTATTGTAAATGAAAACATGCAATCTTTAACAAGTGCATATTTACAAATCTATAGGCTGGAAAAACATTAGCCTCATTTTTATCAGATTGAAGTACCAAACGAGCACGCAGGCCACCTGACGGTAAGTGGTCCATGGACATTTGTTAGCAACTTCAAATAGAACATGGGTTCTATCTGAAGTCAATCACAGATGTGTTGCTACTCCCGAGGACTACGATGGTCGCCTCATATAAAAGTGTGCCGGCAATCACACCCTTCCAACGAAACGCAAAAAAATGCTTCATGCTAGAAATAGGTGTGGCGGTGGTACTTCCCCGGTTGAACTACAGTGGTTCTACCATCTGTATTTCAAATGCTTTACTAGCCGTGTGTGTTCAACACTAACCTAATCAATTTGCTGCCGTTCCAAACTATATTGTACTTAATCTAAATCTCATTCAAACGATCACTCCGCTAGCCGTCTGGGTCTAGTTCGTATGTGACCTGAATTCTAGAATATCAATTCGAACTGCCTTGACGGGACTACTACTATAAAGTAAATCGTCAGTTTTACTATAAAATAAAAGACAAGATTGTGACTAAACGTACGTCTATTCCAATATGATATCCAAATGACCCCCAAACTGCATGCACGAGATGTCAACTCCCAAGATCCCCACGCTTTTTTCAATGGTGAGCGTGGTTCCTTGGACAAATGGGGCTTTCTTAGCGGGACACTCGCAGACTTGTGTCTTCGTGGGGTTGAACTCAACAACGTTAAGTCGACTCCATTCCGAGACCCGCTCCAGAGAGTGCTCGATTTCAGACACAAGTCGGATTCTGCTTTCCAGCACGAGTATCTGAGAGGTAATATAGGTATAAGCACGGCCTGTGTACAAGGCATCCCCTGTGCTGTCATCCGCATAGCAATGCATGCTACTGGTTTGTTGCATCATGTCATTGATATGCAGAATGAAAAGCGTGTGGGAAAGAACGGGCCTCGAGGAACTTAATTAAGTAATTAATTACGACTAATTTGGATTGTTTTATAGGATTTTTTTATAGTATTGACCTATAGTAGCAAACGTACATCGCCCTGTAGTTCCGGGATTAGAATAGGGCTACGGCATCCCCTGCCTGAGAGTAGAATGAGAGCTCGAACCGTTCGGTCAGGCAATCCCGGGAAGGACAACGGTATGTGTGGTCGCATACCGTCGTAAAGACTAGACGGAGCGGTGGGCCCAGCCGCCCATCTGGGAGGAGCCCGATGGGGCAACGCGCTCGGAGGATTCCGGTTGAAGTCGTTTCGAGATCCCGGAGTCCTTCTTTTTCAGCGCCGAGGACGGCCACCGGGGGGGGTTTTAGTGCGGTAAAAATCCCACATAACCCTGCGTCGCTCCCACGGCGTCGGGTACCTTTTGAAGGTTTCCCCCCTCGAAAACAAAAAAAAAAAAGTAGCAAACGTACATGCAATCCACCCGATAGCAAGCAGTCAGAGTTGCCCCAGATAAAATTGGTTAGTGTCTTGAAGTTGGCCCCAAAAGAGTTGCTACTTCTAAGGACTTGGTTGAAAAGCCTCGGATAAGTTTTACTCTCTTAAACACCTTCTTCAGACCTAAACATAGCACTGATTTACAGTCTTGTTTATTAGGCAGAAATAGATGAGGCTAGAAGTGGCCGGCAGCAAACTGTACATATGGTATTTAAGTACTACTGTTATTTATAAGTTAATATTTAATATCAGTTATATTTAAATCACACAATAATAGCAATAATAAAATAGGATGTCATATGAATGCGGAACACGTTTCCAGTTTAACTTCAGGTTGAGAGCAAGTTGAAGCTCTCCAAAGCGTTTCCACAAATCATTGTCAGCCGCACAGATGCATCCGCGATACATCACTGTCGGCTCTGATGCGAGTGTTCTGTGTACAACTTTAAATACATAGTTACCTTATCTTCATATACATTTAAATTGTTATAATAATTATTATTGTAGCACAACGTAGCAACATTTCTATTTAAAACTATATTAATGTATGAGTGATAATTATTAGTAGGTCTGGAGTCCAGATAGGTATATTATATTAGATTAGTATTTTTTACACTACAAAGTGTCCGTCCAGAGTATGGACGGACACTTTCTAGTGTATCAGAAAACAGACAGACAGAAACAGACAAACAGAAATCAGAAACAAAAAGAATCAAGTCGTTCAAATTGGAACCATTGGTACACATAAACTTTTAGGTACTTGTAGGTCTACACATATACTCGCACAAGCACATGCTTTTAATACACATGAGGCGACCATCATAGTCCTCGGGAGTAGCAACGCATCTGTGATAGACTTCAGATGGAACCCATGTTCTGTATGAAGTCGGTTACAGACGTCCATGGGCGGCAGTGACCACTTACCATCAGGTGGACTGCATGCTCGTTTGCTACTTCGGTTAGATAAAAAAAACTCACATGCACGTATGCACGCACGTACATACCCACATACAGATAAGTCACATAACCAAATCCATAACATACATACAGCTAGCAAATGGACTGCTTGATGCCCCGGAATTTCTCTCACAGCTTAATTTTGCTACCCCATTTAAATTACCCAGAGCATCTCGGTTTAATATCTTTGAAGACACACATTGTCATTCAAATCTCGGTCATAATGCTCCTCTCAACCAAATTATTCGCGAATTCCGGGTAGTCTCAAAACAAGAAAATGTTGTCATTTTTATGCATACCACTTGTAAGTTCAAATATATTATTAATAAATTTACGTAAGATAAACAATGTTGACATATAATATCTGTTTAAATTGAACTTAATATAATTTTAATTTAATTTTATTCCAAGAAAAATGTTGTTTGGTGTAAACTATGTCGGTGATCAAAAATAAATAAAGATTAGTCACTTAGTGTTACTGGATATGTTTCGGGAAGAGGCCGGGTAACTCTGGACTTAAGTAACGAAGGAAGTAGAAACATAATTTTGGACCGCATCCGTAAGCTTATCAAAAATGTAATTTCATTCTAATTAATTAAATTTCATTATTTTATTTCAGAATATGTCACTGATTTCAAAATAATATCTAAAAATGACAAAATAGATAAGTAGCATAAGCCGAGTAGACGTTAGACGTTAGTATCACCCTGTAGTTCCGGGACCAGAATAGGGCTACGGTATCCCCTGCCTGTCGTAAGAGGCGACTAAAAGGGGCTTCCGGGGTTACGAGCGGCTAGAGTGGGAGCTCGAACCGTTCAGTCAGGTGATCCCGGGAAGGACGGCGGTACGTGTGGTCGCATACCGTCGTAAAGACTAGACGGAGCGGTGGGCCCAGCCTCCCATCTGGGAGGAGCCCGATGGGGCAACGCGCTCGGAGAATTCCGGTTGAAGTCGTTTCGAGATCCCGGAGTCCTCCTTTTTAGCGCCGAGAACGGCCGCCGGGGGGGTTTTAGTGCGGTAAAAGTCCCACATAACCCTGCGCCGCTCCCACGGCGTCGGGTACCTTTTGAAGGTTTCCCCCTCAACAAAAAAAAAAAAAGACGTTAGTATACGTTAGGTTCCGTATTATTGGTCAATAATGAACCAACTATTAACAGAGTGATAAATTTTGATAATATAATTGAGTAATCAAATTTTAAGAAAGAAAGAAAGAAATATTATTTGAAAAAAAAAAAATACTAATGTGGCATAAATAACAGCATACATTACTTTTACATTAGACCATTGCTGTAGTAAAATTTACAAAAGGGTCCACACTCAGCCTCGCCGCGGCGAACCACGGCCACTGATTTTCTGGGTGTTCCAATTCGACATTCGAAAGAAAAGATTATCAATAACCTATTTTGTTTTTTCCTATACCACACTAGGCCTATTATTGTAGTATTTTCCAATAGATTTTGTTTACTACATTATTCCTTTAGCAATCTAGAGTTAGTAACTGATACAGATAAGATTGGTTAGTGTCTTGAAGTTGGCCCCAAAAGAGTTGTTACTTCTAAGGACTTGGTTGAAATGCCTCGGATAAGTTTTACTCTCTTAAACACTTTCTTCAGACCTAAACATGGCAACGATTAACACTAGTTTATTAGGCAAAAATAGATGAGGCCAGGAGTGGCCAACGGCAAACAATTTTGTTTACTACATTATTCCTCTAACAATCTCGAGTTAGTAATTTATTTAAAGGTACGTTGCCCACTAATCGTTGTGTCAGCCCCACGAGCTGCAGCAACATACATCAATGTCGGCTGCAATCATTGTTTAAAAATGCATTGCCATTAATCTGTGGGATAACGGAACCCGTGTCGTGGCTATGAATATTTTATTTTGTGCAGTTCAAAGAAGTAATATTTTTACTAATATAGTTATTTTAGCATTTCTAGGAGGTTCTAGTAGAAGTAAACATTTATGTATCGTATTTTACACGACTCCTTAATAAGGCAGATAATGTTTTTATAGAGACTGTACGCATGTGTTCCATTTCTTTAGCATTTACCACCGCCACACCTATTTCTAACGTGAAGCATTCCTTGCGTTTCGATGGAAGGGTGCGGTTTCCGGCACACTTTTATATGAGACTATCCTAGTCCTCGGGAGTAGCAACGCATCTGTGATTGACTTCAGATAGAACCTATGTTTTTTATGAAGTTTCTTACAGACGTCCATGGTCGGCAGGAACCACTTACATTCAGGTGAATTGCACCTGAATGTAAGTGGTTCCTGTCAATTAAATAAAAATAAATATTATCCCGACAGAATTTTCTCTTAAGTAAATGTTTGAAAATTATTCATGAACATATTTTAAAACTTTTTGAAATAATTAACCTTTCAATAATAATCTATCTAGAAATAAAAAAATATATATTTTAGTAATGTACACCTGACATGTAAGAATAACGTGCAACGAATCTGTGATTGACTTCAGATAGAACCCATGTTCTATAGAAATTGCTTACAGGTGGCCACGGTTGGTAGTTACCACTTAACATTGGGTGGTTTACATGCATGTAATTAACTAAAATTACTTGCTTCAAAATAAAAAAAAGAAGTACAATTTTAGAATTGTCGCCGTAACTTATTTGTGATATCATAATATTATGTTTTATGTCATGACAATTCCATCGTCCAATTTTTTCATCACATTTGTTTCATTACTATCGGAATGGCCAATTCGACTGTATGATTACCCTGTTATGTATGCCAATATCATATGAAAATATCACATAATATCCCACGAAACATCATATGAAAGCTAGGGCTGGCTAGTATTAGTTCCACCTTATAATATCTCGTAATGAAGGGTACGATAATGCCCCAGCGAAGTCTTTTAATGCATCTCTTTTCAATAAATTTAAATGGTAAAGGAGTTTGCAGTCTTTCCGATGGTAAGTGGCCATTACCGCTCCTCTGTAATCAACCCTTGGTCAGATTAAAGAGTAACAACATTACTAGCCAAGCTTAGGGCTTGGCTAGTAATGTTGTTACTCTTGAGGTCTTAATTGAAACTGCAATGTCGTAGTATTATAGAATAAGTATCGTGAGTACCGTACCATATAGTTAGTATAAGTATCTCCTCCTTATAACACATTTTAGACACCAACACAGCAGCACATAAGACTATTGATATTAGGCAGAAATAAGTCTGGCGGGCGTGTACCCGAAGTTCAATCACGAATGTTTCGCCCTCAAAATTATTATTTGCGGATATCTTAAATCACTTACCACACTTTTTATTGCCCTTTGTACCATATTATCCGTTTCTTAGCCGGGGTGCTTTAAATAGATGAGCTAATATTGGTTTTTACCTTACTGCTTCAATCATTCAACCTAGTTATTAATGTTGACAGCCCTACGTTAACAATATGGCTGTTATATTAACGTTTGTTCATCATTAGCCTTTATTCGCGCCGATTATGGCGTCAGTCGAGCTGATTTGAACGTAATCATGCGATGTCTGTCATAACATGTTGATATTAGCTTAGTAATGAGACCGATTTTTTTTATTAAATGAACTACAAATAAGGGTGTTGCTTTAATATAGGTTTTAATTCCATAATATTATGTAGTCGTCGTAAATATTTTGTGCTTCCTAAATTACGATGGATGTCCTGAAGGCATTTATGAGACAAGGTCCAGAATATTTGGCAGGTGGTAGAACCAGCGTAGTTCGACCGGGGAAGTACCACCGCCACACCTATTTCTAGCGTGAAGCATTTCTTGCATATCGATGGAAGGGTGTGGCTACCGGCATACTTTTATATGAGGCGACCATCATCATCATAGTCCTCGGGAGTGGTAACGCATCTGTGATTGACTTCAGATAGAACCCCATGTTCTGTACGAAGTTGCTTACAGATGTCCATGGGCGGCAGTGACCACTTACCATCAGGTGGACTGCATGCTCGTTTGCTACTTCAATTAGATAAAAAAAATATGGTCAGCAGAGGCTATCTCTAAAACATCAACACCCCCTGCGGCCACTAAGCTTACCAGGCCAGGTAATTGTTTGCAGAATCCTCCATTAGAGAGGCCTATGTCTAAATTGGACCTTAAAGGTTGATGAATGTATCTGATGATTTGGAACATCACTAAATATACCTGACGCAGGCCGAATTTGATTATTGATGGCGAAACAAAATCGGACTTCCCAAAAGGAGGTCTATAAAAAAAGCAGTTTAAAAATAGGTCACACTTCGCCAAAAAAGTGTAGCTACAATTAGGTTTTTCTTTACTTTCATTCACTATAGAAGACTAAACTTTTACGAGAGGCTCAAGAAGATTACAATATATTTTACTTTTGTGGCTGGAATAAATTCGTGTACAGATAACGGTTTTAATAGAACGAATATGCGGGTCAAACGCGTAATCCGGGTATCTAGGGACAGACGAAGGCTTGGACGATCGTCTGGCTATGTTACTGTAAGGTCTCATAGGAATGATAACTGGCACTTAATCGAAAACCACATATTTTATTAAGAAATAGCGACTAAACTCAACATTGAGATTGCGTTATGTTTCTTGAATGTAATGAAAGCCAAAAAAATAATTAACACATTAGTTACAAATATAAGAAATTCAACAATAAAACAAATTAATCAAATAAATGGGCCATTTTATTTCTAATTCAAATTACAAAAGACATTGTTTAGTGGGTTAAATGCTTTCACGTAAAAGTTTAATGTTTATCTATTATAGATTTTCGAAATCACTTGTTACATTTATTTTTTTCTATGAAATTTAAGAAGTAAGGGAATACACAGTGTACGCGATTATTAATGATTACTATTCCTCTTAGTCCTATCTTTGTCTTTAATAGTGTCTTTCTATCTTTAAAAGTCGTAGAAGGCAACCAAGGGATAGAACCCAAGAGATTAGTAGCTGCATCTCTCTGTGTACCTTAGGATGTTACCTATGCAGTCATCAACACGCCATACTGTGTCGATAAGTATTGCCAAAACCCCCTTTTTTTTTTTTTTCGAGGGGGAAACGTTCAAAAGATACCCGACGCCGTGGGAGCGACGCAGGGTTATGTGGGATTTTTACCGCACTAAAACCCCCCCGGTGGCCGTCCTCGGCGCTGAAAAGGAGGACTCCGGGATCTCGAAACGACTTCAACCGGAATCCTCCGAGCGCGTTGCCCCATCGGGCTCCTCCCAGATGGGCAGCTGGGCCCACCGCTCCGTCTAGTCTTTACGACGGTATGCGACCACACATACCGCCGTCCTTCCCGAGATTGCCTGACCAAACGGTTCGAGCTCCCACTCTAGCCGTCTGCAACCCCGGAAGCCCCTTTTAGTCGCCTCTTACGACAGGCAGGGGATACCGTAGCCCTATTCTGATCCCGGAACTACAGGGCGTTGCCAAAACCCCTATTTCCCTTAAACAACTGCTGTGTAAACATGCCTCTCAGATATCTGTAATCAAACTGTATTAGAAATACAGTCCTATATGACGTTGACTATGGCAGTATTGCTATACCTGAAGAGTAAGTTAAGATCAAAGTATCAGTAGTCTATTCTGTGTTTTCTCCAAAACAAAAAAAAAACAATACTACCGTTACAGGCACAAAAAGGTTATAGGCCGCCGCAGTTAAATAAACCGTATCATAAGTTCTTCTTATTAAATGTTCGCAGGTAAACTTCATTTGGGTACATATCTGAGAATTCATAAATGTGTGAAATATACCCTTATCCTACTGTAAGCAAATTATGATCTCCTGCTCATCTTGATAAGGGTTAAAAAGTCTCTCATAAAATGGCTTCTATAATAAAGTTTTAATATGCTTGTTTAAGATTTAACGTAACTTGTTTTTTAATTAAGAATAACACTTATACAGCTTCATGATTTTTACTAAAAAATTTGCTAGTCATAAAGCTTTACATCATATATTGTAATTAAAACAAGATATTCTTGTCTGGAGGTCGTCACTATGACTGCTTTGAAGGACTGAATAAAATAAACTTTATGAGCCTGGAATAGATAACTAAATTCGCTATCTATTGTAGTTATATATTCCAGACTCTTAAAGTTTTTTATTCTACATGTATATGTTCAGTAAAAATGAAGGCCTGCGTGTTTGTAAATCTTATATCGTCGTCAACCCATTATTGTCCCACTGCTGGGCAGGGGTCTTCTCTCAGAATGAGAGAGTTTAGGCCATAGTCCACCACGCTGGCCAACTGCGAATTGGTGGACAATCTTATATATTTGCATAAAAAGGACTGGAGAACTGAGAATAAGTATTAATATACAGGAGACAGAGCAGTGATAGCCTAACGGTTGAAAATTGCCCTCTCGATTCTAACGGCTGAAGTTAAAACCCAAGAACGCATCACAGAGTTTTCTAAAATGATGTGCGTATCAGAAATTAATTATCACTCCTTTTCGGTGAAGGAAAACATCGTGAGGAAACTCTGCATTCGAGAGTTCTTAAATAAAGTTCCCGGGGGTGTACGAATTCTACCGATTCGCACTTGGCCAGCGCGGTGGACTATGGCCTAAAACTCTCTCATTCTGAGAGAAGATGCCCAGCAGTGGGACAATAATGGGTTGACGAGATACATTTTTATTATGCTTTAAATCTTCTTTTATAAAAGCAAACCGCGCATGCAGTCCATCATGGTAAGTGGTCATTATCACCAAATTCACCACTTCACGCTAGAAAATGGTGTAGCGGTGGTAGCTTCCCGACAATATACGTTCCTTATGTTACCATTTTGCAGTATATTTGTGTGTTTGAAATCACAAAACATAACTACTGAATTTAGTTCAAAGGATTAAAAAAAGTATATAAAAGGCAATATTTAGTCTACATTTTATTAAAATTCATTTACATTTGATTCATGTCATTACAACTTAAAGTTATGTTACCTTTTTCGGGGCACGGCTATTAATTTAATAAAATAATAGTACTCTATAATATTAGCTGCTCATTGGCTCATTTCATTATTTCGTGTTTTCTTCGCAGTTAGAGAAAGTGAATATTTATTTATGACATAATGCGCTTTCCTAATAACCGAATTTCTAAAGTAAGAGGCCTAATTACTAGTTGACCCGGCGAACTTCGTTCCGCCTAAAAGTAAAAAATCTAAAATTATCAGTGTTCCTCCACTATATTAGGCATATATTATACATAAAAACATTCCTTTTTAATCATTCTATCTATTAAAAAATGCATTTAAATCCGTAGCGGTTTTCAAGATCTATGTATTTTATGCATGCACTGTGTTATACTATAGATATGAGCCAAGTACAATATGAAATATGTCACAAGAGTCTTATAATAGGGTCGTAGCGGGTTGCGTAGGTACTACGAGTATGCTACGTTTCACTTCGATTTATGACGTGATCGTAGCGCCGTAGACGATCCTGTGCAAGTTATTAAGTTTTACGAGAGCCAACTACGGCTTTATGATGAAAGATTTCTACGAGCTTTTGAAGCATAGACTTCAGGTGCGTTCATACCGACGACCCGCGTGGCGGAGCGGTTATCATACCGGTCCGACGCGCAATGGGTCCCGAGTTCGATTCCCGGCCAGACAGGTATCTGAATGATGAGTTTAGATTCATGTTCTGGGTCTGGGTGTTCGTGTTATTATCTAGTGTGGGGCTATGAGTGTAGAAAGCGTGTTTGTGACGTTGCAGCGTTGCTACTCCCGAGGACTAGGATGGTCGCCTCATATAAAAGCCAGCAACCACACCCTTCCATCGAAACGCAATGCATGCTTCACGTTAGAAATAGGTGTGGCGGTGGTACCTCCCCGGAGCCGCTTGCAATTATTACCAAGCAAAGTTCAGTTTAGATTAATTTTCCTGAATTCGTAGAATTTATTACTAGAACTATTAAAAATAAAACATTCATAAATATCGGAATAAAGAGAACAGTTGAAGATTACCAGTAACACATGCCGTGTGTCACAAGGCGGGGAGATATAGACTAATTAACTTGTTTGGTGTCAAAACTTTGTTACTTTAGATTTAGCTTCTGTTATCTATAAATTTTACGTAGTTGCTCCAGCCCCTGAAATCGAAGCTGCTTTGTTAGACAACAAACTTCCGTAGTTTCACGTATAAGTTCATATTAGCTTTAGCGTTCTTGAAGTATCAAATTTATGTTAAATTTCAACAACTTTAAAGATAGATGAAGCCTTTAAAATCAACTAATATAGGCAAATAGATGTCAGCTTGCAACGTGTCTATTAAATTTCCTCTATAACTTGAATCGTAATAAATAGAGCCTTAAAATTTCAGCGTGTATTACTATGGCCGTACGTATAGGCCGTATGGTTGCCACAATTGTGAATTACCAACACTGTATCTTAAAAGTCTCATAAACTAGAGTGCTATTCCATATGCTTCGGGCTATCCGATAAAATAAGTATAAAAACCGCGATAGTCGAATTTCTGCATGTAAGGATATATTTTTTTAATAATATGGAAGTCGCAAACGAGCACGCAGTCCACCTGATGGTAAGTGGTACCTTTTGCCCGCGGACATCTGCAGTCTGTAACTCTGTACACAATTTCACACAGAACAAAGGATTCTATCTGAAGACAAAAGTAGTTGTCTCATATGAGGGTGAGCTGGCAATCACACCCTTCCACCGAAATGCAAGAACTCTGTATTTCACACTTTAAATAGAATACAGACAATACGCTACGATACTAAAAAAAAATGAAAGATTTAAGTTCAATTTGGACGTTATATTGAGTTTGATATGACAATTTTCAACATATTTAAACTTAAAGCAACTGAAGGGAGCAACAAGAGATATAGGGAGGGTATCTGAGGCCTGGGGAGGGCAGAGTATCCGCATGCATTAGCATATAACAAGCAAATTTCAACAAAACACAATTCAAAAGGAGTTGGCAGCTTGATGCTAAATTAGAAATTTACAAAGTTTAATTTAAAGTAATCGTGTAAAAGTTGAAGGGCTGAATTTGCATAGTTAAGGGGCGCATACGCGCAGTTTAATTATGAGTGTTATTTTAAGTTAAATATACCTTTCTCAGAATTAAGCTTGCTACAATACTGTTATCTTCTCAAAGGATTTATTTTACGTAATTTTAAATTTCGTTGATGTGGACAAACTTAAAAAGTAAAATGTCGTTTTGGAAAAAAACACCACATAAAACAACGACTGTTAATGTTTCCTCCCATCATTGCAAAGAGCAAATTGCACAGAACAACCGAAAACGGAAATATTTATTATACATTACTAATGTACTAATGTATTACTATAATAATAATTGTGGATTATATGGACTTATCTAATGAATAACTGTAAATTTTTAAAATTTTTAAAACTTGATAAAATTAGTAGATATTAAAATTATTATTTTATTATACATAACATTGACTACTTGGAAATTATCATTATTAAATTGTAAATTATGTATTGTAGATTTAAATGATTCCAATTTTATGTATTTTACGTAATGTTTGTTATTTGTATGCCTCAATGGGTAGAATATAGAGAGACTGAACTTTGTAATATTATACACGCAAGAGCTTTGTACCTATATTCATGCAAATAAACGATTGATTGATTGATTGATTGATACTAAAAACGTAATCAGCGATCGTTTTGAAGAAACATAGTAAGCACATATTAAGGGCCGTACAAACCGCGATGTTGTTCTATACGATTGAAATAGCAAACGAGCATTCAGTTCCCAGATGATAAGTGGTCACTTTTAGCCATAGAATCAACTCCATATAGAGCAAGGGTATATCTGAAATCAATCACAGATGCGTTGTCACTTCCGCGGACTAAGATCCAGCAAAACGCAAAAATTACTTCGTGCTAGGAATGATTGTGGCGGCGCTCCGGTTAATCCATTTTCGTTCTACCTCCTTGTGTAGGTCCAAAACATCTTGGTCTCAGCAACAGATTGCTTTCGGATAATCCTTGTATCAACTCTCCTATGCACATGTTTCAACTTACCTCGGTACGAGGGGACTTGAAACAAAGTCAATAGTTGTTTAGAAATCGACTTTTTAAGTGTATAAACTAAGTAATAGCAGTTTTTGACCCAACTATATGTTAGAAAATAAACAAAGTTTAAATTAATATATGACACTGTCCATGTTATATTTTAAAAGTTATGGGTCACAATGTAAAAATTGTTTCAACTCCCCTCGGTCTCCCGTACACGAGTGTAAAAAATGCGTCATTATGCGTAATTAAAATTAAGTTATATCTAATGTGTTTGGTTACCCAATATCCAGTTAAACGCGTCAAATGTCATTTGAATGTAGCGTATTTCGTTTCGTTCCGGCTGAATGTCGTCGTTCGTTCAATTTTGACGTTGTTTATTTGTTCACTTTATTTTACGTTATGTTTTTATTGCGTTAAAGTAGTTTGTTAGAACGAAATCTTATCTATACTTATAATAAATCTGTAGAGAGGTCAATTCCGTACATGAAATAAATTTCCAAAATAACTATGGGGGGGGGGGGGGGTGATTAAGGATTGATACTGATGCCAAAAATGCAATCAGTAAAATTTTTGTCTGTCTGTCTGTCCGTCTGTCTGTCTGTATAAACGTTATAGAAACAAAAACTACTCGACGGATTTTAACAAAACTTGGTACAATTATTCTTCATACTCCTGAGCTGGTTATAGTATACATTTCATCACGCTACTATCAATAGGAGCAGAGCAGTAAAGGTAAATGTTGGGAAAACGGGAGAAGTTATTCCATTTTTTAAGCTTCCGTCGCGTGTGCAACCTTAATGGTTAAAGCTCCACAGATATCATGTATGACGGAAATATTCTCTTTAAAATTATATAAAAAATATTCTACGACAGCATACGTGTATCTTTTATGGTTGACTCACAATAACATGTGTAATTCCCCAAAAGCTTAGTAGTTTAAAGCTTTCTAATTATATTATGTCTACTCTTAGGTTTATAACACTCTCTGTCATCCCTAATTAAAAAAGTTAACATTATTTAGGCGGAACGTTCGCCGGGTCAACTAGTATGAAAATAAATGTTTTTGAAACTTGAATCCTAGTTGAATATCGCTGGTAAATTAAATTTATGTTTTATTACCTTTTATTTTAATTTATTTATTATTATAGTAAACATAAATAAAATAAAATCACAAAACAGGTATTTCAATGTTCTTCCAGATATATTTTTCTTTAAGTTATTTATTGACTAATACTAGTTTATACATAAATCCCCCTTAACTCGGCCACAGCAGCTCCACCACTATAGTAATTCCTTGCTTCTATCAGCAGTGTTCAAGCACTGATGTGTTGATTTTATTTTTAGGACTATTATTATTATTTTTTTTTATTTGACCAAATTAGCGTACGAGCATGCAGTCCACCTGATGGTAAGTGGTCACTGCCGCTCATGGACATCTGTAATCAACTTCAATCAGAACATGGGTTCTATCTGAAGTCAACCACAGATGCGTTGCTACTCCCGAGGACTATGATCGTCGCCCACCACCGCCACACGTATTTCTAGCGTGAAGTATTTCTTGCGTTTCGATGGAAGGGTGTGGTTGCCGGCACACTTTTATATGAGGCGACCATTCTAGTCCTCGGGAGTAGCAACGCACCTGTGATTGACTTTAGATGTTCTATATGAAGTTGCTTACAGATGTCCATGGACGGCAGTGACCACTTACCAACAGGTGGACTGCATGCTCGTTTGCTACCTCAATCATATAAAAAAACATAAAAACATTGGCACGTTACATAAGCTTATGTTTAGTTCACAAGTGATGACTGGATTTAGATTTCTTTGCGTCCCTATTTATGATTTCATCTAAAATGCCCATGATATGCAAAAGCATACAAAATACACGAGTCGTACTACTGTATCAAATCGTAGTTGTATGAAGCAACAGCCCCATGTTTAAATCAATACGGCATCTCTACATGGAGAAAACATAAACAACATCAAACAAAATCGTTTCAACAAACTAGTTTAATCAATAGACATCGCAAAATCAATCTAGAATTCCCATATCATTGGAACTCAACTATAAAACTCGAAAGACAAACTCGACCGCGCAATTTAGAATTCATTCCAACGCGAGGGCTGCTTTGAGACACGCCTCATTAAATCCTAGTGAATTAAAAAGGCGTCCGTTTGATAAACAAGTTGTTTACGCAGTAAAAACATTTTCGCTTCGAGTTGCGGGAATTGAAAAAGACTGAAAATTGAAAAAGATACGATGCTTATTTAACTATCTGTGGAGCAGTGGTCATCATACCCGTGTGACACACAATAGGTTCCAGGTATGATTCCCGGCCAGATAGATATCTGAATAATGATTAGATTTCTATTTTGGATATGGGTGTTTGTGTATTTGTCTTTATATGTGTGTCCATGGCACCTTTTTTTTGTCCAGGGAGAAACCTCCAAAGGCACCCTACGGCGTGGGAACGTTGCAGAGTTATGTGGGATTTTAACCGCACTAAAACCCCCCCGGTGGCCGTCCGCAGCATTACAAAGAGGACTCAGGAATCTCCAAGGAACGCAAACGGAGTCCTCTAAGCGCGTTGCCTCATCGGGCTCCTCTCAGGAGAACGGCTCGGCCCGTCGCTCCGTCTGGGCATTACGACGGTATGCAAACACGAGTTCATGGCACCTACGAGACCGACAAAAATACTAGTGTACGGCTACGAGAGTACAGAGTGTTATAATTATTAGTATCCAATAATGTTATAGACGTAACTTTTATTTTTGTATAGCTACTGATTGCGACTCTGTCCGATTTGTTCATTTACCAAAATAAAGAGGGATACTCTTTTTAATTCAGGTCATAAAGTATCTGTGTGAAATTTCAGCTCCATCGGATCAGTAGCTTAAAAGTGAACGAGGAAGAAACATAATTTTAATAATTTAATATTATTTATTTTATGAGTTTCTTATGATATTTTGATTGTCAATACGATAATAACATTAAATTTCGTTTATGTTATTGTCACAAAGATTTTTTTCGTACCTATCAAGTTGGTTGCTTTTCTTTGAGCATTTTAATATTTTTAAATTCCTTTGCTTTAGGGTGTTTATTACAGATTAATATCAAATACATATTGTGATACAGAGTTTATTAAATTTTATTATTATTAGAACTGGAGAAGTCAGTCTATCAATTACTAAATTTGAATATCTGAGCTACATGAAACCCTTTGAAAATAAGACGCAAATGTCGGTGAACAATAAGAATGCATTCTCAAAAATTCTTAACCCTACAAAATCTGGGTACGTTTTTTTGCCGCATAGAAACGGATGCTAAGTTTGAGTTTATTTTGAATTGCACAAACGGCATCTTGAATATAAACGAAAAATCCCTCAAGACACTATGCCCGACTATTGTTTCTCTTTAGCTTTATACTTTTTGTTGAATTCAGGCTAAAAATTAGGAAAAAATAAGGTTTAGTAACGCTTGTTAAAGTTATTACGAGTAATGTCTACATTTCTTTTGCTATTCACAATTGGAGTCCAAAAATATACGATTTCATAAAATAAATAGACATTTAAAGTGTTCAGCCAGTCAAGTAACTACCGATTGATTTCTACTTTATTATTCAACATTTTTGCACACATTAAGACTCAAAAGGAAATTTCACATACAGGAAACCGAAACAATGAAAATAATGATGCAATTTCTTATTGCACTCAAGCATACAGAACTACACAAAAGCCATTGAAATTTGCACAAAAGGCGATCTCTCGTAACCAGCGAGTTCCCGTAAGGTCACAAATATTCAATATTTGGTTATTGCGCGGCTCCGGACGAAACTTTCAAATTTATGTTACGTTATTTCACTGCAATGCTGCATTTCCTCGTATGACTTTATTCATTTTATTCCACTTTTAGTTATGAGCCAATCTTGTGAAATGTGAACCATTTCATGACTTAACATTTGAACTTTCTGTATTTTGTGAATATTTATAAACTTTGCTTTCTGTTTTAAAATACCACTTTATATGTTTAAATGTTCTGCGTATGTTATCAAAATGCACAGACTGCACAATTATAAAAGGTAGTAGAACTACGTTTTGACTGGGACTGAGATGACGGCGCCATAGTAATTGTGTCTACTACGAAGCATTCTTCACGAACTCAGTGGAAGTGAGGTTGCCGGCTCACTTTCATATGAGTATTTTGAGTATTAGCGCAATCAATTGACTTCAAATAGAACCTCTATTCTGCTTGAAGTTGCTGACAGATACAGATGTCCATGGGCGGCAACTACCACTTACAATCAAGTGGACTGCATGCTCGTTTGGTATTTCGATTTGGTCAAAAGAAAAACAAAAGCCACTGCCGCAGACTAAAATTTGCTATTCCTTCAGTAGCCTGTCATTTCTTGGAGAACCATACTTATTCAAATAATAGTACCATAAAAAATTTTCAACTAGGGAAGTTCTTTAGTGTGCTCCATCCTACAATAATCTTCAATCATCTCAATTAATTCGCGTTGATAGGCTGCTGAAATTAATTTGATTATACCATTCTGAGTTACTTTTTTATCTGATTGAAGTGGCAAACGAGCATGTAAGCCACCTGATGGTAAGTGGTTACTGCCGCCCATGGACATCTGTAAGAAACTTCAAATAGAACATGGGTTCTATCCGAAGTCAATCACACATGCGTTGCCACTCCCGAGGACTATGATGGTCGCCTTATATAAAAGTGTGCTGGCAACCACACCCTTGCTGGGCCATTGCTACTGCATTTTCTTTCAATCAGTGCACTATTTTTGAAACCGTTTATGGAGACATCCAGTGTCTCCATAAACGGTTTATGCAACTTAAATAACGTAAATGCTCAGAATAAAAAATAATTTTAATAAATTATTTCTTAACAAAACCCGTCATTATGCGAGCATGTCCCGGCTAAACCGTGTCCCGAGTGGAGACGCTATTACCTGCTTCGTAATTACCCTCTATTTATCAACAGGATGATATAGAGTTAAACACAATGGGTAGAAGGTACGCAAATAGCAAAGCAACGAACAATGGAGAGACTTCATTACCGCGGCGAAGTATGAGGCAATTGAGGCAATTTTAAATTGAGCTTCTATTTAGGTACTTAATTAAGGTATAAATAGTCAAAGAGCTCCGAGTATTTTTTTATGTTTTTTTTTTATCTGACTGAAGTAGCAAACGAGAGTGCACCTGATGTTAAGTGGTCACTGCCGCCCATGGACATCTGTAAGCAAATAGAACATGGGTTCCATCTGAAGTCAATCACAGGTGCGTTGCTACTCCCGAGGACTATGATGGTCGCCTCCAAAGGAAGAAAGGACATCCAAGGGAAGAGATGGAGAGTGTCATGGAAAACCTAAACCTTACATCACTGTAAACACACTATGTAAACACACAGGGCGCTTTTAATAGCTTGGAAAGTTATTCGTCGAGCAACAAACAATACACAATTTACCTACAAAGTACAAATGTCAACTCACATTTAGAATGCATTTAAACTCCAGGCCAGTTTAATCACAAGAATGCAATTACGTTTGCGGCGAACGGAAATCGTTCCGCTGGGACAGTGCAATTTTGTACATTACTGTTTTATTGTCATTTTCCTCTTTTCCCTGCTTATTGTTTTTTTATTGTATGTCTCCGCTGATAAACGTGTATTTGGCTAACCTGTAATCTGTACTTGCGACCTTACTTTCGAGTTTATATATTTCTTTAGAACACACCACTCACACTCAGTCACCAGTCGCAACGGTCAAAATTCGACCGTAATTTAAATTAAAAAATTAAACCAAAGCTCCAAAGTAGCACGAATATTTATCAAATTCAAATAAATTGTTACTATTTTCAAGTTCTTTAAACGCACCCGTTAAAGGCAAAAAGAGGTTTAATTAGCTCTGCTGCATTTAAAAGCAATAGCGTTGTGTTTTCATAGTAAGATATTGAATGTTCTATTTAGTTTATTACGTATGTGTTTGTGCCAAATGCAAGGTAGTGTGTGTAATGTGTTTTAGTTAATTTTATGTATGTTTTATGCATTATTTGAAAAAATTTAGCATTGCGTAATCCTTCTCTACGTCAACTATAGCTGTGCATAATTTAATACTCCTCCGTCTGCGGCAAGTATCTTAAAAACGGATCACAAGCTTTTGCTACACGTATTAATATATAGATAAATTTATTTCTGGTGACTTCAGTATAAAAGTACACGAATGTAATATAATACGAAAGTAATATATACTCAGGGTTCACACGTGGATCGAGCAGGTTTATTGCAATTTTGCTTTTACCCTTGTCGTCGTCAAACCATTATTGTTTTCTTTCGAAGTGCGAAGTTTTATAGGGTATAGTCCACCGCAATATCCAAGTGTGAATTGGTAAACTTCATAAACCTTTTTTGAACTTTTTTCAAAGAACCTTCAGTCATGTAGGTAATCTTATGAGAAGATTTACTTTCATCATAAGGCAGTGATAATCAATTTCTAATACATACATCCTTTTTAGAATAATCAGTGATGTGCCTGGAATTCGAACCTCGCCCCTACCGACTGACTGGACGAATTTCAACCATTAGACTATCGCTGCTGCTGCCTAAAAACTGCGATGAGGCGATGAGCAAATTCGCAAGCGAAATAATACAGATTTGCAGGGAAGATTTGATTCTAAGTACCGTTTCAAATTACGGTGCTCCAAGTCTTTAATCAACTTGACGTCGAAATTAACGTTCTCACAGAGAAACAATAACAGTATAAATTCGTACAAATGTTACACGAGATGGCGCCATTGAATTCTGAATCTCTTGTGATTTACTATATGAAGAACTTCTGTTCTATATTGAGTACCTTTTAATTGTTATATCTTTTAATACAATTAACAATACGGTTCAAATTTAAAAAAAAAAACTATTTATAAAATGTACATATATACAAAAAATAAAAACAAAAACATATAAACAAAAACACTACCATAAAAAAGTTATCACCATCGCAGTCCCTGGGCAAGGTTCCCAAGATGCTGGCAGCATTTCCTCTTTGAATGGCAATACCAATTCGTTGAGCAAAATGCATGCCAGCTCTCGGGTCACCAGTAACGTCGACCAAACGGCTGGACAGTAATTTAAAAAACTGCAAAGCGTCTGGACCCCATGGTCCCAGAGTTTCAATACCAAACGCCATAAATATGTAAATATTTAATTGTTATATAAATTTTAGAAAAAATGCAGTAACCGTCAGGTGTATTGCATGTTACATTGCTACTTTAGTTTCATATAACAGAGCATTTGTTTCGAATAGCGAAACTATAAGATAAGCGATACAATACACTGCTCTGGCGAAGCAGAAAAATACGTATCATTTGTTGCATTTCCAGTAGCGTTGTGTTCAAATATTGTTCATAACTTCGTACACTTGCTCGCAGCTGAGCATTCGATATTTCTTTTATCTCAATGTTTCATGAAATGCATAGCTAATCAAAAATCTATTAAAGAAACAATTTTGACAGTAATTTGAAAGTGATAAAAGAAAACAACTTGACCGGGAAGATAATGTAGAACTAAAGTGGCACCAGTAATTAGATTGATAAATACTGATTAACACAAACAATTACTGATTGATTGATGATTGTTTTTTTCCGACGACCCGCGTGGCGCAGCGGTTACCATACCGGTCTGACGCGCAATGGATCCCGATCAAATAGGTATCTGAATTATGAGTTTAGATTCTTGTTTTGGGTCTGGGTGTTTTTGTATTCATCTTGTGTGTGTCCCTGGTACCCACAACACAGGAAAAAATCCTACTGTGGGGCTATGAGAGTAGAAACCAAGTGTAGAAAGCGTGATTTTTAAGAAAACACAATAATTCAGTGAAAATAGATCCACGTATGTAGATAGTAAGAGCAGTGATAGCCTAATGGTCGAAACTTGCCCTCTCGATCGGGAGGTCCGAGGTTCAAACCCAGGCACGCACCAATCACTGCTTTTCGGTGAAGGAAAACATCGTGAGGAAACCTACACACGCGAGAGTTCTTAAAAAAAAAGTTCTCGGAGGTGTGTGAAGTCCACCAATTCGCACTTGGCCAGCGTGGTGGATTATGGCCTAAACTCTCTCATTCTGGGAGAAGACCCGTGCCCAGCAGTGGGTCAATAATGGGTTGATGAGATGTAGATAGTATGCAGGTCAGATAAACATGAACCGTAAGTCAATTAAAATCTAATTTTAAAGCCTTTCCGTAACGAATCGATTGAACCATTTCCATTGTTGTCCCCGAATTCTCTTTATAGGGAAAACGAGCTTGTGAAATACAAATTGGCAATAGCGCTATTTTTTTTCTGTTTTTTTTTTTATTTGACTGAAGTAGCAAACGAGCATGCAGTCCACCTGATGGTTAGTGGTCACTGCTACCCATGGACGTCTGTAATCAACTTCATACATAACGTGGGTTCCATCTGAAGTCAATTACAGACGCGTTGCTACTCCTGAGGACTATGATGTTCGCCTCATGTGAAAGTGTGCCGGCAAATACACCCTTCTATCGAAACGCAAGGAATGCTTCACGCTAGAAATAGGTGTGGCGGTGGTACTTCCCCGGTCGAACTACATTGGTTCTACCACCTTGCTAATTTTGTTTAACCTTGCTAAATTTATAGTACAATAGCCTAGAATTTTAATTAATGAAATGTCGGTCGTCAAAATTAGATTGATTACTCTCATTAACAATAAATTGTTTTATCGATTGACGTAGCAACCACCCATACATATCTGTTAATAACATATATGGAAAAGGGGTTCTATCTGAAGTGAATCATAGATGCTATAAAGGAGCGGGTAACCACCATGTTATAACATTAAAACGACACACTGAACTTTTTAAATGGCTATTGCAGCTTTTGATTTTTTTATAATCAAACTTAATTTTTATTTACATTAGTCATCATTTACCTTTAGTGAATCAAAAGCGTGTTGTTTAAAGAAATATAAGATGGATATACCTAGTAATATATTAAGTTAGTTACTTTAGGCATCATCGAACTCTGTGCAGAAATCCATACCTTTATCCATCAATTCTCATTGAAGAGATTGTGGATTTTCTAAAGCTTTCCCGGTCTAAGAACACTTGGACTATTAAGACAAATCATATCATATTTAAATAATACATCATTTATCTATGTCCATTTGGATCGGATGGTAACCTTTTCAAAGCCTTTACTATCTAATTACAAATTCTCAATCTAAAAACAAATTCAATAATAATGGACACATGAAACCGTTTGATAGATGAAATGTCAAACGCTTTGGGATCAGAATAGGGCTACGGCATCCTCTGCCTGTCGTAAGAGGCGACTAAAAGGGGCTTCCGGGGTTGCAGACGGCTAGAGTGGGAGCTCGAACCGTTCGGTCAGGCAATCCCGGGAAGGACGGCGGTATGTGTGGTCGTATACCGTCGTAAAGACTAGACGGAGCGGTGGGCCCAGCCGCCCATCTGGGAGGAGCCCGATGGGGCAACGCGCTCGGAGGATTCCGGTTGAAGTCGTTTCGAGATCCCGGAGTCCTCCTTTTCAGCGCCGAGGACGGCCACCGGGGGGTTTTAGTGCAGTAAAAATCCCACATAACCCTGCGTCGCTCCCACGGCGTCGGGTACCTTTTGAAGGTTTCCCCTTCGAAAACAAAAAAAAAGACAATATCAAATTGACAGAGCACTAAGTTGCTTTTCTAAAAATTACCTACGAGTAATAAACGTTAGCGTGTTATACCACTATTATTAAATTGAAACGCTTTGAGCCAGTCTTTTCAGCGGAAGTAAAAAGTGCATAATATGCAAAACATTGTTTGTTCAATTTAGTAACTTCATGAATTGTTCAATATTGTAAATAAATTTCTCAGAAATAGCAGGTTTAAGTAGCGCTTTATTTACTGCACTACGACAAAGTAATATCCGAGTAAAAGAGAGTAGGTTATATAGCTGGGGCCGCTCGGCTTGTAATTTGCCTACTCTTGCAGGCATAGAGGACATAGTTACGTCACTGCCACTTAGCGATATTTGTTATACTGAGTATGTTCTAAACCAAAATTATTAGAAATTATTTTTGACTTTTTAGTGTCATGGAAGTCGGTAGATATTTTTATTAAAAAGTTTTTATTAGTGAAATATCATTAAAATTTGTTTATTATAAGTAGTGTTGCTGATCAACAGTGGACTAATCAAAGGATATCGATATTATTTTGATAATAATAGTTCTATTGGTAGAAAAACTACCAATTAAATCGAATATATCATTACCATACATGGTTCGTACTTATATCGAATGTAAAGAGGTATCGCCGCTAAACCTATTTCTGGAGTGAAGCAGTTGTTGCGTTTCGGTGGCTGTAATTACCAGCTAAGACATTGGGTAATAACACTAATATCCATGCTACCACATGGGTATTAGTGGTATTTCTTGGATTGAATTACACTGATTCAACTTCAATTTTTTTTTTGTGATAAATAAAGTCGTATGAGAAAACGTACTGTAATAAGTGTAGGCTTAGCATATTATTTATGCCTGCGTTTAAAGATCAGTCAGATGATAAAGTGGTATTTGCTATAAAAAAAAATTAAGAACCCATCAGAATTGTCAGAATGAGTTTCTAACTAACTTTTTTTTCGTTGGAATTAAAAGACAATCAGTTGTTTCGGAAGACTTAAATTACTTCTGCTTTTAGTCAGAAGCTACGAAGATATTAAGCACTAATATAGGACTAAGCAATAAGAATATTTAAGAGAGTTTTAAAGTAATTGGAAGCAATGTTTGCGCTAAATTGCTGTGACAGTAGTGCCTCCCTGATAGACCCACACTGGTTATACGTTTCAAGGACTTATTAAGAAAAAAGTTAATTAGGTAAAGTTTCCACCAGTTCTTAGAAACCTATTGTTGGCTGTTTGCTGGCAGTTAACGAACATGTTTGTGTTGCTGATTGCCTCGGATACGAAAATTTGCAAGCAGATGCTATCTATCTCTAACTTTAATGACATAACGTGACAGTCAAACATCGAAAATTTGTGATAAGCCTGAAATATTCATGATGCGGATACCTCGTGTTCTTGGTTAAGGTTCAAACATCGTTGTACAATACAAGTACAATTCCGGAAGCATTACTGCCACACCTATTTTTCCTTAATAAAAGCTGTGTTCTGGTCTAAACAGTGTGATAGGAAAAATTATCTGACGCATCCCAACTTGGTGTTTGTGGCAACGCGTTTGTAGCTATCCTCAAAGACTCTGATTTTATCTGCGGCTGATTACATATCAGGCAGACTGCGAGCTCGTGTGCTACTTCCGTATTAAAAAATGTAAAATAATCTATAATTATGACATGTAAAATTCTTTGTCTACTTTACGAAGGAAAGCCCATAGAATAGTGTAAAAAACAAACTGTTATTTTCGGAGCAGTCGTTAACTTAAATGTTAATTAAAGTTACCACCCACCCAGTCCCATCATTACGACTAACGATGGGAAAGATTAGCTAGTTAGTCGTAACGGTGTAAAAAATGTTGATTTTTATACTAAATTTCACGTGGAGTGGTGTGCTATTATAATATTGGCTTCCATTTGTAGCAATCGTAAATGTTTGCCAATTTCCAATTAAAATGTTACACCTATTTAATTTTAAAATTAAGTGCAAAGACGAAATAATTTATTAGGTTAGGTATGTACATTTTGTTGCCCATGGTCACTTTCCATCGTATGCTTATAATACATAGAGTAAAATATTTATAATAATATTAAAGCTTGATATTTTACTTGTTAGTCTTACAAAAGGCCTAATTAAATGATATTATCTGGATAGTAAAGATATGCATGCAGTAATTTTATTATTATCCTCATAATATGTGTGAATTCTACCTACTGTAGTGAGTACTATTGAATTTTAGTTGTTATATTTTTTATAAAGTTGATGAGTACATTTAAAAAGTTTGTTAACTCTCATCTCTATTGTTTATAATTAAAAATGTTTTCAAAGTTTATTAAGATTTATCACGAATTAACTTTTATGTGCGCTTATGCTTGCTTGGGTCATGTTAACCGCAGAAATAAATATTCTATGATTTAATCCATATGATAAAGTAATAACAAACATCCATTTGTCCTCACAAATCTTGTCTTTTATAATATTAGTAAGATTTCAAAATCAACGAATTATTCAAAATCAATATATCATTTAACATCAATGAATTACTTTACCGATTTTATTGTTTGAATAAGTTTGATAAAGTTCACTTTTTAACCGACTTCCAAAAAGGAGGAGGTTATCAATTCGTCTGTATTTTTATTTTTTTTTTTTTTTTTTTTTTTATATTTGTTACCTCATTTCTCCGGACTGGGTGAACCGATTGAGATGATTTTTTTGTTATTTGAAAGGTAGTGCGTGTCATAGGGTCCCATTTTTTTTTAGTATTTTTTTGACTAGGGCATCCATAAGAAAAACGCATAAGTCTTAAATTTGCATTTTCAATGTACGCGATAAATGTATGAATAACTCAATATCCCGCCAACCGATTTTGATGATTCTTTTTTTATTAGAAAGGATGTACTCCAGGGGTAGTCTGATAAGAGTTTGAAAAGGTTCTAATCATAGGATCTTCAACTTTTTGGAGCAAAATAATAAAATTAGTGATAGTCGGCCGAACCTTAGCTGCAGAAGTCCAATTGAGTAAAATATAGAATAAAATTACTATGTAGGTATTTACTATGAAAAATTTGACCTTCAACTCTTCAATCCTGATGATGCAGGGGTACTGCTAGCCTGAACTATAAAAGTTGGTCGTTTGATGTTTGCGAATATATAATGAAATTGTTAAGCAAATTCATGGGACAAAAATTTGACCTTCAACTCCTCAACCCTGATGATGCAGGGGTACTTAAAGCCAAAACCATAGGAATAAGCCATTTGGTGCTTACGTATATGTTATAAGATTACTGAGCAAAAACATAAGATGAAAAATTTGACCTTCAACTCCTCAACCCTGATGATGGAGGGGTACTTCAATCCTAAACCATAGAAGTTGGCAATTTGGTGCTTACGGTTATGTAAAGAAAATACTAAGCAAAAATATAAAATCAAAAATTTGACTTTCAACTCCTCAACCCTGATGATGAAGGGGTACTTCAATCCTAAACCATAGGAGTTGGCAATTTGGTGCTTACGGTTATGTAAAAATAATACTAAGCAGAGGCACAAAATTAAAATTTTGACCTTCAACTCCTCGACCCTGATGATGAAGGGGTACTTCAATTCTAAACCATAGGAGTTGGCAATTTGGTGCTTACGGGTATGTAAAAATAATACCAAACAGAGGCACAAAATTAAAATTTTGACCTTCAACTCCTAAACCCTGATGATGCAGGGTACTGCAAGCCTGAGCCATAGAAGTTAGCCACCTGGTACTAACGTATATGTTATAAGATTACTAAGCAACAATATAGGATGAAAAATTTGACCTTCAACTCCTCAACCCTGATGATGGAGGGGTACTTCCAGAGGGGGCGCCCTGTTTGTATGAATTGTAAAAGTGTTTTATGTTTAATTTTTGTGAATATGTAGATGCACAAAGCAAACTTAGAGGCTTTATTTAAATACAAACATAAAAATATAGTCACTAAAAAGTGTAAAATAAAAACTTTTTAACAAAAAATATCTACCGACTTCCATGTCACAAAAAAGTAAAAAATAATTTAAATATATTTTGGTCTAGAACATACTCAGTACTTAGTACATAGTTCTGAAGTCGGTGCTCATATAGGACGTAGTTACCGTCGTCCAGCGAAATATGTCGAGCACCGACTTCAGGACTATGTACTAAGTACTGAGTATGTTCTAGACCAAAATATATTTAAATTATTTTTTACTTTTTTGTGACATGGAAGTCGGTAGATATTTTTTGTTAAAAAGTTTTTATGTATATACCGCATTAAATTGAAAGCTTAAAAAGCTACAATAAAACATTTTGAAAAAATCTTCAGTTGTTCTGTCCCGGTGATAACGATGTACACGAAATCCTGGCGTATTGCCAATTCCCGATGGATTTTTGATCTCATATTCCCGCAATTTGGTGGATTGCGGTCCAGAGGGTTTGAAGCATTTTTCAGATTTCATATACCTATTATTTTTTGCGATGTTTTTCTTACATCTTGAGGTTGACTGGCAGAGAATGCTTATAGCATTAAGTCCAACTTTGTACATTATTGATAAGGCACATAAACAATAAATAAATATTTTTTTGGAAATTGCCTAAATCGTAAGCATATACTTATGTTAAAACATCTTAGCGATGATAGGTTGCAATGATTTATAAAGTTAACAGCGATTAACATGGTCGTGAGTTGGATGGTTAATCATTGGTGGTTACCTTTAATTTGCGATTCTTTGGATAAATAGTGGTGCTGTGTGATGTCGGTTCTGAAGAGTCACTCTGTCTTTTGGTAGATGTTGTAGGAGGTGACTAATAGACAAAATCCAGGAGATAGGCAGCAGCGTCTTTCTTTGGAACGCAATCAGCTACCGCGGGCACAAAGACGCATGAAGAGTACGTACATTAGATGTAGTACATTAGATGTAGTAGTACATTAGATGAAAGAAAAGACTTCTATAGTATTATTAAAGTATTGGCGGCAACTTTTGTAAAGTTATTTAAAATAGCAGCAAAGGCTACGCGCTTTACATAACTGTTTTATTTTGTAGTAAAACATTTTATTCTTTCGTAAAGAAGCTTGCACTCTGAGGGTAAGTGGTTACTGCTACCCATGGACATCTGTGTCAGCAATTTCGGAGAAGGTGACCCTTATGTGAGGGTGGCCACAGATACGTCTTTGCCCTTGAGTTGGAAAGCCTCGAATAAGTATGTCTCCCTTACCCGATTGTTCAGACAATAAGCAGCGCTTAACACTCCTGTTATTTGACAAAAAACCGTTTAATCTGAAGTTTTCTGCTACCGAGGTAAAACACAAAAGGTTCTACAACCTTCACCGTTATCGCCTAGCTGTGTTAAATATGAAAATGATTTTAACTTTTTAATAAAGTTAGTGAGTGCCAAATTATATTTGAAACGTTTTAATTACTCGGAAAACCCGAGGCCAACAAGCTAAGTTGTTTGCAAAAATTATGACTTAATTGGCAAAACATATTCTGTAGCGGGCGAGAAAATTACATTACCGGGACAAATTCCATTCTATTTTTATTTCCTTTCATAAAGCTATTCCTCAGCAGCTCAGCTAAGCAGTTTTAGAGAAGATTTGTATATGATTGAAGTAGTAAACATACTTGCAGTCTTCCAGATGTTAATTGGTACATGTGTATTTTTATAATTCGTATCTTGATTAAACAACTATTAAACTAACAAACAAATATTATATTTGTTTCAATTTATTTCTTTATTTAATGACACACTATCAACATTACAAACAACGCATTACAATATCTTTATTCTTATGTACACTCACTTCTTATGTGCACGCCAATTACAGGTGCGTACAAGTAAATTTAAATTTAAATTATCGACTCTGTCAAAAGTTACACACAGGGCATACTTCCATCCCTGGATTATTGAGGTAGGTAAGCTAATTATTAACTAGGTATGCCTAATGACTATGACTTTTTTTTTTGTTTTCGAGGGGGAAACCTTCAAAAGGTACCCGACGCCGTGGGAGCGACGCAGGGTTATGTGGGATTTTTACCGCACTAAAACCCCCCCCGGTGGCCGTCCTCGGCGCTGAAAAGGAGGACTCCGGGATCTCGAAACGACTTCAACCGGAATCCTCCGAGCACGCTGCCCTATCGGGCTCCTCCCAGATGGGCGGCTGGGCCCACCGCTCCGTCTAGTCTTTACGACGGTATGCGACCACACATACCGCCGTCCTTCCCGGGATTGCCTGACCGAACGGTTCGAGCTCCCTCTCTAGCCGTCTGCAACCCCGGAAGCCCCTTTTAGTCGCCTCTTACGACAGGCAGGGGATACCGTAGCCCTATTCTGACTAATGACAGATATAGAAACGAAAACGTGTTAGTTCTATAAAGGCGGTAAAAACAGTGATCAGCTTCAAATAAACTTGTTCTATATATGCTGATCCAAATATCCATAGAAGACAATGTTCACAACACATAACAAAGTACTACGTATTGCTTTGTAATATATCGAGAATGTGAATGTCGATACGGCTTCAAAGTGGGAGAGAAACTTCGAAAGTTTTGATGGAAAAATAGTTCTGCTTCGGGCGATTTCAACTGGTATGTTCGATCTCGGTGTAGACATGCACCAATGGAATAGCATCTGACATATTTTGAGTTCAGTTCAAAGTATGTCCTTATTTTACTTCGAATTGCATCATTTAATTTGGTTATTTGGGTTAGTATTTTTGTAAAGGATCTACTTGGAATATAATATTTTTTGCTTGTAATTTTTATTTGGTATCGGTTGTTATTTCAGCGCCAGCTACAAGTTTATGTACCAAGTAAGCGGCCGGTAATAAACATTTGTAATAAAGAAAGCAAGGAACATGATAATAATATGGAACATAACTACACATCCGTAGGATTGATTCCAATGGGACTGTGCTCCAAAGATAGGACTAATGAGGCGAACACTTTTGGAAAATAACTTTATCGAATTTGCTCATTTATGAAATCATAAAGTACAATTGTCATGGGCTTTATTTAGGAGTGACTTTACAAAGTAACGGGGAAACTGTGGCTTTAAAGTCAAAGTACGGTGCTTAGAGAAACAACAATGTACATTATACAACAGAGTGGTACATTGTGTGTGTGTGTGTGTGTGTGTGTGTGTGTGTGTGTGTGTGTGTGTGTGTGTGTGTGTGTGTGTGTGTGTGTGTGTGTGTGTGTGTGTGTGTGTTGGTATCTAATAAACAGAAAGAATGTGAAACGACTCAAAATGTGAACTGACTAGGGTAAGGCGACAGTTTGTGAGTCTGTATGTTTGTTACTTCTTCAGATGTAAACGGCTAGAGTGATTTTCATTAAATTTGTTAGGGAGTTAGCTGATACTCTGGATATATGTTAATCCATACTACTCTTTACTGTAGGAAAATATCTAATTCCCACGGGGCAATCGATTTTTGTTAACGCGGGCGACGCTGCGGGATTCAACTAGTTCAATGTAGTCTTTATCGAAATATATTTTCTAAATTTTGTCTACAGACCGGTTCTCTGTGAATAATCGCGTTTCGATTGTTTAGTCAAGGCTATGTACATACAAGTGCCGGTCTATTGTTGTACAACTATTTATTAAACCGCAAACAAAGTATTTTTTATGATTCTTAATAAAGACAATATTTAATTGGTCTCACTAAGTCTAAATATATTTTCTTCTACTTTCAACGTACGATTACATTTATATTCCTTCCTATTTACGTAGATTATATTAGTATAATCTTCCATTAATCGATTGTGTACGCTTCCAGATACATTCATAAGTTACAAAATATTCGGCAACAGTTTGTTTTGAATAGAACGTGCCATACAAATAAAACTTTATTTATATAGATACAACAAAAAAGTAAATAAAATTAGATACCATAAACTAGACGAAATAAAAACTAAACTTATAAATAAATAACAGAAAGGAACTTATTATTATAAATAAAATAAGCCATCTAAAATTGCCGTGTGAGGCATGGTTCCCAAAACACTGGCGGCATTACCTTGCTGCACAGCTAGACTTAATCTTTGTGCAAAGTAGCCGCCAGCCTTTTGGTCCCCAGAAGCTAGAACAAGTCTGGTAGACATATCTGACATGAATTTTTTCATGTCAGATGACCATGGACCCATGGTCTCTATTGCAAGCGCCGCAAACAAATAATTGTCTAATAAATTACTATATTTGCGGCGCTTCAAAATCTGGGCATGGTCGGCTGCAGCCCCAGCGCTCACAGAGGTGTTAATTATGTGCGATGGGGCTAACGTGTCGACACAGGTCGCGTCCCATACCAGGGGTCGTCCGAGACTCCACGGTACTAAGGTAATCCCATCGGGCCTCTTGCCATCGTCTCTAAACATACCAGAAGGTTCTAAAGTCGCAGGTATAGAGACGGTAGCAAGAGCCCTACGAATCAAATTATTAAGAGTCCCGTGACGATAAAGCCTGCCAGCACTCCTGATACAGGACAAGCCATGTCGACCAAACCTGTCCACCTCCTGCCCACACGGACAAATATGAGACTCGCAAATCTTGGCACCGAGCCGGAGACCTATAGAAATTCGCAACGTTATAGGATCTAGCACGGTGCCAATATTCACAGAAGGGAGTGCGTGTAACCAATTACCTGATTCGCTTTGAGCTACAGCTAATAAACGAGCCCTATCAGTGTTGTCCGAGCATCCTTCAAGAAGGCAGGCATACACAGATTTAAGTGATGGTGTGTCCCAGGTTGATTGTTTTGTCTTATCTGTATTTAATAATTCTTCGTTCGGAAAGATAGCACTCCAGGCTCCCTCAGCCTCTGACATGTACGTCACCCGAACATCATCCAAATTAGTTTTAAGGATCTCGGAGATGAGGGTGATTGTACTACGACAAGAGGCTAAAAAAAGCCGGAAGTACTAAACTTTCCGTCGTACATACAAATTGACATACAAATGTATAAATATTATATTTGTCGACAGGAGGCCATAGTGCTTAATTAAACGGCACTTGTCGGATATAGTGTGAAATAGGAGATCGGCATATTAAATAATAATCATCACTTATACTCATCGTTACATTTACACACGCATTTATATTAAGAACAACAATTATCAAAAGTAAAACAGAATAGTAAGATGCAAGCCGATATTGAGTTACAACGATCCCCCGGAGTCTTCCGATCGTTGCGTTTCTGACAAGACCGTTTGACTTCCTCCCCAACGTCACGAATGGCGCCATCTATCACCATTGCATTGTAACTTTCAATGCGTTCACAAATAAAAATAATTTAAATATTTTGTGCCGCCAGATACGTCCATGCGGTCGAAAAAACAGTACCCTCTTTCTGACGCAGTCGGGTATGAAGATCAGCAAAGTAACAGTTTAATAAAGACTATAATAATAACATTATGTTATTTGAGCAGGTGTCTCTCGTTACATTTACAAAAACGCTCCATATTCATAGTATAGTGTAGTGTAGTGCGTGTAGTATGTAGTGTGTTAGTGATAAATTAACATACTAACGACTATTTGTATCTAATGTAAATAATTTTACAAATTAAGGAAAATATAAGTGATACATTATTAACTATAATGGATAATTGTAAAAACGAAGAAGTTGTTGTTCCATTTTTGCCAGAGGACTTTAAAAACGATAATTCAAAAGATTCTTGGAAACCTTTTTTACGACAGGTGATTTCTTTAAATTAGTTTTACTGTGTTTTAGAACCTAATCTTTAAAGAAGCGGTATGAATACCTATTCAATTATTGTAACGCTTTACTCATACCAAAAAACTCCGTAACCACACTAAACGAGGTTTCCCTCTGTTATTAAAATGGTCATTTTCCTCTTCAAAGTATGATAACGTAACATAACACGTTCTACATTCACAGCCACACACATTCACATTAAGATTTTTTCCAGTGTTGTGGATGCTGTAAATAAACACAAAGTTGAGTATAAAACACCCAGACCTAGAACAAAATCTAAATTTTTCATTCGACACCTGTATGGCCGGGAATCGGATCCGGAACCCACTGCATGCCAATATTAGTGTTACGTATGTGGTGGGATTAACATACGGTACACGTAAATAATTTTTCAGCGGTTGAGAGACCACACATATTTATGTTTTTTATATTTTTAATTAAGAGTGTATTTATAAGTTCTAATACTCGTTATGTCAATATTCATATTTTAACCCATGAAAGGTAAAGCTTTTTCCCCTAATAATTAGGGTAGACCACTTAACAATGGTAACTTAAAATTAAATTATTCCTATTTCAGTTATTAATAAGCAGTGGAGTTTGGTCAATTTTCTTCATGTGTGGGCTGTTTACTGGAGCACCCACAGTGTTTATACCGCAAATTAGACGAGAGGCTAACTCATCTGACGTGATCAGCGAGGAAATGGCCTCGTGGCTGTGTAAGTTGTTATCAATGTTTTATTTAAACTTAATTTCATGTGGTATATGTTTAAGGAACAATTTCAAATATACTTAAAACAGCTCGTGAAGAAAGAAACAAAACTTTTTGACAACAATTAAATTTTTAAAACTAGATAATGTCTTAATGCATCAATGGTCAAATAAGTATGAGAATTTATTTGAAATTTTGGGTAGTTACTTAATGAGATATAAATAATGAAATAAAAAGAAAGAAAAAATTGTTATTTTAGTATTTTAAAGGGGTGTGCCCAAATTGGCACAGTGGCCACTTAAAGGTGAAACTTTTTAAAACTAGGTTTTTCTATTCAAACCGTTTTCTTGCATTTTTTGCAACCCCAGTGGCATTGATTATGGCATATGACACAGCGTACTCGTTTCGAAAGCTTTTCACATGCGTGGTCGGTACCATCTACATAATTACAAACCATTTGTTGTAGGAAGAACAAAGTTCGTTTAGAGCGATTGCTTCACAGAATCTGGATACGTTTTGTCAAAGTAATAATTGGTTTGGTTATGATAACCAGACAATGTTAGTATACCAAAGAAAATCTTTAGCTCTGATCTGCTCTTAATCTTTAATCTTTACCTGACTGTAAAGTTGCATTGATTATCTTGACTTGGGTACGAAGTACTAAAGTCTAAAGATTTTGTGGAACCCTACTTCTCTGATTCTTTTTTGCGACTTTTATTTCGTACTGGGGTATTGGATTTTGTCCTATGTGCTACTTACGTCAAACTGGTGTATTCGATGTTGTAGAAGATGTAGATGGACTTGGTCTGTTTTGTTCTCGAAAGGGAAACGTTTAAAAGGTACACGACGCCGTGGGAGCGACGCAGCGTTATATGGGATTTTTACCGCACTAAAACCCTCCCGTTGGTCGTCTTCAGTGCCACAAACAGGACTCCGGGATCTCCAAAGGAACCGGAGACCTCTGACCGCGTTTCCATATAGGGCTCCTTCCAGGTGAGCGGCTGGGCCCACCGCTCCAACTGTTCTTTACGACGGTATGCGACCACCCATACCGCACCACGTCCACCTTCCTTCCTGGGGTCCACGACCCACCCGTCCTTCCTGGGGTCGCCTGGCCGAACGGTTCAAGCTCCCACTCTACCTGCCCATAACCTCAGATGGACTTGGTCTAGTGGAATTATTATCTGTTTGGGATACCATCATCATCACTGCTGTTGTCTGAATCCAAAGAGAACACCAATAACGCGGACAAACAACTCAATATTACCAGAAACAACATTTGGCAAGGAAGATACAACATTGTTATCGGAAACCTGTTCTTCATTAGAGACAGTACTAGGTTCTGGTAGGATTATCCCCAAGTTATACTCCGAATTGTGACTGTCTTTTGCTTTAGTATTAACAACCACTAACTTCTTGTCTTTGGAAAGTTGTTATGAACTGTGTATCTACACTTTCGCATCATACTTTGAGAAAAATAGATAAACTATGTACCTACACCTGTGGCCACTGTACCCAAATTGGCACACTTAACTTATTTTAACTATAATAACTCTAATTTTAATTAAAGGCAACTGCAATCACCAATTATCTCATTAACTTTGTAATAATAAGTATTTAATAAATAATATATATGAAAATATAATATTATTTAAGTTTTTTATTTTATTTTATTTTCAGCTTCCGCCCACTCGTACAGTGGTGCGTGCAGCGTGCCTGTATTAACAATATTGACTGATTCCGTCGGCCGTAAATACTGCAATCTGCTAATAGCATCACTTCTCTGATTGGTTTCATTGTATTTAGCTGTAGTACTAATGTCACACATTTGTTAATAAGTGATTTTATACAAGGTCCTACTGTAGCTGCTTTGGTCACTTTAAGTATTTTAATCATCACAGAGTATACCTCCCCGTGTTACAGAGGATTATTTTTAACCATATTATCTGCTACTTTCCTATGGGGAATATGGGTTGCGAACGCAATTGGAACCTTTGCACATTGGAAATATATTGGTATCCTGGGCATTACATGTGCCACGTATGCATTCCTTGTGGCTTTGTATATGCCTGAATCACCATATTGGTTGGCAAGTAAAGAGCGGTTTGAGAAGTGCGCGTCTTCATTTTATTGGATTCGAGGATCAAATGGTCATTCTAAGAGAGAATTCCGTAATCTTATTGAAGCCAAAAGTAACCTTGAAACTAATACAAGAAATATTCTCTCCAAAATTGTAGAATTTAAATACGTAATAGTATCTAAAATATTTTACAAACCATTGTTGTTGTCAATGGTGATTATAGCTCTCAATAACTTCTCAGGGAAATGTGCATCTTCTGTATTTGCTATCGATATCATTAAGGGTATAACCAAAAGCGAATCAGCAGCGTACGCCGGTATGCTCACTCTGGATGGCTTTACAGTGTTCAGTACGTACGTTGGGATTGCTTTGTCGAAAATTTACAAACGTCGTACTTTATTCATTACCGCAAGTTTAATAGCTGTATTATTTTTGTTCGCAATCTCTATTTATTTGTATCTTATTGCTATAGGAGTTGTCATAGAAAATAAGTATGTGTCAATAATGTTGCTTATTGGCTATTCTATAGCTGTAGCTATTGGACCTTTAATCTTATCGACGTCGCTTGCAGGTGAACTAATTCCCGTAACACACAGAACGACTTTTACTCTAATAATAGGTGTTTTTACAAATTGCATTTTTGGCACCATTATTAAAGTAACTCCATTTTTATTTGGGTTTTTAGGAGCGCATGGAGCGTTTTTGTTTTATGGGATTTCAGTGTTAATATTTCTTATTCCTATTTACATATATGTACCAGAAACGAAAGATAAAACACTGTTGGAAATAGAAGAGTGTATGAAAGATTCAAAATCGATTGAAACGGTATCTGTGACAAAATATTAATAAATATATAATAATTTGCATTTTATTTGTTAGCATTAGCATCTTCTTGTTATTCATCACGGGAGGATCACGACCCTCAGTAATGAGGAACACGACGCGAGGAGGAGGAGGATTAACGTATAGGCTACTTTTTACTGTGGGAGAATATCTTATTCGCATGGAACACATCGATTTTTTAACGCGGGCAAAGCTGCGGGGTTTAGCTAGTCAACAATAAACAGAATAGACCATCCTTAACTTTGATAACTCAAATAATATCATCTGATATTATTGAAATGCAATGAATCGCCAGATTCATTAGTACCCTTTGATCACCTGGAACTTATTTGCTTAGGATAGACAACTTGAAAACTAGTAGCAGCAGTGGTAGTAACAATGTTACTCAACTTTGTTCATAAATAAATATACTTTATTTCATCTTTTCATTATATTTAAAATTGTATTTTTAAGTACACCTGTATTTTAATTGCGATATGAAGAGGCATTTCATCTCACCCCGCGACCGTTCCCCGCGCGGTGGTTTACATCACTCGTCATGTTATTTTACATTCAATTAACACTCTGGATACCTTCAAAACTATATAATTGTATAATTACTTACTTATATTTTAACATTGTAACTGTATAATTACTGAGATTCAATTTGAATATCACAATGTTTTTAAACAACGAATATGACGTGCAATTTTGAACGTATTGATGCATATAAGACCTACAAACATATTGTTAGAAATATTTATGTTGAACTGGCACCACCTTCACATCTATTTGTTGTTAATTAATAGTGTAATAGTATAAGTAGTCATTAATTTGCACGGTTTGACCGAGAAGGTGCTAACGCCACATTTAATTGTACCGTAAATCAGTTCTTACCTCTCGATGCAAGGGTGTGGTTGCCGGCTCTTTTCTGGTTTCACGGGTATGGTAACGGAAACATACTTTTCAGAGAGATTTAATTTAGTCATAGTGGTAGAACGACCTCCGTGGCCCACTGTTCAAGGTGGTAGAACCAGTGTAGTTCGATCGGGCAGGTACCACCGCTACACCGATTTTTAGCGTGGAGCATTTCTTGCGTTTCGATGAAGAGGTGTGGTTGCCGGCACACTTTCACATGAGGCTTCCATAGTCCACGGGAGTAGCAACGCATCTATGTTCGAGTTCAGACGGAACACATGTTCTGTATGAAGTTGATTACAGATGTTCATGGGCGGCAGTGACCACTTACCATAAGGTGGACTGCATGCTCGTTTGCTACTTCAGTCAGATAAAAAAAACTATACCTATAGAACACCACTGCCTCACGGCAGCTGATATCGGTCGAGACATCGTGTAACATAAGCAAATATTCATTTTTAAATCGTCTGTGATGAAAACATTTGAAGATGAATATCTTACAAATCTACAAATAACCACTTACCTTCAGGTGGACTACATGCTTTCATGAATGAATTCAGAAACACACCAGCCCCCATAAGAACATTTAAAGAGTCGCAGCAGAATTTTAATAAAAAGTACGTCTCTTAACTCTCTACAGACATATTATTCGAGTTAGTTCCATACGTACGTTTAGAATTGCAAATTCACGATCAATTAACGTTGAAATAGGCTGTTAAATATCTAATTAGTAAACATGTTTGTATCTCACACACACACACAGAGCTGCTAAACAATCCATCGAGAGGTGTTTGAACGCCTGTAATTATCAACACGTGATGAATTACACTTAAGAGGTACTTTACTCACGTTGAAAATTATCTACTTAATGTATTAAATACATACACGCATTCTACACTCATAGCCCCACAGTAGAATTTTCTCCTGTGTCGTGGGTACCATGGATACACACAATACGAATGCACGAACACCCAGACCCAGAACACGAATCTAAACTCATCATTCAGATACCTGTCTGGCCAGGAATCGAACCCGGGACCCATTGCGCGTCAGACCGGTAAAGACATTAAGACGAATCTGGTGGTAGGAATATGGTTCGAACGCAAATATAAAACCGTTTCACCTATTTCTTTTCTTGAGTTTAGGTGGAAGATGTGAATGCTGGCAATGAATGAGTCACGTAAAACACATAGCAGTAAAAACTAGGTTGAGTAAAATCAGACCTACAGCTAACTTTGACTCTGGGTACATGTCAAGTCAACTACTTGAATTAAATGGTAGTAGTCACCCGTCGCAACGGTCGAAATTCGACCGAAATTTAAATTATAAAACTAAACTTCTTACTGTCCAAAGTAGCACCAATCTTTCTCTAATTTAAATAAATTGTTATAATTTTCAAGTTATTTTAAACGCACCCGTTAAAGATAAAAATAGGTTTAATAACTAAGCTGTATTTAAAGGCTAATTAATTAATTGCAAAAGGCAATTTTGACAAAGACATTGAATGTTCTATTTTGTTTATTATGTATGTGCTTGCGTCAAACGTAATGTAAGGTAAAGAGTGTAATAAGTTTTTAGTTGATTTTATTTATGTTTTATGCATTATTCGGAAAAAATATTAGCATTGCACAATCCTTCTCTACATCAACTATAACCGTACGCAATTTCATACTCCTCCGCCCGCGGCAAGTATCTTAAAATGGAATCACCAGTTTTTGCTTCACGTATTAATATATAGATTTATATTTACCTACTGTTCGTCGTTAAATTTCTTCCACGTGGCGTTGAAACCAAACTAATTATGCAATGAGTCTATAAACAACGTTTGCTTCACAGCTACCGCTAGGCGAGCTTGCTCTTGGCGTGTTTGTCTTCAGAAAGTTCCTGGATCTCGAGGGATGAGTAACTGGTAACGCGGGGAACATTGCCCGGACATAGGATGTAAGGACCTTAAAGTTAATTCACTTGTGCAACGTTCAATATGGCAGTGCTATGAAACTGTATGAAGATTAAATTATAATAACCAAAAACCATTCAGTTGAACTTAGCCGTTGTAATAGAAAATTATTGGCAAAACCATCGTTTTGTGATTATCGCGTTAAAGTTTTTATTTTCATAGCTCTACGTCACCTCATTATAATTGCAGTAAAAATATACCTACTTTGTAAAGATAGTTGAATGCTACATTTCATTCCAATGCGCATGCCCGTTTGAATGAACAATGATCATTAGCCACCTAATAATGATGAAGTTTTTAAAGCAAATTATTGTTGAAGTTATTAAATAAAAACATAATATGTTATTGTTATCTATTTTAAATCCTCTGTAAAACTTTAACAATATTCTTTGGAAATTAACTAATGAGACGGTCATTATTTATTCAGTTTAATTCCTTGGCGTTTCAGTTACTATAAACAGTAGCTGCTAACGAGACGAGGCGCTGATAAGACGTTAACAAACTCGTCAGCAACTCATTATTTCAGAATGATCTAACTTTATGTGATAATTATTACGTTAGGTACCGTTATACTTGCCAAAATACTGATTTATATACTTGGAGACTTTGAATGGAGATCATCGTTAGTAATGTTGGTCTTTGTTAGCCCGGTGTTACATGTAGGCTTCCGATAATCTGCTCTACTCTGACCGGTTCTGAGCAGAACCAGGTTCAGTGGTACCTTTTGTTTCTGGGTTCCTTCCTCCGCTCCTTCTGGTTTTTACAACGGTATGCAGCCACAAATACCGCCGTCCTTCGCGGGGTCTCCTGACGGAACAGTTCGAGCTCCGACTCTAACCGCTCGCAACCCCAGAAGCCCCTTTTAGTCGCCTCTTACGACAGGCAGGAGATACCGTAGCCCTATTCTAATCCCGGAACTACAGGGACGAAGATTCAGTGGTACCTTCTGTTCTCTTCAGTCTTCCTGGTCGGGGTGTAATCTGTACTCCGTTCCGCTGCGTTAACTATTATATAATTAGATGGCACACTAATTTAACTGTATGAATAGCAACGAATTTGTGTGTGACTTTAGGTAAAACTTAAATGCTATTTGTATTATACTACTGATGTTCATGGATCACTACCACTCCCATTCATTTCGAGGATGTTGTATGAGGCCACTGATGGAATAATAATATAATAAATAATAAAAATCCCGAATATAAGCAAATTGCTTCTTCATCAATACTCACAGTGGTCACTAACACGCATGCCAGGCGTGGCAATTCTTACTAAAATCCTTCAGACTAATGATCACCGACTAATGATCAGTCGTCATTAGTCTTATAAAGACTAATGACGACTGATGTGATGTGATGTGACATTTCCTACTAGATAGTTTACAAGCTCTTTTGCTGCTTTATTTGCATAATAATAAGGATAGCACTTAGCAAATACAGATCAGAATATTTGACATAACATTTCAAGAAAATGATATCGAATCGAATGTTTTAGAATAAAACATTCTATTTACTTCGCTATTAAAGTAAGCGATATGCGCGATCCAGTAATACTTATGCCAATAATCTCATAAGAAGTAAAACAATATTTGTTCGAAATGAAATATGTATTTGGCAGTTTTATGTTTCAAATGGATTATTCACTGCATATTGAATTTATTGTTCAACGAAGCGAATAAGCATTAAATAAAATATGTGCGATAAAACACTGCTTATAAGCATGAGAATTTAAAAATGAATGTTTTTGTGGTCGAAATCGCCGAAAGTTTAACGCGAGCAATACTTGTTTAATATTTTATCCAATGTTATCTTTTCTATCTATCTATCTTGTTTAATATTTAATATATCTTGTTTAATCTATACTTATAATAAATCTGTAGAGAGGTCAATTCTGTACATGAAATATATTTCCAAAATAACTATCAGGCGGTGATTAGGGATCGATACTGATTCCAAAAATGCAATTAGTAAAGTTTTTGTCTGTCTGTCTGTCCGTCTGTCTGTCTGCATAATCGTTATAGAAACAAAAGCTACTCGACTGATTTTAATGAAAATTAGTACTATTATTATTCATACTCTTGAGCTGGTTATAGTAGCTTTTCATCACGCTATAATCAATAGGAGCAGAGCAGTGGAGGGAAATGTTGGGAAAACGGGAGAAGTTACTCCATTTTTTAAGCTTCCGTCGCGTGCGCATCCTTAATGGTTAAAGCTAGCCAAAAATTATGTATGACGGAAATGTTCTCCTTAAAATTATATAAAAAATTTCCCAGGACAGCATATGTCTATTTTTTATGGTTGACTCTCAATAACACGTGTAACTCCCGATAGCTTAGCAGTTCGACGCTTTCTGATTATAGTTGTCTACTCTTACGTTTATAACACTCTCAGTCATGCCTAATTAAAAAAGGTAACATTATTTAGGCGGAACGAAGTTCGCTGGGTCAGCTAGTATTTAATATAATCAATGTGTTTTTGTAATAAAATCAGTGACGCTCTAGTGGCTTATTATATGCTGTCAAATGTGTCTGAACGAAGCATAGGCCTTGGCCACAAAATCCACTTTTGGCAAAATGTACGGTTTTGGTTAAAACAGGCCGAAGTTTGTCTGAAGCCGAAGGTATCCAGCAAGTGTCAAAATTTAACAAACTGGAACGATTGCACGATACTCCACTGTAAACGGTGTAATGAAATGAAAAGAAATAAATGTCTTTATTTTGTATATGCCTTTTTTTTTTTTGTTTTCGAGGGGGAAACCTTCCAAAGGGACCCGACGCCGCGGGAGCGACGCAGGGTTATGTGGGATTTTTACCGCACTAAAACCCCCCCGGTGGCCGTCCTCGGCGCTGAAAAGGAGGACTCCGGGATCTCGAAACGACTTCAACCGGAATCCTCCGAGCGCGCTGCCCCATCGGGCTCCTCCCAGATGGGCGGCTGGGCCCACCGCTCCGTCTAGTCTTTACGACGGTATGCGACCACACATACCGCCGTCCTTCCCGGGATTGCCTGACCGAACGGTTCGAGCTCCCACTCTAGCCGTCTGCAACCCCGGAAGCCCCTTTTAGTCGCCTCTTACGACAGGCAGGGGATACCGTAGCCCTATTCTGACCCCGAGGTTACAGGGACGATTTTGTATATGCCTACGGGGGCACTTACAAATTGTCAGCTACATTTTTTTTCTTACAATACCAACAGATCGGAATACAAACACAACTGAGAAGATCCGGCAAGAAACTCAGCGGGTTTGTCTTTTTGTTATTTATAACATTTTTTATAATATAATTACAATCATGTTTTTTTTACATGGTAATGAAAGTTAGCTTCAGTATCTTACCTTACAGTTCAGTAAAAAAGAGCCCTGTTTGGCAAGATATGATACACTTAAACATTTATTAAATATACTATAGTGATTTGTATTATTGCTCAGTCTCAAGCTGTTTTGTCTTCTATGTAATTAGAAATTTTATAATTCGCTTTACGGCAGAGTTTAATCTTAATCAATGCTTTGAACTTATTCATTGACAAATTTCTGATTTCAACAGGAAGTTTATTATAAAAGTGTATACATCGACCCAAAAAATGATGACGCCTTAAGGTAAGGACACGCTCGGGTAATAGGCTTGTTTTGCATGTTTTCTTTCGAAATTGACTTTATTTTCAAATGCTATTGTTTTTGAGAAGGTGCAAAATTGCAAAGGCTTTAGATTTTTGAAAAGTTTCAGTGCATAAATCTAAAACGTGTATAATTTAATTCAGGCAGACTTCTTAACTACCTTCAGAGCAGGATTTGTAAAAAATAGACTCATAAATAAATATGGCATGGCACGGCGTCGTTTCAATTCTGTCGTGTGGAATTATTGTCGGCGGCTCATCCCTCGGGACGCCGGCTAATGAGTGCGGTTCCGAACAACTGGACAAAACTGGGTCAGATCATCAATAGTTACTACAATTGTTGTCGTATATTACAAGAGTTCTGATGAATATACCGCAAAGGGATTAAAAACTATATAGATATTCTCAATTTACGTTTCTAACGTTGTTAACCAATAATTTATTACACTTTTTTTTATAATACTGAAGTAGCAAACGAGCATACAGTCCACCTGATGGTAAGTGGTCACTGCTGTCCATGGACATCTAAGCAATTCTATCTAAAGTCAATCACAGATGTGTTGCCATTCTCGAGGACTATGATGGTCGCCTCATATAAAAGTGTGCCGGGAACCACACCCTTCCATCGCAACGCAAGGAATGCTTCACGTAATACAATTCATTTTCTGACGGATTTTTGTAACACAAGAAATACATTTAAAACTACGTATCCTGAATACCAATTACAAATAAAAATGTGCTATGATACGTTTTGCCGTAAAAATATGCGTTTTATCCATTATATTTAGACTGCCTTGCAATATTAATAAAATGGTTAAAAGAAATAAGTAAAACTGTTTGCTCCGGGCCGGTTATCAGTGGGTATTATTCTGTATTTGTAGCCTGGTACAGCACAGATATAAGTCAAGTTGGTTTCATTATTACTTAATCCTACCGATTATCCTGAGAAACGAAGCTCATTCCCGACAACTGGATACTCGTTATCCACGTCGGGACATTAGAAATAGGATCACGGTAAAAATACAAATGATGAAGAGACAACTTCATTGCTTTGGACAGTCGGAAGTTAAAATAATGTAAGGAGATAGGATTAGGTAGTCCACCAATTCGCACTTGGCCTGCGCGATGGACTATCATTCCGAGAGAAGACCCGTGCCCAGTAGTGAGACAATAATAGGTTGACAATAAAAGGAGATAGTTGTAGTCAATTGAGGAGAGGAGGAGAGTGTAGTATTGGTATTATTTATATATTTTTTTTTGTTATTTTGTTGTACATATAATTTATTTACGTCTTTTTGAATATCCTATTAAAAAGGTCAAAATAGAAAATGTGGATAACTACTTACAATAAAACAGACCGCATGCTCTCTAATGTTTGCACTTTAATGTTAAAAATACTTTTATTATGTCGGTTAACTTCAAAATACATTTTAGTACGAATAAAATGCATCAGCAACACACAAAAGGTTTAAAAATACCGTAACTGCACTCTCAATTGAGTACCGATGGATATATTTCTACACGAGAGGATCGTGATCCAGCGCCATGCAATGTTTTTATTACCGACTGACACACGAGAGACATTTTTTTCAATTTCTACCGAACGTACCATATGTTGATTTTGGTCTCTAAAATGTAGGAATATATTCGTAGTAATTGGTACTACGAATATATACGCGGTGTATGCTAGGAGTTATCGGCTTCAAAAGCTTAGAATTTTTTTATGAAATATTTATAAAATGTTTTTTATATGTAAGTCACTTTAAGCATTATTACGGCAAAGCGATATCCTATTGGTAGATATAGTTACATAATTTAAAACAAAGTTGCTTCTCGCTGTCTGTCCCTATGTATGCTTAGATATTTAAAACTACGCTACAGATTTAAATGCAATTAATAATAATAATAATTTATTGTTCACTGTTGGTTTACAATATGGTGTTACAAATCATAATTTAGTCCACAACAGTCCACCCTTTTTGGGTATACAATTTTTTTGTCAAGTCAAACAAACACTGTCAGCCTAAGGTTACAATTATTTTAAATATCTATGTCACAGTTTATAAATTCGTTGATGTCATAATAAGCTGATGTCAATAAAAACCTTTTTAATGTCACTCGAAACTTATTTTCTGGTAATTTATTTATGTGAACAGGAATTTTATTAAATATTTTTACGCACATTCCATATGCATTACGTTGGAGTAATGAAGTACGTGTTGGTTTATCGTAAACAAGTCTTTTAGTGTTCCTTGTACAGCGTACATAGACCTGGTCTGCAGTTTTAAATAATTCTGTATGTTTTTTAACAAATACACATACAATAAATTATTATTATTATTAATGCAATTTTAATAGATAGAATGATTCAAGAGGAAGGTTTTTAAGTGTAATACATACATAATATGACAGAGCAACACTGATAATTTTCGATTTTTGACTTTTAAGCGAAACAAAGTTCGCCAGGTCAGCTAGTTTTCTTATAAAGTAGTTAGCGATTGACTAACACATATTTGACTATCAAACTATTGATCAGGAGTGGTCATATCAATAGGCTAAGTTGCTATTTAAGTATAAAACAGAGAGCCAACTTAGTGTTGAACTTAACTAGTCATTTCTGAAAGCACAAGGTGGTCATTTGTGGATTGTATGTGGAAGAATCACCGCCACATCTTTTTTGCTTAATAATAGTGGTGTTAGACCCTGCTATGTTTTTTTCTAAAAAGTGTGGTAATGAACACATCCAAATCGTTCCATTTTAGTCCTTAGAGGTCGCAACGCTATGTGGATAACCTCAGGTAAGTTAATTTATTCTTAGATTGATAACAGATATCCGTGGGCAGCAGTGTCCATCTGGTGGAATTTAAAAAGACGGAACATATTAATGTTAATAAAGTAGTGAAAATATATAAAACAAATCAATCGCTAATATTAATTAACATTATATCTTACTCTACCTATCTATCTATCTACATATTGTAACCAAAAAATTGTAAGTGCGTCCGTTGCCCCACGAAAAATAAAGAAATTTCATTTCCTATGTATTGCCCACAATGGTGACAATCTTTTTAAGGTTTACTTTATGTGCAAACATGTAACAAGTGTACCGTGGATTACAAGAACAACCATTATGTATTAAAACTGTCGTCTCCGAGCTACGACGCCAAGCAGGCTCATCGCGGTTGCACTAAACTTCATTATTTCTAACCTCTAGAGGACGTGGTCATACATATTTTATGAAAAAACTGTCTCATGCAATGTGTCTTTAAAATTATTTTCAATGAAATTCTCGCGTCGTGGCTTCTAAATATTTTAGAAGCGGTGGTAGATATAAACAAGCCTTGTTCTTGGTTTCGAGGTCGTGTTCCGATCCGGTGGTAGTGTAAAAAAATATATATGACGGAGGGGGTGGTTCTTTTTCGCTCATCATATCAGGATAACCTACTGTGGGCTCTGATAGGGAATGTTAGCACGAAAATAAGTTGCAGACTTGATTTTAACACACAGTATATTGCCGAATTAAAGTTGTCACAATCACTGAATTAATCAAACTAAATTAAGTAGGCAAGTAAACGTAGCACTAAGAACGCGGGATGATTTTAGAGTTGTCTGCTTCGGCCGACCGTCAACGATAGACTGAGGTGTCGGCCATTAAACTGGTACAACCCTAACTTCATCGAACGCCACTAGATGGCGCTAGCGTTCCGGTGTAGCCACAATACCGCCATTTCCGACATATATATGTAATTGACAATTTGTAAGTGCCTCCGTAGGCCTATGCAAAATAAAGACATTCACTTCGCTCCTCATTTCAATGTATATTACAAGTTACAGCAGTTTACATTGTACATTGCAATGTATGAGCGAACAATAGTAACTTATTTTGATGAAACGTAATAAACTCGAACTTAGTACAGGTGTCAGTGTTAATTTCACATTATTTCAAAATAAGTTTGAAGAAATATCATTTTTTTATTATTTGCTGGCGTTCGCTAATTTAAAGCGAACAAGTGGAGTCAAAGGACTTATAGATGTAGGTAAATAAGAAAAAAACAAAATCCTCACTCTAAATCAGCTTCATTAGCTAATCATTCTTCAGCTAATCATTTAGCTTAAGTTTAAATATAGACAGCTAGACCAATCAAACAGCCTAATAAATACTTGTATACATGTACATATTGCTGCCAGGTGAAAATTAAACAATGCTTGTTATTATTGTCTTTTTAACAAATTGATTCAATTTTTTTATAATAATGAAGTAGCAAACGAGCAGTTCACCTGATGGTAAGTGGTCACTGCCGCCCATGGACATTTGTAAGCAAGTTCAGATGCGCACACACAGCACAGATGCGCTGCTACTCTCGAGTACTAGGGTGGTCGCCTCATATAAAGTGTGCTGGCAACCGCACCCTTCCACCGAAACGCAAAGAATGCTTCACTGTGGCGGTGGTACCTCCCCAGTCGAACTAAACTCGTTCTACCACCCTTGGAATAATAAAAAAATAATTAAACTATTAACAATGGCCTAATTACCTACGGCATCAAACAGCTCAACATACAGTACACATCCACCCATCTATCCATTCGTGGCCCCCGCGTTAGGGTTGAGCTGCACGCGGTTGCGGAGAGTTACGTGACCGCTTGCATTAATATACCGGGTATGTGCGGGGTCGGGGCGGTGTTAGTGTAACTTTATATTTACAGCATAGAGAATACCAGTTTATTTTTGTTGAACATATGATGAAATACTGTTTTCTTTGTGTTACACGTTTTTAATAAAGTTTAAAGGTAGAACTTGAATTAAAAAGCGCTCTTAAAAGTATGAATCAAGGAAATTTTCTGGGACGATTATATGTATTTCTATACATTTCGCTCTAATACATATACATGTGGTGATCAGATGAAACCATTGCCGTCCGGGGAATTTCCATCTACATTTTAAAATAATGCATAATTATGATGATCGGAGCAGAGCAGTTATCGTGACCCTCTTCTTGCTTTATCGTAGACAGTCAATTTCTTTATCATGATGGCCACTGCCGTCCATAAACATCTATAGAAACTTCATATAGAATGCAAGGACCCTACTGAACTAACTAACAGCGTTGGTACGCCAGCTTCCGCTGGTATTAAGGAATATCAATGATCTTGTTGTATAAATTAAATAAATTGTCATTAACTTCAGAATTATAATAAATGTTTAATTGTGTAACATTTGTTTAATTTGGATATTTCCCTAATATTCTTACATACCTTATATAAATTTACTGTAAGAACATTACTACTACAGCTAGCCGATAACACCATCTTTTCCTGTGGTTCTTCCCACAACTAGAGATCTTGCTTACATGAGGCAGCCCATTCATATAAGAGTGGCGGTAACCACATCTCTCCGTGGAAACGTAAGAACTAATTCTCGATAGAAATATCGGTGTGTTTTTATATCTGGTCGAAACATATTTAGTTTACGACTTAGTCATTAAATTTTTATTAACAACACTTTTGTCCATCAAACATTATTAATACATGTAAAGAAACTTTACTTTCTTTTAAATTTGAATTTCTGTCACTGTCACATAATTTATTCGTGAAGAAGAATAATTAAATAATTTGTATTGAGATAATAGTTGGAAATAGTTAACATATATTGTGGTTTCTCTATTTTCTAGGTAAGAAAATTGATAACTTTTAAATGGTTTTCCTTATGATAAAGTTTTAAAGTTAACGAAATAAAATCTCTATTTTCTAGAGCAACGCTTTTATCTTATATACATATATACAATTTTTTCACAAGAAAATTTTTGACGTGACAACGTCGTATAATTCGATGGACCCGGCTGCACGCACCAAAAGACATGACTCATGCGGCGTTACCTCGCTCTGAGGCGTTCCATTTAAATTAGCCTTAAGGCTTGAAGTGCAAGTGAGAGCGCAGAATCACCGACAACCGATTTTTTTTATTTCAGGATGATGAAATAATAAACTTAAACCAAAACACTCTTGAAACTAAGACAGGAATAATTGTAGCCGAACGATAACGCATACTACCACCTTTAAACACTCACTGTATCAAAGTCATTGTAAATAAATAACTACAGCTGCATTATATGTGGACGATGTAACCGCGTCCACATATGTGACAGTACACATTATCCAGTTGGTTGCGGTTTACTGTCTGCATACATACTCGTAGCTACAGAGACCAGTTGGAGCGTGAAATGTAGGTACTGATATATAAATGAACCATAGATAGAGGTGGTTTCAACTGCTGTGTACTTCGTGTTTATATCTACCTATAGAGTGAAGTAATGCTGTTGGAACTAGTAAGGAAAACATGATCATTATCTTTCGAATTCATGGCTATCTCTGATTGCTGTTAGATAAAACTTTAGTTCTATTAAAAATTGATAGCAGTGCCCTCAGAACAACTTCTCCATCATTGCAAAGTATATTGCAAGATTGCAAGGTATGCGCGGCAAGTATATTGCATGGACGGCGGTATGTGTTGCATACCGTCGTAAAAACCAGACGGAGCACTGGGCCTAGCCGCCCATCTGTGAGGAGCCCTTTGGGGCAACGCGGAGGACTCCGATTGCGTTCCTTTGGAGATTCCGGAGTCCTCTTTGAAGCGCCGCGGACGGTCACTGGAAGGGGCCTTTAGTGCGGTAAAAATCCCACATAACCCTGCGTCGCTCCAATGGCGGAAACCTTCAAAACAAACCCGATCTTTTGAAAGTTTCCCCCTCGAGAGAAATCAAGGTATGCGCGAATACGAAAACGTAAACGTGTAATGTACACTGATATGCATGCTTAAAAAGGTAAACAATGACTTTCGAAAAACGCGATAAAACGGATACGTTTAAAAAAAAGCTATTAATTATTCATATGACAAACGCCATAACAATATTATAGAGAAACTGGACTTCTCATTGAATGCAAATAAAATTATTAATCTACATATAATTATTTTACCAGTGTAAATTGATTTAAGTATTTCTATTTAATTTTATCAGAATCACGGTACTCGGAGATGTTGGGTTCAATTCTCATTGTCCTGTTGGTTATTCATTAAATGCTACGGACACCATAATTCGAAATAAATCGGGACCTTCGGCCAGCTGTCTTTGATATCACACATTTAAAAACCATAGGACATTTAAGCTGATCGCTGTCATAAAATTGAAGCGGCCGTCTTACTTTTTAAAATAAGCTTATACACCATTAACTGGTTTCAGTTGGAACCTTATGTTGGTTACGGATGTCGACGGACGGCAATGACCATAATCTCAAGATATTTCGGTCAAATTTTATAATGTAGTAAAAAAAAACGCGCAAAGGGGGTGTTTAAATATTACAGAAAGCAATTTTGACCGAAATTCCTCCTTTCCCCGTGGTTAGTTTAGGGGGTTATTTGTGTCAACCCCCACAAACTCATCGTTAGCAATATTATTCAAAATTTTCAAAAAAAGTAGTTTTATTGATTTTTTCTTGTAATTTAAGCTGAAATCTCCGCTTTACCTCCCCACGTGATTTACCCCACAAGATTTACTTAAGATTTATTATGAATACATACACATACCGTAGATGGAAACAGGTTTCAGCTTAAACTTATAATGTAGAAACTGATTGCCCATACCTGTAACAAAATAGGAGAAATTAAATTTTTAAACAGTAAAAGGTTATCGAGTAATGTATCGTTAAGTTATGGCGATAAAAATGTGTACACGCTTATTTTTGTTGTATTTTGTTATTACAATATATTGAAAAGTCTTTTTTTAGTCTACATAGTACATAGTACATGGTGTACATAGGACTTCCCTAATGGAGAATTTTGCCTATAGTCGCTGCACACTGCCTGCGTGCTGATGACCGTACTGGCTGCTTATGTAGGAACAGTCTGCTACCCATTTTTTGGATTTTGAAACTTAGTTTCCTCCTATGAGATCCATGGAAAGAAAAAAGGTGGTGTTTCATGACCGACACCTCACGAAACAATAAAACGGAAATGTTTTAGGGAAAATGTACTGTTGATTATCAGGCTTAGATAGGAATATAAAAAACGGTATTCCGGAAAGTCTTTCAGTTAGAATTTATATGGTCACCCGATCTACGATCAAAAGCTCTTCATGAAACGCACAGATCTTTAAGAATTTCGCATCCTATTGTAGTATTGTGAAATTAAATTTAATCAAACGACAATACGTTTGTACTGGATTCTATTAAAACTTTTCATCACAAAGTAGTATTGGATTACAAAGGATTCAATAAAACATTAATTATCATGCACTTTAACGGCGAAATAGGACGTAAATTGTTTTTCGGACTTTCTCAAACGTTTGTAAAATCTAGCAAAGCCGGCTAAATGATAAAATGTTTTGCAGACGGTAGAACGATTAATATAAAATAACTAGCTGAAACCCGCAGCTTCGCCCGCGCTTAAAAAATACATGATATATACATAGTCATTCAAGAGGAATATTTCTTTCATACATATATTTTTGGTATCTTGAACCGTTTTCGCAGCGCACGCAACGAAAGCCCTCGAGGATGAATAATTTTCCTTGTTTTTTTTTCACATTTTCCATGATTTCTTCGCTCCTAATAGTTGCAGTGTGATGTTATATAGCCTAAAGCCTTCCGCGATAAATGGTCTATTCAACATAAAAATATTTTTTCAATTCCAACCAGTAGTTCCTGAGATTAGCGCGTTCAAACAAACAAACAAACTCTTCAGCTTTATAATATTAGTATAGAGTGGTAGGTTTGATGTACCTTCTTGAATAGTCGCTCTTGGCTGTTACTATTATTAAACCTTATCGGATACCACAACAGACAAGACAAGACATAGAGGCTTTGCTAACGCTGCTTTTGTCTATGATTCGAAATTTATAGACAGGATAAATTCACACAACTACCAGTGTAAGGAAGAGTGAGTGTTAATAATTTAAAATAAGTATTACAAATCAAATTTTTGTCGCATAATATTATACGATATGTATTAACGTTAAATATATTATACGATATAATATTATTAATATGACGTAACGCTCTAAGTTTAGTGCAACCGTTTACTTTAGAAATATCATTATCCAAATACATTTCCCTCTAATGGTGTGCCTACATAATTTAATTTCAAAAACCTAACGGAATCCTTGACGATGATTTTATATAAAAAAACAGTATAATTCATTATGTTTCATAACTTCACGTACTCTAAGCATTAAAGGTCAGTACAGGCATAAGTCTCAAGAAATTTCATCAAACCAATGTTTAATACCAATAATCCATAATCTACCCAAGAAAGAAATTATTGATAGATTATATTGCTAATATCATAAGAAACTAGTGAGGCCACAAGCTCGGGAAAGTAAGATATTAAATTATCGTACAAGTTGTAGACGCAAGGAAGAGTTTCCCGTGGGACCTTAGAAATAGAATTAATCCTTCTTTATTTTGGATCCCAAGCAGAGATTATAGTTTTTATAAAAAAAGACGTAGAAAATTATTAAAATGTGCACGTTAAGAATAGGGCATGTCTTATTTGTATTATATTTGAGTAAACGGGTACACTCTTTCAAGGTGGTAGAAACAGTGTAGTTCGACCGGGGATGTACCACCGCCACACCTATTTCTAACGTGAAGCATTTCTTGCCTTTCGATAGAAGGGTGTGGTTGCCGGCATACTTTCACCTGAGGCGACTATCATAGTCCTCGGGAGTAGCAACGCATCTGTGATTGACTTCAGATGGAACCCATGTTCTGTATCAAATTGATTACAGATGTCCATGGGCGGCAGTGACCACTTACCATCAGGTGAGCTGCATGCTCGTTTGCTACTTCGGGTGTTTGTGTATTCGTCTTTGTGTGTGTCCGTGGCACCCACGACACAGGAGAAAATCCTACTGTGGGGCTATGAGTGTAGAAAGCGTTTTAAGTTTTTTTTAATTTGTGTTTAACCGTCTCGGCTAAAATACGGAATAACGCCAAAATGATTAAAATTCAAACGTAAACAAAATGGCGGTGGATAACTTAACGAGCCTAACAACGCGCTTATTTAAGATGTAAATGTCCGTCGCTCCTGACTTCATTAGCCGCGGTCGCGATATTTCTGAAAATATTTTTTTTCTTCATCAACGCTTTATAAACTTCAGAGGTCAAACGGATAAAACATTGAGTTTGAACATCCTATTTATATGTTAAATAATACAATGCGTATTTTGCGTAATATTTGTCACATTGCAAGCGAGTAAATGAGAAGCGATTGCACGCGTCCGCAAAAAATGCATTGATTTTATTCGTTTTTCATTTCTTTCTCTTACGTTTATTAATTCACAAAATACGAATTCCGAAATTATAATATCGTAACAACATACTACAAAATATTGCACGGTAATACGGTATTAACTAAATTTACTGTCATATAAGTAGCTGTAGTAAATATTACATTTTATTTGGATAGATGATGGTAAAATAATTTAAAATAGTGCACATTTATTTCGATAAGTCCATTGTCCACCAATTCGCGATTATGGCCCAAACTCTCTCATTCTGAGAGAAGACGCGTACCCAGTATTGGGACAATAATGGGTTGACGAGAATTCGATAAGAGACAATAAGTACGTTTTCTGGTTCTTGCTGTATTTTTCGTTACATATATTGGACCTAGTAAATGGCGGACGTAGATCAGGTGAAGTGGCGTCCATTAATTATGTGAGGTGATCTTAGCGATTAGTTCGACTCCTCCCTCTTTGTTAGACGTAGTGAGATTTGTCTCTACCCCCTTCCCCCCAAAAGTCCTACTTAATTAGTCAACATCCCTCTAGGGACAGTTTTGTGTCGCTTCGCTTATAGTATTGCTAAATATTATTTGTTTAATCGCACAATTTATTTTTCTTTTGACCATCAAACACGTCCCTAAAGACATCAGAGTCGAAATTTTCTACGTAGTTAATTAAAATTTTTGGAGACTTAATCCAACAAAGTTTAATTTATTCTAAATCGCACATTTTTATATTCTTAGTTTGAACACTCCTTTTCGTCCTCGAGAGAAGCTTCATATGTATCTGTTATTGTTATTGGCTTTAGATCGAAACTTCGTCCTGTAAACGCTTCTTGCGTAAGCAAACTACCTTACACAGAAGAAAGTTTCATGGCCGGCAGTGACTACTAACCCTCAAGTGGACTGCATGTTCATTTGCTACTACTTTATAAGAAAAGTGCACTTAAGTATTACGTATATTAAGAAAACAGAGGTTTAGATAAAAAAAATATATGATACAATACTCGCGGCAAATTCGATATGGAATATTTAATAACAAAGCGTTGCCTAGCAACCACTGACAGGCACGGGAATGCAACTTTTTCTTGTTTTATGAGCCGTCTCTTACCTATTATTAACTTTTACCTGTAACTTATAACAGATTGTAGAACCCATAAAGAAATTAAGGTTGTAACATCATTAGTTATACAATGACCATATCTATACTATAATAAATCTGTAAGAGGTCGCTGTCTGTACATGGAATAAATTTAGGTGAAAACCATTTCTAGAGGTCTTTAAAACGATATAGAACCCAAAATAATGGTTTTTAGAAATCTTTTCTGTTTGTCTGTTTGTCTGTTTGTCTGTTTGTCTGTTTGTCTGTGTGTTTGAAAACGCTAATCTCAGAAACGGCTTAAACAATTTGAATATAATTTTCGTCGATCTGTTGTGGGAAACTTCACTTAACATTTAGTGTTTATTTTATGTAAATCGGTTTATAAATAAAAAAGTTATATCAATTTAAAACTACGCAGTATTTATTCAGTGTTCGATAAGTGTTAGTATGATAAGTAACTGCATAGTTGAATTGGTTGAAACTAAACATGTTATGGTCTGTAAAATGTATTCCTTTGTTATGTATTCTTATTGGTTATGTGTGTACCTATGTTATTTGATACTATACAAATCTATATTTCTATATCTATATATACTTATATAAAAACGAAAGGACGCTCTCTCACTCATCTATTGAATAAACATCGTAGAGCCTAAACTGCTAAAGATACGAATATGATTTTAAAAAGTAGGAGGTTATCAATTCGTCTGTATTTTTTTTTATTTTTATTTTTTATTTTATATTTGTTACTCGATTTCTCCGCACTGGGTGAACGGATTTGGATGATTTTTTTTTCATTTGAAATGTAGTGCGTGTCACGGGGTCACATTTATTTTTAGTTCACTTTTGACAGTGGCATCCATAAGAAAAGCGCATAAGTCTGATATTTGCATTAACGATGTGCGCGATAAATAGATGAATAACTCGATTTCTTTCTAACTTTATTTGAAAGAATGTACTTCAAGGGTACCTACTCTGATGAGTTTGATACGGTTCTGATCATAGGATCCATTTCTTTGAAGCAAATTAACTAAATTAGCGATACTCGGCCAAACCTAGCTGTAGGAGTCCAATTGGGTTGAATGTAGAATGAGATTACTAAGCAGATATTTCCTAAAAAAATTGACCTTCAACTCTTCAATCCTGATGATGCAGGGGTACTGCTAGCCAGAACCGTAGAAGTAAGTCAATTTGTTTTTATGGATATATAATAAGATTGTTAAACAAATTCATGGGACAAAAATTTGATCTTCAACTCCTCAACCCTGATGATGCAGAGTTACTTCAAGCCTAAGCCATAGGAGATGGCCATTTGGTGCTTTCGGTATGTAATATGATTACTAACCAAAGACACAAAATGAAAAATTCGACCTTCAACTCCTCACCCCTGATGATGAAGGGTACTGCTAGCCTAAACTATACGAGATGGGCATTTGATGCTTTCAGGTATTTAATATAATTACTAAGCAAAGACACATGATGAAAATTTTGACCTTTAACTCCTCAACCCTGATGATGCAGGGGTACTTCAAGCCTAAGCCATAGAAGTTAGCTATTTAGTACTTTCGGGTATGTAATATAATTACTAAGCAAAGACACAAATTCTGATGAAAAAGATCTTAATTCATAGGTATAATTGCAAATATTTTTTTAGCTTCAGCTGTTAGCTTTATATAATCCTAATAACAGATGGCGGTGTAATGTTATCTGTTAACTTGATTAAGTAAGTAATGGCGCTTTATTAAAATTACAACCGTTTCACATAAGCTACAATTTAATATCATGACCAAAGATAAGTATAAGTTACTAACTTCGATCAGAAATATTGGTGATCAAAGGTTACTAAAGTACCTATTACATAGATAGCCATCTCAGTATATTCTGCGTTGATACGCAACCTTATCGCTAAATAATGTATATGAGATATTAGATGGCGCTGTTTACGATACAGTCATCTTCATGAACCGAATGTATTAATGGCGCTTTGTGAAAATTTCATATGACATACAATTTAATATTATAACCAGATATAAATATATCCTTATAAGTTACTAAAGTAATAAAAAGGTATCTCAGTATATTCTGCGATGATGCCACCTTACCGCCAAATCGAAATAGTAATATGTCTGAGATATTAGATGGCGCTGTTTACGATACAGTCATCTTCATGAACCGAATGTATTAATGGCGCTTTGTTAAAATTTCATATGACATACAATTTAATATTATAACCAGATATAAATATATCCTTATAAGTTACTAAAGTAATAAAAAGGTATCTCAGTATATTCTGCGATGATGCCACCTTACCGCCAAATCGAAATAGTAATATGTCTGAGATATTAGATGGCGCTGTTTACGATACAGTCATCTTCATGAACCGAATGTATTAATGGCGCTTTGTTAAAATTTCATATGACATACAATTTAATATTATAACCAGATATAAATATATCCTTATAAGTTACTAAAGTAATAAAAAGGTATCTCAGTATATTCTGCGATGATGCCACCTTACCGCCAAATCGAAATAGTAATATGTCTGAGATATTAGATGGCGCTGTTTACGTTACGGTCATCTACATGAACCGAATGTATCGATAAATCAATACCGTTTCACTTAGTCAGTTTTTTTTATTTTAATTTCGTATTTCCTTAAACTAAAATTGACAAATAATTTTAAAAGCAATTTAAGAGATAAAGGACAAATATTTTATTAATAAATAAATCCATACAATTTTAATTTATTACTGGCAACAATACATGTAATAAGAATAAAATAATATTGATGCGTTCACCTGACATACATATCCCTAAAAACAAAGTGTAAAATTATATCAATCGAACAGTTGACTCAATATTACATAAAGTTATTTTTTATTCATAGTTTACTGCAAACAATTTTTCTTTATTTATAGAAAACATTTATTTTGATGAAGTATTTTTGAACGCAAATTACATTTAAATTCGTACTGATGTGACCGTTAGGTGGCGCTACCTAACCTATTTTGCTTTTGTTTGTCGATGTACAATAATGTAGGAAAGACAAACTAACGTGGTTTTTATGTTGTGGTGATCGCAATACAGTTAAATCTCAATATTCTTTGTTTTTAATTTTTGGAGTTATCATAGACGGTTACATAAGACTGAAGTATAGTATAGTGAACAATAATTTAAGTTAGTTTAATGAACAATAAAACTATTCCTGCTTTTTAATTAATAGTGCTTCATTATTCGACACTTTAATATAAATAAATAAAGACAGGTGAACTAAAAATATTGTACACCGAGAAGTGCTGAATTATATTGAATGTAATTTTTTTTTAATAAAAAATTACAAATGTCATTGTTGAAAATTTAATACCATCTGCCCTTCTTACCTTATTTATAAGTTTATATGGTACATGTTGTCTACTAACAACTTTGTAGTATTTTAATTTCTTACAAATACGAAATAACACAATTTTAAATTTGTTTATGTAACATTTCTTTAACCACAGCAACGCGTGGCCGGGTCTGCTATATAATCATATAAATTCATCAATCCTGATAATCTTAGTACACAACCTACTTAAGCCGTATGAGTTTGGTACTTATTGATTACAATACATTACAACCCGTTCCTGAGAGAACATTATGATGAAAAGTGTCACTTTGAATACCTCAACCCTGAAAATGCAGGAGTATTGTCATGTTACTGTTAAGAGTTGGATCTAGCTGTAGCTTTTTAAACAGGATGGGTTAGGTTAGGTTGGAACTTAAAAGAAAACATAAAAAATAAGCGAGTGTGCGGCAGCGCCCTGCGAGCGGGTGCGCTCTGTACGTATGAATTGTAAAAGTGTTTTGATTATGTCTTTTGCTTTACAAAGAACAATGCGGGATTTACGCACACAAATATCCCGATGCACTTCTTAAAAGATCTTATCTTTGACCACATGAAACAAAATATGAACTTAGGATATATGTCGCTGTTCAGTGATATTCCAATTTTCTAATGATTTACGTCAAGTAGATAATAGTGCTTTGTTATCCGGAAAAGTTAAAATCAATCTTTATATCGATACGTCTTCGTTTAAATGTGGAGGAGTTAGTTGAAAAAGTATATCCGGATATTGTTAATACAACCAATAACACTATAAATTGGTTCCAAAAGACGGCTATATACCCACCCACCAATGAACGTGTCGATAAAATAAATGATTTTTTTTTTCAAAATTTAAAGCAGCGTCACAGATCTACTATTTGGTAGACACAGTCATTGAGATGGAGGAAGCAGTACATTATCCAACAGAATTTTTGAATTCCTTTAATGCCTTCCAGAACTCCTGAACACAAATTAATATTAAAAGTAGGTTTACCTATAATCTTACTTAAAGAAATTTGAATCCGCCAAAATTACTACAAATAGTATTTTCCAATTCGGAAAAGTTCAAATCAATCTTTATAATCGATACGTTTTGGTTCAAATGTGGAAGAGTTAATTGAAAAAAAGTATCCTGATATTGTGAATTAGACCACTATGAATGTAAATTGGTTCAAAAAAGCGGTTTACAATATTAGAATTCGTCTAATTAAAAAAAAATACATAACAATACGTTCCTACCCACAAATACACACTTTAAATTCGTTTTTTCACTCTGTGTTTGACCAGGTAAACCTTGAGCGGCCAAACCGATTTTAATAATACTACTTTTTATCATAGAATTCCCACGGTGTCGAGATTTGCGCGGGAAAAACTTTGTGACACGTTGATTTGCACGCGCGCAAAGCCGCGGGCACAGCTAGTTGGTAAATAAATTTTGTTTGACTGGTTTTTGCATACCATATCTTGGAGTTGGCCGTTATTAGTTAATCAACTCAATTAAATTATTTCGCGAAAATTTAATGCATACTTTGGTTGAATATAAAATGCACTTGTGTACAAATTCGTGCACAAGTTGGTGATAAACCTACATAGGATTTTTTATAGTTTGTTTACATACTATATTCCAGATCGAATATATCGAGTATAGATTTAATATTTTTTTAACCGACCGCCACAGTTGAACTCTCTTTTAACAAAGTCATAGCAACGTCCATGGTACTCAAATTTACTAACATAATTACTACTAGTGCTTCAAAGTAATGTTCTGTCAGGCGGTCGGCTTACTTGCGACGTTCTGCAGAGATTTAAGTACAATGTTTTGAATTGCTGACTTATTCATACATAGTTTATATTTAAACACAACATATAAAAGTCCTACGCAATCTTAGTTAATGGGTCAGCCTTTAAACGCTTTTTCTGAATTCACGAAGTTAAAACCCTCATTTTTATGCAAACTGCTCTAAATTTTTCTCAAAGGCCTCTTAAAGCCAAGAGGTTAACCGTCAAAGAGTTCAAAGCTGCACAAGTAATGTGAAAGCAAACTTTGTGAACGCGGCTTAGCGCACAGCCGGATAAGTATTTTATCTTTTTTGACCATACTGAATTTTTGATATGGATGGTTCTTCTATTGTTAGGTTTTCTTGAAAATTTCTTACTCTTAAATTTTTAGATATAGTCAATAAGTTCTCATGTATAAGTATGGCGTATTCCAGTTTGGTCACTCAGGTTTTATCACCATAAATATGGTGTTTTCCACTTTGATCAGCCAGGTGATCAATGGCGACTCATTAGTGTCCTTTGATCACCTGAGACATAATCACCTGGATGATCATTGGTGACTTCAAATATATATATTATCAGTACCTATCCTTTGATCACCCATATAAAAACGTATGCAAAATGGGCAGCTCTTGCCACCGTCAGCGCAATCGGTATCAAGCCCCTGTCCCTGAGTGAGGTTCACTCACGTTGATATGAAGCATCCATCTTAGTCCTCGGGAGTAGGAGCATATCTGTGATTGAGTTATGAGAGAATCCCTTATCTACTTAGAATAGCTTTAAGATCCATGAGCGTCAGTGATGAACGCAGACCGATGTTCGTTGGCAACTTTAATATTATAAACAAAACATATAGCAACACATCTGTGTTTGACTTCAGATAGAACCCATGTTCTGTGTGAAGTTGATTACAGATGTCCATTAGCGGCAGTGACCACTTACCATCAGGTGGGGTGCATGCTCGTTTGATACTTCAGTCAAATAAAAAAAAAAAGGTCTTTATCGCAATCAGTCGTCAGCTGTTAATAGTCAACGACTGTTATTTCCGATGCCTACTCAATATTGCTAAATTCTAAAAATATAGGCTCGTGCCTGGAATAAGTATATTACAAATAATATTAGGCTAGCACCCGTATAACATAAACACGAAACAATTAAGTGAAATTGTCCACGTTAAGCGGTGCCGTTTTAATTACTAATTGATTCATGGCAATTACCATTGGGTATACGTGGAACGATTTGGTTCATCTAAATGAGGAAATAATAAAGTGCTTGATAAAGCGGTATACGTATTAAGTTATTTTTATTATAGCTATTACATTGTAGGTCTGAATTCTGTTTTATTTGTGGCTCACAAAACCTGACTCGACTAAAACTATTTTTGCCTAAAAACAGCAGTTTCAAGCACTGTTGTATACTCATCTGAAGAGTTTTGTAAGGGAGACATTAACATAGCAAGTAAGACTAATTAAGTTTAAAGTCAATCAAGGGTGCGAGTTTTAAGCAAAGGCAGTCGTTAATAATTCTACAATTTAAAAAAAAAATATGGATTATATTAGTATTAATTATCAGTGTTTTATCTTCTTACATACCTGACATATTAATATTCATAATCATAGAGAACTAAGGAACAGTATTAATAAAAGTAAGGAAAATCCCTAAAACTAAAATGACTCTTGTTGTACAATACAGTTATTACACTCTCAATGCAAAATGGAATAAAAGCGCTTTTCTCCTATTGTTTGCGAGAAAATGTTACAAGTAGGCATTTAGAGTCGAACCTCGCTTATCCGCCTGGAGCCGCACCGTGTCCATCGTCAGTATCAAGCATTACCTTTTCTTTACAACATTGAAGTAGCAAACAATTAAAAGTAGTAGAACTTTTGTAGTTGGACTTCGGAAGCACCGCAGTCGTACCAATTTATGCCTAACTAGGTGAACCCCGCAGCTTCGCCCGGGTAAAAAAAATCGACGTATCGATTGTCCCGTGGGAATAAGATATTTTCCACAGTAAAAAGTATATGTTAATCCTGAGTGTCAGCTAACTCACCACCAAATTTGACGAAAATCGCTCCAGCCGTTTAGACGTGAAGAAGTAACAAACAAACACACTCACAAACTTTTGCCTTTATAATATTAGTATGAAGTATGATAACAACAGCATTAAATTCTGCTGTATTCTGATCTAAGGAGATAAGACAGAAATACCTGCTTATGCGAGGCATTACATCTTGAGAAGAGTAAAACGTTTATTTGTTAAAGAAGACGCCCAGTAAACAGCTTTTTTTGATATTTCACAAAAAGTTTGTTAAATATACCTATGTATCTACTTTGGCAAAGGGAGATCTCCCGCCACGCTAGGTGATCATGCCTGGGGAGCGGCTGAGCTCCGACAGTCGTTGTTCGGAACTTGTATATATGCAGGATTCTGAGAATACTTCGATAGCGTGTTTCAGAATACTTGTAGCTTCATCTCTTGATCAGTAGTGGGAGGTTGCCACACTACAATTACAAAGTCGCAGGCAAAATCTTGTACTTGAAAAAACATTATAAAATTACTAATATTATTGCAGATTTGATACATTTTAATATGAAAGAGGTACTCACGAAATGGATGAGTTAAACCGACTGTTTCGTCGTTACCACGGGGCGTGTAGTTGGTAGAAATATCGGCAAAAATAATTCCAAAGCCACTTAATGTAAGTACTTGTTACTTATTAAAACATTTTCACATGGTATTCAAAATATTTTATGTATTTCGAAAAAAATATGAACAAAATAAGCTCACCAATACTCCATAAATGGAGTCAGTGACTAATTGGTGGACAAACGGAGGAGCTGAAGTTCCACGCTCGCCTAACTGCACCCACGGGAACAGTCTGCTACATCAAATAGCACTTTTAAAGATGGATAGGGGATATAGTCCGATTTTAGAAATGTATGTAGCATTACGCAGTTAATATGGAGTAGTAATTCTTGTAAAAGTTGTATTTTAACACTTGACACCCCGTAGGCGATAGAACGAAACAGGCGCATACTTACATATGATATACCTACTTTTTTATTTTAAGGTAAAGTATGCGTGATTCAATCATCTCGAAAAAACTGCATCAGTGAGTAATTCACTTAATGAGTAATGCATGAATTTACAGAAGAACAGTACTCTCACATATCTATTATCAGGAGTCGTAAACTTTTTATACGGCAACTTGTAACTGTCTATATGTCGGCCATATTTTAATTACAAGTTTCAAACTACTATACCCCAATGGGGTCGCACCGGCATCAATTCTCTGTGTTGCCATTGACAACATGACGTGAAATTAATTGTCAACTATTTTTCTTTTGTCATTTCCATAGCAACGTGAGCACACCTTTCACGTTAAAATCACTGACGTAACATTTGCTGAGAGTAAAAGAATGATGGGTTTTCATCTCGGTCATGTTCTGCAATGAAGACGGATGGTTATTGGAAAACTGCGTGGAAATTATACCTTATGTAAGCTGGCATTCGTTTAAGAATATAAACACGTATAAAAGAAGTGGCAAAATAAGAAATAGCTAATTACACGGTTAAGTAGGGTTGTTGTTTTTATATTCGGCACCGCTATTTATGTTTATAAAAAGTGTTAAGCGCTGTTGTGTTTTGATTCAAGGATGTAGTAAGGGAATGTTCCCTCATTAGCAGGTACTTATCCGAGGCCATCTAACTTAGCCCTTTGGTAGCAACTGGTCTGTAGGCACCGCCATCTCGTGCCTGTCGTTCCGGGTTCAGAATAGGACGACGGTATCCTCTGCCTGTCGTAAGAGGCGACTAAAAGGGGCTTTCGGGGTTGCGGGCGGCTACAGTGGGAGTTCGAACCGTTCGATCAGTCGGCGGACGGCAGAAGTAATAAATGCATGCCGTATAAAACAACAAGCTCATTTGCCGTCAAATACGTATGTATATTATGTAGCCCGTAGACCATGCTGCCCGTAGACCACTGTTAACGATGTCAGCTAAGATTATTCTTACATAGATTAGTCCAGATACGTTGCCCTGAAGACTAAAATGTGTCTGATAAGTAATTCCTCTTCAAGGTATGGACAATTCAAAGGAGTGCTCCGCTCTGCTATTATAATTAAAACCTCATACGTGACTGCTGCTATACATAAAATGTAATATATTATATCCATATAATTGATAATATTTAGTTCTAGGGAAATCTTATGCAAAGTGAATACGTACAAGTATTTAATAAAACAATTTAGTTTTCAAAGAAACTACCGCACAATGTGATACTGGGCAATTGATTAAACGGGAATTAAAAACGAAGTTCCATTCCACGGGAAACCGTATTGATGACGTTCTGGGAAACTACCTGCTCTACAATTTTCCGCGTCTTTATCTTTGTCTTTTCATATAGTATCTTATAGTTATATAACGAATGTTATTTTTTAAACATTCGCATTAATATCGGTGCCGATATTGAAGTAATGTAGGGAGCGAAAAATATAAAATTTTACACCTATTTTTTTATGTCGTCAAACTGCAGTTGGAAGATATTAGTATAGATACGGTAACCTTTTTTGGGCTTTAAACTGCAGTTCTACATTCGCAAAACATTGGCACAATTCTTGCGAAAAGGAATATTCGTTACAGTAGTCATAGTAGTAAACTAGAACACAGTAATACTTGTTAAATCTCTCTAAATGCTGATAAGGGTATTTAATATCTTTTGTATAATATCTGACCTTAAAGATTTGTTCGTTCGTTAGGCAATTTTAAAATTAATCGCTGTAATACTTCAACTAATTGGATTATTAACTTAGTGTCCGAAATAATTTTTCTTGCTTGTAAATAAGGGAAAATGTAAATTATTTTTACATTTGTATTGTTCAAAAATGCATTGTATTTCAGATTATTTTTACCCGCCTGCGTTAGAACAAAGGTATTGTTTTTCCAGAGCATATATGTTCATTTGTCTGCACTACTACCTAAACGGCCTAACGGATTATAACATAGTTATGACATGTCATTGGGATCTTCTTATATGTCACATAAGCTATACATTTTTTAAATATGGCGTGGTATCTAGGCAACATGGATGAGCTGTAACAGCTGTTACTACCTCTGTATCTATATATCTGAAAATAATTATAGCCCAATAAAACCTCTTATATTTGAAGTAAAATAAAACCAAAATAAAGTGATCTACAGTTTGAAGGAGATTTCTGTTATCTGTAGTCGCGCATTACTTAATTATGATACGAATATTTTTCATAGGCAGATTTGAATAACACAGATATATTGATACTGAAAATATAAAACTTATACCAAGCTGAAAGGAAAGTCGAATGTATTATACCACTCTTTTAACAATTAATAAAACTTATGTTTTATGATAACATCACCTCCTTTTGTAAATTATACTTTAAAATAATTAGAATATAAAAACTTTTTAACAAAAAATATCTACCGACTTCCATGTCACAAAAAAGTAAAAAATAATTTAAATATATTTTGGTCTAGAACATACTCAGTACTTAGTACATAGTCCTGAAGTCGGTGCTCGACATATTTCGCTGGACGACGGTAACTACGTCCTATATGAGCACCGACTTCAGAACTATGTACTAAGTACTGAGTATGTTCTAGACCAAAATATATTTAAATTATTTTTTACTTTTTTGTGACATGGAAGTCGGTAGATATTTTTTGTTAAAAAGTTTTTATTTTACACTTTTTAGTGACTATATTTTTATGTTTGTATTTAAATAAAGCCTCTAAGTTTGCTTTGTGCATCTACATATTCACAAAAATTAAACATAAAACACTTTTACAATTCATACAAACAGGGCGCCCCCTCTGGAAGTACCCCTCCATCATCAGGGTTGAGGAGTTGAAGGTCAAATTTTTCATCTTATATTGTTGCTTAGTAATCTTATAACATATACGTTAGTACCAGGTGGCTAACTTCTATGGCACAGGCTTGCAGTACCCTGCATCATCAGGGTTTAGGAGTTGAAGGTCAAAATTTTAATTTTGTGCCTCTGTTTGGTATTATTTTTACATACCCGTAAGCACCAAATTGCCAACTCCTATGGTTTAGAATTGAAGTACCCCTTCATCATCAGGGTCGAGGAGTTGAAGGTCAAAATTTTAATTTTGTGCCTCTGCTTCGTATTATTTTTACTAACCGTAAGCACCAAATTGCCAACTCCTATGGTTTAGGATTGAAGTACCCCTTCATCATCAGGGTTGAGGAGTTGAAGGTCAAATTTTTGATTTTATATTTTTGCTTAGTATTTTCTTTACATAACCGTAAGCACCAAATTGCCAACTTCTATGGTTTAGGATTGAAGTACCCCTCCATCATCAGGGTTGAGGAGTTGAAGGTCAAATTTTTCATCTTATGTTTTTGCTCAGTAATCTTATAACATATACGTAAGCACCAAATGGCTTATTCCTATGGTTTTGGCTTTAAGTACCCCTGCATCATCAGGGTTGAGGAGTTGAAGGTCAAATTTTTCTCCCATGAATTTGCTTAACAATTTCATTATATATTCGCAAACATCAAACGACCAACTTTTATAGTTCAGGCTAGCAGTACCCCTGCATCATCAGGATTGAAGAGTTGAAGGTCAAATTTTTCATAGTAAATACCTACATAGTAATTTTATTCTATATTTTACTCAATTGGACTTCTCCAGCTAAGGTTCGGCCGACTATCACTAATTTTATTATTTTGCTCCAAAAAGTTGAAGATCCTATGATTAGAACCTTATCAAACTCTTATCAGACTACCCCTGGAGTACATCCTTTCTAATAAAAAAAGAATCATCAAAATCGGTTGGCGGGATATTGAGTTATTCATACATTTATCGCGTACATTGAAAATGCAAATTTAAGACTTATGCGTTTTTCTTATGGATGCCCTAGTCAAAAAAATACTAAAAAAAAATGGGACCCTATGACACGCACTACCTTTCAAATGAAAAAAAAATCATCAAAATCCGTTCACCCAGTGCGGAGAAATCGAGTAACAAATATAAAAAAAAAAAATAAAAATACAGACGAATTGATAACCTCCTCCTTTTTGGAAGTCGGTTAAAAATAAAAAAAACCTTTTACTTCTAATTTGGTTTCATAGCATAATATTTTCAGCTATTAAAAAATCTTGTTCTTTGTCGACTCATCATTGTCCCACTGGTTGGCACGGGTCTTTTCTGAGAGTGGCAAGATACTGGAGCTAACTTTCATTACCATGTAAAAAAACTTGATTGTAATTATATTTGAAAAAATTGATGTAAGTAACAAAAAGACAAACCCGCTGATTTTCTTGCCGGATCTTCTCAGTTGAGGTCGTATTCCGATCCGGTGGTAGTGTAAGAAAAAAATGCAACTGACAATTTGTAAGTGCCCTCGTAGGCCTAGGTATACAAAATAAAGACATTTCATTTCAATGAGACAGTTTGAAATCATATTAAACGGCGCTGGCCAAATAAGAATTGATTGACTTCACAACTCTAAAAGAACTGTTTTAAGAAAAGTCTTAATTGCGCAGACTCACAAAATTTATCTTCACAGTAGAACACGTAACTTCTAATACACAAATCATTTCAGATAATTGAACCAGAGATTTGAACTCCTGACGCTTGAGTATTGGGTTTGAACCAATAGACTATAACTGCTCAAACTAAACACTGTCGCAAATAAAATCAATTATAGTGTAAAGATACTTAAATTTAAATTGAGTTACTTGAACCCCTGTTAGTAAAGGACTTAAATTCTAATAAAATGTTTACGACAAAGTTCGTTGACATTGTTCTGATTATTTCTATTTGAGCACGGTCCGTAGAGATACCGCTTAAAAATATTTTTTGTGTAAATTATGATATTATTATTGCTATTCTTGGTTCTCGTCTTCCCTATTTAAAACGGGTGAAGGTATCCTTCGCGAACATGAGCAAATTAACTATTGATTTTTTTGTAGTTAATATGTTAAAAGAGGCAATTCATAAGCATTTTTATGTATTTTTTTTTACTCACGATACGCGTATTTTAAAATTGTTATTTCGATCGAACTCTTCTGGTATTACCGACTGAAAACATTGTTTATTTGAATACGAATTTAATTTAAGGTAAGAAGTTACAAAAGCAATATTATTGGCACCGCTACAGAATTTCTAAGCACGTACGTGGAAAAAATTACCAATATATCGAGGCGTGGAAAAGGCGTACATAAAAACCAATCAGCCTGGAAGTATCGGGGGTTCCTAAATTGATTTTATTACTTAAGCCAATATCTCAGGCCTGCAGGCGAGAGAACACCGCATCGGCTACATGGGTAGTGATACTTTGTGACAAACATGTTTTTGAAGTGAAACTTCTTTAGGCGCATGAGGGTAAAATTTTTACAGATGAAACGTCACGCCGGTATGCAACGGAAGTGTCGGAAAAGAGAGAGAGAGTGATCGAGACCGATTGAGAGAGAGTAAGACAGGGCGAACGTAGCATGAGCAACTAGCCGTGGAGTGAGAGTAGGGAGCAAGCGAGTGAGAAAGATTGAGAGAAAAAGTGAGACAGAGCGAACGTCGTATCACGCCTTTTTCCCTTCCTCTTATTCTTGGAAATTTAAAGTTTTAGATTTGTATAAATATAAACAAGATTTATAAATTAGTTCGCCAAAGAAGTTTCACTTCTGATATGTGTACTTTGTACGCACGCATGTTTTTTTTATTGTAAAGGGGCAAACAAGGTTTAAAGGTGGTAGAACCAGTGTAGTTCGACCGGAGAAGTACCACTGCCACACCTATTTCTAGCGTGAAGCATTTCTTGCGTTTCGTTGGAAGGGTGTGGTTGCCGGCACTCTTTTATATGAGGCGACCAGCTTAGTCTTCGGGAGTAGCAACGAATCTATGATTGACTTCAGATAGGAACCATGTTCCATTTGAAGTTCCCTACAGATGTCCATGGGCGTCAGTGACCACTTACCATCAGGTGGACTGCTCGATTGCTACTTCAATCAGATAAAAAAACATGCAACCACCTGATGGTAACAGGCTATTGCCGCGCACGGATACCTGCATTCATCACCAGATAATTTAGTACCTCACTTAAGATTAGCCGTAGATGTGTCTGTTCTACTTCTGATGACAAAATTAGAATGCCTTGGTAGTATTTTTCTTGCAAGATTCTTAAAATCAGAGAACAGTGTCTTAACACTGTCTTTATTAAGCATAAATTGGTGTGTCTTAGGCAGCAATATTTAACATACGTTGCGACAATCTTCTTGATTGACGGTCGAGGGTGCCCATGCATGATATTTCCAAGCAATGATTTTGGTTTAACGTTTCACATACAATCGATTTAAACGTATTTGATGGTTTTATATACTTTGAAGCGCAACAGCATACACAAGCTTCAGCTACTAATAATAACCCATTCAACTTCTGATCACAGCAGACTCTGCTTAACTTTTCAGATTAATGGGTTTAATTTCCCCATTTGTTTATTTAAGGTTCATTCCAATCCTTTCCATTTAAATATTCCACAGAAAATCATTAACAGCTCCAAAGAAACAAAACTAAAAAAAATGTTTTTGTTGCTTTGGAAATGAAAGGAAAAAAAGTTGGTATTCAGCGCGGTGACCTAAAAAAAGCGATTAAGATTGTGACTGAATGATTATTATTCTCCAAGTACCTACTTACTGAAATGGGTCGCGGCGTCCTTTACCTAATCCTGTTGATTTTTCGACTAAATCCATAAGATTCTGACCGCATTTTCAGCTTGAAAGTATCGGCTTTTACCGATTGCCCGTTAATACTTCTTAGTCTATTGCTGTATTTGCATCTCTTTAATATAGTAAATAAAAATGTTAACAGGATTGTTATTTAAAATTTTGATTTTAAAGGATTAAAAACAAAATTTTGAATAACAATCCTGTTTACATTCAGCCCATACATTGCCATATACATTGCACGTTTACGGTTTTAGCTATACTTTGTAATGTACTTGTCGGTGGATGGGAAACCTACGTACACTTCATGAGTAACGGCATTTAGTTTAATAGTTCGTAATCTATTAACTTAGGCAAGTGAGGGTAGCATCTATCTTTTCTTAACGCAACGCTGAGCGGGTAGGCGTATATAATGTCGTTTGATTGGAATGCATAAAAATGGATCAGGTGAGTTGCTTAAATTATTACTTTGTTGAACGTGCTGCCGCTTACACCGCACAACGGATCGTTATTCCTGTTAATACTAGTTGTATGTTATTCCAAATGTTAATTCCTTAAAGTGTGATAGTGACTAAATCTGTGTCGTAATTATCTCCTAGCCCGTAATTCTTACGCCCACTAGTGAACGCTACAATGACTGATATAGAATAGGCCATCCTGCCTATTTTGCAATGTTTTGAGGTAACGTAATAAACGTGCGCAAGGGTACAATTTCCTCACTTAAAACTGGCATAAGTCAAATCAAACAGGTCGTAGAGCGCAATTCTTTTTAAGGATGAAATATTTGTCTGGACGTTTCTGACCCCTTTCAGAGTTTGACGAGGGGTGAAATAAGAATCCAGCGATCGATGACGTGGAATGATACTTGTGAACGTCGTGATATCAGTGGGGATTAGCTATACATGCTTATTATTATTATATTAATACGTGAAGCAAAAACTTGTGGAGCATTTTTAGGTAATATGCCGCTGACGGATTAATATGAAATTTTGCACGGTTATAGTGGACGTAGAGAAAGAGTGCAGAATGTTAATACTTTTTTCAAAGAATACATAAAACAAACATAAAATCAACTAAAACATATTAACTTATGAATCGTTATATCTTAGTGTCCTTTAAATTACGTGAGGACATCCAAAAACCAAAGTCATTGAATTACGAACTCAATTTTAAATTGCTGTTAAATAAACAAAATAAAAGGGTATTTTAATAGTTTCGAACCTTAAGCATTATTTAAACTCGCAAACTCTATAGGCGAGAGAAAATTGTTTAAAAAGTTTCTTTCAAGCGAAGAGACTATTTCAAATACTTCGTTCATATATAAGGCTTTGTGCAGATGTGGCGATTAGTGAGCTTTACTTTAAGATTTTCATGTAGGATTACCATGGCGTTGGGTTGAATGAAATAGAGCAGAGGTAAAACTTCATGAGCGCTCTGTACTTTTCAAGGTGGTATTACCACTGTATTTCGACCGGGGACCACAGTACCACTGCCACACATATTTCTAGCGTGATGCACTTCTTGCGTTTCGATGGAAGGGTGTGGTTGCCGGCACACTTTCACATTAGGTGACCATCATAGTCCTCGGGAGCAGCAACGCATCTGTGATTGACTTCAAATGGAACCCATGTTCTGTATGTAAAATAAAAAAAAGAAATGTTTTATTGATATAAACATATTCACTTATAAAAAGTCGCAAGGGTATTACTAGGTTATAGACCTGTGTTACAGGTACTCCGCTCATCCACCGAGACAAGACACGGTTTACATCAACAAAATTTGACATTCATTTTACATTATACAATTTTACATATTAATACTAGAAAATAGTGTGTTTGTGTGTGTGTGTGCGTGTGAGTGAGTGTGTGTGTGTATGCGCGCGCGCGTGTAGGTGTCTGTACTTATATACGCCTGTAGAGATCGCTCTGTTTCTTTGAAATTTGAGCCTTTTAGGTAATTTCTTATTTCATGTTTTATTTTTTTCTAGTTAAACGATAGAAATTTAGCTTTTTGTTTCGTTTGTTGTACATTAAAGTAGACCTGAACGAAAATTGTTGCTCTTTAAATTTGGTTTTACAACGTGGGACAACGTAGTTGATTACAGATGTCCATGGGCGGCAGTGGGCACTTACCATCAGGTGGATTGAATGCTCGCTTCCTACTTCAGTTAGATAATCAGTCTACCTGATGGTAAGTAGTACTTATGTTCACTCATCTACATTTGAATAACATATCAGGTATGCTTCATTATTTATTCAGTGATAAAATATGTCAAGAAGTTGTATATAAAAAGTACCACAACCCACAAGTGTACTTGGTAATCAACAGGATTCTATATCGGGCAAAGGAGTCTCGTAATTCCACATAAATACAGCCACCGTTATTGTGCGGGCTTTTATGGTCAATAAATAAGTCTCACACTACAGCGCGGAAATTGTTAGGCGCGGTACAACATCGATGAAGAACAAGTGAAATTGTTAAATTTATTGAATGCCTTTAATTTATAATAACCTATTTAATTGAACTCTTTTTTAATTTTGCATCACATGTCAAAGGAGTGGAATGGAAAAGCATTACCTTCCTGACGCAGTCGGGTGCTCAATACAGAACAAATATATACTTATTTCTGTACTGTTAGTACGTATAGTAAATTGTCAATGTTTATATAGAAACTTAAAACTCGTACTAAGAAAATTTTGCAGTAAAAATTCTTCGTCAAGTGTTCTAGATGTCTTTATTTGGATAATTTATTATAAGGAACGCAATCTCTCTGTGTATAGCTGATGTGTAACTGATAACATTCATCTACAATATATTTTAATATACCATAGTGATGTGACTGGCCCACTGCCACTTCAGCTTGCTGATTTTTCGAAGGACCGATAACCGATGGGAAAGAAAGGTCCTCGAGTGGCGACCACGTTTATGCAAAAGGAGTACAGGTCGCCCCCTACCAGGTGGACCGATGACCTGAAGAAGACAGCGGGAAACCCTTGGATTCAGAGGGCACAGGAACAGTTGGAGTGGCGCCATTTAGGGGAGGCCTATGTCCAGCAGTGGACATCAAAGGGCTGATGGATGGATGGATACCATAGTGACTTCTCAAGTACTTAATTTTAGTAAAGGAATTAAGTAAGGGAGTTGTCGTTAGATAATTTTTAAGGCTTTATTAACTTTACAGACAAGGAGTCCATTTCAAAACACTCACGTGAAATAAAACGACCTAAAATAATGGTTCTATTGTTAGATGTGTTTTCAGTGGAGTTTTTTTTATTATTTTGAAAAAAGACCTATAAGTTTGTGTATACGTTTCAGTCCCTCATTATAACTTCATAAAAGCGAAATAAAATATCTATAATTAGACTTTTAATTACTTTTTGTTTGGTGCTACCAAGCTAAACATTGAAGTAATTAAACCAATTTAAATATCAAAGCACCGGTCTAATTAATTATTTATAATTCAAGTAACGCTTTCTGTAGACAGTTTGAAGTAAATCCTTGTAATGTAGCTTCCGTCAGACTCACGAAATTCTGAAAGAATTGCCGCCCGATGTTCTGAAAGAATGATGTTTTTTTATCTGATTAAAGTAGCAAACAAGCAAGCAGTCCACCTGATGGTAAGTAGTCACAACCGACCATGGACATCTGTAATCAACTTCATACAGAACATGGGTTCCATCTGAAGTCCGTCACAGATGCGTTGCTACTCCCGAGGACTATGATGGTCGCCTCATGTGAAAGTGTGCGGGCAACCACACCCTTCCATCGAAACGCAAGAAATGCTTCACGCTAGAAGTAGGTGTGGCGGTGGAACTTTCCCGGTCGAAATACTCTGGTTCCACCACCTTGAAAAGTACAGAGCGCTCATGAAGTTTAACCTCGGCCCTATTTCATTCAACCCAACGCCAGTTAGAATTTGACAGTAGACGGTGATGATAACCTTTGAGGGTTGACTTCGAAAACACCACCGCCTTAGATTTGCCTAATACACGCTCACACGCACGCTTTCTACACTTATAGCCCCACACTAGGATTTTCTCCTGTTTCGTGGATACCATGGACACACACAAGGCGAATACACAAACGCCCAGACCGGGAACATGAATCTAAACTCACCCCACCACTAAACATTCAGATACCTGTCTGGCCGGCAATCGAACCGGGACCCATTACGCGTCAGACCGGTATGGTAACCGCTCCGCCACGCGAGTCGTCACCAGTAATAACACCAGTGTCGAGTAATAGCAGCTATGTTCTAGTCAGAAGGGCAAGGTGACAAGGGATACATGAATATCCAGGGCATTTATAGTCCGTCCTCAGGAATAGCAACGTTGTATATCTAAAGTCAGGTAAGAACAGAGCCGTATTATACTATTCTGGGGCCCTTGTGCATACAAGAATTCGAGACCCTTTTGGAATATAAAGAATATGATTTACTTTTTTTACATTCCAAAAGGGCCCCGACGACTTTCGTGCAACGAGAATAGTGTAATGCACCCGACCATAATATTTTGATATAAGATGTAAGGAAAATTGTCGGCCTTTCGGGACCCTCTGTGGATGGGGGCCCTGGGCACTAGCCCCAAGTGGTCTTATGCAAACAACGGTATTGTGTAAGGTTGATATTACCTGGGCTTGATTGCAGATGCACATGAGCAGTCGTGATCATTTACTGTCGGATGGACTGCATGCTCATTTGTTACATCCATATTATAAAAAAAAACAAGCTAATTCTGGTGCTAACACAAAGTACAAACTATAAGAACCTTAATATTTGCCTAATGCGTAACTTGTGCTGCATTTCAGCCTTATTACCATTGTAGAGCTGCTATGTTTAATATGACACGGCCCTAAGGTCATTCGTTGACCATTGACCATTTGGAAATCCCTTAAAATTTAAACTGCTTTAGACCTTTTACATAAACTGTCACAGACATCAAAGTAGAGTAAATCCTTATCCAGCGAACGTAAATATAATACCCAATATTTACGAGCAATGAAAGTGAACTTGCAATAAAATATGTATTCCGTCCGGAGTGTCCTGCTGGCGGTTTACGCGCCGTCGTAAATGTGTCTTAGATTTAATGTGCTTTTTAAACGTGTATGAAAAACATTTGGATTTTATATCTTTTTGTGGGTCCATTATTAACTAACGCCAAGTATTAAGATAGTATTATCGCAATCATCCTTCTTTTCTTCTTTTTTATGATTAATATAGAACACAAGCATTCTAGGATAGGATAGGATAGGATTGAATAGGAATTTGCTTTATAACTATTACATTAGTATTAGCATTTAGCTATTTTACATTTAATTTTTATTTTGTAAATTTAAAATATGGACTTAGTCTGAAATAAATGAATTATTATTATTATATTATTATTATAACAAGTGGCCACTGTTGTTCAAGAGTTTGTAAGCAACTTCATATCACATCTGAAGTCAATCACAGATGTTACTTGCTACTTCCGAGTGTTAGATTGTCACCTCATACAATCATGAGGTAAAAAAACGTAACCTGAACGCAACTGGAATGCTGAAACTGCTTAATTCTACAAATAGCGGTAGCGGTGGTACCTCCCGGTCAATCTATACCCGGTAGATACACGAAACAATTGTTGTTTAATTTTGTAGGCATCCCTGCTACAACAGTATGTCATTATTCTTTCACATGGAAGGCGTGTTTGTATGACATCTTTTTTGAATTAAAATAAAACGAAACGTCTTTATTTTTTATAAATGCTTAAAAATTGACGGTTATAATATGTCTTATAACCATCGGATCGGCCTACACTGAGAATTTGAGCTTTGCGCTACACTTTGATAATTAATAAACTATGTGGATATATAATGGAAGGTCTTAAGCCTTTTTTTACATAATCAGTCATTTTGTGACATGATTTACTGCTCACTATATCATGAAAACCTCATTATTACTAAGGCCACATTAATTAAATTATTCAAAGACTATTTTACGTAGGTTATTATGAAGGTATATTAACATATTTTCGTGGGGTTTCCACAAGAGTAATCAAATGCCTGTGACAGAATTTTTGTGATGTACTAATGTCTGTTTAAGCACGTTTTAACCCTATCCGGTCAGGATAAACCGCAGAGACAAAATTGAACAACAAATTGCTTTCTAATTACTAATTACATCCCGCCAGGGAAATGGTGTCATTAACCTGAATCAGCAAATTACATGAGTTTGCTACCTACCTTTAATTAGATTTCTTGTAATTATATAATGAGTGCACTTTCGTTTGACTTGTAGCTTACTATTACGATAGCCAGCCGATGATAAGTTGTAATTGCTGTTCATGGACATTTGGAAATTTGTGATCATGGGCGTACAAAAGATTTAAGAGGATTCCGGATCACCTTTACCAAATCGTGTCCATGAAAGTCCAATGAGGAGTCCGTCACGGATATCTATTTTTTTTTTTATCTGACTCAAGTAGCAAACGAGCATGCAGTCCACCTGATGGTAAGTGATCACTGCCACTCTGCGACATCTGTAATCAACTTCATACAGAACATAGGTTCCATCTGAAGTCAATCACAGATGCGTTGCTACTCCCGAGGACTATGAATAGTCTGTCTAATGACTGCTGATTTTCGCCTCATCTGAAAGTGATATAATGTAATATATTCTAAAACTAGAACAAGATTAGTACATTAACAAGATGAGGATCACACGTAATCTTTGAGAGGTGGTAGAATCAGTATAGTTCAACCAAAAATTATACCTCTTTGGTTGCGCTATCGCCACACATTTTTAGAGGTCTTGCCTTTTGTTCATCTTAGTCTTTTAAAGTGGAAACTCATCTGTGTGTATGAGTTAAAGCTTATATACATCGGAATTTAATTTCGTTTTATTATCCCTTCAGATTAAATTATTTCAATAACAGCACCCAAAAAGTTCGGTGCATCATATTTCATTCTTAATAGCCTATAAGCAGGATGGCCTATATCGTAGCAAGTGGACTGATGACCTGAAGAAGACGCCGCTAGATTCAGATGGTTCAGTACCGGTCGAAGTGCTACGCTCTCTTGTGTTTGTTAATAGATTATGAACTATAAAAGTAAACGGCGTTAATCGTAAAATGTATGTAGACTTCCCGTCATCCACCGATAAGCCTATAACTCCGAAAATGACCATATTAAAAATTGAGTTTTTATATATATACAAGTAGTATAAGGATATTATGAATAAAGTTTACTAAAATATGAAATGAAATGATTGAGCGTATTATTTCATTTGAGACACATGTAAACCATTGTTTTAATTCCATCTTTTCTTTTTCAATAATGTTCAGAAAACGATGGCAGCACAGTTGTAATCCGTAAGATGAGAACATGATTCTTGTTAGGATCTTCTGTTGGAGACGTTTAAATATGGCGTATGATAGGGTATCCATTGTTCATGATAATGGAATATATTCGTATCTTGGCTTTTGAATAATCACTTTACGACATTCCACGTCTATTTCAGACTAACTGCGCGCTCAAGGGCTTATCGCTCTAAAAGTGTCTGGCATGTTCTGAATTACAATGCTCTTACAAAAACCTAAATTTATCATCTACCTATTACTATTCTACTGCTGGGAATAAGTCTTCTTTCAGGATAGGGGAGTTCAAGGCGCGAATCGTGCGAAACACAAGTGCGAATTGTTATACTTTACACACTCTTAAGAACCCTTTTAGAAAACACGACCACGACCACGACGTTTTCCTTCACCGTAAATTAGGGATCACTAATTACTTGTAAATATGTTATATTTTGTAAATTAGTCGTCTGGAATTCAAACCTTAGACCCTTGTTTGTGGGACCAAGTTTCAGTTGTTTTTTGAAACATTAGAATATTGGATTTTAATTAAAGCTAACACGAAGATTGTTGATTAACACATAGGGTACCAATTCTTTACTAACTTTAACCACGAAAAAGATTTAGTTTACTATAAATGCTTGTTTACCCAAAGCGTAACTAAAGTATCAATGTTTAATCATCATACGCAAACATAATTCTACGAATAAAAAAAACGGCACGATATCAGACACTGAAAATGAAATGACAATAAAGCTTATAAAAATATTTGACAATAAAGACATCTTAAACATTTTATTTAAATTTTCACGCATTTGTATGGCAATTTTTTTTCTAAGAACGTAAGTAAGGTTCTAATTAAATATACAAATGTTCAAAATTAGCAGCTATAACTAAAGCTAGAGTTAGATAAAGTTAGGCAAAGCTTTTAGGAAAGTTTATAGCCTACAGACCTGCAGGCTAGTGCCTCGTGTTGTTGTAATTGAAATTAATATTTAATACTGCTATTATGTTTTATTATAGTTAAATAAAAGCAACGAATATTTACGTTCGGTGCCTAATATTTAATGAATGTCATGATGACCACTTCTTTTTTTTTTATCAGACTGAAGTAGCAAACGAGCATGCAGTCCACCTGATGGTAAGTTTTCACTGCCACCAATGGACATCTGTAATCAACTACATACAGGACATAGGTTCCATTTGTAGTCAATCACAGATGCGTTGATACTCCCGAGGACTATGATGGTCGCCTCACGTGAAAGTGTGCCGGCAACCACACTCTTCTATCGAAACGCAAGAAATGCTTCACGCTAGAAATAGGTGTGGCGGTGGTACTTCCCCGGTCGAACTACACTGATTCTACCACCTTGTTGATTCTACCACTTGATCACGAAGGGCTCGTTTGGCGATTCGAATGGTTTATATAGGTACTTTGATCATCTCTCGCGCTTTTTTATGTGAAAGGTGTGAGAATTTCAACCCATAACAAAGAAAGCCCTATGTTGAACATATTGTAACACCGAGGATAAGCTTAAACTCTTCAGTGACTTTCATCTTTTCATCCACGTTGAAAATCTATCAAATTATTGAATATCGGAAGTCAATCATAGAGGCATTGGTACTCCCAAGGACTATACCTTTTTACCGAAACGGCTGAAACCTTATACCTCTCCCAACTATGTATATTCTACCTTGCAATGTATAATATTAAACTTTATATAGTGGAAATAGTCATGGTTCTGTTGAACTTCTGCAACTATTCTAATAGTGCCGTTTATTAGCAGCTTGAATACTGTTATGTTTTTTTTTAAACAACATTGGTCAAATTTAGTCCTCAGAGGAAGCATCGCATCTTTAGTCGGCATCAGGTTGAACGAAAATCCTGTTTGAATTGGATAGCACATGTTCTTGAAGGAAATGATTACCTACTTAGTCAGATGAAGGTTTATTTAACATCTAGTCACCCGTCGCAATGGTCGAAATTGGACCGTAATTCAACTCGAAAACTAAACTTGATGTTGTCCAAAGCATTTCCTAAATTTATTTTTTATTAATTTTCAAGTTATATTAATACACCCGAAAGGTAAAAAGAGGTTTCATTGACAACGCTGCATTTAAAAGCAATAACGGGTATTTCGACAAAGACATCTGACATTTTTGACGTTCTGTGTTAACATAGTAAGAGATTGAATGTTTATTTTCATGTATTATTTATGTGTGATAAATGCACGGTAGTGCGTGTAATGTGTTTTTACTTTTTAGTTGATTAATATATAGATTGTAACTAACAGACGTGTCTAGGCAGTACCGCAAATTGGACGGAGGGAATACTCTTTTTCTACGATCGATTTAAAAATACCAATTATTTTATCGGCATTAAAGGTATGAAGGATCAAATATCCTGTAACCTCAATTAAGTTACAAATAATATATATTTTATATGTATCTTAATCGCACTGAGTTTATGGACGTCGTTTCTTGCAAAGGTAAATCGTAAAAAACACAATTCGGTAAAACGTTCGCAAAGGGAACCCTTCGATGTTTATTACCCACTTACGTGTCCTGTTTCTAACATTGTGCTATTTCTCACGACCCCGCCGAGGACCTGACTGTTTTTATTGCGGAAAGGTTATACTTTTAACCTTTCGAAATCGGCTTTGTTTTTATCCCTAACAGTGCCGACCTTTCTTTAGCGTCCTCGTCGTCAATTATTGTCCCACTGCTGGGCACGGGTCTTGTCTCAGAATGAGATAGTTCCTTTCTTTAGAATGTGTTAAAAATGTTGCAATCATGCAAAATTGAAATAAAAACTTTGCAGAAAAAAAATTATACGTCTAATGTTGGTAAGGCTTAACGATTTTGTTAAAACGAGTATAAAGCTCATCTCGTTTGAAATAAAAAAGACTCGAAAAAATACCTATTGCAGAAATATTTTGCAAATTTGCTAAGAATCGTGAAGTTGAGCCAGAAAATATTCGCTCAAAGCGTTATTAATTTTATAAGTAATAGCATCAGTGTAGTTCGCCCAGGGAAGTACCACCGCAACTATTCTAGCGAGCCGCCTATTTCTAGCGTGAAGCAGTTAGAAGGGTGTACATGCCGGCACACTTTTATATAAGGCGACCATCTTAGTCCTCAGGAGTAGCAACGCATCTGTGATTGACTTATGTTCTCTATGAAGTTGCTTACACTTGTTCATGGGCGGCGATGACTACTTAACATCAGGTGGACTGCATGCTCGTTTGTTACTTCACTCGTATATTAAAAAAAATGCAAAAGATATCTGTCAGTGTTAAACGTTAAAATTATATAGACAAATGGCTACGTATTTTCGTTGCAAGCTGTATCGAAATTTAGTGTTAAACGTGACTACACAATTCCAAGCAATTGTGTTATGACCTTCGGACTACTACATTCAAATCACAAATCATGTGAATGGCGTTCAGTACAAAGCAGAAAGTCAAATATGTTGAATATTAAACACTTAACATAAATTAAAATGTCATCGCCGTATATTGTTAAGTCAGCGAATGTAATATGATATTTCAATTCTAATAAAAGTGCAGATTTACAATAATCTTGACTAGGGCGCTTAAAGTCAAAGGAAAGTTTTAATTTAGTGTATGTGTTCCGCGTAGGCATGTCATCTTTTTTGGCAGAGACGCTTAAAGTAATCACATCAAAACGCGAAGGTCGACAGGTGGTAGGACAGATAAATCAGTAATCACTATTGGAGAGCAGTGATAGCCTAATGGTTGTAACTTGACCTCTCAATCGGGAGGTCCGAGGTTCAAACCTAGGCACGCACCACTGATTTTTGTGCGTATTAGAAATTAATTATCACTGCTTTTCGGTGAAGGAAAACATCGTAAAGAAACCTACACAGCCGAGAGTTCTTTAAAAAAGAAAGGTGTGTGAAGTCCACCAATTCGCGCTTGGCCAGCGCGATGGACTATGGCCTAAAACTCTCTCATTTCGAGAGAAGACCCGTGCCCAGCAGTGGGACAATAATGGTTGACAATATATAATGACTATTAAACTGTAATGGGTTTTACGTGTTCTGCGATGTGTCTAACATGTCATAACTAACACATGAAGCAAAGAGAAAGTTCAAGCCTAACCTGAGGGACACGAATCATTAGTTTCAAGCTTCAAGCAAATGAATTTGTCTGATCTTGTAAAGTCTCGACATTTTGTTATGAATCGTTTCAAAATTTGACTGAACTTAACGTTTTAAGTTCCAAGAAAATATTTCGGGGCCAAGGAACGTTTATATAACCACAGTTTTACTCAAGACAAATCCGAGAGTTTCTTTCCGGATCTTATCTGTTAAGGACGTGTTCCGATCCGGTGGCAGTGTTACAGCCCCAATCAGCCTATACAAAATAAAAACATTTCATTTCATCTTAACACGCCTTAGAGTTTAAAATGTAATTTAATTTAATTTAATTTTTAAATCAAAAATTGCGTCAAAGAAGATATGCCTACCATAGTTTCTGTGTGCCCCTGCTTGTAAAATTTATACAAAATCGTATTGGAACGCATCGCACCGTATACAAACTTCGACAATGCCTATCGAAGGATAACTGCTCTCAATCTCGGATCCCAATTTCCGTTCCCGTAAACTTCGACCACTTCTACTTACGAAGTTAAAACAGCGGAAAAGTAATGCAAGGAAGGAAACTTCCTTTGGTCCAGACTACAGTGAAGTTTGGAGAACAATTAAAGATCTTTGATAACTCGAGCAGTCTGTTTCGTACGATTGTATAAGAACTTGCAAGATTTGTTAAGAAATAATTAAGTTTCTTTTACAACCTTAACTATGTTAATCTATATTTAAACTTATTTAGACTTTTTAATATTTTTTTTAAACAACCCTGTGTAATTACGGTAATATACGAGCATACTTCATATTTTATATAACGTTGATAACAATTATCAACGTTATATACGATATCGACTTTCATGTACAGATTTTTTACTCGATTGAAATAGCAAATAAGCATGCATCTCACCTTATCCCAAGGATTAAGGCCACTTCATATGAAAGAGTCAACCACATCAATTTGTGCTAGAAAAGGACGAACATAAAAACTATACCTAAATAACGTCCGTTCAATTACCACAATTTAGAAAACTACCAAAATCGCTAACACTCTTGTTATTTCCCAAAATGCTAACTTCGCATTACGTCCCTTTTATTCTCACCATGTGATAAGAAGATATACAGGGTGGTCAAAAAGTCGTGGATCAAATGAAACTAGTGGTTAGATGGGACCAACAGCAGCAAAAAAATGTTCTACGGGAGGTCCTTAAGTTCAATCCCTGCAGAGTTATACATCATTTTGTGTTTTAGTAAGAAAATTTCTTATCTATTTTTTATCAAAATTCGAAAAATTCAACATCCTGTATCATTTTCATAATTTTCAATAGATTGGTACTAATGAGTCCTTGCGTTAGACATGCTATTTATGGTTGTTTATTGGGTTAATTAAAGATAATGTTAAGTTTTAGGACAAATTATTTTCTCACATGATAACTTACTATTTACTTCGGACCCCACTGTGAAAAAAAAATACTCTACCGAAAAGTGACCCTTTATTACAAGTTTTGGCGCATTTAATAGGGATTCTGAAAAGGTATTACACATGGCCATGAGTGGCTCTAATACCTTTCTAGGATGAAAAAGCAAAACAACGAATGTGAAATAATAGGCTATTTGACAATGCGAAAAATTAAGTGCCAATTACTGTTATCAGTATATATTATGAGTTTAAGAATGGTTATTTATTAACATAAGTTGAAAACAATAATTATTTTTTTTTAAAAATCCTCAAATAAAAATGCATTTTTGTAAACGTTTGTCACGTGACACAAACTGCTCCTGATTGGGCGGGTTTATGATGACGTCACTTGCTTGTAAACTTCGTTTGTCTACTTGCGCCCACTTGTGTTATTTGGCTTTCGATACTGTTTTAATAAGACTTTCCTATAATATCCATTGTTTTTGTATGATTTGTTTACAATATTTTACAAATTCTGTCAAGTACTCTTACGATGGACAACGATTTCGTAAAAGCAGACAGTAGAAACCTGCCCGAAGTCGACGCCATCATGGTCGGATTATTTTTCAAAAATAATTCTTAAACAAGTCTTATTGCAATCATAAGACTGTAGCTACGTTTTTAACGAATATTAGGAAAAACAGCGGAAATATTAGATGTGAGTTGCACGAGAACAGAATGTTAAAAACATTAGAGGTATTATTTATAACCCCAAATCAATAACAAAATATTTACATTCTGAATGTAATTAATTATTTAAAACTTTAGATATTATGTTTACTTACATCGAAAAGCAGTGATAGCCTAATGGTTGAAACTTGCCCTCTCGATCGGGAGGTCCGAGGTTCAAACCCAGGCACGCACCACTGATTTATGTGCGTATTATAAATTAATTATCACTGCTTTTCGGTGAAGGAAAACATCGTGAGGAAACCTACACACCCGAGAGTTCTTAAAAAAAAAAAGTTCTCAAAGGTGTGTGAAGTCCACCAATTCGTCCTTGGCCAGCGCGGTGGACTATGGCCTAAACTCTCTCATTCTGAGAGAAGACCCGTGCCCAGCAGTGGGACAATAATGAGTTGACGTGACATCGAAATGGTCTTCACAGAAAAAAATATTTGTACTATTTGCTATGTCACTATAATCCCTCCGAGAAAGCTGCAACCACTTTCGGCGCACTTCAACGTTCTTTGGGACACTCACAAATAGTTTCTGCGGAGTTTTTATTGTCGTATTTACACATTTTGGCACTGCACACCATTTGTAACTAATTTTTTCACATAAAATTTAGACCCAATCGCACTTTCGTTTTTTGTTTACAACAAATGTATATGGATGATATGAGCCACAGATGACAATACAGGCAAGTGACGTCACCAACCCGCCATATTGTCAAAGTAGCGTTTTTGCGCGCTATTTAAATATTGAATTTTAATTTGATATTTTTCAGCAAATATGTACCAAAATTAAAAAAAAAAAACAACTTTTACTGGGTTCCTTAACCTCTGCTAGATAATATAAAATGGATTTTAAAAACCTGTCAAATAGCCCATTGTTTCAATAAAACAAAACATTTTACAATAAATGCTCAAAATCCTGCCTCTGACCATAATACATAATTTTCTTACGTAATCTAAAGTACTTTTAACGGAATGCACTTCTGTTGTTAATAACTTGTACCGCTTTTTTTTTGTTCTGAGGGGTAAGCCTTCAAAAAAGGTACCCGACGCCGTGGGAGCGACGTGGGTTATGTGGGACTTTAACCTCACTAAAAGCTTCCCCGTGGCCGTCCACAGTGCTGCTAGGAGGATCTCCAATGGAATACAACTGGAGTCCTCCCAGCGCAATGCCCCTTTCGGGCTCGTCTCCGGTGAACGAATGCGCTCACCGCACCTTCTACTATCTACGCAACCCCCAAAGCCCATTTTAGTCGCCTCTCACGACAGGGTTGAGAATACCGTAGCCCTATTCACGTCCTGGAACCACATGGACAAATAACTTGTTCCCTAATAAATTTTAAATAGGCCTAACCGAGTTTTATACTTGGGTTATCTTGGCCTTGCTACGTATGATCGTCCTCGAAATATTTTTCGATGACTGCGATTCGATGCATGAATTTGATATCTAAAAGCCATGCATAGCCATTTGTATCACCTTTTCAGAATCCATATTAAATGCGCCAAAACTTGTTATATAGGGTCACTTCTCGGTAGAGTATTTTTTTTCAGAATGGGGTCCGAAATAAATAGAAAGTTATCATTTGAGAAAATAATTTGTCTTAAAACTTAATATTATCTTTAATTAACCCAATAAATAACCATAAATAGCATGTCTAACGCAAGGACATATTAGTACCAATCTAGTGAAAATTATGAAAATGATACAGGATGTTAATTTTTTTGAATTTTGACAAAAATAGTTAAAAAAATAAATTTTCTCACTAAAACACAAAATGATGTATAACTTTGCAGGGGTTGAACTTAAGGACCTCCCGTAGAACAATTTTTTGCTGCTGATGGTCCCATCTAACCACTAGTTCCGTTTGATCCACGACTTTTTGACCACCCTGTAGAGTTTAAATGTAGATTTATATATTTTTTATATGTTGTTTAAGTAGCAAAGGATTACGTATTTCGTAAGATATACATACATGGTATATGGTCACTGCCACCCACGTAATATCTGTAAATAATTCCATAGATGCGATGCTATTCCCGAGGACTAAGATAGTCAATTCATATTAAAGCGATTCGGCAACCATACCCTTCTAACGAAACGTAAGAACCACGTCATACTAGAAATAGTCGTGGCGGTGGTGCCTTCGCGGTCGACAATGCTCGTCATACTACGTCATACCTTGTTTTTGTTATCCGACTGAAGTAGAAAACGAGCGTGAAGTCCACCTGATGACATGATGAGTAAGTGGTTACTGCCGCCCATGCACATCTGTAATCAACTACATACAGAAAATGGGTTCCATCTGAAGTCAATCATAGATGCGTTGCTACTCCCGAGGATTATGATGGTCGCCTCATGTGAAAGTGTGCCGGCAACCACACCCTTCCGTCGAAACGCAAGAAATGCTTTACGCTAGAAATAGGTGTAGCGGTTTTCTAAAAGAGTTCCGTTTTATTTATGTTTGTTCTAATAACCTTTTTATGTTTTCGTTCAATAACATGTTACTTACTGCATAGATAAATAAGTTTTGTTTTTATTGGTACCATTGGAAACGCTGTTCCGAGTATCACTTGACTGAACATTGATCTAAAATAAATAAATAAGCTTTGATAAACATTGTTCTTATTTATACCACTGAGTAACGGTTATATATTATACACCGTATTAAATTATTTTAATTATTCCAGTGAATATAATGAATATTTCATATATCTATACTATAATAAATCTGTAAGAGGTCGCTGTCTGTACATGGAATAAATTTAGGTGAAAACCATTTCTAGAGGTCTTTAATACGATATAAAACCCAAAATAATGGTTTTTAGAAATCTTTTCTGTTTGTCTGTTTGTCTGTTTGTCTGTTTGTCTGTTTGTCTGTGTGTTTGAAAACGCTAATCTCAGAAACGGCTTATTTAATTCGAATATAATTTTCACCGATGTGTTGTGGGAAACTTCACTTAACATTTAGTGTTTATTTTATGTAAATTGGTTTATAAATAAAAAAGTTATGTCAATTTAAAACTACGCAGTATTTATTCTGTGTTCGATAAGTGTTAATAAGATACGAGTAAGTAACTGCATAGTTGAATTACTTGAAACTTAACATGTTATTATGGTCCTTTGTTATGTATTTTTTATTGGTTATGTGTGTACCTATGTTATTTGATACTATACAAATCTATATCTATATATACTTATATAAAAACGAAAGGATGCTCTCTCACTCATCTATTGAATAAACATCGTAGAGCCTAAACTGCTAAAGATACGAATATGATTTTTACTACGGGTTCCTTTTATGACGTAGACGTCAGTAAAGAATATTTTTTTGATCCCCCCCCCCCCATTTAACCCAAATAGGAGATGTAAGTTTAAATTTAATATTTTGCTTTGATTTTTATGTTAAAAAATAGTTTTAAACAGACTTCCAAAAAGGAGGAGGTTATCAATACGTCTGTATTACTTTAATTTTTTTTTTAATTTTATATTTGTTACTCGATTTCTCCGCACTGGGTGAACGGATTTGGATGATTTTTTTTCATTAGAAAGGTAGTGCATGTCATGGGGTCCCATTTATTTTTAGTTCACTTTTGACAGTGACATCCATAAGAAAAGCGCTTAACGATGTGCGCGATAAATAGATGAATAACTCAATTTCCCGCCAACCGATTTTTATGATTTTTCTTTTATTTGAATATACTTCAAGGGTACTCTGATGAGTTTGATACGGTTCTGATCATAGGATCAATTTCTTTGAAGCAAATTAACGAAATTAGCGATACTCGGCCAAACCTAAGCTGTAGGAGTTCAATTATTGGGTTGAATGTAGAATAAGATTACTAAGCAGATATTTCCTAAAAAACTTGACCTTCAACTCTTCAATCCTGATGATGCAGGGGTACTGCTAGCCTGAACCGTAGAAGTAAGTCAATTTGTTTTTATGGATATATAATAAGATTGTTAAACGAATTCATGGGACAAAAATTTGATCTTCAACTCCTCAACCCTGATGATGTAAGGGTATTTCAAGACTAAACCGTAAGAGTTGGCTATTTGGTACTTACGGTTATGTAATAAAAATACCAAGCAAAGATACGCGGTAAAAATTTTGACCTTCAACTCCTCACCCCTGATGATGCAGGATACTGCTAGCCTAAACTATACGAGATGGGCATTTGGAACTTTCAGGTATTTAATATAATTACTAAGCAAAGACACATGATGAAAATTTTGAGCTTTAACTTCTCAACCCTGATGATGCAGGAGTACTTCAAGCCTAAGCCATAGAAGTTAGCTATTTAGTGCTTTCAGGTAAGTAATACAATTACTAAGCAAAGACACAAGATGAAAATTTTGACCATCATCTCCTCAACCCTGATGATGCAGGGGTACTTCAAGCCTAAGCCATAGAAGTTAGCTATTTAGTGCTTTCGGGTATGTAATATAATTACTAAGCAAAGACACAAGACGAAAATTTCTATCTTCAACTCCTAAAGCCTGATGATGCAGGGTACTGCAAGCCTAAGCCATAGGAGTTGGCCATTTAATGCTTTCGGGTATGTAATATAATTACTAAGCAAAGACACAAGATGAAAATTTTGACCATCATCTCCTCAACCCTGATGATGCAGGGGTACTTCAAGCCTAAGCCATAGGAGTTGGCCATTTAATTCTTTCGGGTATGTAATATAATTACTAAGCAAACCTTAAGCTCCTCAGCCCTGATGATGCAGGGTACTGCAAGCCCAAGCTATAGAAGTTGGCAAGTGCTTACGTATAAGTAATAAGAATACTAAGCAAAGACACGAGATTTTTATTTTTGCCTTCAACTCCTCCCTGATGATGCGGGATAGTGCAAGCCTAAATTATAAAAATTAGTCACATAATACTTACGGTTGTTTTTAGTATAAATTATAAGTTTAATGACAGCTCATTAAACTGAAATGTGATTAATAAATTAAACTTCAATTCATCAACCCTGATAATCTAAGTACACAACCTACTTAAGCCGTATGAGTTTGGTACTTATTGATTTAAATACATTACAACCCGTTCCTGAGAGAATATTATGATGAAAAGTGTCACTTTGAATACCTAAATCCTGAAAATGCAGGAGAGTATTGTCATGTTATTGTTAAGAGTTGGATTTAGCTGTAGCTTTTTAAACAGGATGGGTTATGTTAGGTTGGAACATAAAAGAAAACATAAAAAATAAGCGAGCAGGGTGCGGCAGCGCCCTGCGAGCGGGTGCGCCCTGTTCTTATGAATTGTAAAAGTGTTTTGATTATTTCTTCTACTTTACAAAGAACAATGCGGGATATACGCACACAAATAGCCCGATGCATCTCTTAAAAGATCTTATCTTTGGCCACATGAAACAAAATATGAACTTAGAATATGTCGCTGTTCAGTGATATTCCAAATTTCTAATGATTTACTTCAATTAGGTAATAGTGCTTTGTTATCCGAAAAAGTTAAAATCAATCTTTATATCGATACGTCTTCGTTTAAATGTGGAGGAGTTGGTTGAAAAAGTATATCCCGATATTGTTAATACAACCAATGACACTATAAATTGGTTCCAATTTTTGAATTTTTGAATTTCTTAATACCTTCCGGAACTCCTGAACACAAATTAATATTAAAAGTAGGTTAACCTTAAATCTTACTTAGAAATTTGAATCCGCCAAAATTACTTCAAATAGTATTTTCCAATTCGGAAAAGTTCAAATCAATCTTTATAATCGATACTTTTTGATTCAAATGTGGAGGAGTTGATTGAAAAAAAGTATCCCGATATTGTGAATTAGACCACTAAGAATGTAAATTGGTTCAAAAAACCGATTTTAATGTTACTACTTTTTATCATAGAATTCCCACGGTGAAGAGATTTGCGCAGGAAAAACTTTGTGATACATTGATTTGCACGCGGGCAAAGCCGCGGGTACAGCTAGTATTTACTATATTTAGAAATCTAAATGAGAGATGGTTCGCTACGTATTTGAATATAATGTTTACTAAAATCTTTCTTTATTATATTGATTAGAAAATGAGCTTACAGACTATCTAATGGTAAGTGGTAACTGCCGCCCATGTACTGCTGTAAGCAACGTCATGCAGAACGAAGGTTTGAAGAAAGTGATAGTGTCGCCTAATATGAAATCGAACCGACAACCACGTCATTCCACGGTAACGCAAGAACTGCTTTAAGCTAGAAGTCGGTGAGGCGGTGGTGGACGACTTCCCTAGTCGAACTATACCTTGCAAACCTTTTTTAACCGACTTCAAAAAAGGAGGAGGTTTCTCAATTCGACCGTGTATATATATTTTTTTTATGTTTCTTCGCGGATAACTTCCTCGTTTATGAACCGAATTTGAAGATTCTTTTTTTGTTGGAAAGGAGACATTCCAGGAATGGTACCATGATAAGGAAACCAGGATCTGATGATGTCATTCTAGAGAAATCGAGGGGAACTTTCGAAAATCGTAGGGGTGACTAGTGCGTTTGTTAATTTTTCTATTAAACAATTTAAAGTACTATAATATAATGAAGGTCTGGAGTCGATCTGATGATGGAGCCGAAAGACAGTCGAGGGAACTCCTCAACGATTTACAGCAATTACTTTGTGTTTGAGCTTGTTTAATTTGTATTGATGGAAATGTTACACCTGTCTGGTCTGATGATGAAGACGAAGGACAGTTAAGGAACTCTTAAGGCGCTCAACATATTTCGCTAGATGACGGTGATGAAACTATATCTTATATGTGCGCCGACTTCAGTATTATGTACTAAATACTGAGTATGTTCTAAACCTTGCTTTTTTGTGACATGGAAATCGGTAGATGTTTTTTGTTAAAAAGTTTTTATTGTCTTATATATTGTGTAACATGAAAACATTAATATTAACTACAAAGAAGTCCCCTGGGTGAAAATTAAATCATTTAACTTAAACACATCCGTTAGCATCCACAAAACTATCAGTTGTCTGTGTTAACCCTTATCACAGTCAACTTAATACACAAACAAGTCAACATATAGCCTTCCTGAGCTTATTCCGTAGAGCATTATGATATGTACTCTATTCCAGATATAAACAACATTTTCCATTTGTTCGCAAATGTCTATTCAAATGTAACTGCCTAGAAAAACCCTTTTCAGGACAGTGAGTTGGAGTGATCTAATCTGGTGCAGACATATTGTAGGGTACTAACATCTGCGTCAGTTTGTTTGGGGTTCAGATGTATAGTGAAGACTGTTTTATTTTTAATTTTGTATAGGATTTAAATGGTAAACAAGCCTGTAGTCTCTGGTAAGACTGCCTCCCATGGGCATCTTCAACTTCATACAGAACGTTGTTACAATGCATTGTTAGTCGGTAGAAGGTGGTCGGCTCATAAAACGCGGCATCCACACCTTTCCACAGAAACACAAAAACCGCTTCGCGCTAGAAAAGATTAGACCGTAGTACATCCCCGGTCGAACAATATATGTTCTCACAGCTTTAAAGACACTTTACATCTGAAGAAGAATAGATCTAAATGGGGATATACTTATCCAACGATAACCTTTACCAATTATTTCAAACCAGAACACCACCAGAATACCAGAATGAGGTGGTTGATAGCTGACATACTTGTACGCCGACTTTATTTTTGTTAACCCATTATTGTCCCACTGCTGGGCACGGGTCTTCTATTAAAATAAGAGAGTTATAGGCCATAATCCACCGCGCTCGACAAGTACGGATTGGTGGACTTCACACACCTCCGAGAACTATTTTTTTTAAATACTCTCGGGTGTGTAGGTTTCCTCACGATGTTTTCCTTCATCGAAAAGCAGTGATAATTAATATTTAATAAATACGTAATTTTAGAAAAATCTGTGGTGCGTGCCCGGGGTGAACCTCGGACCTCCCGATCGAGAGGGCAAGTTTCAATCACTTGGCTATCAATGCTCAAACTTTCTTACATTTTCCGAATAATCGTTGCTTATGATCATTACAAAGTTCATTGCTAGGGTGGCTGAAAAATAAAACGTAAACGTGTATTGTACGTTGCAGGGCATGGGCGAATATAAACATAGATTGTTTTAATAAAACGTTCTAGGGGCATAAATAGATATACAGGCACATAGGCAGAACTTTGTATTGTGCAAGCTTGATTGAATTCTTTAGGCTTAAATAATGTTTGATAAGGATTTGAAATACCAATATTTCTTCATCTCGATAATTCTCTGAAACGTATGAGGCTGTATTCGGAATACTAAATGTTGAATATGTGAAAAGAATCCGATAAATGGAAAGGTTGGACCGGATGTGAAGGTTCAAATCACAAAAGTTGTGTAGTGGTACCACAGATTTGATATCTGGGAGACTGACCCGTTTTAAAAAAAAATCATCGTTTGTTGCGTATAAGAAAAAAAAACACGCTTTCTACACTCATAGCCCCACACTATGACTTTCTCCTGTGTCGTGGGTACCATGGACACATACAAGACGAATACACAAACACGTAGACACAGAATATGAATCTAAACTCATCATTTAGATACCTGTCTGGTCGGGAATCGAACCCCTGCGCGTCCGCCCGGTATGGTAACCGCTGCGCCACGCGGGTCGTCGTATAGTGTTGGTATTACTTTTACTGGCACCCATTGTTGCTGTTATTGCGTTGTAAATTGTGACCGAACATTTTGGAAAACAAAACGTGATTTACTCATTTGCATTCCGTCGAAAAAAGGTGAACAGATCGATGACGTCGAAATACTGTTTCGGATTCGCATGTTTTTACCATTTTAGCTGAATGTGCTAAGATGGTAGAGTACAGTTTCAATGAGAGTCTCAAAGAGATTTTCTATTCTAAGATAACAGTTTCCTGTCATATCCTAAAGCCATAGTTAAATAAACAACATAGTTAAATAAACATGTTGCCGAGCTGCTTTCAACCTATAGCCATTTCAACAATTTGACGCCCGCCGTGCGAAAGAAAACATCAGTTTATCAACAAATGTTGCCGTGCATGGACGTGTTTGCATCTGTTTATAAACATTGCGGCTCTGTGGAGCTGTGGAGTTATGGTATCACTTTTTAACATTTACAAGGCTTTATACAAAGTTTACAGCAATATTCTCACCGTTCATCAACAACGTTGATCAACTGTTGCTAAACAAATGTTTACTATGAATACGAGGCTTTCCATTTCCAAAGATGTCTAGGTATATCTTATAATCTTGTGCAGTGTTAAAATACCTCTCAGGACGTGGTCACTCTACGTAGGTGACACTCTACGATGAGACAAGATTAACCCGAGGGTAGCAGAGGTCTCAAAGAAATCTGGTGGCTTGTGGGCTCCAGAGAATTCAGTGATTTACCCCTGGGCGGGTAATAAAATTGTAATATTTGGAGTCTTAGAAAATCCTAACTTCTTTTTAGTATTATACAGTTCTGTAATCGCAGTTAGTTATTCATATCATTCATCGCAGTTAGTTCGTTTCATTTTAGTATTCTCTAGTCAACACTTACTATTTACTGAAAGACTTACAAACTGTACATAGATCTTTTCATAGATAATTGTAGAAGTATATTTACAAAACGTGGTCGCCGTAAGCTGGGTTCTCGAAACAGACGCGACTATGCATTCGTAACGAATCCACGTCGGGGTTTCCACCAGATGAATATTTAAACAAAGTGGTTTCAGGTAACGCTTAAATGTGTTTTCTATTTTACAGTACATTTAGTGCATCACTGTGTAGTTTATTCTGGTATATCCAAATGTTAATATGTTATTATCCAACGTCACTTATTGATAAATAATGTACCCAACTTTTATCCACCGAAGATCGAGATTTGACATTTTATATTTACCAAAAATTATTATAATTGACATGAAAATAATTGAACTGAAAAATACTATATTACCTCTAGGTAGAGCGAATGCTCGTTTTACATACAAATATGATAATAAAAAAAAGTTAAAAAAAAATCTGTTTGTAACAATAATATACATACACTATATTTATCGACAAAAAAATAATTCACAAATTTATACTCGTTAAAAAAATTGCTTTAAAATGGCAACTAAATTTTATCTAAAGATCGAAACTCTAAGAAAGCTACACGGATAACGTTGAACAATACGAGTACAATTCTCGGAACACGTTACACGAAGAAATCGACCATCTCTTACCATTATTACAAACTGATATCATTGGGGCAAGCATGTCGTATTATCGAAAACTTATCGAATTTTCAAATTTTCAGCTATAAAGCAAGCATAAGTGTTATTTTATTATTGTTAAAAATAAATAGTGCCCTCATATTAGTTAAATAAATGTCATAAATAAGGAAGTCGTAGAAGAACATCATATGGGTTTTTATTTCCACATTTGGGTTACCTGATTTTTTTAAGTATACCATAAGTATTTTTTTATTATTAAAATCTTTAGAATACGTTTAAACATATTTTTGAATTGTCAATTCAGAAAGAAATCCACGAATAGTCGCGTATGCCCAATACAAAAGAAGCATGATAATAATATAATCAATTTATCATAAATAACATATAATAGCTATAAATAAATTTCAAACTTCAGACAGAAGGTAATCTTTATAAGAAGCGAAACGATAATTATATTCGTCAGCAATTCCTCTAAGGCTAACCTTACGAAATATACGCAGAATCTCAAATTTACAGAGCTTCATGAAAGGAACGAATGGTAACCGCAGACCATTATAACGTGTGAGTGAGTAGTTCAAACGTTATAATTCCAGAGATTGTAATAATAAATCAACTTGAAGGTTCAGTGCTAATAGTATCGCTTCGTGTATAATTTTACGTGTATAATTCGTGTATAATTTTTATACGTTTGAAGATCTATCTTTTGAGCTACTTTAGTATGTAATAGATACTCACGATTTGTGTTTTTTTAATAATTTTGAATATTTTTTGCCGATATAGACTCTATTACATGGATCGTAGTACCACGGTTCAAGGACCCGTGGACTGTCCAAGAATTATTCTAAAAAAGAAAAATTCAAAACTCCTGTTTTTCGCCGTCATTATAAAGATACTACTTATGATATGTTTGCGGCCTACTATTATCTTGTATAGTTACTGTATGTATTGCATGAAAGGTCCTAGACTGAGATAAACGTTTAAGCAAAAGAAGCCCAGGTTAGGTCAGGCTAGAAAATCACTGGATAGCAAAGGCACAGTTTAAGTTGCGCCAAATACCTGCCTTATGTACACCTATACCTGTATGTAACACCTGCCCTACGTATAAGAGGTCCGTCCGTGTAGTTCCGGGATTAGTTTAGGTCTACAGCATCCCCTGCCTGTCGTAAGAGGCGAGCTGAAACCGTGCGGTCAAGTGATCCCGGGAAGGACGGCGGTATCGGTCATAAAGACTAAACGGAGCGGTGGGCCCAGCCGCCATTCTGGGAGGAGCGCGACGGGGCAACGCGCTCAGAGGATTCCGGTTGCGATCGATTCGAGATCCCAGAGTCCTCTTTATAGCGCCGAGGACGGCCACCGGGGGGGGTTTTGGGCGGTAAAAATCCCACATAACCCTGCGTCGCTCCCACAGCAACGGATACGACACCACACACCACTCGAGAACAAAAAAAAGGTATAAGAGGTCCTTCCATGAAGTTCCTGGATTAGTATAGGGATACGGCATCTCCTGCCTGTCGTAAGAGGTGACTTAAAGGGGCTTCCGGGGTCGCAGGGGGCTAGAGTGGGAGTTCGAAGCATTCGGTCAGGTGACTCCGGGAAGGACAGTGGTATTTGTGGTCGTATACCGTCGCAAAGACCAGCTGCAGTGATGAGCCCAGCCGCTCACCAGGGAGAAGCCCGATGGGGAACGCTTTCAGGAGACTCCAGTTGCTTTCCTATTGGAGATCCCGGAGTCCCTTTTGTAGCGCTAAGGTCATACATAGACGTAAGGTCATACATAGGTCTAGTAGTGAATCTGAAAGGGATGGAACTACAAACATTTGAATACAAAACTAATGAAATACATTAATCGTATGAATTATTATCGAATGCCAACAAGATATCTACTCCCAAATATATTCTCGTCATTAGATAACACGCAGATAACCTAATAGCGGTTTAGAGTTGAATAGGGGATAATTTATGGTGATTGGTGATTAAGTGAACTGCGAACTTCAAACGACATTCCATAAATCACTGACATACGTATCACTGACATTATTATATTAAAACGTGAAGCAAAAATTTGTGACGGATTTTTAAGTAATATGACGCGGACGGATTAGTATGAAATTTTGCACGGTTATAGTGGACGTAGAGAAGGAGTGCAGAATGTTAATATTTTTTTCAAATAATGCATTTTTCATACATAAAATCAACTAAAAACACATTACACACACTGCCTTGCATTTGTCACAAACACATATGTACTTAGTAAATGAAATAGAACATTCAATGTCTTACTATGAAAAGACACAACGTCAAGAATGTCAGATGACATTTGATTTTTAATTTAAATTACGGTCGAATTTCGGCCGATGCTACGGGTGACTAGTACGTATAAATAGGTTTAACATTAGACCGCGCTACGTATCCACGCTATTACTATCATTTATTAAAATAAATGAATATTGAAAAGTATTTGTTAAAAACAAAAAAATATATTAACATGCACTGAAAGTACAGTTTATAGTAGTCAAACCACAAAATTGCATTTTACATAGTATGTACAATTTTATAGAATTGCAATTCCATAATGAAGTAATCATTTTGTATTCAAGTAATCATTTCTTATTTGGTTGGTGGCTCACGTTTTTATAAGATGGTCTCTTAATCCTCGGGAGTAGTAATATATTTTTGTTAGCTGTTTTTGACTATATACAGAACCCTTAATATGTATGTCGGCGGAACACCGCATATTTACAAAAAACACGTTGCCGAAAATAATTCTTTTAGTTATTTTAAAGATCGAAAGTTGTTTGTTTATTCAATTTGCAATTTTAAGTGATTTCTAGAGATGTTAATGTAGCCTATCATCCATAAATGTGTTACTGTCAACTCACGCAATCTTGTAGTAAAAGGGCGAGCGCCTGCCGGTATGAAAATATTCTTGTTCAACCGTTAAAGCGATCGGACCTCCTCAACTTTGAATAAATCGAAGAAGAATAACTCTTACGTTTTATTCGAAATCTTCAAGAATGGATATTAATGAAGACCCTGACTTTCCTGACGTCTTTCCTGACGTCTCTCCAATCTGAATTTAGAAAGGTTCAGAAGGGAAGGATCCCGATTTATCAAACTGACCAATTATAAATTGGTTCACTTCAAATCTTTAACTTCTCTTAGGAAGTTAATTGTTCTCTACGAAGATATCCTTTGCTTAAGAAATGAAATTATTAAACTGTAACAACCCAACTTTGAAAATCAGCGCGAACCTGATATTTGAACCTTACTCTAGAAGACCGATACATTTCTGAAATAAGCAGAGAAAAATATTTACTTATTTTTATACGTCTCATTGAGTTTGGAATAAGACAATAAACAATATTTTCTATTCCTTTCAATCAGATTTGTCTTTATGAAGCCACTTTACATCATTAATTTTAATAAAAATGTTATCGAAAATCGGCTTTCTCGCATATTTCCAAACAAGAAATTGCAAAAACAAAGAAAGGAAATTAACGAAAATATAAAATCCATATTGCGTTACGCAGAAAAAATAAAGATATAACAAATTTTGACCTCAATGACTTCGGACGTAATTATGAGAAATAATGCGAAAAACTATAGACCGTTAATTACATAATATAATTGATGGTATAACGAATTTACTTGTTACAGTCTATAAGAAAGGCTATAAGGCTATAAGGCTCGAAGAGGCTCTATTACTTACAGCGTACACACTAGTCATGTATTCATTACGGCGAAAATAAAATAAAGGTATAAAATGAAATTTATGTATTACTAGCTGTACCCGCGGCTTCGCCCGCGTAAAAATGAGTGTATCGCAAAGTTTTTCCCGCACAAATCTCGACCCCGTTGAAATTATATGATAAAAAGTAGTCTTTATTTATGTTATTCCACAACCTTTTCTGTAGTGCAAGTCCTATCCAAATGAGTTTAGCCGCTCAGGTGATTACTCGGACATACAAAGAGTGAAGAAACGAATTTAAAGTATGTATTTGTGGTTAGTATCATAATTGTTATGTAAAAATATTTTAAAAATTAGACCAATTAAAATTAGAATTTTAAAATTAGACGATTGTAAACCGCCTTTCTTTGAATTAAATAACAATCTTATTGGTCACACAATACCAAGAAGCACCTTGTAAACCATATCCTCCTCCACATTTAAACCAAAACGCATCGATTACAAAGATTGATTTTAACTTTTCCGCAGTATGTTTAAAAGTTCTTAGGGTGATGCTGCAGGGTGAAGTGCAATGTTTGTACTGGTCTAGTATAAAAAGACGCTACTCCTACAAACACATTTAACATTCGTGTCCTACTCAACACTGGACACTATCAAGTGGTCAGATTACTCTAATAATGCACACGCATCGGCTGCCGGCTTGTATTAGCATGCGCGAGCGAGACGGTTACCTACCCCTGCCGAGATATATCTAATATAACTAAATCTCTAATATCTTTAAAAGTATTTATTTGATGCATATAGTGTAAAAGCTAACGAATGCATTTATTTATATAAGGATAAATACCGAACAGAAGAAAACACACTCGAAATTAACGTAATATTTTTAGTTGAAATATGGAACATAAAAAAAAATATTGTGACTTAACCATAAGTTATAGAGATATACTATCGCGGATTGATTTTATATTTAAGGTTGCAATCCAGTGTGACGGAATTATTAGTATTCAACATTAACATTTAGTTTATCGATAGACTTCGTAGTTGTTTTGTAAATAACGCCACCTATCGCATTCAATGTAATTCAACATAGTAGTGGATAGATGGCGCAAGTATACCTGATATATTATTTAACTTATCGGTAATTCCTCGTAATTTTATATTCTGGGTAAATTAAATCAAATTTATATCACATTTATTTGTATGATAATTAATTGTTATCGATTTATAGGTATGTATTATTTCTTATTGAACTAAGGATCAGGATGACATCAGGGCAAAATGGCTTATATGGCGATAGTTGGAATTTGGAATTAAACAAAAGTCGCGATATACCGAGTTTTACAGATATATGTATGTTGTCGACTCAAAATCAATATTTTTTAATGTTATATTGAGATAAGTTTTCAATCAAGTCTATCTTGCCCCTTGACGGAATTTTATTATCGTACCCTTTGAAGGAAATTATATAATTTGATATCTCTAATAACTTTAAACGTATTTATTTGATGCATACAGTGTAAAAGATAATTTTGATCTTTATTAAAATTACAAAACTAACGAATGCATTTATTTACATAAGGATTAATACTGAACAAAATCGAAAATAACATATTATTTTTAGTTAAATAATTATTGTGAGTTAACCTTAAGAGATATAGATATGCTATCGTGGATTTATTTTATATTTAAGTTTGCAAACCAGTGTTTCGTAGCCCTTGACGGAATTATTAGTAATTCAACCTCAACATTTAATTTATCGATATTACTTCGAAGTTGTATTGTAGATAACGCCATCTATCAAATATTCATTCAACGCAATTCAACAGAACAGTGATAGATAGCGCAAGTATACCTAATATTTAACTCATCGGGAATTCCTCGTAATTATAATCGTATAGGTATTTCGCATTAAAAATACATTTTCATAGTAAAAACCCATATTATGGATAGATTAAATCAAAGAACAATGCCCACTTCCCATACATTTGAAAACCTGGTATATTGTCTCTTAAGTTAAAAAAATATGAATATGTTTAATAAAGCTCTCATGTCGTGATCAGTATCGATTAACTCCGCGGAACTGACAGTGTCAAATGTCAAAAGAATAAAAACCGTTTCAGTTGTGTACTCAGTTCATACTACTTCATAATACTTTTTTTTTATTCTAGATAGCATGCATATAAATTGTTATAGAAAATCTTTAAAAAAGTAAAAAAAACATGTAAAGAATTACTTGAAAGAATAATGAAAAAAATAATTATTCAAGTAGCAATGCGTTAAATGGAACGTAGTGACGTGAAGTGATAGTTGAGTTGCGTTCAAAACATGTAATTCGTTAAACTTTTTCCTTGTTTAGCATATACAAATATTCAAATTACTTTATTTCCTGCGTTCCTTTTAATTTAGTAGCTGCATTTTAAGATTTTTACATCACTATACACGATCAGGTGAAAAATGGACATCCTTCTTTATATCACATCTATTTGAATGATAACTAAATGTTACCAATTTATATGTATTATCTGAACGTGCTCACGATGACGTCCAGGCGAAATGGCCAATATGGTGATTGTCATTTGCATTGGAATTTAACAAAATTCGCGACATACCGAGTTTTACGGATATATGTTGTCGACTCAAAATCAATATTTTTTAATGTTTTATTATTCACTTATGTTTTTAATCAAATCTATCATACCCCTTGACGGAATTATTAGTACAGCTCTTTGTCAAAAACGAACTACCATACAAACATTTATGCTCGATTTTAACATTTTCAACCTATTTTTTGAAATAAAAAGTAGCCTATAATGGATCCCAAGGTCACCACTATCTGTGTACACAATTTCATAAAAATCGGTTCAGTAGTTTTGGCGTGAAAGAGTAACAGACAGACAGACAGACAGAGTTACTTTCGCATTTATAATATTAGTAGGGATTCCATTGGCTTAATTACTAACGTGTTACAATTCATGTTTAAAAAACAGTAACTCCTTTTGGAAGTCGTGGAAGTCGTTTAGAAATACAAGTATTAGTAAATAAACATCTATGTACAGATACATTGACATATTTTAGATATCTGTCTGGTCGGGATCGAACCCGCAACTATCTGAATACCAGACATAAATGTTGACCGCTACGCAGCGACGGTTATCGCTTACTGTTTACTGTAAATATTTAGTAATTTGTTGTTTGTTTGCATATAAAATAGGTATCATATAACAACATCAAACAACATCATATAATTCGGTCGTTAAAATAGAAAAAGGCAAGCAAAAAAATATATATTTATTTCAAATGATCTAAATCGACGATTAAACCACAAGTGTGCCTGTACTGAGTTTGTACGAGTGTGTAACTTCAATGAATTGTTACAGAGGTTAGAGTAGTAATAATTCAAATAAGGTTAAAAATATTCTTTACATTACCGTTACACTTTGCCTGACGACAGAACTAAAAACTCTTATTGATATAGGTAATGTAAATAAAAATGTACATAAAATTATAAATCATTGGCATTGATATTTCACCAATAATATGATAAGTCATTTGACTTACCAAGTGGAAGAACCAGTGTAGTTCGACCTGGGAGGAACCACCGTCACACCTACATATTTCTAGCGCGAAGCATTCTTTTCGTTTCGATGTAAGATTGTGGTTCCCCGGCACACTTTTATATTAGGCCATCTTAGTCCTCGGGAGTAGCAACGCATCTGTGATTGACCTTCGATCAAATCTATGTTCTATATGAAGTTGCTTACTGATGTCCATGGGTTGCATTGACCACTTAACATTGGGTGGACTGCACGCTCGTTTGCTACTTCATTATTTTAAAAATCACAATATATGACTATACCATATTATATTACTGTATAATTATTAGAGTACTTTGAACAAAACCAATGTCATTCTCAAAGGCAGACGGAGCAAATATTTTGCAAAGCAATAACTAGAAACATCTAAGTAGCTAATATCTAAGTTTTGAATCTTAGTAAATATCTCTGAGCAGTTGATATTGTAGTTCAGTCTCAGATGCAAATTGTAGTTTGAAGTTCATAACATCAAACTTATATATCTAAGTCATGTTATTACGATTTCAGAAATTACGGCAAACATTTACTTCGTGAATATTTAACGCAATTAAATCTTTGATAAGATAAGTAGTTTTGTAATTTACATCTAAATCATTGACGACGCGCGTGGCGGAGCGGTCAATCGAATCGAATCGAACCAGGGACCTCCCGGGTTCGATTCCCGGCCAGACAGGGATCTGAATGATGAGTTTAGATTCATGTTCTGTTCTGGGTGTTTGTGTATTCGTCTTGTGTGTGTCCATGGTACCCACAACACAGGAGAAAATCATAGTGTGGGGCTATGAGTGTAGAAAGCGTTTTAAATCAATATAATATTAGGTGTATTCAAGTACCAAGTCTTCATAAAATTATAGATTTTTTTTACGAAATATATCTTGCAACGAGCATACAGTCTACCTTATAGCAAGTAGTCACTGCCGCCCTTGTACATATGTACGACTGTAATTTATCCCGGATAAGATTAAATTCTTACTTATGGTTGGTCCCAGTTGCTACCTCTGAAGACTAAATTGGAAAGCCCCAGATTCTACTACTACCTTTAAAATTAATTAATATTTTAATATGTGAAACGTAAACTTGGGGTCCGTGAAAGAAACTTGCCGCGGACGGAGGACTATGAAATTTAGCACGGTTATAGTTTATTTCAAGAAGGAGTACAAAATGTAAAAATTTCAAATAATGCACAAAACATGCATTTCGTCAACTTTAAACATATCACACACTATTGTGCATTTGACACAAACACACACGTATATAATAAATGAAATAAAACATTCAATGTCTTACTATGAAATATGTTTTCATAGTAAGACATAGAATGTAGAACGTAGAACGTCTACTATGAAATATGTTTTCATAGTAGACGTAAAAAATGTTACATATGTCAAAATATCCATTACTGCTTTTAAATGCAGGTTAGTCAATTAAACCTATTTTTACATTTAACGGGTGTTACAACTTAAAAATAAACACAATGTAATCAAATTTGAAAAATATTCTTGCTACTTTGGATAATATCAAGTTAAGTTTTTTAATTTAATTACGGTCGAATTGCGATAGTTGCGATGAGTGACTATTATTAATTAATGTACTAATACTGATTAATGAATTTTTTTCCTCTACAAATATATGTAAGCTCGTATCTACCTGTCCAACATGAAGCATCACCCTCCTCGTCTGACGGTACGGATACGGTAACGTACTTACCGCAATATCCGGTCATCGGGCGCCTGAAAGCCTGCGACCGCTGCCGCCTGGCTAATGGCTTTGTGCTTCACATCAACCCATTATTGGCCCACTGCTGGGCACGGGTCTTCTCCCAGAATGAGAGAGTTTAGGCCATAGTCCACCGCGCTGGCCAAGTGCGAATTGGTGGACTTCACACACCTCCGAGAACTTTTTTTTTTTTTAAGAACTCTCGGGTGTGTAGGTTTCCTCACGATGTTTTCCTTCACCGAAAAGCAGTGATAATTAATTTCTAATACGCACATAAATCATTGGTGCGTGCCTGGGTTTGAACCTCGGACCTCCCGATCGAGAGGGCAAGTTTCAACCATTAGGCTATCACTGCTCTTGGCCTTTATATCGATATTTCGACCCTAAATCCTTTATATCGATATTTCGACCCAAGGCAAAATTTCACGGCAAAACTGCGGTGGCGGGGAGTAACCGTTGACAAGTACTAGTGGTAAATTAACCTATACACGCTTGTGCTAGTTTGAAACCGCCTTCTCTGTTAATGTTCTTAGGATGTTTTTTGATCTCTATTACTTCTCTTGCTAAACGTGGAAAGAAATGACGCTCCGTGGAGATCACTTGAGGTTTATGCAGTTCGATCCAGTGGTTAGAACTGAAATTGACAGTGTGTTCAGCTACCACAGATTTTTTCGGGTCATTCTTTTTTGACTGCGCTGATGTGTTCTATAATCCGTTGGGATACGGCTCGTTTAGTCTGTTCAAAGTAGGAGAAAGATGGGGCGGTGTCCTTAGGTGACACTAAATATACATCATCCCATGAAAAATATGGAAGGTGTGAAAGGAATTAAAAAATCGCATATCGTGAGTACCCGTTACATATATGTTTTTTTGATTTCGCGATCATATTTAACGCGTTTAAAATCAAATATGAGATGACTTTCTTTGCAAATTTGTCTGAAATGACAAACAACATGTGGTAAACGGTGGGAACTATAATATTTTTGTAACGTTTGTTTGCTCATACACATATATATTTTGAAGCGATCCAGTTACTGCCTTTTAGTCGACACCAATATTGTTACGATAGTGAAAATATTGTCCCTGTCACCTTTTCTTTTGATTGCACGCGCGGTATTTAAAAATTATATTCATCAACTTAGAGGATTTCAATGACATATCATATGTTACAATTTGTCCATCTATCATCCATTAATTCAAATATTACACATTCGTATATACGCTCAAAATACATTAACCTCTATTTGATTCAATTGGAATAAAAAATATACTCTACAGAAAACCTATAAAAATATTTTAGAGTCCTTCGCAAATATTTTAGAAAAGCAACGATTCGTTTACAAATAAATTTGTAAACGAATCGTTTACAAATTGTTTATGCAAGCTACTACTTGTTAAATCTTTTCATGCTCTCACAAATTTATTGGAGTGATAAGTTCAGACTTGTTTGCGAGTCTAAGATCTATAGAGCTTCGTTATCGAGACGCCTGGAAAAAGGCAATCGAAGAAATAAATATTTCAAGTGGAAAAATAAACCGCGTAGTTAATTTATAAATCAGATGTTATGAAATGGTTTATTACAAAAACCTAAAGCACCTATTTCTGCACTATAACTAAAATTTAATTTGTAGAATTGTCAAAATACCGGTTATAGACGAGAGAATAAAATACCTTGAGAATTAATACAATTTAAATGAATTTAAAAAGTAATCGTGTAGCTTTACCAAGTTTAGTTTTGAGTTAAATTACGGTCGAATTTCGACTGTTGTGATGAATGACTAAATAAAAAGAAAAAGCTCTAGTGTTATGCCAAAGTCGAACTTTAGCTAGTTGCCACAATTAATCTTACTATAGATAGATAGGTCAAATATATAAATTGACGATGACGTAAGAAATGTTTCTATTTTGTATAAGCCTACGGAAGCATACATTTGGGAATATATATACGACAAATCCTGACCTTCCCTGCGTACCTACTGTTACCCATGATGAGGACAGGAAGGAAAGTACCGAATCTGCGAGATCGAACCAGATGGAATGGAATGGGCGTACCCAACCCACAACGCATTTTTATTTTTGTTATTAATAAATTTTTGTATTACGCATTTTGCAGAGTTTTTTCATTTAACACCACCGATCCCCGTAACATACCTACTTCAATCTAATAGAAAAAACTTCACAGTGACCTTAAAGATTAAAGTAAATAACCAAATATGCTATTCTGAAACTAATTTCTGTTTAAATTTAATGTGTACGGTACGACAGAGCACTCCGCGCAGCGACAAACCTAGCGGCTAATGTAATCACCGGGTTATGAGTTTGATCCCTAATTGAATTCGCTTGTTCATGTGTTCGTGAGCAACTTACATGTACCACGCTAGACAGCTACAAAGTGGATCATTATGTTTCCTCTATTAAAGTTTTGCGTTTCAGAGGCATTGTAATTTAAATGACTTATTTTATATGAAGATATACTTTACTAGAATACTGTTTTAATTAACTAGTCGCTTGGGCAAGTTTTAAAACATACGAAAAAAGTAATAGTTTAACTAGAAAAACACGCTTTTATTGCTAATGAAAATAAATACTGGAAAATATTTTTATGACCAAGAGTTTATATTAAAGTTGTAGAAGATCGAACAATCAATCATAATAAATCGCCTCAGAATAAAATAATAAAAAAATAAGTAAAAAAATAAAATTTAAGTTATTGACTCAATAATTCAATTCGGAGTAAAAAGGGGTACTATTCGGGATACTATACGGGGATACTATACTATTCATTCATAAAGACAGTAGGTATACACAAAACGTTTTTTTTACATTACTCATACGTTTTTATAGCCGAGCTTCAAACTTGGAACCTTCCGAACAGATATTAGGCTCCCCATATAACACGAACTTATACGAGTGCAGAGAACAAAAATGAAAAATATTCTCTTTTGGCAATTATCCCCAAGAAAGCAAAATTAAGACCCAAATCAGACCAATAGGGTCCGTAACTTTCACGTAAGTGGACGTGACCCGCAGCCGGCGGCGACATCTGGTAGCCGCAATGGATAATAAAATACTTACAAAGGGATCCACAGATTCCGAACACGACTTGGCTCAGATTGCGTTTCGGATTTGCACAATTTGGAGACCCATGATATCATATACTTTATTAGTTCAAAATGTAACATAGACAGAATATGACAGAGAAACACAGGGTACATAAAATATAGTAAGTAAACCTCAACAAGTCCCTGTAGTTCCGGGATCAGAATAGGGCTACGGCATCCCCTGCCTGTCGTAAGAGGCGACTAAAAGGGGCTTCCGGGGTTGCAGGCGGCTAGAGTGGGAGCTCGAACCGTTCGGTCAGGCGATCCCGGGAAGGACGGCGGTATATGTGGCCGCATACCGTCGTAAAGACAAGACGGAGCGGTGCGCCCAGCCACTCATCTGGAAGGAGCCCGATGGGGCAACGCGCTCAGAGGATTCCGGTTGCGGTCGGACCGAGTACCCGGAGTCCTATTTATAGGGCCGAGGACGGCCACCGGGGGGGTTTTAGTGCGGTAAAAATCCCACGTAACCCTGCGTCGCTCCCACGGCGTCGGGTACCTTTTGAAGGTTTCCCCTTCGAGAACAAAAAAAAAAGTAAACCTCAACAAATATTTGTACTATTTTGACGCAAGATACGAAAAATTAAACAATGTTAGTTGCCACTTAATACTTTTTTCTTTCTTTTTTTTGGCATAATGAACATTCCAATTCATTTATTTACTTAACATTATAATATATAACCTAAATTTACAATTTGTTTACTATTTACAAATAAAAATAGAATAAATGAGCCAAATCGTTGCCCCGTGGAAATGTACCCAAGACACTAGCAGCATTACCTCGCTGTATCCATCCATCCATCCATCCATCAGCCTTTTGATGTCCACTGCTGAACATAGGCCTCCCCTAAATGGCGCCACTCCAACCGGTCCTGTGCCCTCTGAATCCAACGGTTTCCCGCTGCCTTCTTCAGGTCATCTTTCCATCTGGTAGGGGGGCGACCTGTACTCCTTTTGCCTAAACGTGGTCGCCTCGAGGACCTTTCTTCCCCATCGGTTATCGGTCCTTCGAGCGATATGGCCGGCCCACTGCCACTTCAGCTTGCTGATTTTGAGAGCTATGTCGGTAACCTTCGTTCGTTATATACTTTATTAGTTTAAAATGTAACATATGACAGATAGAGAAACACAGGCTACATAAAATATAGTAAATAAACCACAAAAAAATATTTGTACTATTATGACGCAAGATACGAAAAGTTAAACAATGTTACTTGCCACGTAATACTTTTTTTTCTTTCTTTTTTTGGCATAATGAACATTCCAATTCATTTATTTACTTAACATTATAATATATAACCTAAATTTACAATTTGTTTACTAAAATTTACAATTATAAATAGAATAAATGAGCCAAATCTTTGCCCCGTGGAAATGTACCCAAGACACTAGCAGCATTACCTCGCTGTATTGCTAAACTTATTTGTTGGCAGAGGTAAGCTCCAGCTCTTGGGCCACCGGAGGCGTCAATCAGGCGCGAAGACAATTTTTTGTAAAAATGTTTCGCTTCCGGCCCCCACGGTCCCATCGTCTCTACTGCAAACGGCACAAATATGTAGTCCTGAGAAATGGCTGCATACTTGCGCCGCTTGTATTGTTTCTCTGTGAAGTAGACCATCGGGTTGATTATACTCTCAGCGCCGAGATTTGGTACTGTACTAAGACTCAAATCCCCGACAAATGTGTGTAATTTCGCTGACGAACTTGCATATTAAGGGACTGGTTAGAGTAAAAGCTTAATTCTGATACTGCTGCTAAACTACTCATAAATATTACAAAGCACGAGCATATGTCTAACCAATTCGCTCTTGGCCAGCGCGGTGGACTATGGCCCAAACTCACTCATTTTGAGAGAAGACCCGTGCCCAGCAGTGGGCACAATAATGAGTTGACGAGAATGTCTATCATCTCAGTCTCAAAACTACTTTTAAAACTATTGGTTACGTTTCATTGTCATCATTTACGTGTTTTTATATCATTTCTTTAAGTGAAAATTACGTAAGCCATAGTTTACCAACCTGGCCAAGAGTGGGAAGCAAAATTAAACCTAAAATGTAAACAAATATCCGAAAAGTGAAGTAAATTGAAACATAATTAAAATTAATGCGCAAAAAAAGATTAAATTATATATGATTTTCATTTAATGTTGTTTATGTAATACCATAGTATTCCAATAACATTATTGTTAAAAGTTTCTGTGTTTTGGTTTAAACGGTAGGGGAGAGTCACTTTGCAGGCCGTTGCTACTTACTCTGGCAGTGCACTTGTAGCTATCCTCACGTGAGACTCCTTATATAATGTAGCGTGGAGAGGGCACACTACATAATAAACGTCTGTGTGCGGCAGTGACATCAGTGGTCATATCAGCATACATACATACATCATACTACACTGTCGTTTATTACTTCTATATTGTAAATAATAAGCATAGAAGTATTTTGTAAAATATCAACATGAATTTGAATTTCGATACGTAACAATGTTTTTATTTAGATCCGACTTAAATTGTTGCAAGCGAATTCGAGTTTGGAAAACAATGAAACTCAATATGCGAGACACTAATCCGTTTATTGAGAGCTACATATGAACAAGCTTGTAATGTCAGAATATCTCCATGTTGGAATACAATTTTAATTGAACCAAGTTGTATTTGTTTTAGTTTAATTCGATTTATTTATTGCAGTTTGCATTATTTCTCTTCCCTGGCATGCGTATTGGTGACTGCAGTAATGGTTCATAAAACGTTGTCTGTATAGGGAGACCTTGCTGCTCATCTTCAAGTTTTAGGACCCTTTGCCTCCTACGATATCCACTGGTATAGAGGGTGCTTAGGAAATATTTGTGCCATGATGCATAAATAAAAATAAAAAGTATTTTCGTAAATTCAAAAACTTCTATCAATATTATAATTGGCGATAAAAGATCTTAGATCCATTCCATAGAATTCCGCAATAGCCAAAATATTGAAACAAATAAATCGTACTTTTCTGGGGCGTATGTTATTTAATTACGGATATTTGCAACCCGGATATCTGCACGAACGGACATATTACAAAATATATTTTTTGTATAGTTACAAGTCCTTTCAGCAATGTTGCTGAAGTGCCAAGTTCATCAGGCTGTGCTCTTAAAATGAGTTTATTACGTTTCCTTACGACGTGACCGTAAATGGTAAAGGTAGTATAAGCGAAAACATAAACAAACGGCTTTATTTTTGGGGAAACGTAATTAACTCGTACTAATATTAAGTGGCGCTGAGGGAAATGACCGTCTTCACATTATTAGACGGAAGGCGGAGGTACCTACTCATGTATCTTTTCTCAATTTGTTATCACAATGTTTTTATGTGCATTTCTAACTTCTAGAAGATAAGAATTTAATAATGGAACAGAAACTAGCAATTTCAATGCTATTATAACTTAAATATCAGCTTATCAGAAAAAATAATAATGCAGCACTTATGTCAATTCGCTTTCGGCGATCAATAGCCTTTAAATGGACGTCGCCCAGAGGGACTTCGAAAGTTCTGCTTCATTCAGATTGAATTTTGAATAGGCACTCATTGAATATTAAAATTTAAGTAAACACTAATATTTTTGTGGATTATACCGTCTCATATAAATAATTTATGGCGTTATTAAGGTTCGTGAATAAACAGTGGAGTAAACGGTTTTAAGCGGTAGAATGTGGAAAAATCTTAGCGATAGCTTTATGCGGTATTATAGCCTAATAGTATTTTAGGCTAAAATACGTCCAAACTATGTTATATGTGTATTTTGGAGCGAGTTGTTAGGGAGGGTTATTCGAAGCGTTCCATCTTAGTCCTGAAGAGTAGCAACGTATCTGTGGCCACCCGCAGATCAGATTCAAACTTTGACTGGGTTTGATATTTTTTTTTTTATCTTACTGAAGTAGCAAACGAGCATGCAGTCCACCTGATGATAAGTGGTCACTGCTGCCCATGGACATCTGTAAGCAACTTCATATAGAACATAGGTTCTATCTGAAGTCAATCACAGATGCGTTGCTACTCCCGAGGACTGAGATCTGATGGTCGCCTTATATAAATGATAACAGATGCCATGGGCAACAGTGGCCATTTATCATCAGGTGGACTGATTGCACTTGTGATATATCTGTAATATAAAATACATATTTATGAGAAGGATAGTGTGGTTATTAGCAAAAGAAAATAATATATATTTTTATAAATCTTAGAAAATTACGCATTGAAGGTGAAAATAATTTTATACAATAACTATGGTTACACATATACCTAATGTGGTTCTAGCATTGATAAAAAATGAGAGTGGTTTCTCAGTAGCTATAACTTTTTTTCTGACCTTGGCGCACTTCTAGCGCACATTTACACCTGGGTAGACAGTTAAAAAGTTCGTTTTATAAAAAAATTATACATGTCAATTATAACAAAATTTTGTTCGAAAAGCCAATTTGGAATTGAGTAAGCTACTAAAGTAGGGTCGGCATATTATATTTTACCCTAAATACTATTTGATATGGTTTTAAATTGATATTTAAAAGCAGCTTACCGACTCTTGTTCAAGTTTTCCCAAGTATGTTCATAGAATGTTCTTTTAACTTTTTGTAGTTCGTCTTGGCAGAGCGGTTACCATACCGGTCTGACGCGCAATGGGTCCCGGGTTCGATTCCCGGACAGACAGGTATCTGAATGATGATCTTAGATTCATGTTCTGGGTCTGGGTGTTTGTGTATTCGTTTTGTGTGTCCATGGTACCTACGACACAGGAGAAAATCCTAGTTTGGGGAGATCCTATGAGTTTAGAAAGCGTGAAAACGTGTCAAACTACCAACGCGTTACCTACAGTGTCGTTAACACAAGCTTATTACGTTTTCTAACAGCAATAATTGTTAACGTTATTGCAAATACATTTCACGTTTATGTTTTAGTAATTGGCCGTAATTCGTAATGATGTGTGAAAACAAAAGCAATGATTATTTTGAGGATACGAAGTATACCTACTCGCATTTTAATAAACAAATAATAGAACAGTGTTAATTATTTATTAAAATAACAAACGAGCAATCAGTTCATATGAGTTGACTAATTAATGTCACCGGGGACATTTAAATAATGTGCTTTCTGTACATGCTTTCTTTACCTTAAAATATATATTTCACACTAAAATAAAATATTTTACACACTAGGATACACGCAAAAAACTCAGACATTAATCTAAATTCATTATTTAGATGTCTGTCTGACTTGATATGGTGACCGCTCCACCACGACCGTGTGTCGTTAATAGTATTTTTTTTATTTGACTGAAGTAGCAAACGAGCATGCAGTCCACCCGATGGAAGGTGGTCACTGCTGCCCATGGACATCTGTAATCAACTTCATACAGAATATGGGTTCCATCTGAAGTCAATCAAGTGTGCCGGCAACCACACCCTTCTGTCGAAACGCAAGAAAGGTTTCACGCTAGAAATAGGTGTGGCGGTGGTACGTCCCCCGTCAAACTACACTGGTTCTACCACCTCGAGGATTGGATTATACCTAAAACCACACCACCAGGCCACAGACAGCTCGCGACCGCGGACTTTAAAAAGCCGCGTTTAAGAAGTTTTGTAGTATATGTCTTACACTCGACGGATCAGTTGTAAAGCTGTGATGTAATTTAATTACAACAAACAATTTTATTTTTTATATGTAAATAACAGAAATAGTCATGGAGTCATTTTAATCGATGTTTCATACAATAGTCTATCAATAAGCAGTGCTACGTCCTGAGTGTTAAGTTGAAATGCGAGGTAATTCTTGGGACTCTCTCAAGAGGCAGCGGTATAGACTCTTTGTTTATAATTTGTATTTTTCTTTTAGATTTAATATAAAGGAAAAATCATTTATTTTGTATATAATAAACATAGAATTGTTTGTTTTATCATAAGACCAATTTGTAAAAAAACATTAGTTGTAATACATGTTACCTATATGTATTTTCATATAACACAGCAAAATATCACGTTATCGCATTGGTCGTGATAATCCTATATTATTTTATGAAATAACCTTCACAGGTACGCAATAACATAACTCGGGAAAAACAACTGTCTCCTGCAGGAGATATTATATTATAGAATAAATCCTTCTGTCTCAGCCAACATCGTCGGTACGGAGAACGTTCACAACATTGAATGAAAAACATTGATATTTTTTATTTAGTGAAATGTGATCGCGAGGTAAGTCCCTATAATTTGCGCATTTTATAAATGGATCGAAGTACTATTACATTCTATATGCAGGTAATGTTGTTCAATAGTAAATGGTGAATGATGAATTGAAGAAGTTTCGCTTAGGACTACGATTTAAAGACAAACTTGCATTGATTTCCACTCGTACACACCAATAACGCCAAAGCTTTTGTGGAAGAGCACCATTTCACTAGCTAATGAAACCAGTGTAGACCGAGGAGGTAGCTTCACTTATTTTTAATAAGCATGCAGCGGTTTTTGTCTTTCTGTGGTATGGTGTGATAGCCGGCTTAATATGAGACCGTCTTAATATTTCGGGAGTAGTATCGCGCACTTGTGATTGATTTTAGTTAGAACCCCTGTTGTTATACTAATGTTATAAAGGCGAAAGTTTGTGAGTGTGTATGTTTGTTACTTCTTCACGTCTAAATCAGGTAGCCCGTCTGCCTTATCGCCAGGTACAATTAAAAAAAAAATTGGACCGATTTTCATAACTTTTGGTAAAGAGTTAGCTGATACCTTGAATTAACAAATAAGCTACTTTTTACTGTGGGAAAAACATCTTATTCCCACGAGACAATCGATACATTCATTATTTAACGCGGGTGAAGCTACGGTGTTCAGCTAGTATATGATAATACATTATAGATAACTAACTGGTGCCCATGAGTGTTTATATGTTGAATATAAATAAAAAATAACACAATAATTTAACCCCTTTCTACACCCTCCTTGTGAACGAAATATGGAGAAAAACCTTTCTCAATAGATGTTAAATTACAATATAAACAGTAAAAACCATGATTTTAGCTTTAAACTAAGCGGTTTTTAGTCAGAAGTATTCTTTCGCTGCTTTTATATACAAGGATAAACACTTAAACATATTTAGTTGGATTACTAAATTATTATATAGGATTAAAACAAAATAAATAAATGAATGAATTAATTAATGAAATAAAAAAAAAAATTATTATTATAAAATAGAATTTCGCGCAACTTCAATGGTATCCATAGAATTCAATTTCAATACTGCTTACACGTAACCTTTTTTTCTAATCGATAATTAATAGATCTGTAGCACAATTAAGCGTACGTTCTGCTACGATAGCTACGGCGTAGCAACCTACGATGTGTGTAGTGGGTTCAGTAGAGCGAATGCAATGAAGCCTTTGAGAAATAATATTTTATGGATAACAACATATTAATACAAGGAGTACATATTTGTATGATTAAATTAATTATTCATAATAGAGAATGTAAATAAAATTAAATCATAAACTAGATTAAATAAATATTAAATTTATAAATAAATAACAGTAAGGAAATAATATTATTATTAGTATTATTAGTAAATAATATTATTCATTATTAGTAACGTTTGTAACTTGCTCATTTAGTGAAGCTTACAGGGTAGATAGACATGTATGTAAATTGATGCGTATTTATTTGTAAAATAATAAAATATTTTTATACATAACAATATTTTTAGGGTTCCTTGGCAGAACGGAATAAAAATTGTAATTTCGCTTTTTGGGAATAGAAACAGAAATAGTGTCATATCAGGTTTTAACTAAGAAAAAAGTTAGATAGTATGAAAACTAGTCATAACTTTCCCGCAGTCGCGAATTGCACTTACATATTTCATATATTTTATAATTTTATCGCACAATAGAACTGAAGAAAACTTTATTCAAAAGCTTTCATTTTCCAACCGCTTGCCCATTCACACTGCAATTCACTTTTCATATTTACACTCAGTCTGAAACACTCGACGTTGCCTTTCAATTCAGAATATTTCATACTAATTTACTCCGTTCATTTTGCTTTAAGTAACCAAAGAATCTCTTTTACTGCTAGAGAAAAAGGAAATTCCTCTTTCTCGGGTAGTCGAATAAATAAATATATTTTTTATAGTTCCGTACCAGGACTTTTCCTGTATCGTCCTTGCTATGGAATCAAACAAACGCCTAGATCTATAAAATTAATTTTTAATTTATCACCATTACACAATTTTGATTTTTTTGCCTTGATAGTAAGTGGCCACTGACGCCTGTAGACATCTATAATCAACCCTTGATCAGTCATACCAGTTAGTCTCGAATACGTTGCTACTCATGACCAGGATACAACAGCGCACAGCACTGCTGCTTAGACAGAAATAGGTGTGACGGTGGTGCTACTGGAGTCGTATTTCAATATGATCTATTTCTTTCAATATAAAAGTGTTTTCATTTCTTACATTATTAAATACTTTTCGTTATACAAGTTCTCAAATACAATTAAAATTGTATTTGAGAACTTGTACATTGTGTTGTTGTATTTGTGTGTCTCATTAATCGCATTAGTATAACATGAGACTAAAATCTTTTATTTGTTTTACACATATTTACTCATTTTGAAATCAGAGATTCAATTTTATTGTTTTATCATTTTTGTATCTAATTATAGTAGCAAACGAGCATGCAGTCCACCTGATGGTAGGGGGTTACTGCCGCCCATGGACACCTGTAAGCAACTGCTACGTCCTTAGCCTCATGTATAACGCCTTTTAGATCTATGGAAGGGCGAATAAGGTCGCCTCATACAAAAATGAGGTAGTGATCACACCCTTCTACCGAAACGCAAGAAATGCTAGAAGTTTAACTATACTGGTACCATCAGGGTTGCAAGAAAATTACATCTATTCATCCGGAAGGTGTCAATCCTATTATCGTCTCAAATGGCTATGCTATGCCGATACTTCAGATATAGGTATTTGTTGAAAATATCCGACGAACCGTGTCGAAGAGCTTCCTTAAAAGGTTTGAAATGTAGGAGGTTTCTCATACAAATGTCGAATGAGTGGTTTGATACATCAATTAATTTGTTGACAGACTTTGAATAAAACGGCGAGCACTGCGTAGTGTAACTCCGACCACCACCTACACGTGTCTATTTTTGTATTAAAATTAGGTCCAGATTTAAGCATTATTTTGTAAGCATTCTCAAAATACAGTATCGAAAATTGGAGCGAGTCCAAATTCACGACCCGCCTTTGAATCGGCGAGAACTCACTCGACACTAATGGCCGAGGCTTTACCCGTTTTGCCAGTTTAGTCTAAACTAGTGTAACACGACAATAGATGTCTTTATTGTAACTTTTTTCTTATTAAGTAGCAAACGAGCATTCAACTATATTTAAAGCTAACAACAGACGGGCGACCAGATGGAAGTAGTCATCGTCGCCTATGTATTAGCAGAAGAATTACCAATGCATCGCCAGCTTTAAAGCAAGCAATTCACCTGAGAGGAAACGGTAGTCATTTGTAATTAAAAGAAATTAAGATTCAATCATAATAATCAAAATAACGTTTCATACCTGAGTACGGCTAAAGTCTAGTTGCTAACCCGCTCCCCTTTCCAAAATAATTTGGAACTCCTCAGGTATGTTTCTTTTAACATACCTTTCAAACCAGGATATCGCAACGCTTAAATAACAGTTATTTGAGAGAAATAAGCGTGACGGTGATGCCTACGGAGACGAATTACAGAGAGATACTACCTTCAGAAATGTAAATTAATATAGTACAAAAATAGTCGTCATTATATTCAGATCGAGGAGACACTGCCCCACTGCTGGATATCTTATAACGAGAAAGATTTTGAACAGCTAATTTTCGAATGAAGTAACCACCTCTGTCCTTAGAAGTAGCAACGCATCTGAAACTGATTTCAAATTGAAACCTTTCATGTTTTATTTATAAATGTGTTGTTTATACTCAACACCATTGATTATTATTACACACTTCACACAGATTTGACGATTTTTTTACTTTAATGAAATCTGTATGTAGGTTCCTTTTTCAGGGTTCCGTACCCAAGGGGTAAAAACGAAACCCTATTGCCAAGACTCCGTTGTCTGTCTGTCACCTGGCAATATTTCATGAACCATGATAGTTAGACAATTGAAATTTTCACAAAAAATGTATTTCAGTTGCCCCTATAACAACAAGTAAAAAGGGAATAAAACAAATACTTAGGAAAGTTGCTTCTATTACAACAAACGTGATTTTTAACCGACTTCCAAAAAGGAGGAGGTTATCAATTCGTCTGTATTTTTTTTTTTTTTTTATATTTGTTACCTCATTTCTCCGGACTGGGTGAACCGATTTAGATGATTTTTTTTTTATTTGAAAGGTAGTGCGTGTCATAGGGTCCCATTTTTTTTAGTATTTTTTTGACTAGGGCATCCTTAAGAAAAACGCATAAGTCTTAAATTTGCATTTTCAATGTACGCGATAAATGTATGAATAACTCAATATCCCGCCAACCGATTTTGATGATTCTTTTTTTATTAGAAAGGATGTACTCCAGGGGTAGTCTGATAAGAGTTTGATAAGGTTCTAATCATAGGATCTTCAACTTTTTGGAGCAAAATAATAAAATTAGTGATAGTCGGCCGAACCTTAGCTGGAGAAGTCCAATTGAGTAAAATATAGAATAAAATTACTATGTAGGTATTTATTATGAAAAATTTGACCTTCAACTCTTCAATCCTGATGATGCAGGGGTACTGCTAGCCTGAACTATAAAAGTTGGTCGTTTGATGTTTGCGAATATATAATGAAATTGTTAAGCAAATTCATGGGACAAAAATTTGACCTTCAACTCCTCAACCCTGATGATGGAGGGGTACTTCAATCCTAAACCATAGAAGTTGGCAATTTGGTGCTTACGGTTATGTAAAGAAAATACTAAGCAAAAATATAAAATCAAAAATTTGACCTTCAACTCCTCAACCCTGATGATGAAGGGGTACTTCAATCCTAAACCATAGGAGTTGGCAATTTGGTGCTTACGGTTATGTAAAAATAATACTAAGCAGAGGCACAAAATTAAAATTTTGATCTTCAACTCCTCGACCCTGATGATGAAGGGGTACTTCAATTCTAAACCATAGGAGTTGGCAATTTGGTGCTTACGGGTATGTAAAAATAATACCAAACAGAGGCACAAAATTAAAATTTTGACCTTCAACTCCTAAACCCTGATGATGCAGGGTACTGCAAGCCTGAGCCATAGAAGTTAGCCACCTGGTACTAACGTATATGTTATAAGATTACTAAGCAACAATATAAGATGAAAAATTTTACCTTCAACTCCTCAACCCTGATGATGGAGGGGTACTGCCAGAGGGGGCGCCTTGTTTGTATGAATTGTAAAAGTGTTTTATGTTTAATTTTTGTGAATATGTAGATGCACAAAGCAAACTTAGAGGCTTTATTTAAATACAAACATAAAAATATAGTCACTAAAAAGTGTAAAATAAAAACTTTTTAACAAAAAATATCTACCGACTTCCATGTCACAAAAAAGTAAAAAATAATTTCAATATATTTTGGTCTAGAACATACTCAGTACTTAGTACATAGTTCTGAAGTCGGTGCTCATATAGGACGTAGTTACCGTCGTCCAGCGAAATATGTCGAGCACCGACTTCAGGACTATGTACTAAGTACTGAGTATGTTCTAGACCAAAATCCCTACTAATATTATAAATGCGAAAGTAACTCTGTCTGTCTGTCTGTCTGTCTGTTACTCTTTCACGCCAAAACTACTCAACAGATTTTTATGAAATTGTGTACACAGATAGTGGTGACCTTGGGATCCATTATAGGCTACTTTTTATTTCAAAAAATGGGTTGAAAATGTTAAAATCGAGCATAAATGTTTGCATGGTAGTTCGTTTTTGACAAAGAGCTGTACTAATAATTCCGTCAAGGGGTATCTTAGATTTGATTAAAAACTTATGTGAATAATAAAACATTAAAAAATATTGATATTGAGTCGACAACATATATCCGTAAAACTCGGTATGTCGCGAATTTTGTTAAATTCCAATGCAAATGACAATCTCCGTATTGGCATTTGACAAAGAGGTGTACTAATAATTCCGTCAAGGGGTATGATAGATTTGATTAAAAACTTATGTGATTAATAAAACATTAAAAAATATTGATTTTGAGTCGACAACGTATATCCGTAAAACTCGGAATGTCGCGAATTTTGTTAAATTCCAATGCAAATGACAATCGCCATATTGGCCATTTCGCCTGGACGTCATTGTGAGTTCGTTCAGAAATAATACATTTAAATTGGTAACAATTAATTATCATTCAAATAGATGTGATATAAATTTGATTTAATTTACCCCTAATATTGGTTTATAATATGAAAATGTATTTATAATGCTAAAGATACGAATAAAATTACGAGAAATTCCCGATGAGTTAAATATTAGGTATACTTGCGCTATCTATCGCTGTTCTGTTGAATTAAGTTAAATGAACATTTGATAGATGGCGTTATCTACAATACAACTTCGAAGTAATATCGATAAATTAAATGTTGATGTTGAATTACTAATCATTCCGTCAAGGGCTACGAAACACTGGTTTGCAAACTTAAATATAAAATAAATCCACGATAGCATACCTATATCTCTTAAGGTTAACTCACAATCATTATTTTTATGTTCCATATTTTAACTAAAAACAATATGTTATTTTCGAGTCTGTTGTCTTTTGTTCAGTATTAATCCTTATATAAATAAATGCATTCGTTAGCTTCGTAATTATAACAAAGATCAAAATTGTCTTTTACACTGTGTACATTAAATAAATACGTTTAAAGTTATTAGAGATATCAAATTATATAATTTCCTTAAAGGGGTACGATAATAAAATTCCGTCAAGGGGCAAGATAGACTTGATTGAAAACTTATCTCAATAATAACCTGTATATCTGTATATCTGTAAAACTCGGTATATCGCGACTTTTGTTTAATTCCAAATTCCAACTATCGCCATATTAGCCATTTTGCCCTGATGTCATCCTGATCCTTAGTTCATTATGAAATAATACATACCTATAAATCGATAACAATTAATTATCATACAAATAAATGTGATATAAATTTGATTTAATTTACCCACAATATAAAATTACGAGGAATTACCGATGAGTTATATATTAGGTATACTTGCGCCATCTATCCACTACTATGTTGAATTACATTGAATGCGGAATGAATTACATTGGTGGCGTTATTTACAAAACAACTACGAAGTCTATCGATAATGAAAAATGTTGATGTTGAATACTAATAATCCCGTCAAGGGCTACGAAACACTGGATTGCAACCTTAAATATAAAATCAATCCGCGATAGTATATCTCTATAACTTATGGTTAAGTCACAATATTTTTTTTTATGTTTTCAACTAAAAATATTACGTTAATTTCGAAAGTGTTTTCTTCTGTTCGGTATTAATCCTTATATCAATAAATTCATTCGTTAGCTTTTACACTATATGCATCAAATAAATACTTTTAAAGATATTACAGATTTAAAATAATAAAGATCGCGATGTGTCTCTCGGCAGGGGTAGGTAACCGTCTCGCTCGCGCATGCTAATACAAGCCGGCCGCCGATGCGTGTGCATTATTAAAGTAATCTGACCACTTGATAGTGTCGAGTGTTGAGTAGGATACGAATGTTAAATATGAGTTTGTAAGAGTAGCGTCTTTTTGTACTAGACCAGTACAAACATTGCACTTCACCCTGCAGCATCACCCTGAGAACTTTTAAACATACTACAGAAAAGTTAAAATCAATCTTTGTAATCGATGCGTTTTGGTTTAAATGTTAAGGAGGATTTGGTTTACAAGGTGCTTCTTGGTAATGTGTGACCACTAAGATTGTTAATTAATTCAATGAAACGCGGTTTACAATCGTCTAATTTTTAAATTCTAATTTTAATTTGTCTAATTTTTAAAATATTTTTACATAACAGTTATGATCCTAACCACAAATACATACTTTAAATTCGTTTCTTCACTCTTTGTATGTCCGGGTAATCGCCGGCCGAGCGGCTAAACTCATTTGGATAGGACTTGCACTATAGAAAAGGTTGTGGAATAACATAATTATAGACTACTTTTTATCATATAATTTCAACGGGGTCGAGATTTGTGCAAGAAAAACTTAGCGATACACTTACTTTTACGCGGGCGAAGCCGCGGGTACAGCTAGTATATTTAAATTATTTTTTACTTTTTTGTGACATGGAAGTCGGTAGATATTTTTTGTTAAAAAGTTTTTATTACGGAACATTTCGAGTCCAACTCGCACTAAACCGGATTTTCCTTTACCATAAGCAAGCAATAATAAATTTCTAATACGCTCACAAATATTGTAACGACAAACTATCCTGACGTCCTAAATTATCCATAGTAAGAATATATTAAATGGCCGTTATGGACACCTGTTACAATCCCTAAATAGAACATAAATCTCGTCTAAGCTTACCTCCGCTCAATAAATGAGCATTTATAAGTGGTATAAATTGTAACAAAACCAATTTGATACAAAAGTAGAATAAACGATTGTTGTCTTACATAAAAATATTACGAAATAAGCCCACTCACAAATCAAAAATGTAAGATTATATTCTAAAACATTCATAAAATCCACGTCCTACAATCTACATACATCTACATTCAATCTACAAAGAATTTCTAACATTGCATGAACAAAGATGGCTGCGATTTCTAACGTCGGAATATTACAATGCCTTCCCACAGGACTGTTATTTATTAAATCAATCACGCTTTGAAAATTTAAGTATTATCTGACTATAGTGCTGTGTTGTATCGATTGTTCTGTTCAATAGGACTACATTATTTTTCCGTACATATCGTAGGAGGCGACTAAGAGACGTGTGCTATCCATTAAGAGAAGAAACTTTTAAACTTTTTGAACATTTCCATTAAATATTTGTCAATTGTTTTGTTACTCTGTCGTGTGTAAAACCGGTGTAAGTGTACAGTTTTTGAATAAATTTGAACTACTTATGCTTAACATTTAGGCAGTCAGCTCTCGAAATCCCGGTTATCCTACACTTGACGAATAAAGACGACAAATCCGGGATATGTTGAAGTTGAATCTTTGAATCCCGCGTATTCCCGAGGGATCATCGCTTCTCCCGTCTCGTGACCTAATTATTTCAGCTTTATGCAAGTCCGAACATGGTATTGAATGATCTGTTGTTGCTTGTAACGAATTTGTTGTAGGTTTTATGTTTACCGAGTTCACAATCGCGGATAAGCTCGGGCATGTTGTCAATGTGGTCGTAATTGTTTACTACCGCCTGTTGACAAGTATACTCAACGTTAGATAGATGAGGGCTCTTATTTTAAGTTACAACGGATGCTTTGTTACTCCTGAAATTAATCTACAATAATCGAAAAAAAACTTTTATTATACAACTAAAGCACTGTTACCCCTAAAGATTACGTTAAATAAACGTATGTAGTAAAATTAAACTTTTTTGAAAAAAGCTATGATTAAAAATTGTACTGCTCTCTTGCATCATCTACATATAATTTGTAATTTCGTATTCGTGCGTGTCGCTAACCAATCACATTATGCGAGTATAAAGCGCTGGTTCACTTTAATCCGTATTGTAATAATATTAAAAAAGTGTAATGCAATGAGTTATGCATTTGCACTAGACACGCCAGGATAATTTAACTTCGCAATAACAATACTTTATATTTTTAATTATTACTATAGGTAGATGTAGCAAAGGGACATGCAGTCCACCTGTTGGTGAGAGTTCACGACCACCCATGGACATCTGTGATTAACCCGAAATCAAGGTAGAACCGTACCTCAAGTCCAAGTTCAAGAATAAAATCAAATTTGAAACACGTCAGATATGTACGTAAGTTATAAAAATCTGAATGTAGACAAACTTGGAGATAGTTACCCGATTTCTTTTAATACATGGAAGTATTAAAAGAAATCGGGTAACTATCTCCATATCGAAAGAAGATGTTTTATGTCTCTTCTTTTTCAATCCATCCCTTCTGCGTATATATCGAAATAATAATTATTTAGAAACAATAAATTTAGATATAATTTTGAAACAATAAAAACAATCAAGTATTAAAATCATAAAATCATGCATGCATCAAAGAATGCATCATTTGTATGATAGTAATGTGGTTTTGGCAGCTCAAGGTTGTCGGTTTATTTAGGCCCGATTTCCCATGTAATTAATAACGTTACATTATTCCAAGTTACATTATATCTACAGTCAAATAGTGCTGACTCGCTTCTAATAAATCGTCCGTCTGTCTCCCGGAGAAGTGATTACAAAGGATGATGAATGGTTTGTATTGGTCACTAAAGCCGTGATCAATCATATACTTTCGATGGAGGTCAGTGAACAAGTAATATCATGTTTGTTGCTGGTTGTGACCATTTACCATCACGAGGACTGCATGCTTGAATCTTAAAAAAAACATATATCTCACACCATGCTATTAAGATATAATTTTATCGGTATTAAATCATCATAAATTTTTGAAGTTAAGATCTAACTTCTTGCTAAGAGAAAATAAGTTATCTTAATTGAGATAAATACAGCTTCAGAAGTCCGCTAGAGTTAGGGGCTAGGAGGACACGTGAGTTTCTAACTAATATTGAACTATCTTGAAGTTGAATGTCAATATGTAGTAGATACGACCGCACTATTTCACTTAATTGGTTAGATTATTCGACTCTATATTATCTTCGACTCTACACTATATTTACCGCGCCTATAATTTGAAATAGAGTTAGTAAGTACAAATGCGGTCCACTTGATGGTAAGTGGTCACTGCCACCCATAAATATCTCTCAGCACCTATATAATAAATAAGGTTTCCAACTCAAATTAATCACAGTTGCTTCTCTGCTCCCAGTTAAAAGTGAGCAGCAACCACACTGTGGTAAGTGGCGACTGGGGGCCTGTCTGAATAGATGTTACTGGATACCAAGGTGAAGTCTCTTAAAACAGTTCTTAACTTATTTTTGATTAAGCAGCAACCATTACCTGAAACAAAAAAATGCATAACTTAATACAAATTCAAAAAACTGAAATTCTAATAATGTATTTGTACTTTATGTATGTCCAGATAGCGTAAGTGTTGCAAAATAACACAAACACTATCATATTTAAGACGAATGTGTAGAAAAAGTTGTATATTAACAGTATTAAATAACCTACGTAGCGAAACGGTCACAATACCGATGACACGCTGTGGTTTCCGGGTTCGATCCCCGGCCAGACGAATTTTAGAATGATGAATTGAGATTTTGCACTGTATGTTTGGTTATTTATTTTTGACAGAGAAAACCTTATCGTGAGACTATAAGTACAGAAAGCGTATTTCCAAAGCATGGTATATAAAACGCGATATACCACCTAGATTACATATCTGTTACGCCTAATTCTGCCCTGTAATAGATATGTTAAGTATTGTATGTATGTGTTGAGTATTTTTGACCACAAATATCTAAAAGGTGGACCTGGGAGGCGCATAGGTTCAAGAAGAGCTCTCCTCTAAAACCGACGATACACTAGCTAGTTCTATGGTGTTTCAGAAGTCCATGGGCTCTGGACTTTCCATAATAAAGCTAGTCTGCCTCGTCGTTTAGTTGAGTTACAAACGAAGTAAAAATATTTTCCTACAGTTACTAGCCGTCCTTTAAATTTAAAGTACTTTGGAGGCTACTTCGCATCTAAGATATAATATACTGAATTCCTTCGTGAAGAGTAAATTGCGAACTATGTAAATTCGTTCAGCGACCCCTCTCGGAACGGTATACTAAGATTGCCTTTAAATTGCCGACACTCGCCCGTAATACCTGTCAGGTGGCATATTTGAGCCTTGACTCGTAAAACCAGATCGTAAAGATGTTATTATTGGCTAGTACCTATAACCTAAATTCTTAGATATCTTAAGATGACTTTTTATCATATTATATCTTAAAAATCACAAAGTTTGTTAAACATAAGTATTATTATATATACGAGTATTATGTTTATTTTATATCTTAAATTAAATATTAAATTAAAATAATCAATAAAAGGCTAAAATATACAATTGCTTACCTAAAACTATTAAGAATCATAAACAAATAAAACATTTAAAAAGGAAACACTGGCGCATGTTATAAATAGTATAACAATTAAAAAAAAACAATAAAAACATATATATACTATACTTATACATGTAATAACATTTAGATTTGTAGCATGCTTACCTACTGTGTTTTATTATATGTTAACATAAGCTTTGTCTTGTAAGTGAATAAAGTTGTAAATGAATAAAGTTCTTTAAACTGATTATAGTTTGAGGCGCATTTGTCATCTTTTGAACATAAATGTAAAATATATGGGCTATTATGTTTATATCTTGTTCTTTCCTAATAATATGTAAGCAAAAATATTATACAAGCCGCGCCTAAGACTTGTGATAAGAGCCCAAAGATGATTTCAGGATTTACTAAAATACGTCACAACGTTGAACGGTTTTGAGAACCATCACCATATAGGGAGTCTTATATAAAAATTTAGATTTTTAAATTTAGTTTTTATTTTATATTTTATGAGAATTAAGAATTAGAGAAACCGAAAATTTACTGCAGGTAATCTTTACGATTGTCCACCAATTCGCACTAGGCCAGCGCGGTGGACTATGGCCTATAACTCTCTCTGAGAGAAGACCCGTGCCCAGCAGTGGGACAATAATGGGTTGTCGAGAATCTTTACGATGAATAAATTCCGGCAATGTTAAGACGCCGGCCTCAAACATCTCCGTTGCTGAAGGGCATACGGATTACGAACTGAATTTCAAAATGGCTTCCGCGCCGAATTGCGGGCATTTCTCTTGTAGGGATTCGACATTGTACGATCTTGTGTGGATTGTCCAGATAAAAAGAAAACATTAATGATGTAGATATAGGTATCACACCAGAGATGATATGATATAATATATATTAAAAAAAAAAAACGGAAATCTAACGATAGATCTTTGTTTTTTGAACAATTTTGATATAGGAAGGCAAGCGCTATACTTATATCCACTAGTACATAGATTAATAATATAAAATTGTATACGACGCTGGTAAATGTTGTACGAATTAACTAGCTTATTTTAATAAAATATTTTAATAAATACTCTGGACATGAAATAAAATAACATCGAGTGAAGTGCGGAATTCCAATTTCCTGTTAAATGTGGGCGAAACAAATTATGTGATAATTTTTAACGCAAGTATTTAATTTACACTTAACATGATCGCAAACGCAAATTTAAACACGACACCTGGCCGAGGTAATTTAATATTTAATATCGTATTATTCAGATGACATGTATTTTAAATTGAAGTGTTAAAATGAAATACGAAATATTACAGTGAATTTTCGAGCCGATCTGGGAATATTATAAGAGTATCACGAGAAGTAATTCTTGTATATTTATAATTTACATAAAATTTGTTTCAATTATCATTTTATTGTTAACTTTGCAAAAACATTAGTCTCCTTAACAATTTGTACTCTCTTGTACCAGTGTACTTACAATTAAAGCTTGCACATTTAATTCTTGTATATTTATAATTAGCCGATTCCCGTGGCTACTCCCGTTTCGGTCATATTTATAATGGTAATGAGCATCCTGTCTAAATCTCTATAATATAATATCTGTATGCCAAATTTCAGCGGAGTCTAGCCAGTTAATATCTCTTTCCTGCCATTCACAGGTTTAAGTTTCAGTATTATAAATTCATTTGATTGTACCCAAAATAACAAAAAAGAGGCGGTTTCAAAGGTCGAACGTATATTTCTGGCATGAAGAAGTTCTTGCGTTTCGATGGAAGAGTGTGATTGCTGATTGATTTTAGATTAAGTTACTCACAGATATCCATGAGCGGCAGTTTCCACTTACTATCAGGTGGTATGATGCTCGTTTGCTCCTTTGCCTTATAAAAAAAAAGAATAATTATTTCTTCCAGTCAACCTTAAGATGAGGAGTAATATGCGGGGCGAAAGAGTCACAGTTAATTTACTTATAAAATCTAATAAAGAAAACTTCAGAACTTTCTTAAAAATGGTCACATTACAAAATGAGTTAGCAACCACAGATAAGGCTTCGAAAGCTGCCTTCGCACGATCGTCACGTTCGTTAATAATGCTAAATAACTAAAGAGTTCAGTTTGAATCTGTTCATACTTATATATTACGAGCTTTTATTCCCATCACAGCCGTGACAACAACCAGAAAAGTCATATTATGGAACAAAATAAGTTTTTATTAATAAAAGAAATCTCCTGTTTCGTAATAATAAATTGAAACGATGCAACAAGAGCTTGTTCTACGCAGGCTGCGACCAACTTTATTTTTTTTACTTTTCAGTATTTTTGTTATACCTTTTATAGGTAATGGTCTATTTTATCATTATTATTATTTGATATCTATATTGCCATAAATGAATTCGTAGGCAGTCATGAGTACTGCTAACAAAGACGAAATCTTGAAAGAAAAAGCACAATAAAAACCAAATATACAAAGTAAGCATTCTACCACCACTTTGATTGAGTAACAAACATCTATCCATGCATCCATCCTCACAATCTTTCGTCTGTTTAATATTTGTAAGATATAAGGCGTATCTGTTGCTACTGCGAGAACCTAGTGAATCCATAACTTCACCTCTGCTAAAAATCGTTCAACGCGTCTTAAAATGTTTCCATTTCTAAATGAACGTTCCTGTCGTAGCCTTGATTCTCAGGCGCTATATAAAAATGTGTATATACGCTTTCTACACTCATAGCTCCATACTAGGATTTTCTCCTGTGTCGTGGGTACCATGGACTCTCACAAGACGAATACACAAACACCGAGACTCAGAACATTCTGAATCTAAACTCATCATTCAGATACCTGCCTGGCCGGGAATCCAACCCGGGACCCATTGCGTGTCAGACCTGCATGGTAACCGCTCCGCCAAGCGGGTCGTCCTCATAGGATTCTCCTTTTTAGTAAATAACCAAAGCAGCGATGTCGCGGCTAAAATCTAGTATGTGTCTAATTAAGAAGACTCCGTAATAGAGCCTTCGATAGCCCACATACCAATATGCCTAATAGTTGAAACTTGAAATTAGCTTTTTATTGAGATCCCAATAATAAATTCTGATTTCGAACCCTAGGTGGACACTACCGATTTTTCTAAAGTCGTGTACGAATTAGAAATTAACTATGATTGTCTTACGGTGAAGGAAGATATGAGGTTCTCGAAGGCTACCGCAATAGATTGTGTCCTAATTCTATTCTAAGAGAAGATCCATGATGTGTGTTGATACAACAATGAGTTAAGCATGTACACATTCCGATCGACGTCGTATTATTCCACTTTGGCAACAGAGGATCGTTATAATCCATTGTTTCAGCCGCGAGGTATTTAGGCAGGCTTTGAACACAATGGATTGCTCTTGACCTATTTCTGTTTGACAAAAGAATTCGTTACGTTAAAAATTAGACATTAATATATCACTTCAGAAGCGTTCATGGAATACTAAACTTACTAAATCTTTTGCTTTAATGAATGTACAAATTGGTTGCCTCTATCCGTGTCCGAAAAACAACCTCATTTGTTGTTAAGTAGGTATTATAACGTCAACGTATATTTAAAACCAAAAAGGATATCGTCGTCAGCCCATTACTGTCCCACTGCTGGGCACGGGTCTTCTCTCGGAATGAGAGAGCTTAGGCCATAGTCCACCGCGCTGGCCAAGTGCGAATTGGTGGACTTCACACACCTCCGAGAACTTTTTTTTTAAAGAACTCTCGGGTGTGTAGGTTTCCTCAAGATGTATTCCTTCACCGAAAAACAGTGATAATTAAAGTATAATACGCACATAAATCAGTGGTGCGTGCCTGGGTATGAACCTCGGACCTCCCGATCGAGAGGGCAAGTTTTAACCATTAGGCTATAACTGCTCAGGAAAAGGATATATTGACCTATTATTACGCTGACCTGAAGAAAAATGTCTGCCGACATTCAGACTAGCATAACATCCTTTTGTAATTCACCTATGAACCTATGATATCACTTCAGACAGCGTCATATTTTAAATAAAGAAATAGAAAACAAGTAGTCCACCATAGATGGATCTGCAGTGAACCCCCAGATAAACTTGAAATCAAATTGTTTATTTACTTGAATATAGGTAGGTACATTCAGTTCTTACAATTAATTTTTCCGCTATATTCCTCTAGGGCATGCAAAATTAAATTTATTAAGAATTATTCCCAATATTTAAAATGGCAATTGGTTAAGTTAAAATTAAACTAATATAAAATTAAATTACACAAAAAAATAAATCATTATATTATGATATTAGATGATAAAATGCTAGGGATAATAAAGCAGAAGTATTTTTTATAATACAGAAGTATCGGGCACGCAGTCCACTTGATACTAATTAGTTTTACCCATGAACATCTGTCAGCAGAAATAGGAGTTATATCTGAAGACGATGATGCGTCGCTCCTCACGAAAATTAGGATGGTGGCATCATAGAAGTGACCGGCAACCACACCTTTCCACCGAAATGCAAGAACTGTTTTACGCTATAAGTAGAGATGACACTGGTTCTACCACCACAAATATAAAAATATAGTAACAACTGGAATGATATTGTTATAAATTGACACGCGCACCTGAACAGCCTTTGTTTTAACTTTACTTTATTTGCCAAAACGAGATTAGAAACAAACTGTGCGAAACGAAACAAAACTAATCGTATTGTCAAACAAAAGTTGGTGCCGGTAGGAAGGGGAGAAGGGAGAACAGAATTTATCAACCCAAACAAACTCAACTTCAATTTGAGCAAATTTGCAAAAGTTAGCAAAGTACACCTCGTTCGGTACATTATTATAATCGAGTTTCTCATACCGAACAGGTAATATGAAATTGGATATTTATTAATTTAAAATGTCTTTGATGTGCCGTATTTATATTAAAATAACATCAAATTCATTAATTCCTCCTGATGCAGTCAAATATAAAATGAATTTGCCTCCCACTCTTATTAGTCCAGATCACTGTTATCCAGAGCACTACAATACTGGTATAAGGCACAAAATAGGAGTGACAACTTCGGACTTTTTTTTTATATTATATAGAAGTTTCAAACGAGCGTAAATTCTACTTGAAAGTATGTAGCTACTGTCGCTGTTGAGTTTAGAGTCTTATTAGAGGAAGACTACAGACGCGTTGCTACTTCTCAGGACCAACTTGGTACGGCTTAGTCATGTTTGTCTCCTATACGATACCTTGAAACTATAGGTAACACAATAGCTTAAAAGGGTGTTATAAAAGGAAGTAAGCTGATGTAGAATACTAAGGAGATTATTATTCATCCATCAGCCTGTTTAGGTCCACTGCTTGACATAGACCTTAACTATTGGGCTGTGACCATAGTCACCGCATGCGTAATGATGACCACAAAGAAATCTTCTCAGCAGCTATTCGTCCGCGCTAATCTTCTGAAAATTTCTTTAGTCGCTTTCTACAACATCCACGCAAAGAGAGGGAGTGATAGTTTTCATGACTGCGTCCTTGTAGTTCCGGGATCAGAATAGAGTATCTCCTGCCTGTTGTAAGAGGCGAATAAAAGGGGCTTTCGGGATATCGGGCTGGTAGAGTGGGAGCTCGAACCCTACGATCAGACGACCCCGGGCAGGACGGCGGTATGCCTGGCCGCATACCGTTGTAAAGATCAGACGAAACAGTGGGTCCAGCTGCTTACCTGGGAGGAGCCCGACAGGGCAATGCGTTTAGACGACTTCAAGGAACGCAACTTCCTTTGGAGATCCCGGAGTCCTCTTTTTAGCGCCGAGGACGGCCACCGGGGGGTTTTAAAAAAAAATCGCTCCCACGACATCGGGTACCTTTAGAAGGTTTCCCCCTCGAAAACAAAAAATAATAATTCAAGACTGATTCCATACGGTACAAAGGGTTCTACCATCTGTAGGCTTAAGAAAGTACTACCACCTTACAAGAACTTTATTTAAAATATATTTTCAAAGACTTATGGAAATCCTTTGAAGATTTGTCGGGTAATCCTCGGTCTATTGCAGGTGCGACGCTTTCAGCGCGACACGACGGATTTATATAGAGTTCAAGCAGCAAGGATTTTTAAAGGTAAGGCAAAATCACTTCGTTATATTTGTAAGAAAAAAATCCTCTTGGTTGCTTGTATTCACATATGATATTTTTTGCATAACGTCAATATTGGAAAAGATATAACTGAAATATAAAAAATAAGAATCGCTATATTAACAGTGGTGTGAATAAAGTAGGTACCTTTTACAATATATAATTATGTATATATACTGATCACAAAAATAAAATCTACATATATATACATAGATAGACAGCAACAGAAAAAATTACATCTCAACAAGGCAATTCAGAGGAAACTGAGAATTATGTTCGGAGTATTTTGAGAATAAGCCACTGCCCGTGTTTGTTGTAGCTTTCAAAACATATAGGTATATAAATATCTTAAATTATCTGCAAAGTGCACACAACTGAAGTATTGAAAGGATTCCATTCCCAAGCGGTAATCTTCGAGTTCAGCATTAAATTTAAAAGTTCTAGGTTGTTAGCGCTACAAGAGATTCACTCGACTTGAAAGCAGCTGGGACTTTAAAAGGTAATTTTTCAGGATCTGTACAGTTGGATTTCAAAAAGGTGGAATTACGTGATACTTATATAGAGAGACCAGTTACATAATAACTTCTAAGGAGTTATAAAATAATTTTATTTAAAAATATATCAATGAGATGTTAAGAATAATAAAAAAAAAACATTAATAAATCTATTAAAATAAATAAAAGAAACTTCCACATTCCCATACTGGGCGCTGTTATTTTATATATATTTACTTATTTTTTAATAATTTTAAAGTAGGTAACAAATAATCAAACTGTTCCACAAATAATCATCTGATGTTAAGTTGTCATATAGAATTGGTTCATATAGAATAGGGCTTATTCCCAAAGATTAATCACAGTTTGTTAGTCCCGGGAAGTAAAATATAAAAGTAAGCTGGCAACCACCTTTTACCACCGAAACGCAAGAATGTGGCGATGGGGCCTCCTCAATTGATCATACTCGTTCTATTACCTTTGAAATGTCGCCAGCGTTTTTGAAACTGTTCGCAAAAGTAAAAATATCGATAAAGTTCATAATATTTTATAGCTCAATAGATATTATAATTGTCGACAGTAACAAATCTAAGCCGAAATCAGGTAAACAATCACTACCGCCCAAGCGCACCAAAACTCTATCCATCGCATAAAATTAGACACAAAGTAGTAGAAAGTTGACTTAGTATTTGCGAAGTGTAATCTAAAATGTAGGTCAAACACAATAGCTATTTCTAAGTATTACCCACTGTTTGCCGCGAACACGTCAGCCTAGGCGCTAGGCAATTACTAGAACTATAATTATCTCAATTTATTGCTATTTTCAGCAACTGCATTGTGAATTATTAAAGTGTAGTAAGAAAAGTAATGTAAGAACACACGAATAGAAAGAAGTGCCTTTAAAATATTTTGATACTGTAAAGTACTTTGAGCGCACCTAGCGTGTTGCTGCATTGCTATAACTTTTCAAGAACACAGGACGCATAGGTGGCACTGAACGTGTTAGCGAAATTATCTTAATTTTTCTACAACAATTACGGTTGAATTTGACCACCTAGCATGAACTAGTGCTTTATAATAATCGGCCAAGTTAGACTCACGCATGGAAGGTTCCTTACCTACTATTTCGTATTTTAAGTAATAAATAAAGTTGAACAGTTTTCTAACTACCAACACAAGTTAATATTTCATAGTGTCTGTATGAATTGAAAAATTATGTGATTCGGTTTGTGAAAAAGTGAAATATTTCATTACCTGTCAACTATGTATATGTTGTTCAAACCAATTTTCGTTGAAAATTTTCCTTAAAATCTACAACATATATTTTATCCATGAGTTTCACTATCTTAGTTTAAAAGTAACACAGTGGGGACACATTTTACTTCTTTAAATGGGCTTATCTCTCAAACATTCGACTTTGAGAAAAAGTGACATACGGACAGACGAACTGACAGACAAACGTGACGACTCTATAACGGTTCCGATTTTTGTCATTTGGCTTCGGAACCCTAAAAAGGAGTGAATAATCTGTCCATCCGCGCCCACATTTTGGACACTACTAATTACTACATATATTCCCCCTTAACTATTCGTCCATTTTAAGTTAAGCATTTCTGCAACATAGCGGTGAAATATTTATTCTGTGTTTTGTACGAAATACGGTGTAGTACACCGTTGGAACATTTTCCATGCCTTTGTGCTCTGAATTCCACACTGTTAAGTCTAAATAATGTAATTAAATTACTAAGGTGGTAGAACCAGTGTAGTTCAACCAGGGAAGTACCACCGCCACAACTATTTCTAGCGTGAAGCATTTCTTGCGTTTCGATGGGAGGGTGTGGTCGCGGGCACACTTAGTACGGCACAGAGTAGCAACGCATCTGTGATTGACTTCAGACGGAACCCATGTTCTATATGTAGTTGATTATAGATGTCTATGGGCGGCAGTGACCACTTACCATCAGGTGGACTGCTTGCTCGTTTGCTACTTCAATCTGATAAAAAAGTGGTCAGTGTCGCCCATATAAAAGCATTAAGCAACTTTTTGCAAAACAAGGCATCGTACAAAATACACGTTAGTCCAGTCGTTGGCAACACACAACTCAAATTGTGCTCAATACATAATAGATACGAAGAACAAACTTTAAAGTTCCGTATACTGCAGGTAAGTATTCCATTGTTCGTGTGTTATATATTTACATTCTGGCATGCAACTTTTAGAAGTGAAATTAAATATGTATTTTTAAGATGGGTTTAAGTTTGAATATGTGGTATAGAACCACGGTGTAACAGATGTTAGCTGATGTATAAAATCAAGTTATAAGTTTTTGCACGATTTTGATATAATTTTAATATTGTCTGTGTCATATAACGGTAATGAACTTTATTCTGTTATTGAGCAGATGTAATAAATATTAAATTATATTAAAACAATACACCTCATATTTCTCTTTGCACTGCTTTGGACAATGAGCTATGTTTGCCTACAACCCATTTTAAAAAAAGGCTCAACCTTGAAATAATTTATGATTAATACTTTCAGCACTCATTTTTTGTGCGTCGTTTTAGCCTTTAAGTTTAATGTTTAAGGTAAAGATTTATACAGCACTGATAAATACAGTGTCGCTGTATTCTAGTTTAAAGAGTGAGGTAAGAGAGGCGTTACAACTTAGTCCTAAAAGCTAGCGTATATGGCCGACCTCAGTTAAGACACATTGTAGTTAAACCTAGTTAAACCTTGTAGTTAAACCTAGTTACAAATGTCCACGAATTTCAGTGGCCATTTACCATCGGGTAATTATAAATAGAAAAACATACATTAAATTATTTGTGTGCCAATTTTCAGTGGAATGTGACGATTAGTTTTTGCATGAAAGTGTTACAAACACAAAATACATTCTTACAAAACTTTAGCATAGTTAAAACTAATGTCCACTAATTTCAGTGGCCATTTACTATCTGGTGAGCTACGTGCTCGTTTGTTACTTTCGTGTTATAAATAGAAAAACGTACATTAAATTGTGTGGCAAATTTCAGTAGAATGCAATAAAAATCAATACTTGAAAAAAAATCCAAGCCTCGCAAGTCAGTTTTTCTACCAAGAAAAAGTTGTGAGATTCATGTAATACCAAGTCCATTATTAATTTATACAGTCCCTGCTTAAAGGAACTTTCTGTCTTAAGTAGATACCTAATGTTCTCACCTAACAACATCTTATAGTGACCATATCAATATTAAAAATCTTTAAAGTTTTTAATAAAAAGGTTGACTCGGCAAGATGTGACAATTAGTTTTTGCGTGAACGTGTTACAAACAGAAAATATATCCTCAAAAACTCTATTAGTAAGTATCTATTTGTATCAAAGAATACGTTAAGAAATCATTGAGCCATTTTAATTCTTTGTACATATTTAACGCTAGTAGCAGTAGCGCTTTAACAAAAACACGGTAAAGTTCAGTTTCTTGATATTTGATGGGTCGATTGCTGTCGGCGATAATGACAGCCAAGACCTCTTCATTCCGCTGACACAAACTGTACTAAATAGGTCGTGAACTCATTGTCGTGAACGGGTCGACTGTATAACAAGGAAGAAGCATTAAAACTCTATCGTACTTTGGTGATTTGGGTGCTAAGTTTTGTAGATTCGTGTCCAATTTTCTTCTTTAGTCTTCATTTAAAACTTTCTAGGCAAAGAAATTATTTTTTGTTTATATATATTTGTACTCTAACATTATTTGAGTTATTTATTTTGTTTTCATGGCATAAACATGTTTTTTTTCTTAACTTGCCATATAAATAAGATTAAAATTCTAATCTTCATCTTCTTCACTTGTATATTTGTTAGATACTTAACTTCAATCTTAACATTAAAGAGCGTATTAAAATGAATATTTGGCTGTGGTACTATCTCTGTCGGACAATTACATTTGTATATCGGTTAGGTGGTTCTTCTAACTTTCACTAATAGAGCTTCTAAGAAGCCTCTAAATTCGGAAACTACTAAGCGATAAGATAAATTTCGTATATGTCATAGTTCGGGTGCCATGAAGCAGTGGTGTTCTATATGGAGTTTGTTAAAGATGTCTATTGGCGGCGGCATTAACTTCCTATCGGATCACTACGCTTGTTTACTACTTCAATATCATACAAAAAGGTGTGAAAAATTGTTACCTAACCAAAACAAAACGAAATCGATTTAACGTTCAAAAGCCGAGCGTTTATCAAAGTGCGCCGAACAAGGCTTTCAAACGTTAAGTTCAAACCGTTTTTACTCGACACCGTTTCAAACTCCCTCGAGCGGAAACCTAACGCTCAAAGGAAGCTGTTTGTACCAAAATATATTTTGCAGTGGTATCAATTTTTGCAGACGAAATGTGTAACTTGATCTATCAGAACCGTTACCTATATATATAGTATAAAACAAAGTCTCTTCTCGCTGTCTGTCAATATGCATACTTTGTTTTTTTTTTTTTGTTCTCGAGGGGGAAACCTTCAAAAGGTACCCGACGCCGTGGGAGCATTTTTACCGCACTAAAACCCCCCCGGTGGCCGTCCTCGGCGCTATAAAGAGGACTCCGGGAACTCGGTCCGACCGCAACCAGAATCCTCTGAGCGCGTTGCCCCATCGGGCTCCTCCCAGATGGGCGGCTGAGCCCACCGCCCCGTCTAGTCTTTACGACGGTATGTGACCACATATACCGCCGTCCTTCTCGGGATCGTCTGACCGAACGGTTCGAGCTCCCACTCTAGCCGCCTGCAACCCCGGAAGCCCCTTTTAGTCGCCTCTTACGACAGGCAGGGGATACCGTAGCCCTATTCTGATCCCGGAACTACAGGGACGGTCAATATGCATACTTAGAACTTCAAAACTACGCTACGGGTTTTAATGCAGTTTATTTTAATAGATAGAGTAATTCAAGAGGAAGGTTAATATGTTAGGTTAATATGAATATATAATACATGTATAATATAGTGGATAAATACTGATAATTTTAGATTTTAGACTGTTAGGCGGAACGAAGTTCGGAGGGTTAAATAGTTAATACATAAAATGAGATGGTGTGTGTCTGTTTGTTGCTTAATCAAACAACAACAACTGGTATGATTTGCATGCTATTTGCATGCATGTTGCTTATTTAATTGGTCAGACTATAGGCTGCTTTTCAATATTTGCACTATTTAAAGATGGCGATTATTTTTGTGGTATTTATATCCCATAGCGAAGCACGAGTAATTCAGCTAGTTTTAATGTTTGTAATATTCATGTATTCATGTATTTACATGAAAACGCATCTCAAATACGATAAAATCATTTTGTGGTCGATAACAAATGTATTGACAACTTAAGTGGCGGAGCAGTCCCCAAACCAGACTGTCACTATTTAATTATTTTTTGTCAAAGTTGATAACCTGTGACGTACATTTTTTATTATTACAACGTTCCTTTATCGTTAAAACAAGGGATAATTTACTAATTTTTGAGTTCAAAATTTTGCAAACTATAAGTTTTTAACCCAGTTCCATAGCATGTGAGATCCAATTCCCAACTATGAACTAACTTAACAAATTGACCGCACAGAATTATCGCGTGGACAGCTCTAGTTTCCCTCGTCTCGCAAAAATCCACTAGCATCCAATGCTAAGAAGATAAAGTACTGAGTCGTGACTACATTCCCGGTTACGTGAAGACATTAGTCCCAGTTGATATATTGCGGGTGTATGTTCCCCTAATCCCATTACACTTTGTACTTAAGGAGCGCTGGCTTTTATCCCCAATGTCGCTTCTCCAGCTTTTATTCAATGGCAGTAATAAACGATCATCGTACATTAAGTAGTAGCTGTTGATTACGAACATTTGTAATCAATTCCTAATTAATTTAATAATGATAAATCAATGTTACATAGCTTAAACATAATAAAGTATTGGTTGGTGAGAGCCGTTTTGGAGGTTAGTAGAATTTTTTGTTGTGAGAAAAGCGTTTGATTATCGCAAATTCGGTCCCGGTGTAATTTGATACAGGGCTCTTATTTATTATTTAGGATGCAGTAATTGTAGATGATGACAATACAATACCTGCATTATTATTTATATACAATTCAATACGAGACTATTCCATCTTCTTATTATTATTTTTTTAACTAAGCAATAATTTAACATATTGTAAATATGGAAATAGCAAACAAGCATGCAGTCCACCTAATTGTAAGTGATAACTATAATTAACGACAAATAAGATTATATTTGAGGTTGGCCAGAGATGCGTTGCTACCCCTAATTTGTTAGACCTCGCATAAATATGTGTTTCTTACCACACCCCTTGAATTAGAATACAAAGGCGCTTATTGCTATTATTGTTAGGTAGAAATTGGTATGGCGGTGACACCGGTATTTTTAGGACGAGCTACAAAACATTCTACCACCTTTAAATGAAAATACAAAATGTTCTACTGGCTTTGTAGTTGTTCTAGTGTCGTTTAAATCGATACGTACATGTAAAAACCATCCATAAATTATTTGATACATGACGTCTATAATAAAAAAATCTGAAGATAAGATATTATAGCTAAATACGTATTACCGAAAAGTGTACCTATATTCTACAAATAAAGCAGGAGTCCATGACCGAGTTACGAGTACCTACAGTAAAAAAATCATGTATTCCTTTCTTGTATCTGACAGACATTTAACGCTTTTACGAAAAACATTTATCTCTACGGTCAATGTCCCTTTTCTATTCTAAAAATAGTAGGTAAATTAACTAAATATCCTTAACAAAGTACATAAAGTTTCAAGGTTGTAAAACATTTGTAAAGCTCGACTCTATTTTTCAAATAAGGTAATCTTTCGGAAAATATAAGACAAGACAAGATTTTACAGCTAGATAATAGACAGAAATCAAACGAAAAGAATTGAAACTAAATGAAACGGAATGAGAAGAAATAAATAAAATGAAATATGATTATATTTTATAGGCCTACAAATGTACATTTCACGATTTTTAATTACACTATGCGACTGGAAGAGTGAACTAATACAATATTAAAACACTTAATAGTCGCAATTGTTTACGAAGAAGTTTTCAAAGAATTGGATCTAGAATCTGGTGATTTCAAGTGTGGTATGTGGTGTGGTAAAGTATCCTTTATAAATTTTTAATTTCACGATTTTTAATTACACTATGCGACTGGAAGAGTGAACTAATACAATATTAAAACACTTAATAGTCCCAATTGTTTACGAAGAAGTTTTCAAAGAATTGGATCTAGAATCTGGTGATTTCAAGTGTGGTATGTGGTGTGGTAAAGTATCCTTCATAAATTTTTAGGTAAATCTAATCTAACATAACTTGTACCTGAGGTTAACTTAGGTTTGATTAATACTGACGGAAACGATTTTATTACATCGCACTAAGAGTCCTGGTCAAGTATTTTACCCATGAGTCTGACTGCCTGGTTCGAGCGGGCAGGTGTCACCCGATACCCCCTGGAAGGGGGTATCCTTGTTACTTTGCCCCCTCACCACCTTGTCGTGGTGAAGGGGCAAAGTAACCGTGGCTTGGGGCGCTGCGGTGAAGTCAAGAGGGATCCCAGGTAGGGGACGCTCCGAGCGGGCTTGGCTGAGGGCCCGCTCTGGATGCATCGGAGGGGGCTGTGGAGGTCGGTGTTTTCTAGCGTCTGCAGCCAAGAGGGGCCGCGGGAGGAGAGGTGTCTCGGTGTGACGTTGCCGTGCACCCTGTTTCCCGCGACCGAACAGGGGTGCACCGCCAGATGCGTTGGCGGCGGGGCCGCAGAGGAAGAGAAGATGCGGTGTGTCGTTGCCGTCCTCCCTCACTTCTGCGGCCGTTTGGATGTGTGCGGCTGAATCAAAGAACGGATCCGCCGCTGGGTGTGGGAGGTCGGTGTCTGTAGGGATGCCTTGAGGGTGTCATGCCCACGTCCCCTGGGTGGCGGTCTCGGAGTTGGACCGTCGCCTTACGGCTGGGGGCCTTGGAGGTAAGGCGCGGCTTTGTGTTTTCTGGCGCGCCTTGCTGCTGAGGGGCTGCGGGAGCGACCAAGCACCGGCTGGTTTGCGGATAACTGCGGAAGCTTACCCGTGTTCCCGCCGTACGGTGCGAGGAGAAAACACAGTGGGGGTTTAGCCGGTAAGAGTCCGGCATAACCCAGCTGCCACCCCAGGTGGCTGGGTATCCATGGGGATTACCCACTTAAAAAAAAAAGGTGTCACCGGATAAAAATCGCCTCATAAAGTTAAACAAATCAATTTTATTGTTTTTAACGCTCCAAGCTGACACTTGCAGCGCTAAACAAATGACACTTAAATAATGTTTTATGGCCCCAATGGTGTTTCCAGATTATTATACATTATACTTGAACTTCCAAAGGTCTCACAAGTTTTTTATTACATCTACAAGCCCATCTCGTTAGCGCTTGGAAGGTTGATAAACATGTAGAATAAAAGAAGAACAAAAACATTTTTTCCAACAACCAAAAGCGAACATTTCAAGAGCATACTTTGTAACTTTTTTGGGTTTTTTTGTAAAAGCTCCACCAGTATTGCCGAGCGTACAGAGTTGTGTTATACTATTTGTTTCGTCCTAATTAATTAAGCTCGACGGAAAATACATTTTTGATTTGATTTCGTATGAATTTAGACCAATATTATTGCGGGGTTGATACATATTAGTATTTCACGGGTACTACTCATGATGTGGCGTTTAAGAAACATTTTTGTGATATTTGACTTGGATATTTGTGAACTACAACCAAACTTTCGGTTGTGACCAAGATTCATGTAACTGGGTCGATATATTTAATATTTAAATGAACGTATATTTAAGGTTTTTCTTTATGATGTTGATGTAGCAAATGAGCATGCTGTCGACCTGATGGTAAATAATCATCTGCGACCAACTCTATGCAGAAGAGGGGTTTTATCTGAAGCCAATAATAGATCGTTACCACACTTCAAGGCAAAAATAAATGGCTCATGAGTCAGCTTCCACACCTTTTCACTGCACCGCGAGAACTTAACGAGTGTATACATAGTTAAAGTGGTAGTACATCACTGTTTGTACCTGTACCCGTAAACGGTACTTTATTTTGTAATTATAACGTAAAATACGTTTTCTGCATTGTAATTTCGTGGAAAAACCATTGCGTCATTTTAAAAAAACGGTACAAGGTTTTGGACATTACTCTTCCCAAGTTAAACGAGAAATTATGTTTAGAACTAAACAAAAAGTCTTTGACTTTTCAAAGTTTCTCATAATCACCGGTTCCTTTCCGCTGTTGACTTATGTTTATTTTAATCCTCTTTAGTCCGTTAAAGTTGAGAATAATGTAAAACAAAAAACAAGCCGCGATTAAGGTCACGCCATTCAGTCCTTTTCAAATCCTTAACAGTGTTCAACCAAGCGTCATGAATCACAGAAAAAAGCCTTAAACTTTGGACAATATTATAAAAAGTTTCGTTTGTCACTACTGTCGTTGAGCTCGGGAATACTGGTTTCGTCACTGTAAGGCTGTTTACACGTCAACATTCCTGAAATTAGGTTTTGTGGCCTTTGACGAAGATTAATTTTGAAAAGTTTTTTCGCCTATATTATGAAATTTTATGAAAAAGCGAGAATAAAATGTTAAATGCGAGCTTATTGTGACATGACAAGAATAAGATGAAATTTGTCTTAAAATGTGCTTATTGTACGGTACGCTCAATTTTCGTCCTTCCACAATAATCATTTAATACTAGTTGACCCGGCGAACTTCGTTCCGCGTAAAAAATGTTAACTTTGCTGTCGAGGGATATTTTTTATATAATTTTAAGGAGAACATTTCCGTCATACATGATTTCTGTGTAGCTCTAGCGTGATGAAAATAAAACTATACTATAATCAGCTCAGGAGTATGAAAATTAATTGTGCCAAGTTTCATTAAAATCCGTCGAGTAATTTTTGTTTCTTTAACGGTTATATATACAGACAGACAGACGGACAGACAAGACAGACAGACAAAAATTTTACTGATTGTATTTTTGGCATCAGTATCGATCCCTAATCACCCCCTGATAGTTATTTTGGAAATAGATTTCATGAACAGAATTGACCTCTCTAAAGATTTATTATATGTATAGAGAAGATATAGAAGAAGAAGAAGATAAAAGTGTGACGTATGTAATCGCCCCAAAATCTCGAAAATTCACACAGCACGCGAAGTTTCAGACATCACTTTCAATAAAATTCCCGCCTCATTCCCGTCTTATTTAACGAAATAAATCAGGCATATAATTCTCCCAGTTTGAATCACCTTTATTCGGCGTTTCCTAGCATTTTTTTGATTTATTTGAAATGTCCAATAAGGAAATATATTTTTGATCCGATTTCAAATTTCACCGTGTCATGGTGGAAATTTTAAGGTACATCCAATAGAATATGGTTGTATCTTACGAAAAAGATGAATGATCTGCACAATGCTCCCGTTAAAGGTAGTATAATTCTTTGTAGATGGACTACAGCATGCACGCCTATTTCTGTCCGATTAAGGCTGTGTTAAGCACTGCTGTATTGTGGTTTGAAAGTTGTGGTACGTTTTATGTATCCAAAATTTTCGAATTGTTTAAGTGTAAAAACACAACTGTGGTTGAACTTAGGTTGGATTTTAAATTCATCAGGGATTAGTCGCAAATGACGATAAATAGCAGTGTCTCCTTGCTATAATATGGACTGGATACCTTGTCCTTGAAAACCTTGTCAAAAGGTAAAATTTTGGAAAATGTTATTTGTAAATTTTATTTTATTATTATTTAAATTCCAGATAAAATTATCAGTAGTTCTGATGGATTCTACATGCACGGGTTTTCTAGAGCAGACACGGAAATATAATCCATGTCCAAATTATCACTGTGTCTGTTTGAATAGTATACTCGAATGAACTTTCCATTCGTTCCATCGAATTCATTCAGTTTGTCTTAAGATAAATTATGTCCTTATACTCCAACTGATGGTAAGTGGCTACTATTACACATGGATGTAATTATGCAACTTCATCTAGAACAAGGGTTTTGCTTGAAGTCAATCACAGATACGTTTCCATTCCTGAAGATAAAGAGGTTCGTCTCATATGTAAGTGAAGAACCACTATATAGAATTAGTCTTCCACCGAAATACAAGAAGTGCTTGACTCTAGGAATAGATTTGGTGGTGGCACCATATTGAATATGTTACAATTATTTTTTAATTAGTACTAAAAAACCAAATTAACGCAGGCTTTTATTTCTCACTCGCATGGTACTTATATAAAACTGAAAGAAGCTTAGAGAGAAAGTAAATTATGAAAATGATTGAGCTTTTAAAAGTTTAATCTCGAAGATAGGCGCGAAGTATTGTTGGAACAAAAAAATAATAATTACCGTTGAACTTTTGAAGGCAAAATGGGACATTATTTTCTTCGAATGTGAAGATAATGTTTTATCAAATGGTATTTAAAGATTATGAAAGCTGACACGAAATATATGTACAAGCTTTAATTAAATGTACGATCAAATCTGATTCCATGATATCTAATAAAAAATCACTACAATTTGCTACAAAATTTCGTGGACTAACAAAAAAATATACATTTTTAATCATTTTCAAGGTGAAACGAGTATTATCCGCCGGGAAATTTACCACCGCCACACCTACGTATTTCAAGCTTGAAGCAATTCTCGCGTTTTGCTAGAAGGGAGTGGTTGGCGGCTCACTTTCATATGAGGAAACAAACTTAGTCCCCAGGAGTAGCAACCAATCTGTGATTGACTTCAAAAATAACATCTGGTTTATATAATTCACTGCCTAGGTATAAACGCTTCGTCCCTTTAGTTCCGGGATAAGAATAGGGCTATCCCCTAGGGAACGGGGATAGGATTATCCCCTGCCTGTCGTAAGAGGCGATAATAGGGGCTTCTGGGGTTGCGAGCGGCTATAGCGGGAGCTCAAACCGTTCGGATAGGCGACTCCAGAAAAGACGGCGGTATGTGTCGCATACGACACAGCAGTGGGCCCAGCCGCCCATCTGGAAGGAGCCCGATGAGGCAACGCGGTCTGAGAGCTCCGGTTGCGTTCCTTTGGAGATCCCGGAGTCTTTGTAATGCCGAGGACGGCCACCGAGTGGGCTTTAGTGCGGTAAAAATCTCTCATAACACTGCGACCCTGCGACCCACGGCGTCCGGTACCTTTTGAAGTGTACCCCCTCGAAAACAAAAAAACTATATAAACGCTTGAAGCATATTTCGTGGTTTTAAAATAAGGGTAGATGTGTATAAAATGTAATAAACAAAATAATATATTGAATCCTATAATTCTAGCATTAATTCGTGTAATGTAAATCTAAAAACGTACCTAAGAATATTGTTTTTGATTTTTTGATAATTGGCCCACTATTATGAACGAGTCTTATCTCTGCGAGAGAAGGTTTCAAGCCGTAGTCCAACACGCTGGCCAAGTTCAAATTGGTCGAATTCATACACATTTGAAAAACCTTTTTTAAAGAACTCTCAAGCGACTCTCAACTCTCAGTGATAATTAATTTCTGATACGAAAATATACGTTTCAGAAAAATCTGATTTACATGTACCTGGGATTTGATTTGGATACATATATATATATATATATATATATATATATATATATATATATATATATATATATATATATATATATATATATATATATATATATATATATATATATATATAACTCCCTAAAGATTTCGAGAAAATGTTCAGATAATCATGACCGCGCTACGTAAAGTTATTGCAAGATAGCTTGAAGTAAACTTGGAAGCTTTACAGTACAAATGATCCCCACAACGAATATATTTCTATTGGAGAAACTTCAACTGTACTTTTATTGGACAATTTTATATTTTATACCTATCTAACTTTTACCTCGACTTTGTATTCAGAAGAATAAAATATTAATAAAATATTTTGAAATTAAAAGCGCATTGTTTTGAAGTATATCATAAAACTTTTTAATCAAACAGATGCAATAGTAAGAAGTTATTGACGCCCATGGACATAGGACAGCATCTGTAATTGCCGAAACGGCATTACAGTCTACTACGAGTGAGCTGGAGTGATTGTCACGGCCATTCAAAAACGGAAATCAAAAACAGTAGCAAATGTAGCAATCGATGGTACCCTCACCTGTCTTTGAGTGGTTACTAGGAATTTGGTTGGAGAGTGGGAGGCTAGAACCAGCCAACAGTTAAACTATTATCGACAAATTTGAAAACGAAAAAAGTCCAAAAGATAGTAAGAGATATATAATAGATTTAGGGGGTTTCTTGTTCTCCTTTCTAAAATAATGGTCTATGAGATATTAACTTAGTCACATTTAGATCACACCGGTTTCTACTATTTAACGTATAAAATATAATAACTAGGTTACAAAATAATTATGTATCATAAACAAAAAAAATGTTTTAACTTATAAGTATCACTATTTCTATAAACTGACAATAACTTCTTAATTAATATTAATTAATTAAATTACTTATATTAAGCTGAAGGTGATGTCTTTACCTTTACTAATGAATGAGAAAAGCAAATTTAATTATTTTCTACCGTCACAGCTTTTGTAATAAGTTGATATTGGAAAATATTTACAGTAATAGGTATATTAGCAGGACTATATGTTGCTATTGTTATGTCTAAAAAGATGTAACGAAAGTCTCAGGTACCGACGCAAGATGTACTGGAAGACTTCAAAGCGATACATTTAATATATTTTTTTATATTAGTTACTCTATAAATGTATCAACTCTGATTGTAAAAAAAAAACACTTTTACAGGAAACAAAAAAAACACAATAAACGTTGATATTAACAAAATGTGAATCAAAACGTTTATGAGGAGAACAACGTAAAAAAAAAACATACGCTCAGTTTTACACAAATTTTATCTGTAGATGCCAGGAAAACACTGAAAGGCAATTCACAAACACCCAGACCCAGGATAAAATTAAAATTTCGATGTTATAACTAGATGTTTGCCTGATCGGGAGCGAATCTCAAACTCTCCACATGGCAGCCATGTATCATCCCTTGTAGAAAGCGTGTGTTTTTATCATCTATACCCGATATACAATAGTGGAGTTAAGTATTTGATTAACGTTATTGCATCTACTATCAACTTGATCTAATTACGGCACGTTCCATTGTTTATGTGAGATGAGCGTGGAGTATAAGGTTATAACGTCACTTAGTGCTTATCATGCAGTACGCCGGGAGTGCGAGCGGGCACGGACAACCTCCAGGCATTTACACAACTGCTTGTAATTTTTTGGTAAAGGTAGCTTTGTAGATTGAAGTTTTCAAGGTGCTTAGTAGATTGAAGTTTTAAAGGTGGTAGAACCAGTGTATTCCGACCGGTGAAGTAACACCGCCACACCTATTTCTAGCGTGAAGCATTTCTTGCGTTTCGATAGAATGGTGGTTGCCGGCACACTTTCACATGAGACGACCATCATAGTCCTTGGTAACGCATCTGTGATTGACTTCAGATGGAACCCATTTTCTGTATGTAGGTGATTACATATGTCCATAGGCGGCAGTGACTTATCATCAGGTGGACTGAATACTCGTTTGCTGCTTTAGTCTGATAAAAAAGGCTAAGGAGCATAAAATTCACCTGATGATTAGTATTCACAACCGCCCATGGACCTCTATAAACAACTTCATATAAAACAATGGTTTGTCTGAAGTCAATCACACATGGATGCTCGGAAATATAGTTAGGCAATTCATCTGGGACTGTGCTCATATCCGATATACCTACTTATAATAGTTTGGACGTTGCGAGATTGCGATTATAGAATTTTTCACATCTTTAAAGCGCTTAGAGATAGTGCACTTGAGTCTTTGAAAGAAAATCTTGTCTATCATTTGCTTGTCAATCAAGTTCGAACTTTCATGCTATATTAAGCATGGTTGAATCTATTTTATATCTATTCACACGATTTACCTCCTGTTAAAAGTTCATGTTTCTAGACTCACTACCACTCTTTCAAACTGACTTTGATTGTTAGTCAACCCTATTTATTATCAAATATTAAATTAAACTTCATTATTATTGACGTTAAAGAGATATTAAAATTGATGAAAACAATATAGGTAAGTAATGCCCGAGTAACAATCTTGATTTTCTTTAATTTGAACACAATGATTATAACTATAAAAAAAAAACGCTTTCTACACTCATAGCCCCACAGTAGGATTTTCTCCTGTGTCGTGGATGCTATGGACACACACAAAGACAAACACCCAGAGTCAGAACAAGAATCTGAACTCATCATTCAGATACCTGTCTGGCCGGGAATCGAACCCGGGACCCACTGCGTGTCACACCGGTATGGTAACCGCTGCGCCACGCGGGTCGTCTATACAAAGATTTAAATTTAAATATGAATCTTTAAGAACAACGCAGTATTTCAATATAAATGCTGCGATATCGCGCACTTTTTGAAGTGGTAGGCTCATAAATATGTACTTATCTGGGTTTAAAATTAGGTTTTTATGCTAATACGCTCTTATCTGAAGGAATGTATAAGGACTCCTTCAAGGAGATGACTAATGAATTTTCTTGTTTTAACGCTCACTTTAAAATTAATGTGTACTTCAGTGGCACCGTTCGAGAGAAATTATTTTATATTCAAAAGCGTGTCTGTTTAATATTCTGAACGAATAATACACTTCTTAAAGTTCGTTTTTACTTAAGATTGTACGGATTTATTGTTGCTGATATTTTTTTAAGCTTAAAGACGATTGAATCAGTTATTAAGTTAATAACATTTTTTCAGTCTTTAAATGATACAGTATTATTAATACTGTTTGTTAAATCTTTGAATATCATTATGTATGTAGTTCCATATAAATCAAGATAGACGAGAAAAACACCTCTTCTTCTTCTTGCTGGATCATTTTATTTGAGAACTTGTTTAGATCTGAAAGTAGTGTAAGAAACATTCTTGTTACTGACAATTTATAAGAGCTTCGTAGGTCTATACACAATCGTCCCTGTAGCCTCGGGGTCAGAATAGGGCTACGGTATCCCCTGCCTGTCGTAAGAGGCGACTAAAAGGGGCTTCCGGGGTTGCAGATGGCTAGAGTGGGAGCTCGAACCGTTCGGTCAGGCAATCCCGGGAAGGACGGCGGTATGTGTGGTCGCATACCGTTGTAAAGATTACACGGAGCGGTGGGCCCAGCCGCCCATCTGGGAGGAGCCCGATGGGGCAGCGCGCTCGAGGATTCCGGTAGAAGTCGTTTCGAGATCCCGGAGTCCTCCTTTTCAGCGCCGAGGAAGGCCACCGGGGGGGTTTTAGTGCGGTAAAAATCCCACATAACCCTGCGTCGCTCCCACGGCGTCGGGTACCTTTGGAAGGTTTCCCCCTCGAAAACAAAAAAAAAAAAAGGTCTATACACAATAAACACATTAGATTGCCCAGATACTTATTCATAAGCACAACTAACATACATAGTAAGGTTATTCATGAATTTGTTTTACAGCTTATAATATTAATAGCCAAGAGCATACCATACAATATTAATAACCATACACATTATGTGATATGAAAATCTGCTACATAAGATACATACATATAGGTGAAGTGTTGCATTGTAAAGCCTAAGTAACTAGGGCTAGACAAACTAACAGCAGGTTAACCAGAAGTTGAACTACATTGCACATGTTTCCATGCAAATGGGTCGAAGCGGCAGTAATAAAATTAAATCCACGCAGCACAAGTACTAGTTACATATCAAAATAACAATAAATCTTTTCCCCAATATAATTAATCTACAATCATAAATTAATTACAAAGTCTTTCAAACGCCACAACACTTTTAAGCTATTGCATAGCTTTGATCGTGGGCTTTGAGCGCGGCAATGGAATCAAGAAATTCCGTAACGAAAAAAACCTAAAGCCCCCCTTCCACCTAACATGTAGCGCGGCCGAGCGTGCGCCTAACGTGTATGTATATGGACAGTACGAAGCTCGAACGGATCGAGACGAGCTGCTCGGAAATCGGACGAACACGTAAGCAGCTGTTTGTGAGAAATTATATAGTATCTAAGAAAAAAACTTGAATTAATATCAAAGAAAAAATACTGCATAAATAAATAAATAATTAATATTGCACAAGTTGATAAAAATGCTATGTAATAGCTTTACCGCGGCAGTCTCCGAGTGCCGCACGTTTTTATAATATTTTATTTTGAAAATGAACCTACTTCGAAAACATACAATTTCACTACAAGCCACGAAGTTATTAGACGTGAATTAATTAGTTTTGAACAAGGTAAAAGCACTGCTAACTCTTTACGTCCAAATAGTTGTTTTAGTTAAGTTTGACAATTTACGAGATCTTAATGACGTAAATTAGTTTAAGTGGGGAGGTTAACGAGTTTAGTGTGTACCGGGTGAGTATAAACCCAAAGTACTATAATTATGTGCTAAGTTATATGAGTGCCAATTTAGTCCGGGTTACAGGTTTGTAATTGACCGTTTCGCTTAGAATTCTGTTGGAAATAACTAATCTTAGAGTTAAATACACTGATGGTTTTAGAGCTAGGCAGTTTTAGAAGTTGGCAAGGCAGAACATACATGATACTCTACACCTATTTCTAGCGACAAACAGTTCTTGCGTGTCGGTGAAAGTGTGTATTGGCGGATTCATTTTTATGGCGACCATCTTAATCCTCGGGAGTTTCTGTGGTTTACTACAAGTATAACACGCATGCAGTCCACAGTAGCCTACATGCTCTTTTGCTACTTCAATCGTATTAAAAAATACTGTAACTATTATATGTATACGATGACAAAAAGTATCATTTTTAAAACAGGTTATAAATTATCTGTATGCCTAACTTCAGCCATATCCTAAGAATATTTTCACGTGAAAGTTACAAACTTCAACCACCCCACAAACGCCCATATAATATCAGTGAAATTGCAGAAAGTAAAGGATTCAGAACAATTAATTTCATACCGATTTCCAGACTCATTAAATGTCTAATATGTCCTCTTTACCCTTTTGACCTATTACAAAGTTCTTTAAACGTATTTTGAACAAAAACCAAGTAATTCTAAAATTTTGAAGCATAACCTTCGCTCATCTTAAAGGGTCGTAAAAATTGGAAAGATTAATTTCCCTAAACCATTAACCTTTAATACCTTACAGAAAAAATGCGGCGTCACGCTTAATTTAACTCATCGTAGGAAAAATTGCGAGTTTTGATTAATGAAATAGGCCGTCAGAGGTCGCTAGTAGAGGTCTACTCTGGACGTCAGACATCGAAACTTCGAATCTGTGCGATACTTAGAGGATTCGTCGTGATTTTTTTCATTGCTATGCGGTTATACAACTCCAATACACACTAATGTTTGAATTTTTTCATCTGGCTCTGCAGTCCAAACTGATTTATAGATTTTAAAATATAGGAGTTATGAGAGCTACATAGGTGATGTATATCTTTTATTATGGCACCCAATAACGAATAAAATAGAGTGTAACTTCGGATGATACTACTGTTTTTTTTTTAAGTGGGTAAGCTGCTGCCCCGGGCGGCTGGGTCCATCCATGAGATGGACCCAGCCGCCCGGGGCAGCAGCTGGGTTATGCGGGAATCTTACCGGCTAAATCCCCACTGTGTTTCCATTTTTTTTTAAACTTCTGATATCTGGCGTTAAGAGTAGAACCTCTGTTACGCTACGAGCATCATGCAAATGCCGGTTAGAGCCACGGCATACATCATGAGGTCTTTCAAGTGGTTTATAAAATATTCGCTTTTATTACACTTCGGTACTTGGTTTTATAGCAATGACTGTTAAAATATGATTTTTATGTAGGAATTTGACACATTTTATATTCTTTTTATGGATGGAAATGGTAAAGGGATGTTATATATTCTGTTGAAATACTCAAAAAATGTGAATGGAACGAGATTACATTCAAATATATTTTTTTGTAGCACAGAGTTCATTACATTACATACATGTGCTGTTGTCTTTTTTTTTTTTTTTTTTTGTTTTCGAGGGGGAAACCTTCCAAAGGTACCCGACGCCGTGGGAGCGACGCTGGGTTATGTGGGATTTTTACCGCACTAAAACCCCCCCGGTGGCCGTCCTCGGCGCTGAAAAGGGAGGACTCCGGGATCTCGAAACGACTTCAACCGGAATCCTCCGAGCGCGCTGCCCCATCGGGCTCCTCCCAGATGGGCGGCTGGGCCCACCGCTCCGTCTAGTCTTTACGACGGTATGCGACCACACATACCGCCGTCCTTCCCGGGATTGGATTCCCCACAATAAAAATTATTTTAATTTTTATTGTGGGGTACCCTAGCACCCCAGTGTAGGAACACTGAGTGCGCCAGATAGTGTAGGGTTCTAGGTTTAAATTTCACACGGAAAATTACATTATAAATTTAAACCTAAATTTACGAAACACAATTTAATTTCGATCTAAGCTGGTTATTTCGTGGTAACTTGTTTCACGTAAATCTATTTTCAGTTAGTTCGGAAAAGTTATTTATAGCTTTATTGAGTTTCTGGTAAGTTTTAATTGAACTCACTACATCGTACAATATATAAATTGATTATTATTCTACGATTTATGAATATATTAATGAATAAAATTGGATGGCGTATTAATATTAATAATTGTATTTTCTAAACAAGTCAAAAATCTTCTAATATTAGAAGTCTTTTAACCTGCTATATGTACAATTATGATCATGAGATCACGTTGGATACTCGTAAACCAATTTAAAAAAGCCCTCTTTGTACACTCATAGCCCCAAATTATGATTTATTCCTGTGACGTGGATACCATGGACACACACAAGACGAACACACAAATACCCAGACCCAGAACATGAATCTAAACTCATGGTTCAGATACCTTCCTGGCCGGGAATCGAACCCGGAACCCATTGCGCGTCAGACCGGTATGGTAACCACTCCGCCACGAGGGTCGTCAATTTTGATGGAAGGATTAATAACCGGCTAAGAGTCAGTCGGACTCGCGTACAATAATTCCGTACAATTATCTCAAAAAACCAGCAAAACAATCTCGTTTGTTGTAAGGGAGCCCCTCTTATTTTTTTTATTCCGTGTTTTTTGTTATAGCGGTAATGTAAAATACACCATCTGTGAAAATTCCATTTGCCTAGCTATCACGGTTCATGAGATACAGCCTGGTGGCAGACAGACAGACAATGAAGTCTTAGTAATAGGATTCTGTTTTTACTCTTTGGGTACGGAACCCTATAAATTCATATTATTGACAAAATTTACTTCAATGTCAAAAATTTAAAACTAAAAAAAACCCCACTTAATAAATTCAAGTAGACCCGGGAATAGTTTTTGGGTAAAAGTACTTGTTTTCTTATATTTCTAAACTTGAACAAAAAAAATAATTTGTATGAAATTTGGGATCAGCGTAGATTGTATCGAGAAAATATAATTGAGATCATGTGCTCATAAATATAATTAGGATAAATCCCAAAAGACTTAGGAAAAACCATCCATACAATACAGATTCAAATTTTTTGCAAATTTCGTGGTTGATGCTCACTTATTAGTTTTGAGTTTAAACTCAAATATGCCTAAATTAAATGTGCTGTAAAACTTTATAAATGCTACGGCGAATTATAAAAATTACTAAAATGAGTACTAATGGACCAGAAGGATACCACCGACAGACTTATTTCTAGTGTAAAGCAGTTCTTGCGCTTCGGTGGGAGGTTGGAGTCAATAGATATAAAAAAGCGAAAGTTTCTGAGTGTGTATGTTTGTTACTTCTTCACGCCTAACGGCTGGACCGATTTTCATATTTTTTTGTAGAAAGACAGCTGACACTCTGGATTAATATATAGGCTATTTTTTACTGTGGGAAAATATCTTATTCCCACGGGACAATCGATGCATCGATTTTTTAACGCGCGCGAAGCTGCAGGCTTCAGCTAGTCTGTTATAAACTTCAGACATAATTACTACGACATCCAAAATTGCGTATGGGTGTCCATGGGTAGCAGTCACCAATTGCTGCATGCTCGTTTGTTACTTCAGAGTATAAATTAGAAAATGTAATTCTAACGCCGTAATATTTCCTTCCAATTGAATTTATGCTAATAGATTTCAAGTGGATATATTTGAATAACAATGAGATATCTAATCAAGATACCTAGCGGTTGCTAGTTGCTAACCAAACCAATTATTGATAAGGTTTACTTTACGAACTTGGGTAAGCACACATATTTTCATGAATTAAATATCAGTAGTGTTACATTGATTAAGTAATGAACTAACGTACAAGTAATTCGAATAAGCTATAATGAACATTAAATTAAGTCAACAAGAAAATCTATAGTACAGACAACTCACTCATAGCATATCCTTTTCTTTTCTTCTTCCAATTCTAGGCCTTTTTGGATATAACTATACCTTTAAATTTAAAATGGTACGATTATTCTTGCAAAGCAATCGAGGGATGTATTGCTTGGCACAGACCAAATTTTGTAAATAAGATACTTCAACGTTACAACGTGTCAGGATATAATATTGTACAGCAAACACAGCTCCCAGGCTGGACGGCCGGCGTAACTCTGCATCTCTGAAAGAGCTATTCTATTACCCGCGCTCGGATTTAATGCCTCCATTCCCTTTGTATTGTACTGTTATTGTTCCTACAAAAAATATTTTATCAACGTTTTTTACGTAATTTACTTGAAATATTTTGAACGACGTTAGATATGAATCATTTTCAATTTGGAATTGTTCCTGGGAAGTTCGGGTTTATGGGTGGAGCAGTATTACCTATAACAGTGTGACGCAAAACGTTACGCGTTTGATCACCGGCCAAACACTTAAATAAAGAATTAAGGTTTTTATCAAGCATCTCAGTGCTTTTGTTCGCTCGTCTTTGTATAAGAGAATCATACTCTATTTTATAAAACGTATTATTTTTTATGAGCGGGAACCGATTCGTTTCAAATACATACTCGTTTGTTATTTTTGATGCAATAAACATAAGATATTTTTTTTTGCCACACCATACGTCACGGATGGGTGTCAGAAGGATATGTTATCATGCCATACCCTTCTGTCACGGAGGCGACAGAGCGGCAGATACAAGGAATCTATTATTTTCATTACCAAGTACTGTTCATAATTATTTGTAATCGATCCCAAATTAATATAGCATTAAACAATAGCGCCACCAACATTTAAAGCTAAGGTAACTAGGTGTACCCCACCATAAGACCTCGAAATAATAAAATTTTCTTCGTTTTAACTTTTTCTCAATCCGAAGCATTAAAATGGAAAGCTCAATTGCTTTCCCTCTGCCCTTTAATTTCATCAGCCATGAACGAGGGGGTTAACTAGTCGGCTGTCTTGATCTGAATGCGTATTGTAAGGGTAATTGTTAATGGTGCCCACTTCCATACACTTCATGCAGACACGAGGTATTTGTTCATCAATATTGTCGACTACACGACATTTATATATTTGAAGGGTAGTTCGTCTACATGATATGGAAAAAGAGATTCGAAAAAAGGGTACCGTACTAAAATGTTAAACGGAGTCTGTCACATGGAATAGAAAGACAGAGCTTAGCCTTTTTAGGATTTCGTACCAAAAAGGCAGTTCGTATGTTATGATCCCCGTATCTGAATTTTAAACTCCGGTACGCCGTGGGATGCTAACTTACAAACTATTAGTCTAACAACGATAGATTAAACCATATTCTCCTATAAACACAGGAGGTAGTACTTGTTTGAGGAAGGATATAATATGACTCGTAATAGCTCCTTAAACATACACGTTAATTATTCCCACCAATATCGAATATCGCTCACGCAGAGAAAATTGGTTTTGGTTGAAATTAATGAGTTGCCAACACATATTATATCGTTTAATATTATCGAACGTTTATTGTTTAGTGTGTATAAATTTTAATTGTTTGAAATATTAGAATCGATTAAGAGTGGTTTTTACCTTTTTTTTTTTTTTTGTTTTCGAGGGGGAAACTTTCAAAAAGTACCCGACGTCGTGGGAGCGACGCGGGTTATGTGGGATTCTTACCGCACTAAAACCCCCCCGGTGGCCGACGTCGACGCTGCGAAGAGGACTCCGGGAACTCCACTTGACCGCCGCCGGTGTCCTCAGCGTGTGCCCCATCGGGCTCTTCCCTGGTGGGCGTGAACTGCTCACCGCACCTGCTGGTTTTTACGGCAGCATGCAACCACACATGCCACCGTCCTTCCCGGGGTCGCTTGGCCGGACGGGTCGAGCTCCCACTCTTCCCGCCCGCAACCCCGGAAGCCTCTTTTAGTCGCCTCTTACGACAGGCAGAGGGTACCGTAGTCCTATTCTGGTCCCGGAACTACAGGGACAAAGAGTGGTTTTTACCTGACTAGCAAGAAATGGACTAAAATATCGTATTTATGTTTCATATTTTAGTAGCAAATAAGCATGCTTTGCACATAAGATAAGTGGTCACTGCCATCCATGGACCACCGTAATCAACTCCAGATTACATAAAGCTTGTCTGGTCAAAGATGCGTTGCTACCCCTGAGGACTAGCCCCTAATTACTATGTGTTACTTACCGCATAATAGTGGGTGGTGCTCCCGAATGTGTACCACAAAAACTTCTACCACCTTAAAATGTAAATGAACAATGCTGTTATGAATCAAAGATCGGTGTCCGATAGTGCTGCCAAGGATTTTACCCACAAAATCCTATCCCGCATAATCTTTAAGACATATAATCCAATTTCCAACAAGAAATTCGATCCGCATGGCGTAAGGCGTTTGCGGAAATTAAATCAGTGTCGGTTTGAGGCGCATTCCAGACGGCTCACCGAGTTACGTCCGGAATTCGGTTTTCATTACTTGACACGCCTTTGACAGACATATATTTAACTGGTAGACCTCTTGAGAACTTTTCCTATATGTGTGTATGTTATATATGACTATCAGTCATATTCATATACATCTAGCTTACTCCGCGACTGGTAGTTTTAAGTGAAAGATTAACAATATTCTACGATGGTTGAAAACATAGTGAAACCTACACAACTAAGAGTTCTTTTTTAGTTTTTCGTGGTGTGTCTAATATACCAAATTGCACTCAGCCAGCTCGGTGGATTATGACCTAAAACTCTCTCATTCTGAGGGAAGACCAGTGCTCAGCGGTGGGACAATAATGACTTAACAACGAACTTTATATAATTAAAGGCACAAGAGGCCTTTATCAGTGCGTGATTATCATTATTTGTCTGCGACTCCATATTATTTATAAGAGAATAGGTATAAAGTAATCCGTGCGTAAATAACACAAATAGCTCACAATAGTTTAACAAAAGGCATAAAAATGAAAGAATAACATCACACAGATAATGAATGTAATGCACCCCGCGCGATCTACCACTCTAATACATTTCCCGCCATTTTCAATTTTCGCGCGCTCTGCGCACTAGCGCCCGGAGTTGCGTCAGAGCGGGTAGAATCACAATTACCGCGTTCTACCCACTCTGATTTATGGAAGCGCCGACATATTTTTGTTAAGCACCTATTGTGCATCTTTATTATAGGGTTATATCTATACATGCAGTGAAAATTCATGTGGTTGAAGTTCATGTAGAGAAAAAAATTAGAAGTATTATATTTTTGTATACCTAGTAAGTTTTACAAATATATTCAAATAAACAAAACAAAACATTCTTTATTTACATTACTGACGTACCTAATACTAACAGTGTAAGAAGGTCCGATTACGAACTTAGTAAAGCTAAGTTCGTAATCGGACCTTTGGGTAAAAAGAAGTTGATAGACATAGAGAAAATATTAATTACATGTGAGAGACTCGTAATCTGCTTGTTTACTCCATCTGAAACATTTTTCAGCAAGAGCCGCGGCCCTAGAAATTGAATCAGTGTCTGTTTCCATCGGATTCCGAAGTCGTCCATTATAGAGGCTTAGTGTGGTACTTAGCAAACATCCTGTATTGCATGGAATGGAAAAGCTTTCTCACTTAGATGTTGTAAAGGAAGACATACTTATCTGACGCGCTCTAATTGAATCTTCCGGGATAGCGACTCTATTCTCCATCGTACGTGGGATCAAAATCTTATTCAGGGTAGTTATCAGGTCTAACTACCCATTTAACGTTAATAATTAAATCACGAATGAATTTCATTGTAATGAACAAGCCTCATCTCACTTGATGAAATGAAAGGAATTAATAAATGATGACGAATAAATGTATAATGACAAATCTTCGATTTTATGATTCATTGAACAAAAGGTGACATATAGATAAAGGATTCAGAAAATCACCACACACACACATTTCACACGAGTATGTACATCGCTACATAGTGTGAATAGCCGCACAATTCAAAATTGTTTAAATTTACGTTAAAAATAAAGCTTTACCCATATAACACCTAATATTAAAAATTTGATGCCTCAACTACACTGTGGTCTTTTGTATACAATATGTTATTATTACTTTACCTTTATTAATTAGAAAGTAAAATAAAAAGCTAACAACATTGTTTAGTTTCCCTCCCGTAAAATTGGTATGTTTGTGTTACGTTATTTAAACCAAGCACCGATATAATATTACATTATATAAGTGCTACAACTGTTATTTTAGTGTATAATTTGATAATATTAATAACGTAATAATCTAACTAAGTACCGACATGTAGGAAATTTAATCACTTCTCCGATAGATTAGCTCCAAGCGCTGCTCTGCGTAGTACCTCAGTAGACATATTAGACCAGTAGGGAAACTGCCTATAAGCGCTCGAAAACGGCACACTTACACAAACATGGCATCGACGAGGCCACTATGCGGCTATCGCGGTGCTTCAGTGGCCGACCTCGACGCTGCGAAGAGGACTCCGGGAACTCCAGTTGACCGCCGCCGGTGTCCTCAGCGTGTGCCCCATCGGGCTCTTCTCTGGTGGGCGTAAACTGCTCACCGCACCTTCTGGTTTTTACGGCAATATGCAACCACACATGCCGCCGTCCTTCCCGGGGTAATTTGACCGGACGGTTCGAGCTCCCACTCTTCCCGCCCGCAACCCCGGAAGCCTCTTTTAGTCGCCTTTTACGACAGGCAGAGGGTACCGTAGTCCTATTCTGGTCCCGGAACTACAGGGGCAATAGGCAGTTTCCCTACTGGTCTAATATGTCTACTGTGGTAGTACGTTAGCGCTGGGTAGTTAATGATGTAATCTAGATGCTGCTGAGAACTTGTACCATGTAGTTTGAGTATACTCACTTGGAGTTGTACGCTTCATGTGTCGGTGTTAATGTAGGATTATGTTATGCTTTTTACAGCATAAATGTTTTACATATTCATTTTATCACCAACATTACTTACACAATAAAAACTTTTTAACAAAAAATATCTACCGACTTCCATGTCACAAAAAAGTAAAAAATAATTTAAATATATTTTGGTCTAGAACATACTCAGTACTTAGTACATAGTCCTGAAGTCGGTGCTCGACATATTTCGCTGGACGACGGTAACTACGTCCTATATGAGCACCGACTTCAGAACTATGTACTAAGTACTGAGTATGTTCTAGACCAAAATATATTTAAATTATTTTTTACTTTTTTGTGACATGGAAGTCGGTAGATATTTTTTGTTAAAAAGTTTTTATTTTACACTTTTTAGTGACTATATTTTTATGTTTGTATTTAAATAAAGCCTCTAAGTTTGCTTTGTGCATCTACATATTCACAAAAATTAAACATAAAACACTTTTACAATTCATACAAACAGGGCGCCCCCTCTGGAAGTACCCCTCCATCATCAGGGTTGAGGAGTTGAAGGTCAAATTTTTCATCTTATATTGTTGCTTAGTAATCTTATAACATATACGTTAGTACCAGGTGGCTAACTTCTATGGCTCAGGCTTGCAGTACCCTGCATCATCAGGGTTTAGGAGTTGAAGGTCAAAATTTTAATTTTGTGCCTCTGTTTGGTATTATTTTTACATACCCGTAAGCACCAAATTGCCAACTCCTATGGTTTAGAATTGAAGTACCCCTTCATCATCGGGGTCGAGGAGTTGAAGGTCAAAATTTTAATTTTGTGCCTCTGCTTAGTATTATTTTTACATAATCGTAAGCACCAAATTGCCAACTCCTATGGTTTAGGATTGAAGTACCCCTTCATCATCAGGGTTGAGGAGTTGAAGGTCAAATTTTTGATTTTATATTTTTGCTTAGTATTTTCTTTACATAACCGTAAGCACCAAATTGCCAACTTCTATGGTTTAGGATTGAAGTACCCCTCCATCATCAGGGTTGAGGAGTTGAAGGTCAAATTTTTCATCTTATATTGTTGCTTAGTAATCTTATAACATATACGTTAGTACCAGGTGGCTAACTTCTATGGCTCAGGCTTGCAGTACCCTGCATCATCAGGGTTTAGGAGTTGAAGGTCAAAATTTTAATTTTGTGCCTCTGTTTGGTATTATTTTTACATACCCGTAAGCACCAAATTGCCAACTCCTATGGTTTAGAATTGAAGTACCCCTTCATCATCAGGGTCGAGGAGTTGAAGGTCAAAATTTTAATTTTGTGCCTCTGCTTAGTATTATTTTTACATAACCGTAAGCACCAAATTGCCAACTCCTATGGTTTAGGATTGAAGTACCCCTTCATCATCAGGGTTGAGGAGTTGAAGGTCAAATTTTTGATTTTATATTTTTGCTTAGTATTTTCTTTACATAACCGTAAGCACCAAATTGCCAACTTCTATGGTTTAGGATTGAAGTACCCCTCCATCATCAGGGTTGAGGAGTTGAAGGTCAAATTTTTCATCTTATGTTTTTGCTCAGTAATCTTATAACATATACGTAAGCACCAAATGGCTTATTCCTATGGTTTTGGCTTTAAGTACCCCTGCATCATCAGGGTTGAGGAGTTGAAGGTCAAATTTTTGTCCCATGAATTTGCTTAACAATTTCATTATATATTCGCAAACATCAAACGACCAACTTTTATAGTTCAGGCTAGCAGTACCCCTGCATCATCAGGATTGAAGAGTTGAAGGTCAAATTTTTCATAGTAAATACCTACATAGTAATTTTATTCTATATTTTACTCAATTGGACTTCTCCAGCTAAGGTTCGGCCGACTATCACTAATTTTATTATTTTGCTCCAAAAAGTTGAAGATCCTATGATTAGAACCTTATCAAACTCTTATCAGACTACCCCTGGAGTACATCCTTTCTAATAAAAAAAGAATCATCAAAATCGGTTGGCGGGATATTGAGTTATTCATACATTTATCGCGTACATTGAAAATGCAAATTTAAGACTTATGCGTTTTTCTTATGGATGCCCTAGTCAAAAAAATACTAAAAAAAAATGGGACCCTATGACACGCACTACCTTTCAAATAAAAAAAAATCATCTAAATCGGTTCACCCAGTCCGGAGAAATGAGGTAACAAATATAAAAAAAAAAAAAAAAATACAGACGAATTGATAACCTCCTCCTTTTTGGAAGTCGGTTAAAAATATAGTAAAAACAACGTGAATCACAACTGAAGAAAATTGGAGTGCAATTACATTAAAAGGCAAAGACTGTATGCAAATCAAATACCATTGTGTTATACATTTAATGAATGAAAACAAAATCTTCAAAGGGATTTTGCTTCAAAATAGAAACATAAAACTGTTAGATTATATGTACATATCAATTTATTTGCAATGGTCTACTTTGTATCTTTCGTTTAATAACCATATTGTTATGATAATAAAAATCATTCATTCTCCTTTTTTCTCGCATGCGCCGTTTTCAAAAATTATATAGTCTAGATCTCTTTGTAAACTAAGTGGATTCCAAAATCCTGTAGCAGGTGTCGTAGAAATGCATATTCATACATACATACATTATATACATACGCTCGAAGAAAATTATCCTCCTTCTGACTGAAAAATAAAATATACAATTCACGATGCTATTACATTTAAAACCATGTATTAAAGTAGATATCAGATTTGAGGATAAAAATGTCACGATCTCTTTTTATAGGTCCCCAACTTCCCATACGGTTTTATTAGGGCCGGGTAATAGGGGACATTCCTCGTCGGCATAAATAAGCAAGTTTTGTGAAGTGTGAACCTCTTCAGGCAGATTTTTTTCTAATCTCTTGTAATACAGAACGTGACCGTTATCCTTTGTCGACAATTTATGTTTGTATATTTGGTACCCATGAGAAATGTGGTAATCAGAGAGACGCTAATACAGGTATGATATTAACGTCATAACTATTACTACGTGATTGGACAGAACCTGCTCTAACGTAATTGGCTTACAAACGTATGTATATGCGTAACAGGGACTATATGGTACCAGGTGCCATATTTATTCCACAAGGTAGAAAGCATGATTTTTTCATACTTTAATCGTATTTTAAAAAATATCATAGTTCACGAATAACTTTGAAGAAACGCTCTTCTATCCATCTCCTAGTTATATTCTCTATTTTAGTACATTTTCATACGTTACGGTTACTCACGTCACGCAATTTTAATTGTTTTTCTATCCAAATTTCGATTCGCCATGATCACGATCCACCATGACCACGATTTGTGTAACTGAGTCGAAACATCGGACGTAGAGAAATAAACCCGCGTATTATGAGTTACATGTTAAAATGTATTTATACCGCAATAATATTAACCTGAAATTATATATTACCTCTCAATCTACCACGATATTGACGTAAAGAAAGAAATATAACCAATCGAGAATACACAGAATATAATGTTTTCATATACCATTTAATGTCTTTTTCACCTAATTTCCATATTTTCCAATCGAATGAGTTTCTCCATCTTGTAATTGAACGTCGCTAAGATTTATTCCACATTCTGTTTAGTTATACATGTTTTTAACCGACTTCCCAAAGGAAAGAGGTTATCTATTCGTCACGTATATATTTTTTTTTTTTTTTTTTTTTTTTTTTTTTTTTTCTTTTTTTTTTTTTTATGTATGTTCGGGCGAAATGGCTAGAAATCGTCGACCTACCGACACGATTCATACGACATTGTATGCGACTAGTTTCACAGGCAGTCCCATATTGAGGAAAATGAAAACCTTCCAGCGGTTTTCCCGGAAAATTGGAAAATGTCGGTTTCTTAAAATCTTGAATAACTTGGGTGTTTATAAACCGATTTCCATTTTCTTTCTTTCATTTGATAGGAAATTTCGTCACGCAACTTTTTCTCTTGGACATGGGTATGCTGTGATGCTTAACTCTTTGAGTTATGGGGTGGAAACCACCACCACTCCTCAAGTTTTTTAGATAATTTGAGATAACTCGGCTTCTGCCAAATCGATTCTTATGAAACTTGGAATATGTATTATATATCTATGCTTATATAGGTTGACGAAAAATTTGACCTTCAACTCTTCGATCCTGATGATGCAGGATTACAGCTATCCTAAACTATAACATTAGCTATTTGGTGCTTACATATATGTAACAAGACTACTAAGCAGAGACATGTGATGAAAATTTGACCTTCAACTCCTCAATCCTGATGATGCAGGGGTGCCTCAAGCCTAAACCGTTGGGGTTGACCATTTGGTGCTTATGGGTATGTTATAACAATACTAAGCAAAGACATATTATAAAAAAAATGACCTTCAACTCCTCAACCCTGATGATGCAGGGTGCTGTAAGCCCAAGCCGTAGGTGATGGCCATTTAGTGCTTACGGATATATAATAAGATAGCAAGGCAAAGATGTACGATGACAAATTTGACCTTCAACTCCTCAACCCTGATGATGCAGGGGTACTGCAGGCTTAAACCATAAACGTTAGACATTTGTTGCTCACGGATTTGTAATAACATTGCTAAGCAAAGGTATACGACGAAAAATTGGACCTTGAACTCCTCAATCCTGATGATGCAGGGGTATTGAATGCCTAAGCCATAAAACTTAGCTATTTCAATCTTACGCATTCAAAATGATATTTAAAAAAATGTAAGGTAAAACATTAGAAAAATGGTTGTATACGGTGGAAAATTGGACCTTCTACTCCTCAATCCTGATGATGCTGGGGTGCTTCAAGCTTAAACTATAGGCGTTAGTTACATAATCGCTACGTATATCTGATAAGATTACTAAGCAAAGATATAAGATGAAAAATTTGACCTTCAACTCCTCAACTCTGATGATGCGGGGGTACTTCAGGCTTAAACTATAGGCGTTGGCCATTTGATGCTTATGGGTATGTAATATATTTACAAAGCGAAGACGTATGATAAAAAAGTTGACCTTCAACTCCTCAACCCTGATGATGCAGGGTACTGTAAGCCCAAGCCATAGAAGTTGGGGATCTGTTGCTTACGTGCATGCGATGAGATTACATAGAAAAGATATGACATGATAATTTTGACCTTCAACTCTTCGGCCCTGATGATGCAGGGGTACTTCAGGCTTAAACCATAGGCGTTGGCCATTTGATACTTATGGATATGTAATATATTTACAAAGCAAAGACGTATGATAAAAAAATTGACCTTCAACTCCTCAACCCTGATGATGCAGGGTACTGCAAGTTTAAACCATAAGCATCGGCCATATGGTGCTTACGTATATGTAATGAGATTACTAAGCAAAGATATGACATGATAATTTTGACCTTCAACTCCCCCAACCCTGATAATGCTGGGGTCCTTCAAGTTTAAACCGTAGGCATCGGCCATATTGTGCTTACGTATACATAATGTTGTTGTTCACAATACCAACAATGAGTTTCGGAGAGGATATAATTATGATCAAAAATTCCACTTTGAATACAATTACCTGAAAGATGCAAGAGTACCACCAACCTTTTTAAATTGGATGGGTTATTTTTATCAGTATCAGTTGAATTATACTCTTAGTTATAAGGTTTATATTACTTTTTCTACTTTAAATATTGATAATTATAGGTCTATTCTTTAAATAAATGTTTACTCAGAAAAAGTTGTTTTATTCGGTTAGGTTAGGTTCGAACAGATTTTTCCAATTCAGAATCTAAGGGAGGGGGCGCGGTAGCGCCCCCGACCGGTTGTGTCAAAGAAGTCTATTTTTATATGATGACGTCAGCACATAATTTTATTCATCCGAAAATCGGACGAATAATTAATTTTATTCATCCGGTTAGCGGACGACTAGCAACAGCCATAACTGATTTTATCGTGACTGAAAAGCGTGAAAAAAAAAATTTTAAACAAAAAATACAACCGACTTCCATGCCACATAAAAGTAAAAAATAATTTAAATACATGTTGGTTTAGAGCTAACACAGTTCTTACTACATAGTCCCGAAGTCGGCGCTCATATAAGATACATGTAGTTTCGTCATGATCCAGCAAAATATGGTGAGCGCCGACTTCGGGACTATGTAGTAAGAACTGTGTTAGCTCTAAACCAACATGTATTTAAATTATTTTTTACTTTTATGTGGCATGGAAGTCGGTTGTATTTTTTGTTTAAAATTTTTTTGAGTAAGACATGTTAGTCAATCAGTATTCTTTGTCCTATTTTTCCAGCAACTCTCAACAAGTTTATTATTTGAATGAATAGATAATAATGTTAATTTTGTATCACAGCCTTTTAAGCGCCGCTGTTTTTTGGTTTTAAGAGTTTAGTCAAGCAACGTTGTTTTAATTCATATTTAATCACTGTATTTTTTTGAAAAATTGAAATGTAAAGCGAATATAATGACAGAGGTAGTTTTAAGCGTTGCTGTGTTCCAGTTTGAAGGATATTAGATTTACGAGTATTCGAGTATTATATCCAAGGTGTTCGGACGAATTCGTCAAGTGTAGTAATGCATCTGTGGCCAACGTCGAGTAAGACTACAATTTTACCTGAAATTGATCACAAATGTCAATAGGCGGCAGCGATCACTTACCATCATCAGAAGGGTAATATTTTTCGAGCGTAGGTAGTATGACAACTTCTTTGCCATCTGGCTTTGGCTCTACAATTGAAAAAACCTGCCGCCCATCTGGGAGGAGCCCGATGGGGCAGCGCGCTCGGAGGATTCCGGTTGAAGTCGTTTCGAGATCCCGGAGTCCTCCTTTTCAGCGCCGAGGACGGCCACCGGGGGGGTTTTAGTGCGGTAAAAATCCCACATAACCCTGCGTCGCTCCCACGGCGTCGGGTACCTTTTGAAGGTTTCCCCCTCGAAAACAAAAAAAAAGGTAGTATGACAATTTCTTTGCCATCTGGCTTTGGCTCTACAATTGAAACAACCTAACGTATTGTAACATACGACATATCGTTGGTATCGATTTAGTTTCAGAGTGACATAGGCTAATTACAATATTAAATATTGCGCCTCCAATTTAAAAAAGATGATGGGACCCCTTCTCTCCCCTTTTTTTATTAATCGGAGCCGTATTATCATAACAATACGGATATCAATTGAAAGCTAGTATACAGACAACTACAAAATATGTACATGTGTCATGTACACATACAAACATAACACTTTGTTGTTACTATTTTGATGAAAATTCTAAAAAAACTGATTTAAAGCCAAATAATCGTTTCAAGCAATTATTTAGACAAAAAAAAATGTCTAAATAATATATTTACTAATACTTGTTTTAATGATAACATTTAAATAAAAAACCCTTAAGCTGTTAGTATTTTTCGATGTATTCATTCAAAAATCTTTATTTCCGTCATTTGACACAAAGTCTGACCTTTCGTTCATTATCTGCGGAGGAACAAACCGGCTCCGAAGACAATAGTCAAAGGGGTTTTATCAAAATCCACAAAGAACGTTTGCGGAAACGCGCGAGTGAAACGACCTTTTAATTCTTCACTTCAGCGCTGATTTTGCAATGAAATTTCACTTTTATTTCACGAAATTGCTACAAAGTAAATTGTAGCTGTACATTATTTTGTTGCTGAATATTTGTTTATTAAAAGATAGAAATAATGGTATTATTTTGTGATTGTTTTATTAACATGATATTGACAATATTTTCACTAACAATTTAGACAGTACTGGAGTATGCCGCTCCAAGCCGTCCCAATTAGAACTGCTCAATATGCAGATTAGCATAGATCTGTAGTGTATTTCTATTGTGGGGACTGATACAGTAAAGTGCGTGTCGCTCGTGTGAGCCAAATAACAAAGCAGGAAAAGCTAGCCCCTGGCTAGCGGTTGTAGTGTGAACGCACGTCCATACGCGGTATAGCAAATAAACGTTGTGAATAAGGACTTTATTATATATTCCCTACACAAACCATATCAATAAAGACTCAAAACTATCATAATTGCGATACTAGATTATACCTTTACGTCGAATAAGGGAGATATAGCTACATTACTATTTAGAGAATACGATAAAACAAACGTTATTCCCAAAGCTTGTTCGAACCCTTTAAGGATGATAGAGTAATTTTACGTAAGTAGAAATCGAAAGGAAACATCGGGTTTTCTTTTGTCGCGAAAATACGTTTTGTTACGCCGGTCACACGTCTTGCGAAAGTGTTACGTTTTATACCATTTCGTTAACTTCTTTTGAGATAATGTAGCTACATAGTTTGCTTTTGCTATTTGACTTATTTGAGGCAATGAAGCATCATCGCTTTATGCTAAAAGATTAGAAAACAAGATAACTCAGCGTTCTCGTAACGTCTTCAAAGATATACAAATCTAACACAATACAGCTAACTACTAGGTTTTAGTTTACAGTTAATAGTAAGGTGAATTATAGACTGTGTTAGGTTCTGGATAAATATGTATAAAAATGGGGTATATTCCTTCGTGGTATATTACCACCGTACACTTTATATAGTACTCTTTGTCTCAGAATGGTGTAAAGCTGTGCCATTGGGACGAGTTTATAACATTTATTCAGTAGAATCTTTGTTTACTCGCTGCTTTTGTTTGTTCGCTCATACACTGTTATGTACGAATATAATGCACTTTAAAGTTTTTTTTTGTTCGTGCCTTGCAATGATGACTTTGCAGACAAAAATCAAAACGTAAAACCCGGACTCCGAACTTTATTAATCTTACAACACAAACGATAATAGTTGCCATTTACTCTCAGATAGATTACATATTCGTTTGCTAATTCCATATTCTAAATGAAGATAATACAGGCAGTGCTCGAATTACGTCGTTTCGAGTTACGTTGAACCATATTTTGACCTCAATCATATGTCAATTGTTTCGATTTACGGCATAGGAGAATTCATTTGTCGCAAGGTTGACCGCCAACGTCTGCAGGAAGGCCTAGCGCGACGAAAGCGAACAGGAAGTACCCACGCCGCATAAAGAAATAACATCTTCTATTGGTAACACAGAACGGAACTCAAACTAATAAAGGTTTCTGCAGCTTTTGTAAACTTGGATAATTCTACGATTTTTTTTAATGAAAATTATACTGACTTTGAGAGAAGTTTAAATAATAATAACTTTAATGATAATAAATAAAATGTGTGCAGCCTATCAGTGTTAACTGTATGATATGAAGGAGCAAAGCAATCTAACAGTGATAGTTAGTTCAAGCCGAGATTTTAATTTATTATTTCTGTTACACATTCTTGGCTAATTATAGTTAATAACGTATGTAAAGGAAAAATAACTACCTATTTCATAAGTATACTTTCAATAATAAAGCTCTATTGTCATAAATTCAGTTTTTATTTTAATTTTGAATCCTTGAGGAACATAACCCTTAAGTTTTACATGTAAATATATGAAAAAATATGTGTCGTCTTACATCGCTTCGATTTACGTCACGTGTTTCGAGAACCTACATGCCATAAGTACGAGGACTGCCTGTAGTTTTACAAAAGTATTTACATACGCAAGTATCTTCTGCAAGCTTTTAGCAGCTTTTTAAAGTTTCAAGAGATCGTCGGATTCACTCAGCTTGTTGTTACAGAAATTATTCAGTCACATAAATATTAGACGTGCGAGGAAACTTACCACATCCATTGTACTAGGACCACAGAACTAATATTTAACAGAAATGAAGGGATCTATCATTGTTGCCGTTTTATTGCCTTGGTCTTGGTAAAGAACACAGTAATGGGCATTTTAGCGAAATTTTATAGTAATTATACTAGCAGATTTTTACCTACACGTGAGTAAAAGAAAAGTAACAACAACTCATTTGGGGGAATAAAATGCAACCTTTTGCGTCTTTTTTTACTAAATATTCTAATATCCGTATATTAAACTGATTTGATAACACAAATGCATTTTCTACTATGATGGCAGTATTGGTCTCAGATGGTTTTCTCAAAATGAAACAGATTTGACATTAGCCTCTAATATGCGTCACATTTTTCTTCGTTATGCAAATAACAATTAATTTCTGTCGCCCACATATCTGACGATCCTAAATAAATAATATTAGTATGTAATCTTGTGAAAACTAAAGTCGCGTTTGTATTTTCTAGTAATAAATGGAATTTATTAATTCTTATATTTTATTTCATAAATATTACATATATAGAGCGCATTACGACGACAGCGTTAGAGCAGTCACCGGCCTGACACGTTATGGGTTCCGAGTTCGATCCTCGGCTTGAAAGATATCTAGATGACAAATTTATTTTTCTTTTCTGAGCCTGAATATTTGCGTATTTGTCTGCCCATTGTATCGCCACTTAAGATAAATCTTAGTATATTAGTTACAGTTTTGAGTTTAAAAAGCGATATTTAGCTATAAACCGAATAAAATGCTCAATGTTTAATAGTAACAATGAAATGAATTATTTACGCAACTGACAATCTCTTATAAACATATAATATACACCTACAAGCGTGAAGCGTCTAAAACAAGATCAATTATTTGTTACCACCCATGTCTGCATAACTCTAGGCCAGTTCTGTAAGAACCGTAATCTGTGGCACCATGACTTTGACGCGTCATAAAGGCTTTTAAGTCGACTCCGCATTTTACGGCCACACTTTGGTTTTAATGAAAAATAAAGAGCCAACCGTTATTTTTCACTCGGAAGGGTTCAATTTGATCCTGTTTTATTTTGCGAATTTAATTTCTTGTTTTATCGTGATGTGTCGTTTGGGTTCAAATTTCACGTTTTATGGGCAACATTTTCCGGAATCTTTTTGATATAATTTAACTGTATGACTGTTTTATATTTCGAATTGTTTCTACAAGAAACAAGGATTAAAAAGGGATTTAAAATTTGCTTAACAAAAGAGTAAGTTTTATAGTTATTTTGAGTTCTAATCACCGCTTGGATTCCTGTTCAATGGCAGATGTGAGTTTGTATTCGAATTTTACAAATAAATATTATAGAATTAATATTTAACTTTCTGTCAGTTCAACATAACTGCCACATTAAAATTTCATAAAATTATAACATTTTTGACTATAATAAAACACTGTTTTAAAATTCTTACGATTCGATCCGAGAGATATCACCACCACACCTTCTTCTAACGTGAAGAGATACTTGCGATTAGGTGGAACGATGTGGTTACCGGCCCATTTTATATGAGGTGATCATATTATTAGTCCTCGACTTTAGATAGAATACTTATTCTATATGGTGTTACTGATATCGATAGGCGGCAGTTACCACTTACCATTAGATGGAATGCTTGCTTGTTTGCGACTAGTAATTTTTGTCTCGAAAATAATAATAATAATAATATTCTTTATTGTACCCATAAAATATACATAGCAAAGAAGTTACAAATTAAAAGAACGATACAAAAGGCGGCCTTATCGCTAAACAGCGATTTCTTCCAGGCAACCTTTGGGTATGGAGTTAAAGTAATAATAAATATAAGAATAGGTAAGGTGCAATAGATTAATTTTAGATATAGCTTAAAATATATATATATATATAACAAAAGAAGTAAATGAATCAAAGTTGATGAGCAATGAGAGGTAGGAAAAAGGTGGCATAAATCAAAAGTTTATAAGAGATATGATGAAGAGAGAAGACGAAGTTTTAGGGATGGGACTGGAGATAATGAGATTTAACTAGGTTTTTAAAGGAGTATAACGACTGAGCATTTCTAATACATACAGGGAGGGAGTTCCAAAGACGGATAGCTAAAATTGTAAAGGAGTTCTTGTAAAAGGAAGTAGAATGGGAAGGAGTATATAGAGCAAGATTTTTAGTGGAACGAAGAGGACGGTCATGGGACAGGTGAAGAAATTGGAAATGTTGCTTAAGGTACGGTGGAGAGATTGGGTTAAATAATAAACAGTAAAGAAGAGACAGAATATGAGCATTACGGCGAAGGCGAATTGGGAGCCACTTGAGTTTAGCGCGATATTCAGAGACATGGTCATATTTACGTAAACCAAATATGAACCGTATACACAAGTTTTAAAATCGAAAATATTTTTGTATATTTTGTATTAAGCACAAAAACGGATTTTATGTAGTTTTTTCTAAACACAATGTAAAATTAAATGAAGAAGATTATTATTCTATAATTACTCAACGCGACGCGGAAAAAAGAAGACACAAACTTTACAGTAGATTTTAATTGAAAAAGTTTGAAGACGTACTTCAATTTATTCTTTGCCCTTTATTAAACAATGTTAACATTTTTTAAGTACATCTTTAAATTGAAGTTATTAATCCGATTAATATTTTTTGTTATAAGCGCTAATTATAAAACAACTAATCTGCATTGGAGCAGAACGGTAGCTCCAAACCTTCTCCTATAAGAAATTTATTTATACTCAACAAAGATTGCAAGATTACAGCTTGAGCCAATTCTTCGCAAACGCAATAACAGAACAAGAATAAAAAAACTAAATAAACAATTAAATACTATTACAATAATAAGATTTAAAATTGGAACACGCATACAAAAGTAATACCCTACAACGGGACACAAAAAGATCTGTAAGCCATAATAGTGTTGGATAAACGTTCAGTATGTAAATATCTATTTAAGAAAATATTACATAACATCGCTGAATTAAATTAGACGTGATTCCACAAAATTCTGATACTTAAACGAATCACATATTACTTTCCGTTTAATAAAGTACTTTGACTCTATTTTATTGGATGTAGTTATCAAAATAATACATTATCAAATAATGTAATGATATTTTATTCTTAAAGTAAAACTATATAAGGCAAAACAGAAACAACTCAAATACGATATCCAAACAAAAGACTTCATCACTGAAAATAACAGACAGTCAAAAACTAATAGGTACTAAGATATTTTAAACTAGTAGAATCAACGCGACTTCGTTCGCGAAGACTATAATGTAATCTATCCAGCTATCATACATTTGAGCACTACTTCTCATTTCCTCCTCCTCCTTCTCAACTGGATATTTTTTTTATTCTATTATCAATAGGTATTACAGGGTATGCAATGAAAAAAGATTTTGAGCAAAATTTTTGACACTTTGAATCACATTACTCTGGTTTTAGCAAAGACGTCTTATATATTCTAGTAATAAAATATAGCCTATATTTTTCAGGGATAATGTAGCATTCCAATGGTGAAAGAATTTTTAAAATCGGTTCAGTAGTTTTTAAGTTAATTCATGACAAACATACAAAAATACAACGTTTTCCTCTTTATAATATTAGTATAGATAAACAATTTTCGAATCATGTCACCGTTCAATACTGAAGATAAGGCTATCTTCGCACGAACCGTTCATATGTGTTACATTAAACTTCTCATTTCGGTAAATGTGTGAAAGAACGCTTAACCTAGCCTTTTTTGTCGAATCTATTTAATAAACTAACATTAGTGAACGCTAAACAATTTCTGCATCAACAATTTTATCCAGATGCTCAAACTTTTCAAGTTTATTGAATAAGTAAAAACATTAACACTGCATGTAAATCATTAAGACTCGTACGCGCAAAATGGGGGTAGGAACCAGTGTGATTCGCCCGGGGAAGTACCACCGCCACACCTATTTCTAGCGTGAAGCAGCTTTTGCGTTTCGATGGAAGGGTGTGGCTGCCGGCACACTTTTATATGAGGAGACCATCTCAGTCCTCGGGAGTAGCGACAAATCTGTGCTTGACTACAGATAGAGCCCCGTGTTCTATATGAAGTTGCTTACAGATGCTCATGGGCGGCAATGACCACTTACCATCAGGTGGACTGCATGCTTGTTTGCTACTTCAATCTTAAAATAATAATAGTAAAAAACGTTTGTTATAAGATTTTAGTCGCACCGCACAGTGCGTGCGCGGCCATAAGTGAAAAGTTTCCATACAACATTGAAATAAATCAATTCACACAATTCGTACGGTTGTCGATACCAATGACATGGGCAGATACGAAGGCACTTTAATATGCCAAGGCCAGTTGTCCCTCGTCATTCGACTTTTCAAAGTACAAGTAAACGACAGTCATGTATACTATATTATGATAATCCTAAAATAAGCTGTGTGTGTTGTCAGCATTTTCTATCAAAATTGGGATATCTACTCGTCTCTTTGTTTGTGTAATGCCTAAAGCCAATGGGAGCAGAATTCATATGATATAAAATTGAACAATGATTCTTTAAAAAAACTTAAAGACACTTTTTGAGAATTAAAGCGATTGTATTTGAAGTTTAAAGTTTGAAGAACGAGTAAGGTTTGATATGGAGATACCACAACAAAAAAATGTATTTTTTCTGCATCAAATAGTTTGCAGTTTAAAGTGTAACTATATAATAAGTGTATTGATTTTTTCCTATAAGATTGAAGTAGCATACGAGCATGCATTCAACCTGATGGTAAGTGGTCACTGCCGCCCATGGACTCCTGTAAACAACTTCATATTGAACATGAAGATGATCTAAAGTTAATTACAGATGCGTTGCTACTCCCGAGGACTAAGATGATCGCTTTCCTATAAAAGTGTGCCGGCAAACACACTTCCATCCAAACGCAAAAACTGCTTCACGCTAGAAATAGGTGCGGCGCTGGTACTTCCCCGGGCGAACTACACTGGTTCTACCACCTACAAAATTCAAGCAGAACCCCTGTTCTATATATACAAAGTTATTTATCAGGAGAACTACGTGTTTATTGTCTGCTACAATTTCATATAACGTGCCAGGCTATACCCGAGCAATACTGTAATAAGTCAAGGTCTGGTGGCGTGACTGCCGTGATTGGCGTGGTACCGTAACTGGTGCGGAATGGTTACTGAAATTGAACCTCAGCTCATGTAAGCTCTACGTATGTGTGCATTAACTTTCACACAATCAGTACCATTAGATTTCCTTGTGTTTGCTCGAAACATTGCATTTTCTTGTATTCGCTCATACATTGCAATATATAATAACTTGAAACGATGGGCAAAACAAGAACGCCGCTTGTTTTGAGAAAAAATAATAAACTCGTACTAAGGGTTTATGTAATTTTCATGGGAAGATCTGAATAAACATTTTGTAATGTTGTTAAATGACATATAATTGTAATGATATATACGGTAAGACGCGCAATAGGTCCCGGGTGCGATTCCCTGCCAGACAGGTATCTGTATGATGAGTTTAGATTCATGTTTTTGTTATGGATGTTTCTGTACTCGTCTTGTGTGTGTGTCCATCGTACCCACGACACCGGAGAAAATCCTAGTGTGGGGCTATGAGTGTAGAAAGCGTGCCTGTAACGTGTATGATAAGTTATTATTATGTTCTGCTGATGTACAATTGCATATATTGTCTTATATTTTTTTTATCTGACTGAAGTAGCTAATGAGCCTGTAGTCCACCTAAGGTATGGTAAGTGGTCACTGCCGCCCATGGACTAATAAACAACTTCAAATAGAACATGGGTTCTATCTGAAGTCAATCACAGATGCGTTGCTACTCGCGAGGACAATGATGGTCGCCTCATGTTAAAGTATGCCGGCAACCATACAATTCCATCGACACAAGAATCGTGTACATATACAAGTAAAATGCAATTGTTAATTCTATATGGAGTAATTTACTAATATCAATTAACGTTAATGAAGTGATCATTGGCCATATCATTAGATCTGCTGAGGTTTCACATATAGTCAATACATAGAAATAATATCGTATAAAACATTTTGTATTTTATATATACCTTTAACGTGTGTATTCTCAAAAAAATCTTATAACATGCAACTTTGTTTCCTATGTTAAATTATTTACATTTTGCATTTCTTTACGTTGTAAAAAGAAAGTTAATTAATTATTCCATAATTCATAAGTTTCCCACATAAACTCTAAAATTTACGTTAATTGGGTATACGCCGCTTTCTTAATTATAAAGGTGAAAAGAATAATGTATTAGTTATTTTTAAAGCAAGAGAAAATCAAACGAGATTAAATTTCCACTCCGCCACTCTCTCGGGAAGGCAATAGGCATTCTTCAGAACATTAATACATCTATGTCTAGAAATATGACAGCAACTTAGAACTAGTAAAATTAAATAAATCGTGACCATGATAAATCTAAGACATTTAAAATAAAAATTAATATGATTTTAGACACATTTTAATACTTAACGGGTACTCACGATATGCGGTTTTTGAATCCTTTTCGAATTCTTTTTGCCGATATTTCGACCCAGTTGCATGGATCGTGGTCACGGCGAAATATTATTATGAAATACTGGTGCATGAGGCTGACGATGTATTTTTGAAATTGATTAAAAACAAATGTATGGATTTCAAGTTTTTCATTGTACTTTCTCTATACACTTTGTGCGCTAATATTACTATTTTACTTAATAATTTAAACCTCAAAGAATAAATGATCACATAATATTATTTTGGACGTCCATAACTAATTACGCACACAATGTTAAACATTAATAGCATTGTTAAAGTATTCTTACTTACAGTCTTCAACAGCATTCTTGACTGGAAGCGCATGTAATATCACTTATATCGATTTATTTCTAATTTACGTATTTATTATAATTTTAACTCATTTAAAAACACACTGATTAGCTATTTTATAATAAACACCAATTAATTGCGCATTAAAAATTACAAAAAGAAAAAACATCCGACTGCAGTCTTCATTTGTTTTTTCTCACATTTTTTTTTTAGACTTTGTTTTTTTTTTAAGGATAAGTAACATGAACATGTGCCAGTATTAAATACAAAAATAGTAGCCAAAATAAATTTAAAAAATGTAATATATTGAAAAAAATATGACGAAAACAAAGAATATATCACAGTTTCTTTTTCATACTACATACAAAGAGTTGACAAATGAGACTAACAACTCATTGAATTTGATATGGCGTTTATTTGAGGTTATAATGTCAAAAGTAAGTTGGTGTTTTGAGCGTATGAATCTACGCATGTTCGTATGTTACTATTTTGACGACAACTCTTCATAAAACATTAAATAAAATTAATTAATAAAAACAAAATATCCGACTGAAACTTTTAGTTTTAGCGGTCAAGTGCTTGTTTTCATAAGTATTCTTTATTATGTATTGTTGGTAGTAATATGTAGAAAGACTAATTTTGAAATTATTATGAAATTTGTACATATGGGTATACTAATAAAAGTCTGTATTTTTCCATTTGCAACAATGTATTTACAGAGCCAATATGTCGCCCTGTAGTTCTAGGATCAGAATATGGCTACGGCATACCCTGCCTGTCGTAAGAGGCGACTAAAAAGGGCTTCCGGGGTTGTAAACGGCTAGAGTGGGAGCTCGAACCGTTCGGTCAGGCAATCCCGAGAAGGACGGCGGTATGTGTGGTCACATACCGTCGTAAAGACTAGACGGAGCGGTGGGCCCAGCCGCCCATCTGGGAGGAGCCCGATGGGGCAACGCGCTTGGAGGATTCCGGTTGAAGTCTTTTCGAGATCCCGGAGTCCTCCTTTTCAGTGCCGAGGACGGCCACCGGGGGGGCTTTTAATGCGGTAAAAATCCCAATAACCCTGCGTCGCTCCCACGGCGTCGGGTACCTTTTGAAGGTTTCCCCCTCGAAAACAAAAAAAAAAAGAGCCAATATGTATCTCAATGACGGAATATTATTCAGTAATTGAGATACGAGGACTACGGCCGGGCGATTCTCTCTGGCGGAATTATCACACAAAAGAGAACAAACATCATTTACATTTGATAGGAGTTTCGCAGTAGATTGGCCGTGGGACGCAAGAGCGGTCACTCCGCTAAGTGAATATTGACTCGTTCGACCTGATTGCACTGCTATACGTGAGTGTAGACTGCTTTATAAATAAAACCGGCTAACTGCGAGTTGAACTCGTGCACTAAGGATTCCGTACTATTATCTATAACGACGATATAAAATCGTGTTTGTTGTGTAGGAGCCCCCTTAAATATTTATGTTAGTCTGTTTTCAGTATTTGTAGTTATAACCACAACAAAACCCAAGCAACTTCATATAGAACATGGGTTCTATCTGAAGTTGCTTACAGTCAATCACAGATGCGTTGCTATTCCTGAGGACTATGATGGTCGCCTCATATAAAAGTGTGCCGGCAACCACACCCTTCCATCGAAACGCAAAATAATGCTTCACGTTAGAAATAGGTTGATTGCGAATAATTTACTAAATATTATTAATTTCAAATAATATTTTAATAATATTCATTTGGACATCAATTATAATCAATCATTCATTAATTTAAACAATGTTTTTAATCGTATTGTAATCATAGTAATCATACTTACAGAGTTCAACATCATTGGTGACTGGAAGCATATCTGATATCATTACATTTCATTTCTAAACTATATTTATTATGCTGGGGCCACACTATCGCGATAACGCGAAGATTTGCGTTGTCGCGACACGTCTGGCCAAAGTTTTCGTCCTATCGCGAATCATCTTCGCGATAACGAATGCACTTCGCGCCGTTGTCGGTAAATTACCACACATCAAAGGTTTTTGTCGCGACAAAGTTCGTGCGGTTGGCTACACATCGCGCGCTTTAGTTGACTGCAAGACTCCGAGCGGTTAGGACGTGTTGAACTTAACTCTGCACTCATACAAAATCAGTTTTATTTTGTAAACGGTAATAGTTAGTTTCTTGTGCTGCTAGGTATTATTATTATTATTATTGTAAATGGTTCATACCAATCTCGACTTATATTTAAGAAATAAGTCGGCTGTGAATGATGCTCACGGGCGCATACCAAGTGAGCAGCATTTTTGACTTCTTTAGAAGATGAAGAAATATTTATAAACTGGTACTTATGGTGTTATCTGTTCGTAAAAATTTTCGGACTATCCTACAAGTGTTAAGGATTACTGCTTTCAGTAACTGTATGTATGTGTAAGGAGATAGGTTTATGGACTTAAGAAGAGATAGATGCAGCGCTTTCGGTATAGCTCCTGTGGTTGACAGAACCAAAGGGATTATGTTAACTTTTTTTAATCCCCATCCATCCATCCATCCATCAGCCTTTGAAAGTCCACTGCTGGACATAGGCCTCCCCTAATCTGCGCCACTTCGACCGGTCCTGGGCCATCTGAATCCAGCGGTTACCCGCCGTCTTCTTCAGGTCATCAGTCCACCTGGTCGGGGGGCGGCCTGCACTCCTTTTGCCCAGACGTGGTCTCCATTCGAGGACTCTTCTACCCCATCGGTTGTCTGTCCTACGAACGATGTGGCCTGCCCATTGCCAATTCAGCTTACTAATTTTGAGAGCTATGTCGGTAACTTTCGTTCTCCTACGGATTTCATCGTTACGAATTCTGTCACGCAGGGAAATACCAAGCATAGCTCTCTCCATAGCTCGCTGAGCGACCTTGAGCTTACGCACGAGGCTCACAGTAAGGGACCACGTCTCGGGACCATATGTCATCACTGGCAACACACACTGCTCGAACATCTTCGTCTTCAGGCTCTGAGGTATATCGGATGAGAAGATATGGCGCAGTTTCCCGAACGCTGCCCAGCCGAGTTGGATTCTACGAGTGACCTCTTTCTCGAAGTTGGACTTACCCATCTGCACCGCCTGCCCTAGGTAAATGTATTCGTCAACAACTTCGAGGGTGGTGCCGTCAACAACAACCGGTACGGGTGTGACATGGACGTTAGACATGATCTTCGTCTTGTCCATGTTCATCTTAAGACCCACCCGTTGAGAGGCACCAGAGAGGTCGCTGAGCATGGTGTTGAGGTGCTCCATCGACTCCGCCATGATACTAAGTAGTATTAAAAACTAACAAATTTCGGTAAAGTTAAACAATATAAAAGTACTTAATACTTACTTTGTCCGATTTTTGTGTATAGATAAAGTCCACCATCGCCTTTTATTCCTCTTTTTAACCTTTTTATTTTCGTTTAAGTAATAAAGATGTAGTATATAATTATTAGCCGCCATGTGACACAGCGCAACCGCCTCTTCCATGTTTACCGCAAAATGAATTATCGCGACGTAGTAAAGTTTTTTTGTAGTGTGGCCAAGCACTTCATCATAGATCGAACACGAACTTTTATCTCGACAACGCGAACACGAATCTTCGCTATCAAGTGTAGCCGTACCATTATAATGTTCACTATTTTAAAACACACCGATTAACTAATAAAACGAATTACGTATTAAAATTGCAAAAGGAAAGAAAATCCGACTGTAGACTTCATTTGTTTTTTCTCACATTCTTTTTACAAAATTTTCTTTCTAAAAAACAGACTTGGAAAATGCCAGCAATAAATATGAAATTAGTAACCATAATAAAATAAATAAAAGTAACATCTTAAAATTATATGACGACGAAACAAATATTTACATGAAATAGAAATATTATTGTAGTTTATATTGTATTTAAGAAAAATACATTTAATTATAACCTACTAGCTTTTGCCCGCGGCTTCGCTCGCGTGGAATTTAGTCTGCCACATAAAGTTTGCAAGGTGGTAGAGCAATGGTTCAACCAGGGAGTTATCACCGCCGCACCTATTTCTACCGTGAAGCAGTTCTTGTGTTTCATTAGAAGGGTGTGGCTGCCGGCTCGCTTTTATATGAGGCGATCATCAAAGTCCTCGAGAGTAGCAACGCATCTGTGATTGACTTCAGATTGAACCCTTGCCCTACTTCCTAAATCTGTGTGTTTAAATTTCAAATCACAGGCACGTATATTAATTTGAATTAGTTATTCTGAAATTAAAAGTTTTAAGAAAGGGTCTCAAAACGCGTGACGGTTACCAACGCGCAGTTGGCTAGCGTGGTCAACTACGACGTAAACTACTGCTAATCTGACATATGTGCCGAGTTGTGTAACATTAAAAGGTCGATGACGATTGAATGCCATATCTAACCTTTTCCACTGTTTCATTCTTATTGACCTTTTTTTTTGTCGATGGGGAAACCTTTAAAAGGTACCATACGCCGTGGGAGTGACGCAGGGTTATGTGGGATTTTTATCGCACCAGGACTCCGGGATCTTCAAAGGAACGCAACTGGAGTCCTCTGAGTGCATTGCCTCCTCCCAAGTGAGCGACTGGGTCCACCACTCCTTCTAGTCTTTACCACGATATGCGACCACAGGTATACCACCATCCTTCCCGGGATCGCCTGGCTGGACTGTTCAAGCTCCTTGCATCCTGGCTCTCACGACAGCATGCGACCACATATGCTGACATCTTTCCCGAAGTTGCTGACTGCGTGTTTCGAGCTCCCAGTCTAGCCGCACGCAACCCCGAAAGCCCTCTTTTAGTCGCCTCTTACCACAAACAGGGGATACCGTAGCCTTTTTCTGATCCCGGAACTACAGGGACGTCATTCACATTGACCTTTCCCATTTTGCTCCGTGATTTATAACCATTTACCTAAATATTAATTTCATATAACTTCGTTGTATATGGCGGCGGCGCACGGCGCGTACTGCCGGTCAATCAATTGAGTACGCAATATGTTATACTCGTAATATCTTCTAAACTACTTATCCAATTTACATAGTGTAAAAAGTAGAATTAACCTGTATTAGATGCTTGATTTTTTGAAATCATTTATTTTGATAAGGATTAATATTTAGTTTGTATAAAACCCATGGAAACATCAACTTGATATTTTTTTAATTTTCAAAGTATAAAAAGAGTTATTGTGGGTTATACATAAAATATAGGTATATGCTGTCGCGGACTTTTATTTAGATCTATGTGAGCCAAACAATCCCACCGTACATTATATTTGGATATCTCCAACGGTTTAGGCAGCGTACGCGAAGATAGCTCTCAGAGGACAACTTTTTTTGCGACTAATCTGATATTTCTCGTTATAGTATAACATTATTACAAAAAAATGGGTATAAATTATAGTCCATGCGTTATTCTGATGTATAACCTATATTACTGTAAAGTTTCAACCAAATCCGTTCAGTAGTTTTTGCGTGAAAGAATAACAAACACACATACATCCTCACAAACTTTCGCATTTATAATATTAGTAGGACTAGTCACCCGTCGCATCGGTCGAAATTCGACCGTAATTAAACTCAAAAATCAAACTTCATATTGTTCAAAACAGCACGAATACTTCTCAAATTCAGTTAAATTGTATTGTTTTCAAGTTATTTCGAATAGTTATTTCCGTTAAAAGTAATAAATAATAGTTTAAAAAAACTAAAAAACACGCTTTTTATAGAAAACCGAACTAAAAAATATATTCATTGAAATTTTTAATACCATTTTCTTAATTCATTTAAATTTATTTTCTATTTATTAGTTCGGTTTTCTATAAAAAGCGTGTTTTTTAGTTTTTTTTTAATATTAATTATTTTCTACTTTTAAGTCAAATTAAAAAATGCAATAATTTTATCAAATTAGTGTATTGTCATCGGTCCTCAATAAATCTACAAAGTTTGAACGAAATCTGGCCGTTTAAAGTGGGTCAAAATCGCGCCCAAAGAAGTCGGTTACAAACATACAAACAAACATACAGGCGAAGCTAATAAAAAGCTAATAATAATAATAAAAAGAGGTTTCATTAACTAAGCTGCATTTAAAAGCAATGGCGGGTATTTTAACAAAGACATCTGACATTTTTGACGTTGCGTTTTCATAGACATTGAATGTTATAATTAGTTTATTATTTGTTTGTGTCAAATGCAAAACAGTGTGTGTAATGTGTTTATAGTTGATAACCTTGCATAATTTCAAACTCCTCCGTCCGCGGCAAGTATCTTACAAACGAATCACATTTTTTTGCTTCACGTATTAATAAATATATTTTTACCCTACTGAGTCAGAAGGCGGGTAAAGGTTTTTGAGCGTATGCTTCTAGTACAAAACTTAGTATACTCGTATCATTTGAAACAACTCAGTTGTGGGAGAAGCATAGGCTATATAATCTGGCGACCCGCGTGGCGGAGCGGTTACCATACCGATCTGACGCGCAATGGGTTCCTGGTTCGATTTCCGGCGAGACAGGTATCTGAATGATGAGTTTAGATTCATGTTCTGGGTCTGGTTGTTTGTGTATTCGTCTTGTGTGTGTCCATGGTACCCACGAAACAGGAGAAAAGCCTAGTGTGGCTATGAGTGTAGATAGTGTGTGTGTAAAAAAAAATTGAATACTTAACAGAATTGGATCTTTTATTTATTGGAGTAGAACATACCTCATATTAAAAAATAATGAAATAGGATAAACAGAATAGTAGTTTGTACACGGCGCTCTTTCTATTTCCAACATCAAAGAAACCTCTACCGTTGATCTTGTTCCCTTTGTTATTTGAGAACTGGTTGTGGCGTGTATTTTCAGATGTCTAAATAAATTAGTTTACTTTTCATTTTCTTTACAAACACCTTAATAATCGCACCAGTGCTCTTCGTACGAATTTACTGAATGTTCTTTATTGTATCTTTTGTTTCTATTTATAATACATTGATAAAATATTTTAAATTAAAGTAAAATGTAACCTAACTTGAACAAAAATATATACTTAAACTGTATTAATAAATACAATAACCTATATTAAAATTAATACCTATATTAAAAAGAAAAAAAAACACATAAAAAACTTCAAAATTGTTGACATTGGAAAGCGTACACAAAACACTGGCGACATTGCCTCCTTGGATAGCCTCGGATTATCCTTTGCCCGAGGTAAGCGCCAACCCTAGGTCATTGGTGCACTTGATAAGCCTTTGCAAAAGGTGTTTGAAGAAAGATTTATTTTATTTCGTATTTCGTTTTAGCCTATACATTGCAATGTACATTTCATGTTCACGTTTTCGGTAATACTATACTTAGCAGTTCTCTATGATGGGCGTAAATATGAACATTTTTTTATGAAGAAACGCAACAAACTCGTACTAAGGGCACACGTGAGCTATGGTTTGATTAAATACTGTCATACGATTCGAGCGGCACTTGACAGATGAAGGGCCCGCTTGTCTAATAACTGCTGAGTTATGACGCTGAGGTTACACACATTATTATAATGGAAGGGCGGAATACGGAGTGGGACTTTACTGTCTGAGTTGATAAGGTAATGGAGCGGTTTAATTATTTTTCTGTGACCTGTTCGGCTAATATAGTGGATGAAGTTTTAAAAATTTGTATCTTAGTATCAATGGTAGGATTTTCCATTTATTTTCCACTTTAAAACAGTGCCAAAATCCGCTGAGTTTCTTACCGGATCTTCTCAGTTGATATCCTAATTTGATCCGTTGGTGGTCTAAGAAAAAATATTGTAAATGACAATTTGTAAGTGCTCCCGAATACTAATATAAAATAGAAAAAAAAACATTTTAATGCAAATATAATATGAAAGATTTGTTAAAATGGAGTCTAACTTGATACATAGCATAACGGTACATCTTCTCAGGTCTAAAACAGAAAGTCAAAGTTGCAATACCTAAAAGTGATAACTTTCCGTAACTCGAGCTAGGTAATGTTTTAAATCAATTTGCTATGATATCTTCACCGAAATCAACTAAATAATAAAATATATTTAAGCATTTATTAATTTAATGAAAGTTATACAAGGTTATAGACAATGCTTTTCATTAAGTCTACATTTTATGTTAAAATTTAAGGTGAAATAAAAATAAATATTTTTTTTTACAGCACCTACTACATCAGTCACTCAGTACCACACATACCTACCATCTTCAATACTACTTCTAATTTATAACAAAAGTGGGTTGTATTATGTTCCAAACAGTAATACTAAACGTTATACCCGTTAAGTAATAAAATGTATCAATTTCGCAATAATATGAGCATCAAAACATGTGTTTACATGTTGAACTATTTACAGGTAACTGTTTATCAGGCAGTGGAACAAGTTTAGTTCGACCAGGAAGCCCACTGCCACACTTTTTTCGAGCGGGAAACAATTCTTATGTTTCGGTGGAAGAATGTGGTTGCTGGTTCACTTTCATAAGAGGCTAACATCTTATTCCTCGGGTGTTGCTACACCCGAGGACTAAGATGTTAGCCTCTTATCGTATCTTTGACTAACTTCATACAACCCTGGTCTATATGAAGATGCTTACAGATGTCCATGGGCGGCAATGGCCACTTACCATCAGGTGGACATTTAACTAACTTACTAAAAGAACAATTTTCACTCTCTATTCGGTACTTACTTGGAATTTGGTTCAAATAAAGTTAGAAAGTTAGTTTGGTTCAAATAATATTATTAGGTTGTTAGTACTGCTCTTGTGTTATATGTACTATGTCATGAAATAAATATTTTATCTATCTATCTATCAAATACTACGCCGTGTGAGTCCAACGCTAACCTAATCAATTTGCTACCGTTCCAAACCATATTATACTTAATCTAAAAGTTATTTGAACGATCCCTCCGTGAGCCCGCCGGGTCTAGTTCGTATGTGACCTGAAATCTAGAATATCAATACAGTCTGCGTTCACGGGATAGGCACTTTATGCTCATATACTTAACCTACGCAAAAACTCGTCGGTTTTCAATAGCACCATCCCTCCCTTCCCGTGGATGTCGCATGAAGCGACTAACACACAACATTTAGGAGATAGGCGGCAGCGTCTTCCTTTGTCCAGCATTTAACCAGGTAGGAGAATCAGTGTAGTTCGACCGGGGAAGTACCAGCGCCACACCTCTTTCTAGCGTGAAGTATTTCTTGCGTTTCGATGGAAGGTTGTGGTTGCCGGCACACTTTTATATGAGGCGACCATCATAGTCCTTGGGAGTAGCAACGCATCTGTGCTTGACTTCAGATGGAACCCATTGTTGATGAGTGTCTACGGGCGGCAGTGACCATTTACCATCAGGTGGATTGCTCGTGTGCTACTTCAGTCAGATAAAAAAACGTACTATAAATAAAAGGTATGATTGAAAACAAACGCCCGTTTATTCCGATATAAAATGAAACAAAATGTTTTATAACTAAAGACCAATATTACAAATTTGTTATTGTATAATTTTTAAGATATTAAAGTAACTCAACAGCTGTTTAATTTTGGAAGTACGTTGTTTAGAAACATTTTAGAATATTTTAATTGATGTAGTTAATGCCTATATCGTTGAGATTTTCCAAGCTGAGTTTTAAAAGTAAATACATTTTCCCTACGACTTGAGAGCATAAAAATATTTCTATCTATCATAGTGACCCAAATCCGATGTCATCAATTCCAACTCTGGAAAGCGCGTCGCGACAGATATGAATCTGTACATCACAAAACCTATTTACAATTTATGTTGTATAAATTCATAACTGTAAGTACGTGTCAATCCATTACTGTCCCACTGCTGGGAATGGTCTATATCTTAGAAGGAGAGAGGTTTAGGGCATAGTCCACCGCGCGGATCAAGAGCAAATAGATAAACTTCTCAAATCTATGAGAACATTTTTGTAAGCACTCTTTAATTAAGATGTGTTGGTTTCGAGCCTCGATTTTGATTCGAGCCTTGAAACTTTGGTTGAGCCGTAGGTCAATCATTTGGCCTTAGCCAGCGCGGTATTATATGACTTAAGCCTTCGTAACCTAGATTTGAGTCCTGTGCTCAACATTCGGACAGTAATGAATTTATAAAAATATTTCTATCTATCATAGTGACCCAAATCCGATATCATCAATTTGAACTCTGGTAGAATAGCGCGTCGCGACAGATATGAATCTGTACATCACAAAACTTATTTACAACTTATATTCTATAAATTTATAACTGTAGGTACGTCTGTCGCCAATCCATTATTGTTCCACTGCTGGGAACGGTCTATGTCTTAGAATGAGAGAGCTTTAGAACATAGTACACCGCGCGGACCAAGTGCGAATAGGTAAACTTCTCAAATCTTTGAGAACATTTTTGTAAGCACTCTTTAATTAAGATGTGTTGGTTTCGAGCCTCGAATTTTGATTCGAGCCAAACTTTGGTTGAGAGGTTGGTCAATCATTTGCCCTTAGCCAGCGCGGTAGACTATGCCTTAAGCCTTCTTTACCTAGATTGGAGTCCTGTGCTCAACAGTCGGACAGCAATGAATGGACAATGAAATTATTTGATTTTTAATGTCTTGATCGCCTTTTTAAGTAAGTTAAAATGTTTGTTGGGTCTGAGAGATTTAAGGTCATAAATATACATAACAGCCGTACCATACCTACGCCATCAGCGCTACGCCGTTCAATATTAATGGTTTTTTAACTGCCTTACCAAATTGGCGTCCCTTTAATTAAAACACTGTAACCTTCAGGACTTTGTAACTTACCTTGTATCTATATTATTATGTTACATACAAACTACTATACATACAATTATATAGAGTGAGTTGATGTAACACACGTGAGGCATGCGCCGGTCGACAGTTGAGCACTAAATCCAGTTTTGAGGAAACATGCAAAACTCGTACTATTGTACAACACACAATGTCACCTGATGGTGAGTGATGTCAGTTATTGCAAGCGCGCGTGGATGTCTATAATAAACCCAAAATAAGATTTGCATATAAAAGCTAGATTAGTTGGGGAAACCACAGACCTGAGCTGATCTGAGCAAAACTAATGTGGACAATCTCGCGACAAGCTTTTATATTATAGAAAAATGTACGATGTAAAAAAATAATGGGTTTGACTACTACATTTTTTTTCTCTTCAGTGCATTTAAATAAAAGCTTATTTTAATTTTTTTAATAATATTTTATTTCTTATTTTTTAGTTGTCCCAGAACGCAAGAGCTCTTTCATTTGATACCTATATTGGATGGGTTGTATTAAAATCTGTAATCTTCTATTTTTAATGGTGGCCATCTAGGATTTGGATTATTTTCGTATTGTATTTATACATTAAGTCCTTTCAATTAAAACCCATACCCACAATAGTAGTAATGCAATAAGTTAAGTTACTTTTTTTAACAATGCAATTTGTTTTCATAAGAATGCTGAACACGTTTCCAGTTTAACTTCAGTTTAAGAGCAAGTTAAAGCTCTCCAAAACGTTTCCACAAATCATTGTCAGCCGCACAGATGCATCCGCGATACATCACTGTCGGCTCTGATGCGAGCGTGCTGTTTACAACATACACTAGTAACTTTTTTATTAGTTATATAAGTACGTGAATAATAAGGTTACTAACGAGTTGAGCCCGAGAGAGAGCAATGCAATAACATGCCGAGAAATATATCATTTCTCGGGACGTTATTGCGTTGCTCTATAGACTCGGATTAAGGAAAAGTATTGCAATTAATTTAAAATATGTAACTGCATTCGCAAGTTTATCAAAAATATTATTTAGGTTACATTATATAGCAATGGATGAAATAAATAGAAAAAACATAAAGCCCGTAGACGTTAGACTTCTGAGCTCAGTAATATCAGCAATGACTCAGTGACAATTATTCAGGCTTTCTCATTATTTTCATTCAATCTTTTTTATTATTTTCATTCAATAAAAAAGATTGAAGATTGTTTTTAATGTATCAAAAAATACCAGATTTGGCAAAACACTATTTTCGATACATCTCGTCCCAACGTTATTGTTCTAATAATCCCGTGTTAGTAACTTGTTTGGAATGACTTTTCACCCTAATCGTAGAGTTAGCCTCACGAGCTGCACCAACAACATACATCGATGTCGGCATCAAGTATTTTAAATGCATTACCATTAATCTCGGGAACAACGAAACCTGTGCTGCGGCTGCGGATATTTTATTATTTACCTTTCAGGAAGGAAATGTTTTCACGGCGATAGCCATTTTATTACTGTTGAACGGCATTTAAAATAAATATTTATTTAAAATCTTATCTTTTTTACTAGTTTTATTTTTTTCTAATTGACGATCATCTCCTTTTGCAGTCCTCGGGAGTAACAACGCATGTGTGATCCACCTCAAATAGAACCCATGTTGCATATAAAGGTGCTTACAGATGCCCTTGGATGGCAGTGACCACTTAACTTTGGAGATCTCTGAGTCCTCTTTGTAGCGCCGAGGACAGCCACCGGGGATTTTAGTGCGGTAAAAATCAGACATAACCTTTTGAAGGTTTCCCCCTCGAGAAAAAATATTGGCAGAACCCATGTTAGGGATGCCTATTAGAGACTTTTAAAGCTGATGAATGGAACTGATGGTATAAGAGATCACATAATATACCCGACGCAAGCCGAAAGCGAGGATTGACGACGAAACAAAATCGGAGTTCCTAGAAAGAGGTCTATTAAAACACAGTTTTAAAATAGGTCAAACGTTGCCCAAAAATGTATAGCTACGACAGTAGACAGCGTTATTTTACTTTATTTCACTAAACTAGACAAAACCTTTACAAGGAGCTTAAGAAGATTACAATACTTTTACCTTTGTGGCTGGAATAAATTCGTGTACAGATAAGCGTCTTAGTAGGAGGAATATGCGGTTCTAACCCGTAATCCGGGTATCTAGGGACAGACAAACGACTGGACTTTCGTCTGGCAATGCTAATGAAAGGCCTCGCAGGACCGATAACCTGAGTTAGTCGAAAACCACTTATTTTATTAAGAAAGAGAAACCAAAATCCACACAAAGTTTACGTTATAGTTCTTCAAAGTAATAGAAGCCTAAATTAAATAACAAATTAGATACTAATGGAATAAAATAAATAAAGAAACAATTTAATATTCAAATTGATTATTTACAAAACGTTGATTGTTGTGTATCAGATTTTCTATAATTGAAATTATTATCAAAATATTCAAAACTTATAAGTTAAGGTATCTATTATAAACTTTAATTATTAATACATACTCGATTTTGTATTAAAATCTGTTATTTTGTATTTAAGTACTAAGTCAAAATAGTTATAATTTTATAACTTTAACAATTACAAACTTTTGATAACAGCAATTATTCGACTAAACATAATGATTAAGATATACTGCAATTTTTAAGGTACAATCATATAAAAGCTTATATAATTTAATTGCGACGAAACGTAGCCGTTAAAATCGTCTACAAGCGTAAAAAGAAAGTTCTGCAAAATGATTAGACGTATTATGAGCGTCTGAGGTCTGGACTCGTGATTATTAGCCGACATCAAAAAGCTTTCATTGCTGAACATTTATCTCTCAAATTACCTTACTTTGGTAGACACAAAAAAGTTTACTACATTTTTGCATAGTATATGCGTCAGAAATATAATAAAACACTTGAAGTGGCCGTGTAACGTATTGTTTCCAATACACTGGGAGCATTACTTTTATGTCCGGTTAGACCTAATCCTGGACAGTAGCTGCAAGCTTCTTATTGATCGGAAATATGTAGATAATGTGTTAAAAGCCAATCGTATTTTGTTTAAGTCCGTTATTGTGTATAAATTTATCAACAATTAAATATTGCATGTGGCTGATGCTAAAAGTATTCTGGGTGTTTGTGTCTACCTGTCTGTTGAGCCCACGATACGGGAACAGTTATAGTCCAACCGAGGATATACCACCGCTGCACCTATTTCAAACATGAAACAGTTTATTGTGTTGCCTTTTAGTGGAAAGTTTTTACTGCTGGCTCACTTTTGTATGAGGCCGGAATCGTATTTCTATGAAGTAGTAATGGATTTGCGAATAACTTCTAGTAGAGTCTCTGTTGTACACCTATAAAATAAAGTAGTTATTACTGCTCATAAATATTGGTACGTTTATGTGCGGTAGGTAGTGGATGTCCATCAATTCGCACTTGGCCAACGCGGTGGGCTATGGCCTAAACTCTCTCCGTGAAATCCGTAGACGAACACAGCTTACCGACATTGCTTTCAAAATTAGCAAGCTGAAGTGGCAATGGGCCGGCCACATTGATCGTAGAGCCGATACCCGATGGGGAAGGAAGGTCCTCGAGTGGCTACCACAGAATAGAGGACAGCGGGAAACCATTGGATTCAGAAAGCACAGGACAGGTTGGAGTGGCTTCATTTAGGGCAGGCCGATAATAGTAGTGGACCTCAAAGGGCTGATAGATAGAGGTAGTGATAGATCGCATATTCGTCCGATACATCAATGTCGTGTACAATATTCACACAAATCTTTAATGAGCAAAAGTTAATAGAAGTCAAGCATAAAAATAATATAATGTCTGAATGTCAGATAATATAATGGGGTGATTAGTCACAGTAATCACAGTTCGGGAGTGAGGTTATTATTAATCGCTAAAGGAGATTTTGTGGAAAGGGCATTTATCTCTCTAAATTAACTCCCATATTTTGATCTCGCGAACGTTAATCAAGACTAAGTAAGTTCGAAATTTTCAATAATATTTATCAAATTATTAGGCCATTTAATTGCCTATTTAAGCGCATAACAGAAGTTCACTAAAAGCCTACTACGTAAAAGTTCAAGGTTTATATCCTACTACTACTGATTTTCAAATTTATTAAACAAGATTTTATTAAACTTAAGAGATAAAGAAACACAGTGCATCCGATTGCTAACGATTAATGTTTCTATTGATCAGTGTGATGATTTTCTTGAATAGCGCCACTTTCTTCCCGTGAACGTGACACGACAAGGGGACAGAAGAAAGAGTTTAAATTTGAATTTGAACATCGTTAGAGTACATATCTTACTATTTTTAAATGAGTGAAGTAAATCAACCCTTATCCTACCGTCAGTAAATTATGATCTCCTGCTCATTTTGATAAGGGTTAAAAAGGCCTGTGATAAAATTTCTTCCATAATTAAATTTTGATTTGCTTGTTTAAAATTTTACACAACTTATTTTAATAAAGAAGAAGACCTATAGAGTTTCATGAATTTTCACAAAAAAATTAGCTGATCATAAAGATTTTCATGTTTATTGTAATTGAAATAAAATATTCTTGTCTGGAGGTTGTTGTTGCTTTGAAAAACTAAAAAATTATGAAACAGAACTTAAGGTTTTAAGAGCCTGGCATATATATTACTAATATGTATATAAATATATAACTATCGATATATGTATAATAAAAATGAAAGTTCTGCGCGTGTCTGTAAATCATATTCATATTTCCTTAAAAAGATAGTGAAAGAAATTATAATGAGTAACAAAATACATTTATTTTATGATTTTAATTTTTTTTATAAGAGCAAACGCGCAGGCAGTCCACTATGGTAAGCGGTCTCTGTCGGCCAAGGACCTCTGCAAGCAACTTCATACAGAATAGGGTTCTGTTTGAAGTCAATCATAGGTACATTGCTATTTTGTATTATTAAAATGATCGTATTATATCTAGAATTTATGGAATTTATGATTATTGAATTTATTGATTGAAGTAATTTGTTAAATTGGTAAATACATAATTATGTGGTAACTTCTACCAACAATAGGTATAAGTGTTTTTTACAAATTGATCCTGGTTATATAATTAATTAATTTGAATTTGAATTTCGAATATGCAAGTAAGCCGCCAACCACACCCTTCCACCGAAGCACATGGACCATTTAACTTTAAGTAGGTTCAGCGGTGGTAGCTCGCCGGATGATATACGATCTACCTTGCTGTTTATTTGTGTATTTGAAATCGCAGAACATAGCTACTGAATTTAATTTATAATATTGAAAACATAATGTACGTCTGTAAAAAAGTCACCTTTTTTATCTCTGGTTAAACCGCGGGACATGGCTATTGCTTTAATAAAATGTTAGAGCACGCTATAATATTTGCTTCTCACTGGCTCAGTTTATATTGGTAGTATTTACATTCCATGGAAAACATAACATTGATTGTAACTTATTTCATGTTTTTCTTAACCGTTAGAGAAAGTGCATATTTATGGCACGGACAAACCCGATTTCCTAATAATCGAGTTCCTAACGTGACAGGTCCAAATTTATATCATTAAGTATAACTTAATGATATAAATTAAACTTAATGATATAATATAAACTGCACACTGTGTTATGCATGTACCGTGGTATACTCCAGTTATGAACTAACTACACATATGCGTTGCCACGATATGATACGCTACGAGTCTTGCTATACCGTCGTAGCGGGTTACTTAGGTACTACGAATACACTACGTCTCGCTTCGATTTATGACGTGATCGTAGCGTCGTAGACGATTCTGTGCAAGTTATTATGTTCTACGAGAGCCAACTACGGCTTTATTAACTGGAGTGATGAAAGATTGCTACAAGCCTTGGGAGAATAGGTTTAGGACGCGTACATACTAGCGTTTGTGATGCGAATTTTAAGTATGATGGAGTGGGACTTGATTAAGAACGTATTATATTACACAGCTTCTCTCGTCAACCTCGGACCTCCCGATCGAGAGGGCAAGTTTCAACCGTTAGGCTATCACTGCTCTGTGGGGCTATTACACAGCTTATAATAATAGTTTCTATGCTATGGTTAAACTAGGAAGCAGAGCCCGTAACTATTTTTCTAGTGTAGCAGTTGTTCAACCACCTACGATGTAGAATGCACGTTTGTTTGGTACTTCAATGTTATAATAAAAAGACGTTTGAGTTGGACGGTTGATAGAATTAAACTTACATAGAAAAATAAGTAGGTGTAAGTTGTCTACCTTTATACGATAGTGTTCAACGTATAATAATTAAATATTTAAGCATTTTACCCATATCGCGATCGTTGTTGTACTTGACATTTTGAAATATAAACAAGAAAAAATATATATTAATAATTATATACAAGGTTTCATTTCTTGTAATGTTGCAGATTCTTTTTTGCAATAATTATCACAGTTAATTTTATAATTGCTTTGTATTTGTCTTCAATATAATTAGGCATATTTATTTAACGTGTAGCTTCTTAAATATAAAGAAATATACTATGAAAATACTTGTTTACTAGCTTCTAAGTTTATGGCTTATATTAGTCTGTAATACTGTGGACCGCTTAAGGCTTATTAGATGAGTAGGATCAAACGTAGGTAATACGCAGTTGGTCTCGCTCTGTAATGAAACTGAGATCAAAAGCAACTTACAAATTCAGAAGCAGGGAGAAAGGGACAGATGGCTCGAGACACCTCACAAAATCTAAATGCAAGTACTCAATAATAAAATGGATTAAAATGTTTATTTGGTTAGGCCTACGAGAGCTTCTAGTGTTTAGTATATACATGTTTCTGAGCAAGGTTCAGATTAGATTTTCCTGCACTCGCAGAACTATGTAGACTATTTTAGATTCATAGATAATTAAAAATATGGCATTCACAAGAATTCTCGAAATAAATAGTTAAGGATTATACGGTATGTGTTACTGCCGTGTATCAAGGCGGGTAGATACAAACTAATTAACTGGTCTGGTGTCAAAACTTTGTTACATTAGAGTTAGCGTCTGTTATCTGCAAAATTTACGTATTTGCTCCAGCCTCTAAAATCGCAGTTGCTTTGTTAGATAACAAACTTGCCGTAGTTTCGGTATGAGTTTATATTAGTTTTAACAGTCCTTGAAGTATCAAATTTATGTTAAATGTTACCCATTTTACAACTTCGAAGATAGATGAAGTCTTTAGGATTCTACATTGGTAGGCAAATCGATGTCAGCTATCTACATGTCTTTTAAAAGACTCTATCTGTTCGTAATAAAAGTTGCCACCACCTCACACGACATTGTGACGGTGACAGCGATGGCCTAACGTGTAGCTAAGAAAAAAGACTAATTAAGTTAAAAAAATAACTATTGTGATAAAAGACACGAACGATCAGTCTGTGGAGTTTATGTATTATAATAAAAAAAACGTAATTAATATACATTTGAAATTTCAGCTCGTATTGGCCGTATATGCCGTATGGTTGCCACAATTGCAAGCTAACAGTGCATTGCTTCCATATGCATCAAATACTGAATACCTGAACTTTTGCGATACGTTCGACTAAGGGATATCCGATAAATTAAAAGAAACCGCGATAGTCGAATTTTTGTATGTACAGATATATTTTTTATTAATATAGAAGCCGCAAACGATAAATGGTAAGTGGTACCTGTTGCCCGCGGACATCTGTACACTATAGTGTCTCTTATAAAAGTGCGCCGGCAATCACATCCTTCCACCGAAATGCAAGAACTATGTAGGTACTGCTCACTAAAAAAAGTATGCACGTAATACAATTTAATACTTATAAAAAATAAAATGATTCAATTTATGCGTTGCACTGAATATTTTAACCTAAAAAATCTGAAGGGAGCAGCAAGAGGTTTGGGGGTATGGAGAGAGCAGAGGTTGCTTTGTACTCACTTCCGACATTAGCATACAACAAGCAAATTGCAACAAAACACACTTCAAAAGAAGCTGGCTGTTTGATTACTGAATGCAAATTAGCAAAGTTTAAATTAAAGTAATCATGCAAAGTTAAAGACCTGGATTTACATAGTTAAGAAGCATGTACACGCAGCTTAATAATGCTCATAAATGCGTTATTGCAGGTTAAATAAAACTTTCTAAGAATTACACACACACTTTCACATGAGGCGACCATCATAGTCCTCGAGAGTAGCATCTGTAATTCACTTTTGATGTAACCCATTGTCTGTTTGAAGTTGATATCATATGTCCATTGGTGGCAGTGACCACTTACCATCAGGTGGACTGCATGCTCGTTTGCTACTTCAGTCAGATAAAAAAAAATGAAGCTTGCTACATCTCCCAATCTACTACTGCAAAAATAATATTTTTGTTACGTCTTTATTGTTCACATTTGAGTTGCTTAGAATAACCAAATCCTATGTGTCCCTTTTTAACCGACTTTCCAAAGGAAAGGAGCTCACTATATTTCGCTGGATCACGACGAAACTACATGTGTCTTATATGTGCGCCGACTTTGGAACTATGTACTAAGTACTGTCGTCAACCCATTATTGTCCCACTGCTGGGCACGGGTCTTCTCTCAGAATGAGAGAGTTTAGGCCATAGTCCACCGCGCTGGCCAAGTGCGAATTGGTGGACTTCACACACCTCCGAGAACTTTTTTTTTTTAAAGAACTCTCGGGTGTGTAGGTTTCCTCACGATGTTTTCCTTCACCGAAAAGCAGTGATAATTAATGTATAATGCGCACATAAATCAGTGGTGCGTGCCTGGGTTTGAACCTCGGACCTCCCGATTGAGAGGGCAAGTTTCAACCATTAGGCTATCACTGCTCCAGTTTCAACCATTAGGCTATTACTGCAAGTACTGTGTTTGCTCTAAACCAACATGTATTTAAATTATTTTTTACTTTTATGTGGCATGGAAGTCGGTTGTATTTAACGACAACATAGCCAGACGGGATCCGGTTGTTTGCAAACGATATTGTTTCATGCAAACTCAATATCAACACGATCGGCTCTGTAAAATATTATAAAACACGCCTCGCGGGCAAAATTTATTCCAAGCTAACATTTTACAGTAACTTCACACGCTTTTGGTTGTATTTTATGTTTATTTTTTTTTAATGTTTTCATCTTGTATGCCTGTGATATGCATGAATAGCAAACGAAATAACATAGATAGAACATGGACAGATAGTCGTTATACCGTATCAAATGTTGGTGTTTAAATCAGTACTACTTCACAGATAAAAATAATAAAAAATCACTACACAACATACAATAAAATCGTATTAATACAAATTTTGTCAATTGAAGTCGTAAAATCAATCTAGAATTCCCGTATCTTGGGAACTCAACTGGAAAACTCAAAGATAAACTTGACCGCGCAATTTAGAATTCATTCCAACGCGAGAGCTGCTTTGAGAAACGTCTCATTAAGTCCTAGTGAATTAAAAAGGCGTCCGTTTGATAAACAAGTTGTTTACTCCGTAAAAACATTTTCGGTTTGCGTCGCGGGAATTGAAAAAGATTGCCTTTAGTCGTATGAATGTTTAGAATTGTAGGGTCTGCCCACGATGCTAATTTAGTTATCTACAGAGAAGTGGTCAACATACCGGTGTGACACGCAATGTGTTCCGGGTATGATTCCAGGCCAGATAGATATCTGAATAATGATTAGATATCTGTCCTGGTTATGGGTCGTTGTATATTAGTCTCTACTGTACTCTACTGTGTCCATGGCACCTACGGCACACACAATACTAGTGTACGGGTACGAGTGTAGAGTTATTATAAGTATCCAATAATGATAAAGACGTAACTTTTATTTATGTACAGCTATTGATTGCGTCTCTGCCCTATTTGGGCAATTACAATAAAGAGTATCCAATGTATTAAATCCAGGTCTTAAGCTACCTGTGTGCGAAATTTCAGTGAAATCGGATCAGTCGTTTTAAAGTGAACGAGTAACAAACAAACTTTTGAACTTATTTCATGAATTTCTTATGAATATTTGGACTGTCGGTACGACAATAACATGAAACTTTTGTTTATGTCTTTGACACAAAGATTAGAAAAATATTTCTAATCGTACCTATTGAGTTGATTGCAGTTCTTTAAGCCTAAAATATGAACTTCCTTTTTTTGGGTTTATTATAATAATTTAATTATTAAGTTAATTATAAATTCATCGTCAGTCACCAGAACTAGAGAAGTCAGTCTTATTCTAACTAAATTTAAACATAACAAACTACATGAAACCGTATAAAAATAAGACGCACATGACATTAATGAATGAATGAAAAAAATGCATTCCTAAAATTTCTTAACTCTACAAAATCTCGCTACAATTTTCTTTGTATTGAAAGAGATGCCAAGTTTGAATTTATTTTCAATTGACTAAACGGAATCTTGGATATAAACGAAAAATCCCTCAAGAGACTATGCCCCAGCATTGTTTTTCTTTAAATTTGGTTTATATTTTTTGTTGAATTCAGGCCAAAATAAAGAGAGAAAATAAGGTTTAGTAAGGTATGTAGATGTTATTACGAGTAATGTATACAGTTCTTTTGCTATTCCCAATTGTAGGCCGATTGATTTCTATTTTATAATGCAACATTTTTCCACACATTAAGACTCAAAAGTTCACATCCAGGAATACGAAACAATGGAAATAACGATGCATTTTCTTATTGTACTCGAGCATACAGAATTACACAAAAGCCATTGAAATTTGCACAAAAGGCGATCTCTCGTAACCAGCGAGTTCCCGTAAGGTCACAAATATTCAATATTTGGTTATTGCGCGGCTCCAGACGAAACTTTCAAATTTATGTTGCGTTATTTCACTGCAATGCTGCATTTTTCTCGTATGCCCTTAATTTATTTTACTTTTAGTTATGAGCGAATCTTGTGAAATGTGAACCTATTCATGATTTAACATTTAAACATAATAATTTGTGAATATTTATAAACTTTGCTTTCTGTTTTAAAATATCACTTTATATGTTTAAATGTTCTGTGTATGTTATCAAAATGCACAGACAGCATAATTATAAAAGGCAGTAAATCTATGTTTCAACTGGGACTGGGATGCTGGTGCCTTCGTAACTGTATCTAACACGAAGCAGCAGTCGGTGAAAGAGTGGTTGCCGGCTCACTTTCATATGAGTCTGGGAATTTTAACGCATTAAATTGACTTCATATAGAGCGTCTTTTCTGCTTGAAGTCGCTTACAGGTATAGGTAGATGTATACAATTAAGTGGTGTGCATGCTCGTTTCGTATTTCAATTTGGTAAAAAAAAACAAAAGCCACTGCAGCAGACAAAAAATTGTAACAGTAGCCTGTCATCCCTTGGAGAATTATTCTTATTTAAATAATAGTGTCATAAAAAGTTATCAATAAGAGAAGTCTTTTAGGGGGCTCTTACCCTACAATAATTTTCTATCATATCGACTAATTTTCGTTGATAGGCTACTGAAAGTAATTTGATTACACCATTCTGAGTTAATTGCTGGAGACGGTAGTTTTTCTTTCAATCAGCGCAGTATTGGTCTAACCGCTTTCGAATGCGCTGAATCGGTGCAACTTAAAAAAAGTAAATACTTAAAATAAAAACCACTTTCATAAATTACTTCTTAACAATACCCGTCACTATTCGAGCAAGTCCCGGCTAAAGCGTGTCCCGAGTGGAGACGCTATTACCTAGTTCGTAATTACCCTCTACTTATCAACAGGATAATATGGAATTAAACTCAATTAGTAAAAGGTCGCAAATAGCAAACCAGCGAACAATGGAGAGACTTCATTACCGCTGCGAAGTATGGAGCAGTTTTAAATTGAGCTTCTGCGTAGGTACTTAATTAAGGTACAAATAGTCAAGGAGCTCGATGTACGGGAATTGTATTTTTTTTATAAACAGATCATGATCATTAATTAGTATCAGTGCTGTACTGCGAGTTTATTATGTTTACTCAAAACGGTCTTGGTTTACGCTTACGTCAACATCATCAATTCATTTTTTTATTTTATTACTAAGGTCGCAGTAAATAAATAAGAGGAAATTGTAATACTTTTGTCATCATCAATCCACTTATGAAAAAATGTTCGGCGGTTTAGAACTCCGTTTAGTTAAGGGTTTTCGGCTGTTTCATAAATTTGAATGGGTACATTACATACTGTACTGTACAATTAATAAAAACATATTATTTTATAATACTGAAGTAACACATGAGCATACAGTCTTCAGATGGTAAGCGCTCACGGCCCTTGGACATACGTAACGAACCTTTCACACTTTCATTGTCTGCCCTGAAGACTAATATGGTAAAACTTGTATGCAGCTCAACAGGCATACAGACGAATCCGAAACTAGAAATCGCTTAATGCTTGACGTAAGTGTGATGAACCTTGCCGATCGAATGATACTGATTCTACCACGTTTCGAAATTATTATCTACTCTTCCATCAGGAAATTTAAGTACATAGCTGAGGCCGCGCCTGTAATGCAAGTCGGTGACCGCAGTGGTTATGTTACGCTTAAAGACGCTGGTGTTTATTTTCTGGATTTTATATGCAGATTCCATATGAAAATACATTTTATTTAAAAATCAGATGGACGTAATAATCACTCAGTACAAACATAGACTATTCCCAGGGATGGTTTCGCGGTTTGTCAGATTATGCAGTATAAATAGTGCTACAAATTGAAGTGCAGAACAAACATGAAATGCTTTGTGTATTTGTACGTCCCAGAATACAGCATGTTTGTCATCTTTTACGTACTGTTGGTCGTCTCACTGTGGTTGACAATGTTGAAACTCTCCATAAGGAATTAGTTGCGCTTTATTTGATTGTAATGTAAAATGTATTATCGCGGAATTAATACATTTTGGCATGTAACGGGTAGTCAAGATGGCTTTTGAATTATTTTGCCGACATTTAGATCCAGGTACATAAATTGTGGTAACGGAGAAAACGCGGTGACGGGAGAAACGTTGACAAGCATTAATGATAGATATTTAAGACCTATATCAAATCACACAACACTGTGTCCTTAGGTATCAATCTTTGCACTATTTATTATTTGTACGATATGAATTCAATAGAAATATTTTAAAGACCGCTTATCGTGGGAACCCGTTAAAATGTAGTGGCATTTTTATTGAAAACAATAAAAACTATTCGGAAATATTTTTTATTTAATTTACTTTAGAATCAGATATTTTTTCTCTTCATTACCATCATCATCCAGGTTGCCATGTTATTTGATGCAACTTTTATTAAATCATCTTTATTTTTATTATTTTTTATTCTGTAAGCCATTTTAATTTCAGTTAGAATCAGATTGTTTTTTTATTAATAAGAAATTGAAATTGTTTTACTATTTATAATATTTTTAAGTCAATTTTTAAAAATACATTTTGTAATATTCATTTCATTCATTTCATTTTCAGTTAGAAAGCTATCTCTTTTTTTTTTTTTTTTTTTAAGTGGGTAATCCTCATGGATACCCAGCCACCCGGGGCGGCAGCTGGGTTATGCCGGACTCTTACCGGCTAAACCCCCACTGTGTTTTCTCCTCGCACCGTACGGCGGGAACACGGGTAAGCTTTCGCAGTCATCCGCGAACCCGCCGGTGCCTGGCCGCTCCCGCAGCCCCTCCTCGCGTGGAGCATAAAGCTCCCCTCCAACAGCAAGGCGCGCCAGAAAACACAAAGGCGCGCCTTACCTCCAAGGCCCCATCCGCAGGGTGACGGTCCAACCCCGAGACCGCCACCCAGGGGCCGTGGGCATGGCAAGCCGACACCCGCAAGGCATCCCTACAGGCATCGACCAACCACACCCAGCGGCGGATCCGTTCTTTGGTTCCGCCGCAAACCACCAAACGGCCGCAGAGGATAGGGAGGACGGCAACGACACACCGCATCTCCTCTTCCTCTGCGGCCCCACCGCCAACGCATCTGACGGTGCGCCCCCGTTCGGTCGCGGGAGATAGGGTGCACGGCAACGACACACCGAGACACCTCTCCTCCCGCGACCCCTCCTGGCTGCAGAGGCCAGAAAACACCGACCTCCACAGCCCCCTCGGATGCGTCCGGAGCGGGCCCTCAGCCAAGCCCGCTCGGAGCGTTCCCTCCCTGGGATCTCTCTTGGCTTCACCGCGGCGCCCCCAGCCACGGTTACTGAGCCCCCTCACCACGACAAGGTGGAGATCCCTGCGAGGGGGTAGAAAGCTATCTCTAACGTTTTTAGAATTTCTTTTATTTAACATACATATTATTTAGAAGATTTACCTTTACATGTTAATAAGGCAATGCATTATTTAATACTTAAAGTTAGACAGTAAACAATGCCCAAACATCCTTAGTGAAACATCCTCCAGCGGAATATGACAGCTTGACTGATGGCTTTGTGTTGTTACAGTAAGATTACATTGTTATAATATCATGGTGAATAGGTAATTACACGTGTGATGTTAAAATAACCTATTTAAACAAAAGTGGATATAAGTCGTGTCGTAGTCGTAAACATAAGCCTCATTACTCATGTATGTAGTATAAAACATGCTTTCTACACTTAGACAAGACGAATACAGAAACACCTACACCCAGAACACGAATTTAACATCATTCAGTTACCTGTCTGGCCAGGAATCGAACCCAGGACCCATTGCGCGTCAAACCAGTATAGTAACCGCTCCGACACGCGGGTCGTCATATAACTAGTACAACTAGTGTAACTTAGTGTAACTAGTTTATTTCCGCAGCATCGCCCGCTCCGGTCACGTTCACCACTCTGATGTATAATAGTATCTTATGTGTTATTGAATTAACACATAAGGTTTGACGACTTTTTTGAGCAAAAATTGTAGTCTAGCAAAGTTTAGCAAAATCCAGCCAATAGTTTTGCGTGAAAGAGTAATAAACATGAAATAAGGTGGTCTTAGTTCTTAAAAGTGGAAATACATCTGTGAATAATTTCAAATAGATCCTGTTCTATTTGGAACTGGTTACCTATCTGCTTTACCGCAAGCTCGCTTGCAACATAAACGGTATAATTCAATTTAATAACATAATAACATCAACTTCTACGGTATAATTCAATTTCAACAGTATAATCATGAAATTATCGCACACATATGGCAATTGATCTTCATCACTTTGATTTTACTACACATTACAGCCATCCTTTTTTTCCCATTTCACTTCACTTCCTTTTTAAATAGTTTCCATCCTTGCATTTTGTCTTGCTTATAACAAAAGATTAATAAAAATGGGTAGAAGTCGGAAAAGATTTTATTTTGTTTTTGGTTTGACACAAGTGCCTTCCGAGCTGCGTTCGGAAATGGTCCGGACTGAAAATCAGTGCTGGGGTTTAATCTCAGCTTCTACTGAGCTCCGGTGCCTATTTCACGTACTTTTGCACATCAACACATCTTATTTAGAATATAGATAAATAATTTTAATACTTTTCTTTATTATTTTTTTTGTTGTTTTGTGTTTGTTTTTGTATGTACCAACTTTTATTCAATGTTTTGTATATCTATTTTTTTGTGTTGTATCATAAGTAATGAAATAAATGTTTTATCTTTCTATCTATCTATCAAATATTAGATTTTCATTTAGCTATGGTACCTAAGCTATGTTTATAGTTCCTAGTTCCTTTATTAATCACTAGCTTTTGCCCGCGGCTTCGCTCGCGTGGAATTTAGTCTGCCACATAAAGTTTGCAAGGTGGTAGAGCAATGGTTTAACCAGGGAGTTATCACCGCCGCACCTATTTCTACCGTGAAGCAGTTCTTGTGTTTCATTAGAAGGGTGTGGCTGCCGGCTTGCTTTTATATGAGGCGATCATCAAAGTCCTCGAGAGTAGCAACGCATCTGTGATTGACTTCAGATTGAACCCTTGCCCTACTTCCTAAATCTGTGTGTTCAAATTTCAAATCACAGGCACGTATATTTATTTGAATTAGTTTTGTCGGCAACGGATATTAATACTTATTCTGAAATTAAAAGTTTTAAGAAAGGGTCTCAAAACGCGTGACGGTTACCAACGCGCAGTTGGCTACCGTGGTCAACTATGACATATACTATTGCTAATCTGACATATGTGCCGAGTTGTGTAACATTAAAAGGTCGATGACGATTGAATGATATATCTAACCTTTTCCACTGTTTCATTCTTATTGACCTTTTTTTTTGTCGAGGGGGAAACCTTCAAAAGGTACCATACGCCGTGGGAGCAACGCAGGGTTATGTGGGTTTCTTATAGCACCAGGACTCCGGGATCTTCAAAGGAACGCAACTGGAGTCCTCTGAGTGCATTGCCCCATCGGGCTCCTCCCAAGTAAGCGGGTGGGCCCACCACTCCATCTAGTCTTTACCACGATATGCGACCACACGTATACCACCATCCTTCCCGGGATCGCCTGGCTGGACTGTTCAAGCTCCTTGCTTCCTGGCTCTCACGACAGCATGCGACCACACATGCTGACATCTTTCCCGAAGTTGCTGACTGGGTGTTTCGAGCTCCCAGTCTAGCCGCCCGCAACCCCGAAAGCCCCTTTTAGTCGCCTCTTACCACAGACTGGGGATACCGTAGCCTTATTCTGATCCCGGAACTATAGGGACGTCATTCACATCGACCTTTCCCATTTTGCTCCGTGATTTATAACTATTTAAATATTAATTTCTACTTCGTTGTATATGGCGGCGTCGCACGGCGCGTACTGCCGGTCAATCAATTGAGTACGCAATATGTTATACTCGTAATATCTTCTAAACTACTTATCCAATTTACATGGTGTAAAAAGTAGATTTAATCTGTATTAGATGCTTGATTTTTTGAAATCATTTATTTTGATAAGGATTAATATTTAGTTTGTATAAAACCCATGGAAACATCAACTTCATATATTTTAAATTTTCAAAGTATAAAAAGAGTTATTGTGGGTCATACATAAAATATAGATATATGCTGTCGCGGACTTTTATTTAGATCTATGTGAGCCAAACAATCCCACCGTACATTATGTTTGGATATCTCCAACGGTTTAGGCAGCGTACGCGAAGATAGCTCTCAGAGGACAACTTTTTTTGCGACTAATCTGATATTTCTCGTTATAGTATAACCTTATTACAAAAAAATCGGTATAAATTATAGTCCATGTGTGATTCTGATGTATAACCTATACTACTGTAAAGTTTCAACCAAATCCGTTCAGTAGTTTTTGCGTGAAAGAATAACAAACACACATACATCCTCACAAACTTTCGCATTTATAATATTAGTAGGATTTACCTTAGAGTAGATATTGATTGCCCATACCTGTAACAAACAATACAGAATATTAAAACAGTAAAAACGTTGGCCTTTAATAAGATAAAAAGGCTGTCTGGTAAAATAACTTAGCGACAAGCAAGATTTATACACTAGTTAAATCCCGCAGCTTCACCCGCGTTTACAAAAATCGATTGTCCCGTGGGAATAAGATATTTTTGCACAGTAAAAAGTAGCCTATATGTTACCAAATTTTATGAAAATCGCTCCAGCCATTTGAATAAGTACCAAACATACACTTGCCTTTATAATATTTCTATGACGTATACCATCATCTTTTAATTTACTAATTTGAATATGACAAAATATGACATAATTAAAATTAAATTAATATAATATAAATTAATATCATCTTTTGTCGAATAGCGGAAAGTCTACATAATTATGTCACGTTTTATTAATGGTTTCAGATGATTTTTCGTCTGACGATGACATCGCTGCATTCTTCGAAGCGAAGCTTTGGGTTCTGGGCCCAAAGATGACCTTGTTGAAGAGGACCCTACAGTCCCTATGGTCACTCCGGCCCCTCCGGACCCTCCGGTCCCTCCGGTCCCTCCAGTCACTCCGGACCCTCCGGTCACTCCAGTCCCTCCGGCCCCTCTGGTCCCTCCGACCCCTCCGGTCCGTCTGAACCCTCCGGTCACTCCGGACCCTCCGGTCACTCCAGTCCCTCCGACCCCTCCGGTCCCCCTGAACCCTCCAGTCCCTCCGATCACTCCGGTCCCTCCGGTCCCTCTAAACCCTCCAGTCCCTCCAGTCACTCCGGTCCCTCTGACGGTCCCTCCAGCCACTCTGGTCCCTCCGGTTACTCCGGACCCTCCGGTCCCTCCGGTCACTTCGGACCCTCCGGTCACTCCATCCCTCCAGCCCCTCCGGTCACTCCGGTCACTCCGGTCCCACCGTTCACTCCGGTCACTCCGGTCCCTCCGGTCACTCCAGTTCCTCCAGCCCCTCCGGTCACTCCGGTCCCTCCGGTCACTTCGGACCCTCCGGTCACTCCATCCCTCCAGCCCCCCCGGTCACTCCGGTCACTCCGGTCCCTCCGGTCACTCCGGTCACTCCGGTCGCTCCGGTCACTCTAGTCCCTCCAGCCCCTCCGGTCACTCCGGTCCCTCCGGTCACTCCGGTCACTCCGGTCGCTCCGGTCACTCCAGTCCCTCCAGCCCCTCCGGTCACTCCGGTCCCTCCGGTCACTCCAGTCCCTCCAGCCCCTCCGGTCACTCCGGTCCCTCCGGTCACTCCGGTCACTCCGGTCCCTCCGGTCACTCCGGTCACTCCGGTCACTCCGGTCCCTCCGGTCACACACAGGTGGATCAAAGGTCAGTAGCACCATACTTTATTTTTTGTTCTCGAGGGGAAAACCTTCAAAAGTTACCCGGCGCCGTGGAACGACGCAAGGTTACGTGGGATTTTTACCGTTAAAACTCCCCCGGTGGGCGTCCTCGGCGCTATAAAGAGGACTCCAAAGGAACGCAATCGGAATCCTCTAAGCACGTTGCTCCATCGGGCTCCTCCCGGATAGGCGACTGGGCGCACCTCCCCGTCTAGTCTTTACGACGGTTTGCGATCACACATATCGCCGTCTTCTCTACTCTAGCCGCCCGCAACCCTGGAAGCCCCTTTTGGTCATAAAAAGAACACTAATGTTTTTATGTGGCCTTTTACTGAACCTAGACCTCTCCTTGTGGGTGTTCCTGCGAATAGTCGCTGCGCCTCGCAAGTGTGATAGCGACCGATTTGAGTGTTTATTTTATCCATTTATATAGTACTATTCTGCTTCTGGATATTTTTCTATAATAACTTCTTACGATATCCACGGGAAGAGAGAGAGGGTGTCAAAATCTACATGTCACAACATTATAAACACACTATGTAAACATACAGGACATAGTTTGGAAAATTATTCGTCAAGCAACACACAATTTACCTACAAAGTACCAGCTCGCATTTAGAATGCATTTAAACTCCAGCCGAGTTTAATCAGAAGAATGCAATTACGTTTGCGGCGAACGGAAATCGTTCCGCTGGGACAGTGCAATTTTGTTCATGATTACTCTTTTATTGTCGTGACGTACACTTACAGACATTTCCCTGCTTATTGAACTTTTTATTGTATGTCTACACTGATCCACAAGTTATGTTGGTGGCGGAGGTCGCAGAGAAACGCAAAACCATTCTTAATATTTAATTAAAACTAAAAATTACAATTACATTTTAACTTAAAACTAAAGGGGTGAGACCGAGTCGATGTTAGAGCTCGGAATGCCGTGGATTCTCACGATATGTGGGAACGTTCGGGGTGCTACGTCAGCTCCCCCGGTTGCTTGCTGGGTCGCGATGCACTAGGGCTGCGCATCAGCGTTAGGGTTATGTAACACACATGTACACAACTAATCTGTAACCTATCCCTGCTGTGTTACTTTCGCGTTTATAATAATAATAATAATAATTGTAATATTTATTTATTCAAGTAACCAAACTCATAAATTCATTTAGCTCACGTACAATGCTTTATCTTATGAACGCTTATACATTGATTAATATATCTACAATCAAGTCGCTCATTGATCATGATTAGGATATTGTTGGAGCTCTTCCGGACACATTCCTCTATGTATATACTAGCTGTACCCGCGGCTTCGCCCGCGTAAAAATGAGTGTATCGCAAAGTTTTTCCCGCAAAAATCTCGACCCCGTTGAAATTATATGATAAAAAGTAGTCTATAATTATGTTATTCCACATCCTTTTCTATAGTGCAAGTCCTATCCAAATGAGTTTAGCCGCTCAGGCGATTACCCGGACATACAAAGAGTAAAGAAACGAATTTAAAGTATGTATTTGTGGTTAGGATCATAATTGTTATGTTAAAATATTTTAAAAATTAGACAAATTAGAATTAGAATTTTAAAATTAGACGATTGTGAACCGCCTTTCTTTGAATTAATTAACAATCTTAGTGGTCACACAATACCAAGAAGCACCTTGTAAACCAAATCCTGCTCCACATTTAAACCAAAACGCATCGATTACAAAGATTGATTTTAACTTTTCCGCAGTATGTTTAAAAATTTTCAGGGTTATGCTGCAGGGTGAAGTGCAATGTTTGTACTGGTCTAGTACAAAAAAACGCTATTCTTACAAACTTATTTAACATTCGTGTCCTACTCAACACTGGACACTATCAAGTGGTCAGATTACTCTAATAATGCACACGCATCGGCGGCCGGCATGTATTAGCATGCGCGAGCGAGACGGTTACCTACCCCTGCCGAGAGACACATCTTTATTATTTTAAATCTCTAATATCTTTAAAAGTATTTATTTGATGCATATAGTGTAAAAGCTAACGAATGCATTTATTTATATAAGGATTAATACCGAACAGAAGAAAACACACTCGAAATTATTAACGTAATATTTTTAGTTGAAATATGGAACATAAAAAAAGTATTGTGACTTAACCATAAGTTATAGAGATATACTATCGCGGATTGATTTTATATTTAAGGTAGCAATCCAGTGTTTCGTAGCCCTTGACGCAATTATTAGTATTCAACATCAACATTTAATTTATCGATAGACTTCGTAGTTGTTTTGTAAATAACGCCACCTATCGCAATCAATGTAATTCAACATAGTAGTTCAACATAGATCAGGATAGATGGCGCAAGTATACCTAATATTTAACTCATCAGTAATTCCTCGTAATTTTATATTGTGGGTAAATTAAATCAAATTTATATCACATTTATTTGTATGATAATTAATTGTTATCGATTTATAGGTATCTATTATTTCATAATGAACTAAGGATCAGGATGACATCAGGGCAAAATGGCTAATATGGCGATAAACAAAAGTCGCGATATACCGAGTTTTACAGATATATGTTGTCGACTCAAAATCAATATTTTTTAATGTTTTATTATTGAGATAAGTTTTCAATCAAGTCTATCTTGCCCCTTGACGGAATTTTATTATCGTACCCTTTGAAGGAAGTTATATAATTTGATATCTCTAATGACTTTAAACGTATTTATTTGATGCATACAGTGTAAAAAACAATTTTGATCTTTATTAAAATTACGAAACTAACGAATGCATTTATTTACATAAGGATTCCACAAGAAGTCCACCAATTCGCAAATAGCCAGCGTGGTGGACTATGACCTAAAACTCTCTCATTCTGAGAAAAGACCCGTGCCCAGCAGTGGGACAATAATGGGTTGACGACGACTTAAGGATTAATACTGAACAAAAGACAACAGACTCGAAAATAACGTATTATTCTTAGTTAAAATATGGAACATAAAAATAATTATTGTGAGTTAACCTTAAGAAATATAAATATGCTATCGTGGATTTATTTTATAATCAAGTGTGCAAACCAGTGTTTCTTAGCCCTTGACGGAATTATTAGTAATTCAACATCAACATTTAATTTATCGATATTACTTCGAAGTTGTATTGTAGATAACGCCATCTATCAAATGTTCATTCAACATAATTCAACAGAACAGTGATAGCGCAAGTATACCTAATATTTAACTCATCGGGAATTCCTCGTAATTATAATCGTATCTTTCGCATTATAAATACATTTTCATATTATAAACCCATATTATGGGTAAATTAAATCAAATTTATCACATCTATTTGAATGATAATTAATTGTTACCAATTTATATGTATTATTTCTGAACGAACTCACGATGACGTCCAGGCGAAAGGGCCAATATGGCGATTGTCATTTGCATTGGAATTTAACAAAATTCGCGACATACCGAGTTTTACGGATATATGTTGTCGATTCAAAATCAATATTTTTTAATGTTTAATTGTTCACATAAGTTTTTAATCAAATCTATCATACCCCTTGACGGAATTATTAGTACACCTCTATGTCAAAAGCCAATATGGAGATTGTCATTTGCATTGGAATATAACAAAATTCACGACATACCGAGTTTTACGAATATATGTTGTCGACTCAAAATCAATATTTTTTAATGTTTTATTATTCACATAAGTTTTTAATCAAATCTATGATACCCCTTGACGTAAATAATAGTACGGCTCTTAGTCAAAAACGAACTACCATACAAACATTTATGCTCGATTTTAACATTTTCAACCCATTTTTTGAAATAAAAAGTAGCCTATAATGGATCCCAAGGTCACCACTATCTGTGTACACAATTTTATAAAAATCGGTTCAGTAGTTTTGCCGTGAAAGAGTAACAGACAGACAGACAGACAGACAGACAGAGTTACTTTCGCATTTATAATATTAGTAGGGATTCCTCTAGAATAAGTTTATCTCTGGCATAGGCCAGAGATACACTGCTGGACATAGGTCCAGCAGTGGATCTCAAAGGGCTGATGGATGGATGGAAGTTTATCTCTGGTCATCCCACATAAGAGTTAACGTATGGATATATTACACAGGCTTTACAAGTAGATTTAGCAGAATTCTTACAACCTTGTATATTCCCTTGTCGTTATCAAACTATTATTTTCTCACTTCTGTGCTCTATTTTTTTCTAGGTGAGAATGTTTTAGACTATAGTTCACCGCGATGGCCCAGTGTGAATTTGTAAACCTCACACACCATTTTTGAACTTATTGTAGAACTCTGGTACATGTATGTTTTTTCGTCAAGATGTTTTCTTTTATCGTAAAACAGTGCCAATTAATTCCTAATACACACATTATTAAAAAAAAACATATACACAAACACATCATACAATTTCAAAAATCAGTGGTGGTTGGAATTCGAACCTCGGAACTCCCGGTTAAAAGAGCCAGTTTCGACGATTATGGCTGTTGATGCTTACTCTTATAAATCCTTTGTTATATGCAAAATCACAAGCAAAATAATACAAATTTTCCGCGAAGATCCGAGTGTTAGTACTGTTATAAATTGTGGTGATGCAACTTTAATCAACTTGATGTTGAAATTAAAGCCTTCGCAGAGATACAATGGCAGTACTACGTGAAAATTAAACGTGATTAAATTCATACAAATGTTGTGACTTGTTGCAACTTAGTGTGCTCTTGTATTCGTATTCTAAATGAAGCTATTTTGACAATTTTGAACATTTAACATCTTATAAAGCAATTTTTTATGAACAGTTGATCCGGCGAACTTTGTTCCGCCTAAAAATTTAACTTTTTTTAATTAGGGATGACTGAGAGTGTTATAAACGTAAGAGTAGACAAATATAATCAGAAAGCTTCGGCTACTCCTAAGCTATCGAGAGTTAAACGTGTTAATGTAAGTCAACCATAAAAGATACACATATGCTGTCGTAGAATATTTTTTATATAATTTTAAGGAGAATATTTCCGTCATACATGATTTCTGTATAGCTTTAACCATTAAGGCACAGGCGACGGAAGCTTAAAAAATGGAGTAACTTCTTCCGTTTTCTCAACATTTCCCTTTTCTGCTCTGCTCCTATTGATTGTAGCGTGATGAAATGTATACTATAACCAGCTCAGGAGAATGAAGAATAATCGTACCAAGTTTCGTTAAATTCCGTCGAGGATTTTTTGTTTCTATAACGGTTATACAGACAGACAGACGGACAGACAGACAGACAGACAAAAAATTCCCTGATAGTTATTTTGGAAATATATTTCATGTAAAGAATTGACCTCTCTACATATTTAATATAAGTATAGAAGATAGATTGGAAATAGTCAACATTGGATACGTGCTTCTTTAGCTGGTTCTATAAAATAAATAAGAACATAAATAGTGAATTGACTGTGTATGTATGTATTATGTATAACTTTCGTCTTTACATCTACGTGCATAGTTTGTCAAAATGTCAAATCACCGATATCAACTCTTTTCAATAACTCATTTAAGAAGTTTACCAGCAACTCTCCTGACAAATACTCACTTACTCGCATTTGTGTAATACCCAGTTTAAAGGTGGTGGTACCAGAATGGTACGACCAGGGTAGTACCACTGCCACATTTATTTCTAATGGGAGCATTTTAGGCGTTTCGGTGTAACGACTGAAGCACGAGCCGACCATTTAAGTCTTCAGCAGTAAGATACCTTGATTTCAGGCGTTTTGGCGTAACAACTGATGACTCGTACATAACGAGCCGACCATTTAAGTCTCAGGATTAAGATGCCTTGATACTGACTTTAGGTAAAAACTCTTTTCTATATAAGATGCATATCCATTGTTATATAATTAAAAAATAGTCTACCAACTCGCACTTGGCCAGCGCGGTGGACTATGGCCTAAACTCTTTCATTCTGAGAGAAGACCCGTGCCCAGCAGTTGGTCCCACTGGGTTGATGACACATAATTAAAAAAACCGTTACCAGCAGGTGGATTGCATGTTTCTTTGCTATTTTATTTTTATATAAAAGGGTATTTGTTTCGAATAGCGAATCTGTAAGATAACCGATACAATACACTTCTCTGGCGAAGCAGAAAAATACGTATCATTTGTTGCATTTCCAGTAGCGTTGTTTTCAAACGTTGTACAATTGCTCGCGTCTGAGCATTGCGTAAAAATATATTTGTTTTATCTCAGTGATATTAGCTCATGAAAAGCTAAGCTCATTCATTAAAAGTTATAAAACATGATTTAGACAATGCCTTGAAAATGGTGGACGAAGTACGGTTCTACCGGAGTATTTAGTATAGGAGAAAAGGGTCACCAGCAACTTGATTGAACTGAAAAGCTGGCTGATAAATCGGTGATTGATTTGAAACAAAACACGATTATTCATTATAAGAGAGTCGACGCATGCAGATCAGACGGACATGTGCCGTAAATAAATTAAAATCTAATTTGAAAGCTTTTCCGTAACACGAATCAAATTAACCATTTCCACTATAATTCCCGAATTCCATTTGCATTTGTTGCGTGTGAAATACAAATTGGTAATATATAGCAAATTGTATTACAGTAGCCTAGGTTGTTAATAAACGAAATGTTAGGCGACAAAATTAGATTGCACTCATTAAAATATATTTGTTACAAGATCGATGTAGTAAACGAGCAAGTCCACCTAATGATAAGTGGTTACTGCCCTCTATGGACATTTATGAGCAACTCTATAGAATAGAAGTTCAAACTGAAGTCTAATTAAGATTGTCGACACTCATGATATTGAGCGGGCAACCACTAACATAACTCTAAACTACAACATTGGAAACGACAAGTTAAACTTTTTAATGGCTACTGTAGCGTTTGGTAATTAAATATTGATATATTGTCCTTTAGCTTTAGTAGCATTTAAAGGTAAATCAAAGACATGTTGCTTAAAGCAATATAAAAGACATAGAGTTATATACATGTCATCTGTGAAAATCTTCCCTTGTTGGGTGCTTATGGGCGGTTTGGAAACATTCGATCCTGTTTGGACAGTAATCCATAACTTCGTCCATAAATTCTTACTGAAGCAGTATCTGATGATGATGTCTATGACTTTCTAAGAACTCTTGGATTACTAAGATGAATTTAGCGATATTTAGTTTAGTGAATCCGTCATCTGTCAATTTAGGGTTAAACCTCGCGGTGTCTCCGGGCTTTCTTTATCTAAGAACACTTAATCTACGGTGACAAAATTAACGATACCTTATTTGAATAAATATATTATATCTTCCAAACGACTACTTGGAAGTAACAAGTATGAATCAGATAAAAAGGCGCGAAAAATATAAATTTGGCAACGTTCTACCTTACTTTCCGACAAAATTACCGACTAAGAATCGTTAGAGCTTTACTTTAATGTTATTAAATTGAATCACTTTGCGCCAGCCTTCTCAGCGGAACTAAAGTGCAGATGCAAAACATTGTTTGTTCCAGTTTAATAACTTCATGAAATGTTAAAAATCGCTTACTAAGCATATTTGACATTGAATATATTTGGAGAGAGATAGCAGCTTTGGCGCTTTATTCGCTTCACTACGATGAAGTAATATGTAGCGAGTTAATATGAATAGTAAATAGTGATCGATTTAAACTGATAATGAATAAGTGACTATTTTTTTTAGTAGCAAACGAGCATGCAGTCCACCTGATGGTAAGTGGTCACTGCCGCCCATGGACATCTGTAATCAACTTCATACAGAACATGGGTTCCATCTGAAGTCAATCACAGATGCGTTACTACTCCTGAGGACTATGATGGTCGCCTCATGTGAAAGTGTGCCGGCAACCACACCCTTCCATTGAAACGCTAGAAATGCTTCACGCTAGAAATAGGTGTGGCGGTGGTACATCCCCGGTCGAACTACACTGGTTCTACCAGCTTCAAAAATGTTATAATAGTTTAATATTTATGACGCGAAAGTGTGCTTATTTGATTTTTTACTTTTTCTTGACAGCATCAGCAGGATAATATCTTTTTATTGACTCTTTTACTATTAAACTACATGACATGCACTCGAATTACACTGGTTCTGCTATCATGAATTCTTAGATGATATAAAAAGTTATATCAGCTTAAAAATACGTTGTAATTTTATTTATTCATACAAGAATAGAAAATTTTTAATCTTAAGTTTTAATTCATGGGAGAAAAATATTCCTGGAGCAAGCAGATGGAAGGTGGTATTTGCAATAAAAAGAAATAAGTTGAGAACCCATCAGAAGTGTAATAACTGTCCAACTAACTTTTTCTGTCGTTGAAATGAAAAGATAATTAGCTGTTTTAACTTAACTTTCTACTAGTTGAGAAGCTACGAAGAAAATTAAACAAGAACGAGCACAAAAAATAATATGGGTGCTAAATTGTTATGATATTTTTTACACGACTGCGCTAGAAGAAGTGTAATTTATTCGAGCGTGAGTATGAAATTATATATGTCGGCGCGACACCGTGTATTTATGAAAAACACGTCGCCGATAATAATTATTTTAGTTAGTTTAAAGATCGAAAATTGTTTGTTTATTGAATTACCAACATTTAATGATTTTTAGAATTGTAATTTAGTTTACCCTCCATAAATTTGTTATTGTCACACCACCAAACATTGTTATGAAAAGGCGAGCGAACGCCGGTAGAAAAAACATTTCTTTTTTAACCGTCGAAGCGATCGGACCTCCTAAATTGTAAATAAATCGAAGAAGTTTATTTCTGTTTTACTTAAAATCTTCAAGAAAGGAAAATAATGAAGACTCCTGGCCTTCCCAACATCACATTTCACATATTCACTTCGTTATATATACTAGTCACCCGTCACAACTAAGCTTGATATTTTCCAAAGTAACACGAAATTTCTCAAATTCAATTAAATTTGTTTTTAGTTCAATAAAAATCTTTAAATCTTAAATCTTTAAATTAAATTGTATTATTCCCAAGTTATTTTAAATACAACTGATAAAGGTAAAAAAAAATATTAACTCGTATATTATGAATGTGTTTGTGTCAAATACATGGTAGTGTGTGTAATGTGTTTTTAGTTAATATTATGTGTGGTTAATGCATTTTTTGGAAAAATATTAGCATTTATGTTTTCTTTATCTATGTCAACTATATCCGTGCGTAATTTCATGCTTCTCTGTTCACGGCAAGTATGTTAAAAACGGACCCCAAATTTTTGCATAACGTATTAATATATAGGTAGATATTACGTATGTCTTTATTATGGGCACGCTCTACGGCTCAAACTGTTTAACTGATCGAACTACACTGATTCTAAGCTTTAAGGAGTTATCCTTACAGATGGACGTAATAAAGAAAAAACTTAATTTGGTAAAGTTTGCGCCAGTTGTTAGAAGACTGTTGATGGCTATTTGCTAGCAGTTAACGAACATGTTTGTGTTACTGATTGCCCGGCATACGAAACTTCGCTAACAGATAGTGGCGTCTATCTCACTTCATGATAGTCAAACGATAAAAATAGGTTATAAGTCTGGAAAATTTAAAAGACAGATTGATTGTATTATTGATTAAGGCGCTAGAAAACTTTGTTTCGACTCCAGAAGAACCACCGCCACACCTATTTCTGCCTAACTAGTCACCCGTCGCAAAGGTCGATATTCGACCGTAATTCAAATGAAAAAACTTAACTTTATATTGTCCAAAGTAGCACGAATATTACTCAAATTCAAATAAATTGTGATAATTTTGAAGTTATTTTGAACGCACCCGTTAAAGGTTAAAATAGGTTTAATAACAAAGCTGCATTAAAAAGCAATAGCGGGTATTGTGACAAAGACATCTGTCATTTTTGACGTTATGTGTTTTCATAGTAAGATATTGAATGTTCTATTTCGTTTATTATGTGTGTGTCAAATGCAAGGTAGTGTGTGTAATGTGTTTTAGTTGATTTTATGTATGGTTTATGCAATAATAAAAAAAATATATTAGCATTGCTTAATCCTTCTATACATCAACTATAGGTGTGCCTAATTTCATACTCCTCCGTTTGCGGTAAGTATCTTAAAAATGGTTCACAAGTTTTTGCTTCACGTATTAATATATAGATATCTACTAATGAGTTCTGGTCTGAAGAATGGTGTAGCGGACATATACTTATCCGAAACGTTCTAATTTGGTCCTCAGAACCAGCCCAGAAAAGATCTTACTTCGGGTTAGCCACACATGATTGGCTAACTGCAGGTAAGATCTTATCTGGGGTTGTTTACAGACCAAGTAGACTGAAATGCTCATTATTTAGAATTATGCTAAAATTATGTCATATACTTAAACGTGTGTTCTAAGCCATTTAAAAAAAAGCAAAATACGGTGTCAAGTTTATTTATAATTTATAATGTTTCCAATTTAAATCGACTAAAAGTGAAAAAATACTCTCATACTAAATTTCATGTCAAGTGGTGCGCTATTTTTATACTGGCTCCAATTTGTAACAATCATATAATCGTTTGCCAATTTTCAATTAAAATGTTATAGCTAATTAATTTTAAAATTCAGCGCAAAAACGAAAGAACTTATTAGGTTAAGCGCGTTCTGCGGCCCATGGTCACTTTATGTATTTTACATAATATATAGGGAAATTTATAAAATATAGTTAAAGTAATATTAAGTTATTTCAGTTTTTAGTTTTATAAATTGCCTAATTGGATGATAATTTCAACATTATCCTTATAAGCGTTTGAAATGTATTTAATCTAAATTAAAACGTTGTTTAAAATTGTTGAAGTTTCTTTTTATCAGACTGTACTAGCAAACGAACATGCAGTCGACCTGATGGTAAGTGGTCACTGCCGCCCATGGACATTTGTAATCAACTACATACAGAACATGCGTTCCATCTGAAGTCAATCACAAATGTGATGCTACTCCAGAGGACTATGATGGTCGCCTCAGGTGCAAGTGCGCCGGCAACCACACCCTTCTATCGAAACGCAAGAAATGCTTTACGCTAGGAATAGGTGTGGCGGTGGTTAATAAGATTTGTATAAAGATTTAGAAATTAACTTTTGTCTGTATTTCATCTGCTTTGGTTATATTTACTACAATCATCAGTATGACCTATATCGTGTACTATTTCTGGTCAATTTAATCGTAATTCGGTTAGTATATTTTACAAATATTACATATATTACCATCCATCCTCACAGACTTTGACTTTTAATAAATTGGTGAGATATCAACTTCTAATTATTTTGTACTAACATTGATAATTTCAGCATTGATAGTTGGTACAAGTTTAATACAATTCACTTTTGTAGACGAATTAGATTGAAAACTTCGAAAGCTGAAATTAAACATTTTGAAAAAAACTCAGTTATTCTGTCTCGGTGATAACGATGTACACGAAATCTTGGCGTATTGCCAATTCCCGATGGATATTTGATCTCATATTCTCGCAATTTGGCAGATTGCGAGCCAGAAGGGTTGAAATATTTGGCAGATTTTATATAGATATTGTGTTTTGTTATTTTCAGGACGTTGAATTGTAAACATATGCTTCCTTTAAAAATCTTGCAGATAAAAGTTCTTCCCTGTTATAAAAGTTATTATAATCGGACCGGTCATGAGTTATATGGGTAATAAGTTGTTTGAGCCTTGCCAAGATCCCGGAAGAAAGAGGAGCCACGGGCGGACCGTACGTGGCTAATCGTAAGTAGAATCCGTATTCCGACAGTAAGTTAGGTAGCCCCAAAATAATGTGGAATGCCTATGAGCACCCGAGGTCTCGTTTGACCGTCTCCTATATCCCCGGGACTTACGGGAAGGCGGTTCTCGCACATATTCATTGCATATTATCGGGGATTCTGCTTCTTTTGAAGAAAAATAATAAATTCGTACCAAAGGTACCATAGAGGACAGTGACCACTTACACAATTGATAAGCAGATAGTAGATATTGCTTTGTATTATGTGTTACATATATAGAGAAAAATAATGTCTTTATGTGAATAATGTTAAAGGGAATTCAGAAATTGTTTTGATGAAAAAATAGTTTTACTTCGGCCAATTTCAGCTCGCAATTTTGATCTCGATGTAGACATGCACCAATGGAATGTTTATCTGACAAGTTTCAAGTTCAATTTAAAGTTTTTACTCTTAATTTTATCATTTAATTTGGGTAATGTTAAAGTTATATACATTGTTTATTTGTGTAGTATTATTTCTTACAATGTTTATCTGTATAGTATTATATATATACTTTAAATAAATCATTTTTACACATCGTGATTTTGATTTTGTATTTTCAGTGTTCCATCTATAGTAGCAGCAAAATGGCTTTTTGAAAGGTCAGAGGGACTCTTTGTGTATTTGGAGTGAGTTGTTCTTTATACTGCAATGACCAGAATGAGTTTTTGTTCTTTTTGTTACGTCAAAATTGTGTAGGAATATTTTTTATGGGACTCTACTTCAAAGATAAGAGACAACAATATTGTTAGTAGAAACATATTTGCATAACACGCACGGTCATAAAACGCAATGAAAACATTTTTATCTATTAACGCTTGTTTTTCGCTTTTAACATACTACGCGCAATAAAATACTTAACAATTTTACAAAGTAAAGGGAAGACTGTAACTTTATAGCCAAAGCGATGCAGTAGAGAAACAATGTACATTGTACAACAGAGTGGTGCATTGTGTGTTCGTGTTGGTATTTATTAAACATAAAGAAAAGCAACTAGAAGTGTGGACAGAGTAGAGTCGCCATAAATTTTAAAATGTCTGGAATATCCTCATATATAATTATGAGGATCAATGCCGGAAGCACCACTGGTAAACCTATTTCTGCCTAATAAAAGCAGTGTGTAGTGTAATATGACCTGTGGTGTTCTGGTCTAAAGGTAGATATTTTAATTAGAGGCGTTCCGACTTAGGGGTAGCCCGCATCTGAGACTGTTCTGAGGTATGGACTTTATCTGGGGTTGATTACCTATGGGCAGTAATTGCTATAAGTATATTGTCAGCTAGATTACATTTGAAGGTGGTAGAACCAGTGTAGTTCGACCGGGGAAGTACCACCGCCACACCTATTTCTAGCGTGAAGCATTTCTTGCGTTTCGATAGAAGGGTGTGGTTGCCGGCACACTTTTACATGAGGCGACCATCATAGTCCTCGGGAGTAGCAACGCATCTGTGTTTGACTTCAGATAGAACCCATGTTCTGTATGAAGTTGATTACAGATGCCCATGAGCAGCAGTGACCACTTACCATCAGGTCTACCTGATGGTAAGTGGTCACTGCTGCAGTCTAACTGCATGCTCGTTTGCTACTTCAGTCAAATAAAAAAAAAAATGCACACTTTCTACACTCATAGCTACATAGTAGGATTTTCTCCTGTGTCGTGGTTACCATGGACACACACAAAGATGAATACACAAACACCCAGGCCCAGAACATGAATCCAAACTCATCATTCAGATACCTGTCTGGCTGGAAATCGAACCTGGGACCCATAGCGCGTCAGACGGGTAACCGCGAATGCGACAATTCTTTACATCACCTTGCATTGGGCAGTAACTCGAAAATGAGATAGCACATTTTTAACAGAGTGTATAAAATGGAGTTGTATACCTAGAAGTAAGAAACTAGCATGCCGTTCACCCAGTAGTACTGTCCTTCTCCAAATATAATCAGTCATATCTGAGAAAGAATATAAACCCATCTTATATAGCTCACAGGGATAAATAATAACTTATAACCGTACTAAATCATTGAAGATATAGCCTCCTAATATCTTCTTAATCAAGGACTGCAATATAACGAGTCGTTCCTCTGTCTAGCCCTAAATCAATTGCCTCAGCACCGAGACCTTGGACATGATTGAATGAAAACCTTTTCGAGAATTCTGTATATATGTACGAGAGGTATTGTATGATTATACACTATGAACTTTATGCCCATATATTGTCATTCTCAGTGGAACAATATAACAACAATTTGAGTAAAACTTAGTAAACATTACTAAAACGTCTATACATGTAGCACAGTAATAACGAAAGGACGGGCAAATCTATATATTAATACGTGAAGCAAAAGCTTGGGGTCAGTTTTTGGGAAAATTGCCGCGGACGGATCGGGCAAACGCCGTCGGGACCGCGGACGAGTGCTATTTGGGTACCCGTGGTCCCGACAAAGGGTGTCTAGAGAAACACCGCGGGGTTTTAGCCGGTAGGAGTCCGGCATCATTTCAGCTGCCCCCGCGCAGAGAGGAACCCATGAAGGGATTCCCCACGCGAAAAAAACAGGTTAGTTATGCATATAATCTGTCAAGTAGATTGGGCTATGGCACGTACCAAAAAAAATCAACACATATATTTGAGTTCGAAAGTTTCTCGTTTATATCACTAAAAAAAAAATTTAAACAAAAAAATACAACCGACTTCCATGCCACATAAAAGTAAAAAATAATTTAATTACATGTTGGTTTAGAGCAAACACAGTACTTAGTACATAGTCCCGAAATCGGCGCTCACCATATTTCGCTGGATCACGACGAAACTATATGTGTCTTATATGAGCGCCGACTTCGGAACTATGTACTAAGTACTGTGTTTGCTCTAAACAAACATGTAATTAAATTATTTTTTACTTTTATGTGGCATGGAAGTCGGTTGTATTTTTTTGTTTAAAATTTTTTTTTCACGCTTTTTAGTGATGATACATTCACTTATACGAGACCGTGTAATACATAGTACCAATAAGACTGCATAGTGCAACCATAAATGGAAACGTTAATTTAAACTCAACCTTATATGACAAGTCATATATCAAACAAAAGCCTAGCGATATCTTACATTACTGTTACAATGCGTATGAACTAAGCGCAACCGCTCGCAGGGCGCTGCCGCGCCCTGCTCGCTTAGTTTTTATGTTTTCTTTTAAGTTCCAACCTAACCTAACCCATCCAATTTAAAAAGGTTGGTAGTACTCTTGCATCTTCCAGGTAATTGTATTCAAAGTGAAATTTTTGATCATAATTATATCCTCTCCAAAACTCATTGTTGGTATTGTGAACAACAACATTATGTATACGTTAGCACAATATGGCCGATGCCTACGGTTTAAACTTGAAGGACCCCAGCATTATCAGGGTTGAGCAGTTGAAGGTCAAATTTATCATGTCATATCTTTGCTTAGCAGTCTCATTACATATACGTAAGCACCATATGGCCGATGCTTATGTTTTAAACTTGCAGTACCCTGCATCATCAGGGTTGAGGAGTTGAAGGTCAACTTTTTTATCATACGTCTTCGCTTTGTAAATATATTACATACCCATAACCATCAAATGGCCAACGCCTATAGTTTAAGCCTGAAGTACCCCTGCATCATCAGAGTTGAGGAGTTGAAGGTCAAATTTTTCATTTTTTATCTTTGCTTAGTAATTTTATCATATATACGTAGCGATCATGTAGCTAACGCCTATAGTTTAAGATTGAAGCACCCCAGCATCATCAGGATTGAGGAGTTGAAGGTCCAATTTTCCACCCTATACAACCATTTTTCTAATGTTCTACCTTACATTTTTTAAATATCATTTTGAATGCGTAAGGATGAAATAGCTAAGTTTTATGGCTTAGGCATTCAATACCCCTGCATCATCAGGATTGAGGAGTTGAAGGTCCAATTTTTCGTCGTATACCTTTGCTTAGCAATGTTATTACAAATCCGTGAGCAACAAATGTCTAACGTTTATGGTTTAAGCCTGCAGTATCCCTGCATCATCAGGGTTGAGGAGTTGAAGGTCAAATTTTGTCATCGTACATCTTTGCCTTGCTATCTTATTATATATCCGTAAGCACCAAATGGCCATCACCTACGGCTTGGGCTTACAGCACCCTGCATCATCAGGGTTGAGGAGTTGAAGGTCAATTTTTTTATAATATGTCTTTGCTGAGTATTGTTATTACATACCCATAAGCACCAAATGGTCAACCCCTATGATTTAGGCTTGAGGCACCCCTGCATCATCAGGATTGAGGAGTTGAAGATCAAATTTTTCATCACATGTCTCTGCTTAGTAGTCCTGTTACATATATGTAAGTACCAACTAGCTAATGTTATAGTTTAGGATAGCTGTAACCCTGCATCATCAGGATCGAAGAGTTGAAGGTCAAATTTTCGTCAACATATATAAGCATAGATATATAATACATATTCCAAATTTCATAAGAATCGAATCGGCAGAAGCCGAGTTATCTCAAATTATCTAAAAAACTTGAGGAGTGGTGGTGGTTTCCACCCCATAACTCAAAGAGTTAAGCATCACAGCATACCCATGTCCAAGAGAAAAAGTTGCGTGACGAAATTTCCTATCAAATGAAAGAAAGAAAATGGAAATCGGTTTAGAAACACCCAAGTTATTCAAGATTTTAAGAAACCGACATTTTCCAATTTTCCGGGAAAACCGCCGGAAGGTTTTCATTTTCCTCAATATGGGACTGCCTGTGAAACTAACCGCATACAATGTCGTATGAATCGTGTCGGTAGGTCGACGATTTCTAGCCATTTCGCCCGAACATAACCTAACCTCTTTCCTTTGGGAAGTCGGTTAATAAAATAACTTTCATACTTGCATCATTTTTCATATTTTTGATTTTACTATGTTCATACATAATAATGTTCTATATAGTATTTTGAAGTATAAGTTGTATTTTTAATCATATATTTTTCTTTATGAGAAATAAATTTCTTTAAACCTAAACCTAAAACCTAAATTTCACCCCACGACTGTTGCCCGCGGGGTGGGTTATATTACACTCGTGATGTTATTTTACTTTCACGTTCAATTAAAACACTGAGGGCCTTCAAATTAACTGTATTATTTCGGACTATTTTTCACATATAATTTAAAAGTCCACGATAGTGCGGTAACTAAACATCGCCTGGCTCAACCTGGCCTACCAATTCTTCTTCTTTTTGTGCCTCTTCACTACTGAAGGTTGGCCGTTAGTTCCTTGAATCTCTCTCTATCCATGGCCAGGCGAAACAGTTGTTCGACAGAGGAGATGCCTGTCCACTCCCTTATGTTTTTCAGCCACGACTTTTTCCGGCGTCCAGCGCGTCTCTTCCCTTCCACCTTGCCCATCATGATGAGTTGGAGCAGATTATACCTATCGTGTCTAAGCACATGACCGAGGTATTCTATTTTACGCTTCTTGATGGAATGTATCAGATGCCGGGTCATGAAGACACGCTGGAGTACGATCTCATTTCTGACTTTCTGAGCCCAACTGATGCGAAGCATACGACGATAACACCACATCTCGAAAGCCTCTAGACGTCTTCGGGTATCTTCTTTTAGTGTCCATGCTTCGCAACCATACACGGCGATAGGCCAGATGTAGCACTGGAGAATCCTAACTCGGAGCTTGATGTCAATTCCTCGGCAGCACAAAACTTTCTTCATGTTGGTGAATGAAGCTCGGGCCATTTCTATCCGGGTCTTAATTTCTTGTTCCGATTCCCATATTTCATTTACCCAAGCTCCGAGGTATTTGTACTGTCGAACCCGCTCTAGATTTTTGCCCGCTACGTGTATCGTGGGATTTAAGTCAGGATTTCTGGAAACTACCATTAATTTTGTCTTACTGATGTTGATCGACAGTCCAGCTTTTTCACTGCTATTCTTGACTCTATTGACAATTTCTTGCAGGTCATATTCTGTTGATGCTATCAAAATTGTGTCATCAGCATAGCGAAGATTGTTGATGATTCTTCCATTAATCTTTACTCCAGCTGCAAGGCCTTCCAGAGCTTCCGATATAATAGCTTCTGAATATATATTGAATAGCAGTGGAGATAAAATACAACCTTGTCGAACGCCACGACGAATCTCAATTTCTTCTGTGTCTTCGTTATCTACCCTAATAGTGGCCACTTGGTTCTCGTACAGTCTTCGAATGATTCTTACATCCTTACCGTCAAGACCGATTTCGTCCAGATGCTCTAGTAACTGTTGATGTTTCACACGGTCAAAAGCTTTTTCATAGTCTATGAAACACATCAGTACATCAACCTGCATGTCTCTGCATTTCTGAACGAGAACATTCAGGGCAAAAAGGGCTTCTCGAGTCCCCAAACCTAAACGGAAACCGAATTGGCTATCTCCTAGTTGTTCATCGCAGCTGGGTGTGATCCTGTTTTGTATGATTTTCAAGAAGACCTTTAGAACGTGGCTCATAAGACTAATCATACGATAATCCCCGCACTTACGAGCATTCTGCTTTTTAGGAATTGTTATGAACGTAGATTTGAGCCATTCTTTGGGAAGATCGCCAGTATCATAGATGTTATTGAAGAACTGTGTAAGAAAATCAAGCTGGTCTTCCTCCAAGAGTTTCAGTACTTCTACAGGTACATTATCAGGGCCAGGTGATTTTCCAGCTTTGGCTTGTCTTAAAGCTTGTAACACTTCCGACTTCAAAATTGAAGGACCATTTTCTTCGGTGGCTCTTACAATGTTTCCAGAGACATCTGCAAACATTGTGGAGACGTATTCTGTCCAAGCATTCTTCTTGGCGTCAATATCTAAAATCGGGTTCCCTCCAGCATCGGACAAAGTAGTGATATTTTGAAGCTTCTTCCCAGTCATTTCTTTAATATGTTTGTGTGCATTAAAACTATCGTGCTTGCGAAAAAGTTCTTCCAAATGTGCACATTTACTATTGAAATAACTATTTCGTGCTTGGGCTATCTCTTTGCGTATTTTTCTGTCGAGATCCAAATACCGAGCTGGGTTGCTAGTCTTACACAGTCTTCTGGCTTCCATATGTTGTAAAATTGAGTCCGTCATCCAATCCTGTTTTTTGATCTGCTGAGGATGTTGTAGGTGTTTCTGGCAAATATCGTTTACTTCTTGCTTGAGGTTGTCCCATAGTTCTTGGTGGTTAGTTGCCGGTGTAATGTGTTGATCTTTTGCCCATTGGTTTATGTCTATAGAGACTCGAGTTCGCGTCTCAGGATCAGCCAGCTTCCTCACATCAGGCCGCTTGCTAGGTTTTCCTCTTTGCACCTTCTTCAGCTTGCATTTTACAGTGATAACTACGGGATTATGATCAGATCTTATATCAGCTCCTGGATAGGTTTGAGCTTTCCTGACACAATTTCGGTATCTTTTATTAATCATCACGTAGTCTATCTGATTTCGCACGACGTGGCTTACTGTGTGCATTGGAGAAGTCCATGTGTATAACCTGCGCGGAGGTAGCTTAAAGAGAGAATTTGCTATGACGAGTTCTTTCTCTTGGCAGAACTCAATTAAAATGTCACCTCTATCGTTTCTATTGCCAAGTCCAAACGCACCCGTCACTCCTGGAACAGCAACTGATCCTATCTTAGCATTCATATCACCCATAACAACGTTTAAGTGGTGTGATTTTGTGGTATTAAGAAGAGTGTCTATGTCTCTGTACAAATCCTCGATCTCGTTAAAGGGTTTCTGCTCGGTCGGTGCATATACCTGAATGATGTTGATTTTGTATGGTTTAGCTTCCAGCCTTATCATCATGGTCCGGTTTGATAGTGGCACAAAATCCGTGACAAATTGGGAAATCTCTTTTGAAACAATGATTCCCACGCCATATCTTTCGGTGTTTTGATTGTTTCCCTAGTAGTAAAGAACACTATTGTCAGTTGTTAGTTGTTAGGCCTACCAATAGTCTCAACAAATATTGTTTTACTTTTTCTCTGTCTACTTATGATAAAAAAAAAGTCAAACAAAATGTGTTTGAACTGAAATATTTAATAGGCAGTTTTGTTTATTTTCTTAAAGGATTATCCAATTTATATCTGACAATTGTTTGTTGAACGAATTGAAGCTTTAAATAAAATATGAGCGATAAAACATTACCTACAAACATAAAATGTAATATTTTTATTATTATTTGTAGTAAAAACTGCCTATAGTTTAAAACGAGTAGATAATAATTCTTCTTTTTTTTCAAACCAATGTGCAAAAGATCCACCGAATATACCACCGATTTAGTCCTATTTCATATAATTTACTGCGTCAGGAGGGATTTTTATTTTTATTTTATTTTATTCTCTTAGGAAAAGTTACAGCTCACTTACATAGCATAACAATAAATTATACATACACAGTTACAGCCATTTACAAGTTCTTACTAATAAATGTTTTCACAATTTTTTATGAGGCGACGATCGTAGTCCTCGGGAGTATCGCATCTGTGATTGACTTCAGATAGAATCTATGTTTTAGATGAAGTTGCTTATAAATGTCCATGGGCGGCAGTGACCACATACCATCAGGTGGACTGCATGCTCGCTTGCTACTTCAATCAGATAAAAAAAATAGTTATAACAAAAACCAGAAAAAGCGACTGAGACATTTTTACCTAATCGTTTTTTTTAATTATTTAACAACGTTACTTGTTTTATATGGAGTAGCTAAAACAATCAGAGAATGGTTTAAATAAGTCAGAAGAACTATTTGCTCCGGCTCGGTCATAATTAGGTATTGTTTCGGATTTGCAGCCTAATATAGGATAGAAACAAGGCGAGTGTATCATGATCAGATAATCCTTCGGGACTATTGCTATAACGAGGTCAGGTTAGAGATAGTAATTAGAACACGTAAAAATATAAATGGCAAACAGATAACTTTAATCCTATCAAAAACAGTTTCACTGTAAAAATAGCACCAAATTCAAAGTCATAAAATTGTTGAAAAACAATCAAAAATTTTACAAAAAGTTATGAAATACAAGCACAAAAAACCATAAATAATTAATATTAAACTACCGCGCTTACAACACAAGTAAAGAAATACAACATAAAGATTCTTTGACTGGACAGGAACTGAAAATAATAGCACTATATGACATAAAAACGACAAAGGATACCTACTGGTGATAAAGTCTGAGGAAAATAGAATGTAATATTTATGAGACAGAAGACACAGAAGGAACTCACATAACAGCCATATCACTTATATTTTTGGAGACGTTTGGTGTGAGTAACTTCTTTTCCATCGTGGGCTTTACTAGCGCTTGGAGCTGTCTGCAACGAAGAGGCAGGTACCGGCGCACTAGGGATAGCATCAAGCTTCGCCAAACTTTCCACCTGGTTGTGCGAGCCATCCAGTGCTAATGATGACCCATCTCGGTCCAGCAATTAGTGACTCCAAACAACTGTCTAGCCCGCATGAAAACACTGTGGCGGCTCTTCGCCAGGAACTCGGATTGTGTAACACCTGAACCTTTTAAATATGATAGTGATTGTCACTATGGAAACATAAAATACAATTTGTTGTGATTTTAATAGATTCTAAATTAATATTTCATTAAATATTTCAGTATCTAAGAGATGGATATTTGTCACACATTTTTTTTGCTAATAAGAGGAACTGGCAACAAATATTTAATGGGCCACCTCATGGTATGCCCTAATTGTACCAGATCAGTGAGGAAAATGAGGTATTATATTATTGTATCTGAGAATCCATTATGATTGAATTTAACTTCTACTGCAATATTTCTGCTAACAGTTAATTTGAATCGCCAGATTTAGTATTTATATTATTTTTTACAATAACTATTAAAGTATAGAACGAGCAGTAAAAAGTCCAGTGGTAAGTGGCCACTGCCTCTAATGGACATCGGCTATTAATCTCTCATAAAAATGTTTTAGGTTATAAGAACCAAGTATGTTTGCCATTCCTGCTGGGTGAGGTCTGGTTGAATGTTATGTGTATACTTAGAATCTAGTCAACATTTGGAGAACATGCAGCATAAAGAAAATGTACAGAATGATGACAACATACAGTATGAACACACAATTTTACTAAGCGTGCCAGATATTCCTAACTCTGCATGCAGCACTTGCCCCACAATCATACACAAATAATGTTACCAAATCAAAGTGAGTTCCATATAATTCTTCTCATTGCATATTTACCAGATGTGATAATAGTTATTTTAATCCCCAGCTATATTAAAAGAATTCTATTAAATGATGAAAGTAATAACATACCTTGTAGCGTTGTGTGGGAATTAAATCTTGATTCAAATGAGTGGGATTTATTGGCCCATGAAAAAAGTTGAATTCATTACATATTACTGTTTTATTTTTACAGGTGAAGAATAATAAGTGTTAGAATAACTTCGCTACTTAAAAAAAGGATACTTTATTATTATTTAACTTTGTATTTTAGATTGCAGATAGATGTTAAGAACAAAACAAGTATCCTTGAATAGGTAGTTATATTCTAAATGATGGGTTTATAACTGCGATAAGACTATTAGATCCGTTAATTAAAAAGTGAAATGCAAAGACGAGAGAAAATTGGTTATTAACGACAATATTTTTAGTGTCAAGTTTAAAGATTTATAATTATGCTTAAAAGTCAATTTGAACTTAAATACTATACCATAAAATATAAATGTTAGTAATGATATTAGTGTCTGGATTTATCTAAAAACAAAAATGTATGTCAACCTTCCGTCAGGCAACATGTAGTATGAAAATAATATACAGCATAAATAAAATATACCTACAGCATGAAGACAACCATAGAAGAAGCAGGAACTCGCAATTTTACTAGTAACTTGGGAGTTCAACATAAATAATAATCTTTTTCAGAATAATTTCATATTAAATAAAGATATTCTTGAATGGCTTTCATTTGTAGTACACCCTTCAAATCAGCATTTAGAGAATTTGCGAATAAGTTTATATACTTATCTTTTGACCGCCCGGCTTTATATTAGTAGTCGTGCTCCTAGCGCCCGGCTTTATATTAGTAGTCATGCTCCTAGCGCCCGGCATAGTGAATCAAAAAATGAATACCTACAACAAATCTTTTTGACAAATTAATTGCTTATCCCTCGCTAAGCAATTAATTTGTCTATTTTTTTTATGATAGGTACAAATGATATTTGCTTGTGGGGTTAATTAATTACTAAATAGCTACAGTTTATGCTACTTCGCTCAAAATACGATCAGTGTTAAAATATACGTTGCCATTTTTATTTTTTAGTAGTCCAGACATTTTTTATTATTATTATGTCTACTTGCAACGATAAACGTAAAATTGTAATAGCTGTTTTGATTCTAAAATGATGACAAAATAACTGAAGAGAAATAAAATATGCATAGCGATAAACACCTTTGTTTAAAAGGCAAGACTAGAAAGCTCATTCTTATCAATCTGGACTACAAAAACCAAATAGTACGATATGAGCAAGCACAAACTATATGCGCGCACATTTTTATCGTAAAGCACGCTTTCGCTTCGTCTCTTCGTATAATTTCCTACTATGGTATCTATTTACTATGGTATCTACTACGCATTCAATTAAACGATGTACTTAATAAAAAAAGTTCCAACATATTCCATTCAAGTTCCTACGCACATCTCTTCCTTTGATACGAGTATAAATTCTTCTAATTCGTCACCATTTGAATTATTATAATTCATAACTTCATTACGTTTACTAATTTACTAGCTGTACCCGCGGCTTTGCCCGCGTGCAAATCAACGCGTCACAAAGTTTTTCTCGCGCAAATCTCGACACCGTGGGAATTCTATGATAAAAAGGCCGCTCAAGGATTACCTGGTCAAACACAGAGTGAAAAAACGAATTTAAAGTGTGTATTTGTGGGTAGGGACGTATTGTTATGTATTTTTTTTAATTAGAAAGAAAGAAAGAAAGAAAGAAAGAAAGAAAGAAAGAAATATTTATTTGTAAAAAAATACTACAAACATAATGTGGCATAAATAACAGCATACATTACTTTTACATCAGACCATTGCTGTAGTAAAATTTACAAAAGGATCCACACTCAGCCTCGCCGCAGCGAACCACGGCCACTGATTTTCTGTGTGTCCCAATTCGACGAGCAGCTCGGTCGAGCGGCGCGTTAACAAAATAGAATATAAAGAAAAGACATATAACATAACTAAATAACATTAAAAATAACTAATAACTAAGTAGCATGTGTAGTACTATAATAGGTAAAGGTAGTGTAAAAGGAAGACGTTTTAATTTATAACTTAAGCGATAAACATTTTATGAAGTTGGCATGAGGCAACAGTATTTTGAGGGTAAGTGCAAATATTATTTATTGTTTTACGAAATATATAATAATTTCGTGTAATTCCACTGTGTCTGTGTCTGTGTGCGTGTGTTCTTGTATGTGTACATATGTGTGTGTGTGTGAGTGAGTACGACGAATTAGACGAATTCTAATATTGTAAATCGCTTTTTTGAACCAATTTACATTCTTAGTGGTCTAATTCACAATATCGGGATACTTTTTTCAATCAACTCCTCCACATTTGAACCAAAACGTATCGATTAAGTTTATAGATTGATTTTAACTTTTCCGAATTGGAAAATACTATTTGAAGTAATTTTGGCGGATTCAAATTCTAAGTAAGATTATAGGTATACCTACTTTTAATATTAATTTGTGTTCAGGAGTTCCGGAAGGCATTAAGGTATTCAAAAATTCTGTTGGATAATGTACTGCTTCCTCTATCTCAATGACTGTGTCTACCGAATAGTAGATCTGTGACGCTGCTTTAAATTTAGAAAAAAAATAAATCATTTATTTTATCGACACGTTCATTGGTGGGTGGGTATATAGCCGTCTTTTGGAACCAATTTGTAGTGTTATTGGTTGTATTAACAATATCGGGATATACTTTTTCAACCAACTCCTCCACATTTAAACGAAGACGTATCGATATAAAGATTGATTTTAACTTTTCCGGATAACAAAGCACTATTATCCACTTGAAGTAAATCATTAGAAAATTGGGTTATCACGGAACAGCGACATATATTCTAAGTTCATATTTTGTTTCATGTGGCCAAATATAAGATCTTTTAAGAGGTGCATCGGGCTATTTGTGTGCGTAAATCCCGCATTGTTCTTTGTAAAGCAGAAGACATAATCAAAACACTTTTACAATACACATGAACAGGGCGCACCCGCTCGCAGGGCGCTGCCGCACCCTGCTCGCTTATTTTTTATGTTTTCTTTTATGTTCCAACCTAACCTAACCCATCCTGTTTAAAAAGCTACAGCTAAATCCAACTCTTAACAATAACATGACAATACTCCTGCATTTTCAGGAGTATTCAGTATTCAAAGTGACACTTTTCATCATAATGTTCTCTCTACGGATTGTAATGTATTGTAATCAATAAGTACCAAACTCATACGGCTTAAGTAGGTTGTGTACTTAGATTATCAGGGTTGATGAATTGAAGTTTAATTTATTAATCACATTTCAGTTTAATGAGCTGTCATTAAATTTATAATATATACTAAACACAACCGTAAGAATTATGTGATTACCTTTTAAAATTTAGGCTTGCATTATCCCGCATCATCAGGGAGGAATTGAAGGTAAAAAAAATATCCCATGTCTTTGCTTAGTATTCTTATTACTTATACGTAAGCACTTGCAAGCCAACTTCTATAGCTTGGGCTTGCAGTACCCTGCATCATCAGGGCTGAGGAGCTTAAGGTCGAAATTTTCATCTTGTGTCTTTGCTTAGTAATTATATTACATACCCGAAAGCATTAAATGGCCAACTCCTATGGCTTAGGCTTGCAGTACCCTGCATCATCAGGCTTGAGGAGTTGAAGATCGAAATTTTCATCTTGTGTCTTTGCTTAGTAATTATATTACATACCCGAAAGCACTAAATAGCTAACTTCTATGGCTTAGGCTTGAAGTACCCCTGCATCATCAGGGTTGAGGAGTTAAAGGTCAAAATTTTCATCATGTGTCTTTGCTTAGTAATTATATTACATACCTGAAAGCACTAAATAGCTAACTTCTACGGCTTAGGCTTGAAGTACCCCTGCATCATCAGGGTTGAGGAGTTTAAAGGTCAAAATTTTTATCATGTGTCTTTGCTTAGTAACTATATTAAATACCTGAAAGCACCAAATGCCCATCTCGTATAGTTTAGGCTAGCAGTATCCTGCATCATCAGGGGTGAGGAGTTGAAGGTCGAAATTTTCATCTTGTGTCTTTGCTTAGTAATTATATTACATACCCGAAAGCACTAAATAGCTAACTTATATGGCTTAGGCTTGAAGTACCCCTGCATCATCAGGGTTGAGGAGTTAAAGGTCAAAATTTTCATCATGTGTCTTTGCTTAGTAATTATATTACATACCTGAAAGCACTAAATAGCTAACTTCTATGGCTTAGGCTTGAAGTACCCCTGCATCATCAGGGTTGAGGAGTTAAAGGTCAAAATTTTTATCATGTGTCTTTGCTTGTAATTATATTAAATACCTGAAAGCACCAAATGCCCATCTCGTATAGTTTAGGCTAGCAGTATCCTGCATCATCAGGGGTGAGGAGTTGAACGTCAAAATTTTTATCATGTGTGAATTTGTTTAACAATCTTATTATATATCCATAAAAACAAATTGGTTTACTTCTACGGTTTAGGCTAGCAGTACCCCTGCATCATCAGGATTGAAGGTCAATTTTTTTAGGAAATATCTGCTTAGTAATCTCATTCTACATTCAACCCAATTGGACTCCTACAGCTTAGGTTTGGCCGAGTATCGCTAATTTCGTTAATTTGCTTCAAAGAAATGGATCCTATGATCAGAACCGTATCAAACTCATCAGAGTACCCTTGAAGTACATTCTTTCAAATAAAAGAAAAATCATCAAAATCGGTTGGCGGGAAATTGAGTTATTCATCTATTTATCGCGCACATCATTAATGCAAATATCAGACTTATGCGCTTTTCTTATGGATGCCACTGTCAAAAGTGAACTAAAAATAAATAAGACCCGACGACACGCACTACTTTTCAAACGAAAAAAAAAATCATCCAAATCCGTTCACCCAGTGCGGAGAAATCGAGTAACAAATATAAAATAAAAAAAAATTAAAAAAAATACAGACGAATTGATAACCTCCTCCTTTTTGGAAGTCGGTTTAAAACGATGTTTTAACACAAAAATCAAAGCGAAATACTAAATTTTATTGAGGTGGCTTCAAAATTGACTGACTTTCATACAAACTTACATCTCCTATTTGGGTTAAATTGGGAGGGGGGGGGGGCAGAAAATTCATTCATATCTGACGTCTACGTCACAAAAGGAACCCCTAGTAAAAATCATATTCGTATCTTTAGCAGTTTAGGCTCTACGATGTTTATTCAATCGATGAGTGAGAGAACATCCTTTCGTTTTTATATAAGTATATATAGATATAGAGATATAGATTTGTATAGTATCAAATAACATAGGTACACACATAACCAATAAAAAATACATAACAAAGGAATACATTTTACAGACCATAACATGTTTAGTTTCAACCAATTCAACTATGCAGTTACATCTTATTAACACTTAACGAACACAGAATAAATACTGCGTAGTTTTAAATTGACATAACTTTTTTATTTATAAACCGATTTACATAAAATAAACACTAAATGTTAAGTGAAGTTTCCCACAACACATCAGTGAAAATTATATTCAAATTGGATAAGCCGTTTCTGAGATTAGCGTTTTCAAACACACAGACAAACAGACAAACAGACAAACAGACAAACAGACAAACAGACAAACAGATAAACAGACAAACAGACAAACAGAAAAGATTTCTAAAAACCATTATTTTGGGTTCTATATCGTATTAAAGACCTCTAGAAATGGTTTTCACCTAAATTTACTCCATGTACAGACAGCGACCTCTTACAGATTTATTATAGTATAGATTTAATGTTTACCTATGAAAAAATCTTTTTGGTAGTAAATGTAATCATTTGAGATTCACTAAATGTCAAGCGATGTGTAAGCGACTTTGACGTTCACTGGATGTCAGGTTTTCATCGCGCGAAAGCGAAAAGTCTAAGAATTGGGGGCACTATGGTTTGTGCTATCGAATTTTATTAATTTCAAATGTAATTCATTACAAAGTCAATTGTAATTAATTGATATCACATATATGAATTATAATCTACTATTATAAAATATTATTTGAGGATAATACGCTGTGTGTAAGTAATAAAATTTCATAACCTACAAATAACCGCTCCTATTACAGTAAAGACATACTCGGTTTGTCTGACTTTGAACTTTGGTGTCAGACTCGACCGAGTCTGTGAATACTGTAGGAAGTCAAAAGTTAAATGAAAGTAGAACCAGTGTAGTTCGACCGGGGGAGTACCACTGCCACACCTATTTCTAGCGTGAAGCATTTCTTGCGTTTCGTTGGAAGGGTGTGGTTGCCGGCATACTTTCACATGAAGCGCCCATCATAGTCCTCGGGAATGGCAACGCATCTGTGATTGACTTCTACAGAACAAATGTTCTATATGAAGTTAATACAGATGTCCATGGGCGGCAGTGACCATTTACCATCAGGTGGACTGCATGTGTGTTTGCTGCTACGACCAGATAAAAAAAAGTTAAAATAATTTAGGTGTCGCCGCACACGGGCCACAAGTGGCCACCACAAAGTCACTAGAAGCTAGCAGTGTTTACAGTGTGCAACGAATCTATACAAAATGTACAGAAACTATAGGAAATATGCCAGTGGCCGCGTTTTGTGGTTGTGACCGATGGCCTGTGTGCGGCGACGCTAAGAGAAAACTGTTTTTTCTCTGACATAGGAAGGATATTGTTAAAGTCACTGCATGAAAGGAGGATGGGAGCGGTATTAATTACATTATATACTTTTTTAATTTTTCTCTTTTCATTGGTGTTGTTGCTCTTTTTCAAGTGTTTTATTTTTGTAACAATACAATTAATTCATATGTTCTAAAAGACATTTTGAATAAATTAATGGTAAGAGATACCTTTTCAAAACAAGCGTTTATTAAATTGTCCTTAAAAGATGAAACTAAAACGTTACCGTGTAATATACAATATATACTGTATGGACGCATATTTTGTAGGAAACATATACTTTAGTAGAATATAGTAAGTGTGTCAAGCAGGGTTAATAGGTAAATTTTTAAATTATTAGTAATCTCGAATGTCTAGTTGATATATTGGTTAACATTATTAATATGGGGTGAAGTACGCCCCACTTTCAATAAAAGGCATTAACAACATACAAAAGGTTTATAACAAAGGTTAACAAAAGGTCTAAAATACTGTAACTACACTATCAATTGAGTACCGATAGATATATTTCTACACTCATCCTCAATCGTGGCCCGCTGCCGTCCAAGGTTTTTATTACCGACTGACACACGAGAGACGATTTCGGTATTTTTACCGAACGGGCCACGATGCTGGTTTAGGTTTTTCAAATGTAGGAATATTTTTAAAGCTTTTTCGTAACGAGTTTCTTATCAGATCGTCTCAGTTGAGGTCGTATTCCGCTTCACTGGCAGCTTACGAATAATGTTGTAACAATTTGTAAGTGCCCGTGCTGACCTATACAAAATAAAAATAAAAAACGTGCGGCACTCGGTGACCGCCGCGGTAAGGCTATTGAATAGCATTTTTTATCAACTTATATAATTTTAATTATTTTTCATTTATGCAGTATTTTTTTCTTTGATATTAATTCAAGTTTTTTTCTTTGATACGATACCTATACTTTCTCACAAATAGCTGCTAACATATTCGTCCGATTTCCGAGCAGCTCGTCTCTATCCGTGCGATTTTCGTACTGTCGTACCATATACATACACGTTAAGCAAACGCTAACGTGTATGTATATGGTACGACAGGTGCTACATGGTAGGAGGAGTGTTAGGTTTTTTTCGTTACGGAATTTCTTGATTCGGTCGCCGCGCTCAAAGTCCGCGATAAAATCTATGCAATAGCTTAAAATAATACATTTCCTATGTAAGGTAAACCAATAAAAAGGTACAAAAATGATTTTGAAGTTATGTGCAGTAATACAGCTAGTGATGTACCTTCGAGTATAAGAACAACGATAATGCATTAAAACTGTCGTCTGCGAAGATCTACGACACCCAGAGAACCGCGACTCATTTGTGATAATTACTCGCTCGCTCATCGCGCTTGCACCAAACTTCATTACTTCTAACCACTAGAGAACGTGGTCATGCATATTTTATGAGAAATTTGTCTTGTGAAATGTATGTTTAAAATACATTTTTAACGAGGTGGTTGTGTCGTGTCTTCTAAATATTTTAAGCGTTGGTAGATATATATCAATAAAAAGGCTTACAGTACCCTACTAAGGGTACTGTAAGCCTTTTGAACAAAACTTTTTCTTAATTTATAACGCAACAAGTTTATTGTGTTACCTCAAGACATCCCTTGTTCTTCTTTTTACCTATTATTTCAAAGAGATTTTAAGTTATAGCCAAAAACCGAAAGCGAAAAAATTCAATCGAACAAGTAGAGTCAAAGGGTCGATAGATGTAATATGAGAAACAAACAAAAACTTTACTATAAATAAACTATAGCTTAAGTTTACGTGTATAGATAGCTAGACTGTATACATGTACATATTGCTGCTTGGATTGAATAATGACTCAATTAAACTAAACAAAAAAACGTAACGAGGTCATTCATCAGTAGATTTTACACCTCACATTTTTCTCATACCGGGCTTTATATGAGTCGTATAAAATTAAAAGTGGCTATCTACATTTGGACCTATTTTTGGTAATGTAAAAAAATGATTCTCTTTTATGTTATTCCAAAAAATACTGAATATGTAGATTTTTTTTATAATCTACCGGTATTTTTCTATTAAGTTAACACCGAGAGAATGTGACAAGATACATGATTGACTGGGTGTTCACATTTTTTGTTTTGTGATAGCCGTATTTGATACCAATCTTAAAATATAGCCTTATTTGATTCTATACAACTCATATATGCAAATCGATTCTTAAGGAGTAAACTCCAATCAAACAATGTTTTTTTTGTTTTTGTCTTTTTAGTAAAAAGATATAAATATAAAAAAAAAAAAAAACAATTACCATGGTCGAGTTGCAGAATTAAACGCTCAACACTCTCACAGCGCAGATCGTGAAGAAGAAGCTTGAAGCGTAGCGTTTCGTGGCCCCCGTGTCAGGGTTGAAGCGATCGCGGGGAGCTATGTGACCGCTTCCATTCATACATTGTGTATGCGCGCGGTCACTGTGGCTGCAGTGTAACTTTATGTGTAGAGCATAGACAATACCAATTTGTTTTAGATAATATATCCCTACTAATATTATAAATGTGAATGTAAGTTTCTTTGTAACGCTTTTTCGCCATAACTACTTAACCGAATATAATGAAATTTGTGCTCATATTCTTAGAGGCCATAAGTCATAAGTAGTCCCATTACGACTGCCCTCGAAACAGCAGAAAACCGAAAGAACTGGAGGGACTTTCATTGACACGACTTTCAGCAATGAAGAAACAACAAATAAGTATTTTCAAAGGCATTAAAAAACAAAAGATACATTCAAGATACATAATAATTTTATTTATAGCAAATTTTAAATACTCAATCGCATTAAATTAGTTTTATTTAATGTAAGAATCAAAGCCGCGAGTAAAAGCTTGTGAAAAAATAAATCTTCGTGTTACACGTTTTAAACAAAGTTTAAATAGAAGAACCTGAATAAGGTAAGCTATGACCTTCCTCTCTCCTCTTCTTTTCTTCTCTTTTACTCTCTTCTTTTACTTTGCTGTGATTGGTCCATTATTTATAACACGCTTTCTACACTCATAACCCCACACTAGGATTTTCTCCTGTGTCGTGGGTACCATGGACACACACAAGACGAATACACAAACTCCCAGACTCAGAACATCAGCTTACCAGAACAGAAGCTCATTATTTAGATACCTGTCTACCCGAGAATTGAAACCGGGACCCATTGCGCGTCAGACCGGTATGGTAACCGTTCCGCCACGCAGGTCGTCAATAAAAAGTAAGTTATGGTCATCCATGAAATCTACATTGTAAAAAGAATGCACACGATGATCTAAGGAGATCCGGTAGCGTGTCTCTCCTTTTTCTTCATCGTAGGCAGTCAATTTGTTTTTGATGATGGCCACTACCGCTCATGGTCATCTGTAAAAAAGTTCACGTAGAATGCAAGAACCCTTTTCTTATTGAATTAACAAATTTGGTGGAATGCCGGAGGACTGAGATGGTCGCTTCATATACAAGTGTGGCGGTAACCACATCTTACACGGTTTTTTTTTTCTTTTTTGTCTGATTAAAGTAACAAACGAGCATGCAGTCCACCTGTTGGTAAGTGGTCACTGCCGCTCATGAACATCTGTAAGCAACTTCAAATAGAACTTGGGTTCTATCTAAAGTCAATCACAGATGCGTTGCTACTCCCGAGGATGGTCGCCTCATATAAAAGTGTGCCGGCTGTACGGATCGGTTCCATCGAAAAAAAATGCTTCACGCTAGAAATAGGTGTAGCGGTGGTACTTCCCCGGTCGAGCTACACTGATTCTACCACCTTCAAATTTACATCTGTATTTAATTTATGTATATTTGGTAAAACATTTGAACATTTAAATACTCACTAAATCAAAGTCATTATAGTTAAACAAATAACTATAGCTAGATTATATATGTCAACGATTTAACCGCGTCCTCATATGCGACAATGCACATTATCCAGTCGGTTGCGGTTTACTGTCTGTGTACATGCGTATAGAGATCTCTTGGAGCGTGCAATGTACTGTTATATGTATAAATGTATATACTGTTATTATACACATTAACAGTATACTAATAATTTAAATTAACAAAATATAACAAGAAAAACATAACATATATAAAAAAATATAACTATTACAACAATAATATTAATTTATTCCAGTGAAAATTGGTTTGAGTATTTTTATTATAAACTTTATTCGCATTATCAATACAGAAGAATACGGGACTCAGAGATGCTGGATTAAATTCTTATTGTACTGCTAGTAATTCATTAAATAAAGTTTCTAAACGCTACGAGCACCATAACTCGAAAGAAAACGGGACATTTAAGCTGGCGCCTGTCGTACAAATGTGGTGATTATTTAGTGTGATTCATGACGAAGCCACTTAACATACGCGAGATTATTAGGGATTAGAAGAAAAACTACTTAAAACTAGTTTTTTTACTCTTTTTTTGTTTTCACAAAACAAAATATGCAATGTTAATCCAAGACTACCCCTCCAACTTGATATGTAATGAATATCCCCTAAATTCCATGTAATATTATAACCTTCTTTTTCCTTTTGAAGATTTATTTATAATATCCCTTAGTTATGTACTTAGTGTGTATTACATACCGTGCACTTGGCGTAAACAGAAACAAGTTTCAGCTTTTACTCGTAGCGTAGAAACTAATAGCCCATACCTGTAACAAAACAAGACAAATTTAATATTTAAAGTGGAAAAGATTGCCGACTACGTCTCTAGCGGCAAAAAATGTATATACGCATATTAATTTATTATTTTTTGGTTTTTATTATGGTATGGTATTATAAATTTCCTTTATCCTGAATGGATTCATTAGCCTATTTAGGTCTACGGGTGGACATAGGACTCTCCTACCGCGGGTTTTTACCTATAGGTGACGCAAATTGCATGCGTGTTGATAACTAGCGTGTCTACTATTGTGACAAGAGGCTGCTGCCCATCTACAGGATTTTGTCCCTTACTTGCTTCCTACGATATTCACGGGAAGAGAGGGAGTGGTTCTATTCAAGACGGACACCACACGAAACAATACGACGCAAATGTATTATTCATGGACACCCCATTATTGTCCCATTGCTGCGCACGGGTCTTCTTTGAGAGTTAGAGGGTTTTAGGCCATAGTCCACCGCGCTGGCCAAGTACGAATTGGTATACTTTACACCTTTAAGAACTATTTTAAAGAACTCTTTGGTGTGTCGGTTTTCTCACGATGTTTGTCTAAGTAATGCTGTGATAATTAATTTTTAATACGCGCATAAGTTTAGAAAATCAGTGTCCTGGAATTTGAACCTCGGAACTCTCAATCTCGAGCGCAAGTTTCAACCATCTCTGCTCAAATGTATTATTATTGTCAACCCATTATAGTCCCACTGCTGGCCAAGGGTCTTCTCTCGGAATGAGAGAGTTTTAGGCTATAGTCCACCGCGCTGGACAAGTGCGAATTGGTGGGCATGCATAATTGAATTATTTATCAGGCGTAGACAGAATTCTAAAAAGTATTTCAGTTAGAATGTTTATGGTCACCCGATCGGCAATCAATTGGTCTTCGTGAGACTCGCAGATTTCTAAGAATTTCGCATCCTATTGTACTCTTGTTAAATTAAATTTAATCAAAACGAAGGTACGTTTGTACTGGATTCTATTAAAACTTTTCATCATAAAGTAGTATTGGATTACAAAGGATTCAATAAAACATTAATTATCAAGCACTTTAACAGTGAAATAGGGCGTAAATTGTTTTTCGAACTTTCTCAAATGTTTTTGAAGTCTAGCAAAGCCCTTGGTTGGCTAAATATAGGACAGTACTGGCACTCACGATTATAAAATGCTGATTATAATCAGATATTATCTGAGGGCACAGCAGTGCCCCCGCCAAGTCGAGCAAAAAAGCGGCACGGCCGTACCATACTTTTCTCGAAACAATTCGGGCCATTTTCAACCCCCTATAACTACGTTCTGGATAAAAGTAGAAGATCAAAAGATTTTTAATATTCATATGGTCAGTATAAGATGTTGTTAGGTTAGAATATTACGTAACAAGTTAAGACAGAAAGTCCCTTAAGCAGAGACTGAATAAATTAATAATTGACTTGGTATAACAAGGACCTCACAACTTTTTCAGTAGAACAACTGAGTTGCGAGACTTGTTTTTTTATGTATTGATTTTTATTGCATTAATATGAAGTAAAACTCTAAGTTTAGTGTAACCGTTTGCTTTACAAATATCATTACCCAAGTACATTTCTCACTTATGATCACATACATAAATTCATTTTAACCTAACGGAATTCGTAATAGTATTTCATAAAAAAACGTATAATTCATTATATTTTTTAATTTCATACATTCTCTCAGTCATACCTCTAAGCACTTACATCTATTCCTAAGGGTGTAAATAAGAGTTGATAGTTTGTATTACAGTCCGCCAAGTTTTAGCTAGCTTTGTGAAATTTTATATGTGGCTTTTAGAGTAAAATTAATGTTATTCGAATTTCACCGAACAGCCAATAATAATAATCTAATGTATATATCAATAATCCATAATCTACTCAAGAAAGAAATTATTGATAGATTATATTGCTAATATCATAAGAAACTAGTGGAACTAGAGGTCACAAGCTCGGGAAAGTAGGATATTAAATTATCGTATAAGTTGTAGACGCAAGGAAGAGATTCCCCTGCGGCCTTACAAATAGAATTAATCCACCTTTACTCTGGAACCCAAGTAATGGTTATCTATATACTAATACGTGAAGCAAAAACTTGTGATTTGTTTTTAAAATACTTGCCGCAGGCGGAGATATGAAATTACGCACGGTTATAGTTGATGTAGAGAAGGATTGCGCAATGCTATTTTTTTTTCAAATAATGCATAAATCATACATAAGATCAACTAAAAACACATTATACACACTAACTTGCTTGTAATACTATGAAAACGCATAACGTCAAAAATATCAGATGTCTTTGTCAAAATACCCGCTATTGCTTTTAAATGCAGTTTAGTTAATAAACCTTATTTTACCTTTAACGGTTGCGTTCAAAATAACTTGAAAATTATTAAAATTTATTTAAATTAGAGAAATATTGGTGCTACTTCGGTCAATATGAAGTTTAGTTTTTTAATTTCAATTACGGTCGAATTTCGACCGTTGTGACGGGTGACTAGTAGTTTTTAATGCTACTCTTATCAAATTAATTCATTTGCTTAAAAGCTATTGTCAAGCAAGCCTTGAGGCATGACATATTTGAGAATACAACGTCATAAACGAAGGTCCGAGCAGAAAAATCAATTCGCGCCAGACGCGTACACAAAGTATTCCGTTGCCAGAGGTGTATTATAAATCTGGTGAGTTCATTGAAATCTGGTGAGTTTGTCAGTATAACGTATAACGTTATAAGTGTATAATGTTGTAGCTGCAGTGTAAGTACCGCTATACACCCTACAGTGGTGATCCTACAATGTTAAATGTTAAAAAACAATAGAAGAGACATATTTGTTATGATAACGTACTTTATTAAATATTTTAGCTTATAATATGTAATTTAAACTAATAAAAGAATTGACTTGCTCTAAAATAATAATTTAATTAACTTTTTTTTCTAAAATTAAAATGGAACGTCCGGCCGGCCGGCCACCAGCCGCAATTACTTATTTTGTTTTATCTTTTGTTCTACGTCGACCAATTCGCATTTGGCCAGCGCAGTGCCCAATAAGACCCGTGACCAGCAGTGGGTCAATAATGGTTTGAGAGAGTTTGTCAGTATAAAAGTATGAATTTGTAGGATCACCACTGCTGCGTGTGTGGCTAGGTATCCTACTGAGTCCCGTATGGCCTAGTGGCGGTTAAATGAAATGTTTTATACATGAAATCAATTACACCAATCTTAAAATAACTTTAAACAATTAACACAATATAATGCAATTAATATAAAGATTAAATTTTAACAAAAAAATATTTTTTTGTTAAAATTTTATCGTAAGGCTTGCAAAAGTTGCATGTTCATAGGATAAACGAGCTTACTGAGAACACAATTATTATAAATAACAATGTACCGTAATGATAATTTATTAATTTGAATATGACAAAATATTAAATAATTAAAATTAAATTAAACTTTAAACAATGGATAAATTATATTCAGTTTAAAAATGGCGGTGAATAACGCCAACAACGTGCTTATTTAAGATGTAAATGTCCGTCGGTCCTGACTTCATTAGCGGACCGCAGTCGCGATATTACTGAGAAAATTATTTTTTCTTCATCAACGCTTTATAAACTCCAGAGATCAAACAGATTGAAATTTGAGTTTGAATGGCTAATTTATATGTTAAATAAAACGACGCGCATAAGCGAAATACCTTTTTTTTTGTTTTCGAGGGGGAACCTTTCAAAAAGTACCCGACGTCGTGGGAGCGACGCGGGGTATGTGGGATTCTTACCGCACTAAAACCCCCCCGGTGGCCGACCTCGATGCTGCGAAGAGGACTCCGGGAACTCCAGTTGAACGCCGCCGGTGTCCTCAACATGTGCCCCATCGGGATCTTCTCTGGTGGGCATGAAACGGCTCACCGCACCTTCTGGTTTTTACGGCAACATGCAACCACACATGCCGCCGTCCTTCCCGGGGTCACTTGACCGGACGGTTCGAGCTCCCACTCTTCCCGCCCGCAACCCCGGAAGCCTCTTTTAGTCGCCTCTTACGACAGGCAGAGGGTACCGTAGTCCTATTCTGGTCCCGGAACTACACCTATCACAAACCTTTTAGAAAAGGTGCCCTTTTTTGTAGTTTTATGATTTTTATTTATATAGATACAACACAGAAAGTAAATAAAATTAAACAATATAAACTAGACTAAATAAAAACTAAACTTACAAATAAATAACGACAAGGAACTTATTATTATAAATAAAACAAGCCATCTAAAATTGCCGTGCGCGGCTTGGTTCCCAAAACACTGGCGGCATTACCTTGCTGTACGGCTAGACTTAATCTTTGTGCAAAGTAGCCGCCAGCCTTTTGGTCTCCGGAAGCTCGAAGAATTTTTTCATGTCAGATGACCATGCATCCATGGTCTCTGTTGCAAGCGCCGCAAATAAATAATTGTCTAATAAATTACTATATTTGCGGCGCTTCAAAATCACTTTTTGTATTTTCTGTAGGCAAGTTTGAGTCTTTCTATTACGGAAAGGAAGACGGAGATTTTAATAAAAAAAACATCTCATATTAGATTTAATATTTTTTTACCGACTGCCATAGTTGAAATATCCTTATTGCAAAGTCTAATGCTAGTAGCACTTCAACTAATGTTCTGTCCGGCGTTCTGCTTACTTACGGCGTTCTGCTCGGTGCAGGACGCCGAACGAATATCGCGAATATATCACGAATTTTCCCTAGATTTAACTACAACATTTTGACTTTCTGACTTATTCATTCACTGTTAATATTTACTCACAACTAATGAAAGTCCTTCGTAATCTTAGTTAATGGGTCAGCCTTTAAACGCTTTCTCCGAGAAACTTTCACGAAGTTAAAACACTCATTTCATGCAAACTGCTCTAAATTTTTCTCAAAGGCCTCTTAAAGCCAAGAGGTTAACCGTCAAAGAGTAAAAAACTGCACAAGTAATGTGAAAGCAAACTTTGGGAACGCCGCTTGGCGTACAGCCGGATAAGAAATTTATCGTTCTCTTTGAGTATACATCATAGTACTGAATATTTGATGTGAATAGTGCTTTAATTTTTGTTTTTATTTTAATTTTCTTACTCTTATTTTTTAATAGTAGTCAATATATTCTCATGTATAGACATTTGTTGAGATTGTCAATGCGAGTGCTATTGAGCAAGTCTCTGAGTGAGGTTCACTTCGACGTTCATATGAGGCGACCATCTAGCCCTCGGGAGTAGTAACGCATTTGTGATTGATTTATAACAGAATCTCTGTTCTATTTGAAGTGACTTTAAGATTCTTTATCGCTACCGGTCGACAGCTGATAATAGTCAACGACTGTTATCTCCTATGCCTACTTAATATTACAAAAAAATCTAAAAAATTAGTTTAGTAACTGGGATTAATTAATTAATGGGATTAATAATTAATTAAATTAATTTGTGAAGTGAAATGAAATGAAATGTCTTTATTTCTTATGGCCTCACTTACAAATTGTCAGTTGATTTTTTTTCTTTTCTTACACTACCACCGGATCGGAACACGACCTCAACGGCAAGAAACTCAGCGGGTTTGTCTTTTTCCTTATTTATATGCATTTTTTTAATAAAATATATAATTTAAATATAATAAATAAATATTTAACAAAAGCATATTACACGTAACAATTAAGTAAAATGGCTCATCAGACATTAAGCGGTGCCGTTTTAATTACGAGTTGAGTCACAGTAATTACCGTCGGGTATCCGTGGAATGATTTCGTTCATCCAAATGAGTAATCAATAAAGTACTGGATAAAACGGTATATGTACTAAGGTTATATTACAGATGTGTTATAGGTTTGAATTTTGTTTTGTATGTGGTCTACCACAGTAGGTTATCACCTTCTGTAGCTCGACTAAGGCACTGCGGTCACACATATTTTTGCCTAATAACAGCAGGGTCATGTAATGCTGTTTTCTTGTCTGAAGGGTGTGAGACGGGTGGCATAAACATAGCAAGTAAGACTTATTCGGTCTTATTACAAAAAACTTCTTAAACCCAGTTTTAAACCGAGACTTTGTAGTCCAGGCCTAACTTATGTACCATAGTTTAAACCCGACTCTATTAGAAAAGTAAAAAGAACCATTGGCTACTTAGTACATGGTTTAAATCATGTCCATAGACAAATGAACGAAAAAAATCATTCACTTTTATCTATTTAATGAGTGCGACGTTCCGTTTCGTGAATATAGTCATAAAAAAATATATATTTTCTTATGAAATACCACGTATTTATAAATAAAACTTGAGAAAATTAACATTCGAGATACTTTTAACCTTTTTTAAATTCTATTCTTATTAATAAAATTATTATTATTTATATTTTTTACTTTCAAACTTTACCAAACTTTGACTTAAAAAGGAACAACATGCGCGCCCAGTTTGAAACATTACAAAAACATAGTAAAACACATAAATACCTATATTCATTATTTGTAAGTTATAATTTTAATATGACACAAAATATTGTATTAAATTCAAGTATAGTTATAAATCCAGAGTTATAAATATGTTTATTGGGTAGCCGGAATGTTTCCAATAAATTTCTTCCATGTCGTCTATATCCAAAAAAATTACTTCCATTACCAATTGTTAATTAAATTCAACAATTTACTTAACTTATGCAAGAAAGAAGTCAAAATTGAAATTATTTCCTTCGATTATGACAAATTTGACATTGACATCTAATTTATTACCTAAGTCGGGTCAAAAACTACGGACTAAAATGTGGTAAACTAGGTAACGGGCAGGTTTAATTATAGGACCAAAGTAAAACCGGGTCTAAACGAAAAAACATCGTTTGTAATAAGAAGTTGAGTTAAACCTTAGTTTAAAACCGGAACTATCGCCAGTCTACGTTTTGTAATAAGGGGGATTAAGTTTAAGCACGAGACTAATATGACAGTGATAGCCTAATGTTAAAACTTGGCCTGTCAATCGAGGGTGCGAGGTTCTAAGCGCACGCAGTCGTCACTAATTTTACAATTTTAATAATATGATGTGTTAAATTAGTAGTGAATATAGTATTTTATCGTAAATTTAGAAGAAACCTATGTACCTGAGAGAGAGAGATTAGCGAAATCTTCCGATTCATACTTGGCCAGTCTGGTAGACTCATTTGCTGGTAAAAGTTTCTCATTCTAAAAGAAGACCAGCAGTGAGACAGTAATGGGTTGACTGTCAGATTTATCACTACAAAGCAGATTAAATCTTCGATATTGTGACACAAAAATATTCATATTTAAAAACATTCATCTGTAGCCTCGGGGTCAGAATAGGGCTACGGTATCCCCTGCCTGTTGTAAGAGGCGACTAAAAGGGGCTTCCGGTGTTGCAGACGGCTAGAGTGGGAGCTCGAACCGTTGGGTCAGGCAATCCCGGGAAGGACGGCGGTATGTGTGGTCGCATACCGTCGTAAAGACTAGACGGAGCGGTGGGCCCAGCCGCCCATCTGGGAGGAACCCGACGGGGCAGCTCGCTCGGAGGATTACGGTTGAAGTCGTTTCGAGATCCCGGAGTCCTCCTTTTCAGCGCCGAGGATGGCCACCGGAGTTGTTTTAGTGCGGTAAAAATCCCACATAACCCTGCGCTCCCACGGCGTCGGGAACCTTTGGAAGGTTTCCCCCTCGAAAACAAAAAAAAAAGACCTAAGGAACAATAGGTATTAACAAAAGTAAGGAAAATCCCTAAAACTAAAATGACTCTTGTTCTACAATACAGTTATTACACTCTCAATGCAAAATGGAATAAAAGCGTTTTTCCCCTATTGTTTGCGAGAAAAATTTCACAAGTGGGTATTTAGAGTCGGGCCTCACTTATTCGCTTGGAGCTGTACCATATCCATCGTCAGTATCATGAATTACTTTTTCTTTATAACATTGAGGAATTACAATTTTGACTAATCAGATCCTGAAGTTCAAGGGCTAAGAGTAAAACGTCTAAGTTTTAAAGAAGACGTCCATTAAACAGCATTTTTTGATATTTCACAGATAACTTTGCAAATATATGTATCTACAATTACAAAGGCAAATTAGGCGGGCAAAATTTTGTACTTGATAAGACATTTTTAAATATATTACTATAATATTATTGCAGAGTTGATACACTTTGATATGAAAGAGGTATTCAGGAAATGAAAATGGTTAAGCTAACCTTTTGATTGTGACATTATTATTATTCAAAATACCTATTTTATGCATTTCGAAAACAAAATGAACAAAATAAACTCACAAATACTCCATAAATGGAGTCAGTGACAAATTGTTAGACAAACGCAGGAGCTGAAGTTCCACGCTCGCCTTACGACACCCACGGGAACAGTCTGAACACCAAATAGCACTTTTAATAATGGATAGGGAATATTGTCTGATTTTAGAGTTTGTTTCCGTGAAAAATTTATCTGACACATGCAGCATTACGCAGTTAAGGTGGTGTAGCAAACGATCATGCAGTTCACCTGATGGTTAGTGGTCACTACTATGGATAACTATAACCATATCTTACTAGAACAAAGGCTCTACCTACCTACCTACCTAAAACCTACCCACGCTGCAGCCGATTAAATAAGCATTGCTATTTCTGAGGATTTAGATAATTGCCTAGTAATTATGTAAGTTATCCACACCCGTTCATTGAAACGTAGGAACTGCTTTACTTCAGAAATAGGCATGGTGTTGTTACCGTACTAACTGATCATGTTTAAACCTAAACGAAATTCGCCTAAAACTTGTATTTTAATACTTGACAGCTCGTAGACGATTAAACTAAACAGACGCTTACCTACATATAATGTACCTACATATTTTCATGTTAAAGTAAAGTGTGTGTGATTTAATTATTCGAAAAGACAGCAATAGATTGTAATAGATAGTAGTAGCAATATAGACAGTAGTAGTCTCTCATCAACCCATTATTGGCCCACTGCTGTTCTCTCAGAATGAGAGAGTTTTAGGCCATAGTCCACCGCGCTGGCCAAGTGCGAATTGGTGGACTTCACACACCTCCGCGAACATTTTTTTTTTTAAAGAACTCTCGGGTGTGTAGGTTTCCTCACGATGTTTTCCTTCACCGAAAAGCAGTGATAATTAATTTATAATACGCACATAAATCAGTGGTGCGTGCCTGGGTTTGAACCTCGGACCTCCCGATCGAGAGGGCAAGTTTCAACCATTAGGCTATCAGACAGTAGTAGTCAATATTAGACTACTATTACTACTAGACAGTAGTAGTAATAGTAGTTTATTAAAAGTGTAATTAATTTAATGAATAAAGCATGAACTTACAAAAGAACAGTACTCTCACTTATATATTAGGAATCGAAAACTTCTCAGACGGCAACTTAGTTACTGTCTATAATTATGTCGGCCATATTTTAATTAGAAATTTCAAACTACTATACCCCAAACGGGTCGCACCGGCATCACTTCTCTGTGTTGTCATTGACAACATGACGTGGAATTAATTGTCAACTATGCTTCTCTTGTCACTGTCATGGCGGCGTGAACAATGACCTTCACGCTAAATCACTGACGTAACATTTGCTGACAGTAAAAGAATGATGGGTTTTCATCTCATGTTCTGCAATGAAGACGGATGGTTATTGGAAAACTGCGTGGAAATTAAATACCCTATTGTAAGCTGGCATTCGTTTTGATATAAAAGAATGGCAAAATAAGAAATAAGAAATAGCTAATTACACGGTTAAGTAGGGTTGTTTTTTTTGACATTCGGCGCCGCTATTTACTTGTATGTTTAACAAGGTGGCGGGCGGCTAGAGTGGGAATTCGAACCGTCCAGCCAAGCCAGCCCCGAGGAAGGGAGCATGTATGGTCACATGCCACCGTAAATAACAGAAGGTGCGGTGAGCGTATTCGCTCTCCAGGGAAGAGCCTCAAACAGGTATTGCGCTCGGAGGATTCCGGTTATGTTCCGTTGCCCCCCCCCCCCCAGTTTAGTGCAGTAAGAATTCCCACATAACCCGCGTCGCTCTCACGGCGTCGGGTACCTTTAAAAGGTTTCCTTCTTGTAAAAAAAAAGGGTAACAACGCGTCTGTGGGCAACCTCCTCTAGGACACTAATCTTATTTTAAAAGATTACAGATAATTATGGCCGCTTTTAGCATTTTTTAACAAATCTGTTAAAACGAAACAGTTGAAAATCTGGCTACGGTAATTCGGTACTAGGAGTTTAGTTTAATTACTCCTCAATATTTTCATAGTCACGGCTGTTTCAAGAACTTACTACTCAAAGGCAGCTTCAATGTCAGTCATAATGAAGAGTGTAATAAAAACCCTCGAAATAAACTTGACAGGTTGTTGATTAAAGGGAAAATGGAGGTGAAGGCCGGATTAAGCTTTCACTGAAAGCTAAATAATAATGAAAGGTTTTACGAAGTTAAGTTGATCAATACTGTTTTCGCTTTTTACAATTTTAATATTTCAATATTAATTTATTATTAATTATGATTTTTATGCCTCATAAATTTTAGTAGTCATAAGTTTCCTGTAGTTTTGATAGTCGGTGATGCCTAAAGTATGTAAATTATAAGTCTTTAATTGAAGATTCAAAATGAGTAAATTAGTATATATTTCACCACACTTAATAGAAATTAGAGCAGTGATAGCCTAATGGTTGAAACTTGCCCTCTCGATCGGGAGGTCCGAGGTTCAAACTCAGGCACGCACCACTGATTCATGTGCGTATTAGAAATTAATTATCACTGCTTTTCGGTGAAGGAAAACATCGTGAGGAAACCTATACACCCGAGAGTTCTTTAAAGAAAAAAAGTTCTCGGAGGTGTGTGAAGTCCACCAATTCGCACTTGGCCAGCGCGGTGGACTATGGCTTAAACTCTCTCATTCTGAGAGAAGACCCGTGCCCAGCAGTGGGACAATAATGGGTTGACGAGAATAAAAATTTGAGATAGTCGTAATGTGTGTGTTTTTACAAGCTTTCTATTAACTTTCATGTATGTATGTTTGTCAGGGTGGAATCTTGCAACTGAATTTAGAAGCAGTTATCTTTAACCGATTAAGCTAGAATTTGGTATATACGCTTAGTTTACACGACACTGCATGTTTAACTATACAAGTGACCCGTCACAACGGTCGAAATTCGACCGTAATTTAAATTAAAAACTAAACTTTATATTTTCCAGTAGTACAAATATTTCTCAAAATTAAAAAAGAAAAACGAATCATATTTGTAGTACTCAAAGCTATAATTTCGTTGCATTGTACAATGCTATATGATGTAAAAGCTTGTCGCGAGAATAATTCAAGAAACGAAATACTTAAATCTGAGTAAATCTAACATGATAAGTCTCGCGACAAGCTTATTCTTACTCTGGTAAGTCCCAGATACGTTGCGTTGAAAGCTAAGCTAAAACGTGTCGAATAAGTACCTATGTCTTCCTTACCTCAGCCTTCAAACCAGAACACAGGATACTCAACGCTGCTATTATTATAATTAACAACCTCACACGTGACTGTTGCTACATTAAAAATGTAATATATTATACCCATATAATATATTTTATTTAATAATAATAATAATAATAATAATAAGCCTTCTTTATTTCTTGCTTCGCATCAACCCATTATTGGCCCACTGCTGGGCACGGGTCTTCTCCCAGAATGAGAGAGTTTAGGCCATAGTCCACCGCGCTGGCCAAGTGCGAATTGGTGGACTTCACGCACCTCCGAGAACTTTTTTTTTTTAAAGAACTCTCGGGTGTGTAGGTTTCCTCACGATGTTTTCCTTCACCGAAAAGCAGTGATAATTGATTTCTAATACGCACATAAATCATTGGTGCGTACCTGGGTTTGAACCTCGGACCTCCCGATCGAGAGGGCAAGTTTCAACCATTAGGCTATCACTGCTCTCCATTAGGCTATCAATGCTCTATTTCTTGCTTACTAGAACATTTCTCATTCCTTGCTTACTAGAACTTATATAGTGTTACATAAATTATATATAAACTAACTATTTTAAACTAATCACTATAACTATAAAGTAACTTGACAAGTAAAGGACCCAGGTTAGGGTAAAGGCCTCCTCTAAAGATGCCCATGTGTCTCTATTCTGAGCTACAACTCTCCAGTCATATATTTTATTTACATAACATTAATTAATAGCGAAGTTTTGTGCAAAGTGAGCACGTACTGTTATGGCCCTTGTCTCTAGGCAAGTTTGGGCTAATTAGGCAAGTGCGTCACGCGGAACATTCCATAAAGTTAAGGTTATCTAGAAAGAAAAATTCTCAATTAAATATTTCTTTAATGAAATTGATTTTAAGCTCCGTCGTGTAAAGATCTTTTCAACTCTTCGGAAACCATAGACTTTGGCTGTAGTGTAATTGTGGTGAATTAATAATAAACTGTCATTAGAGGTCGTGTTCCGATCCGGTGGTAGTGTAAAAAAAAATATATAAATGTAACTGACAATTTGTAAGCGCCCCCGAAGGCCTATGCAAAATAAAGACATTTCATTTCATTTCATTTCATTTGTAGTTTTTTTAAGGAGAGGGCCCTATAACAGTACGACAAGTATACCTATACACTTCAAAATAATTTAGTTTTCAAAGAAACTACCGCACAATGTGATACGAGGCAGATGATTAAACGGGAATTGAAAACGAAGTTCCATTCCACGGGAAACCGTATTGATGTTCTCGGAAACTGCCTGCTCTACGATTTTCCGCGTATTTATCTGTTGGTTATTTCCGATATAGTTCCCATAATTCATAGTACTTTCAAGGAAAGATATGTATTTAAAACTTTTTGTTATTCTCGATAATATCATTTTGATATCTAGATAAGAGCTAAAAAAATTTCCTACAAGATTAAATTGACAATCGTGTATGTAGATCACTTGAAGAAAATGGTTGCTCTACCATAAACATCTCTGTTTTTAGTATGGGTTATTGCGTTTTCTGGAAAAATTATACCATTTTTGCTCATCATTATAACACAGATTGTCGCAGATGCGATGCCAGTGTACCTACATGGAGGTCAACTGGCATCGCATCCTGCCATTGAAATATAAGAACTGCTTTTTTGATCGAATAGCAAACGAGCATGCAGTCCACCTGATGGTAAGTGGTCACTGCCGCCCATGGACATCTGTAAGCAACTTCAAATAGAGCGTGGTTTCTATCCGAAGTCAATCACAGATGCGTTGCTACTCCCGAGGACTATAATGGTCGCCTTATGTGAAAGTATGCCGACAACCACACCCTTCCACCGAAACGCAAGAAATGTTTCACGCTAGAAGTAGGTGTGGCGGTGGTACTTCCCTGGTCGAAATACAATGGTTCTACCAACTGCTTCACTTCTGATTTAATATAGTTGTCGCATATGAGATACAATGATAACAATGATGTATTTCGGCTTGGAGTAAAACCCATGGCCTCAAGTTAAACGCATCTAAATCTCAGGCGATTATTATAGAAAGTACGCGACTAACCTCTCGGATAGAGTGGCACCAGTTACCACCAATTACACTGGATGGCATCATAATTCCGTACAGCAAAACCGTTAAAAATCTCGGCATACACATGGATCAACATCTTTCATGGATTCCGCAGATAACCGAGGTCAGCAGGAAGCTGTTTGCTTCAACAGGCTCCCTCCGTAGGTTAAAAAATGTTTGACCCATTCCCACTAAAATTATGCTTGCACAGTCACTACTTCTTCCAATACTTGACTATGCTGATGTGTGCTATCCCGAGATAACTGAGGAGCAATTAAATAAACTTGACCGACTTCAAAACTTGTGTATACGGTTCATATTTGGTTTACGTAAATATGACCATGTCTCTGAATATCGCGCTAAACTCAAGTGGCTCCCAATTCGCCTTCGCCGTAATGCTCATATTCTGTCTCTTCTTTACTGTATATTATTTAACCCAATCTCTCCGCCGTACCTTAAGCAACATTTCCAATTTCTTCACCTGTCCCATGACCGTCCTCTTCGCTCCACTAAAAATCTTGCTCTATATACTCCTTCCCATTCTACTTCCTTTTACAAGAACTCCTTTACAATTTTAGCTATCCGTCTTTGGAACTCCCTCCCTGTATGTATTAGAAATGCTCAGTCGTTATACTCTTTTAAAAACCTAGTTAAATCCCATTATCTCCAGTGTCATCCCTAAAACTTCGTCTTCTCTCTTCATCATATCTCTTATAAACTTTTTTTTTTTATTTATGCCACCTTTTTCCTACCTCTCATTGCTCATCATCTTTGATTCATTTACTTCTTTTGTTATATTTGTATTTTAAGCTATATCTAAAATTAATCTATTGCACCTTACCTATTCTTATATTTATTATTACTTTAACTCCATACCCAAAGGTTGCCTGGAAGAAATCGCTATTTAGCGATAAGGCCGCCTTTTGTATCGTTCTTTTAATTTGTAACTTCCTTGCTATGTATATTTTATGGGTACAATAAAGAATATTATTATTATTATTAATGACAAAATGTGGGTGATTGACATTCGAAGCCATCATTTTTTTTAACAATTTGAGATATAGTTAATGCTTATGTGTATTTTTCTATACCGCCACATTTTACTACTATGTATTAAGACCATGGCGTCATATTACCAAATTAAAAAGCAGATACACTTAATACAGCCCTCAAAAGGCTATATAAGATCCCTTGTACAATATTTGATTTTAAAGATTTGTTCTCTAATTGGATATCGCGAGGCAATTTTGAAAGTTAATCGCCGGAATACTTCAAGTAATTGGATTAGTAGCTTAGCGCCTGAAATAATTTCGCTTGCTGTGTAAATAATGGAAAACGAGACTTTAATATTATATTGCTCAACGCGCATTGTATGTCAGATTATTTGTAAGGAGGGTAATGTTTTTCGGGAGTATTAGCTTTTATATGTCCATTTCTTTGGTACCCACTTCAGCCTAAACGGCTTAACGGATTGTAACATACGACATATCTATATATTAATACGTGAAGCAAAAACTTGTGATCCGTTTTTAAGATACTTGCCGCAGACGGAGGAGTATGAAATTATGCACGATTATAGTTGATGTAGAGAAGGATTACACAATGCTAATATGTTTTTATAAATAATGCATACTCAACTAAAATATATTACACACTACCTTGCACTTGACACACACACAGACATAATAAACGAAATAAAACATTAAATGTCATACTATGAAAACACATTACGTCAAAAATGACAGATGTCTTTGTCAAAATACCCGTCATGGCTTTTAAATGTCAATTAAATCTCTTTTTACCTTTTGGGTGTGTTAAAAACTTGAAACTTAAAGAAAATTTAATTGAATCTGGAAAATACCTACTTTGGACAATATCAAGTTTAGTTTTTGTGTTGAGTTACGGTAGAAATTAGACCGATGCGCGGGTGACTAGTCATTGGAATTCTCTTTGTTGCCAGATTAACATAGGCTGTGTAATTTATATCGCGGTAATATAATAATATAGATCATACGTAAGTTAACCATATAAGAAAATTCAAATTTATGTGTTATATGTCATTACTACATAAAATATATTGGACCTTCAGATAGGGTTAGATTTCTTGCAAAATTGATTTAAAAATCTTGTGAATGGATTTATAAAGTGATATATTTTTTATCTCTGCGATATGAAGACCTATAATAATATAATAAAAAAAAATAAAGAAATTTCCAACAAACACAACAAACCCATAGTGGACTAATTTAAAAATCTATTATTTGGATAATAATCATAGTAAACGAAAAAATAGCTGGCACTGGCAGCGGTGACCTACAAAAAAGCGATGAGGATTGTCACTGAACGATTATTCTCCAAATACCTACTTACCCAAATGGGGCACGGCGTACTTTACCTAATCCTGTGGATTTTTCGACTTAATCCATAAGATTGAGGCTGCGTCTTTCCAGCTTGGAATTATCTGCTTTCACTGATCAGTGGTACTTGTCAGTGTATAGGTGTTTATGCAATGTATTTAATAAAGTGAAGGATTATTTTTTGATGAAATAATATGATTTTTTTTTTATCTGACTGAACTAGGAAACGAGCATGCAGTCCACCTGATGATAAGTAGCCACTGCCGCTCATGGACATCTGTAATCAACTTCATACAGAACATGGGTTATATCTGAAGTAAATCACAGATGCTTTGCTACTCCCGAGGACTATGATGGTCGCCTCATGTGAAAGTGTGCCGGCAACCACACTCTTCCATCAAAACCCAAGAACTGCTTCACGCTAGAAATGGGTGTGGCGGTGGTACTTTCCCGGATGAACCACTGGTTCTGCCACCTACAAATAGATAATAATATATCATTAATAAATCACAAAATATATTAACAAATTATGTACTAATGCACCTTGGTATGTAAGCAACGAAGATCTACATCGGGACCTTCAAGTAGACCTTGTCAAAAATGTAATTTATAAATATGCAGAATGTCATCAAAAAAGACTTCATCATCACGTTAATATCGAGGCCATCCAGCTCCTCGATACGACGGACCTAGTGAGAAGACTCAAACGGACTAAGCCCTTTGAGCTAGTGATATAACATAGTGTAGTGTTAGTGAAATAGTGAATTAATTTAAATTATAGAACACAAGAACAATGTGTCTACCCCTTTATGTTAGAACAAAGAAGTGCAGTGTCAGTGGACGCTTCCTTCAATAAACAATTATTTAGCAGTTTAAGTCATATTAGAATTACTCATTAGCCTTATATAAGGCTAGATTGTAATTAATATGAAGTACCCTATTATTCGGTACTTTATATATAACATAAAAAAAATGTACTAATATATGCTTTCATAAATTTTATGAGACGACGACGCAGGATTATGTGGGGTTTTTACCCCACTAAGGTGGCTGTACTCAGTCCTACAAAGAGAACTCCGGGTTCTCCAAAGGAACGCAACCGGAGTCCTCTATGCGCGTTGCTCAATCGGGCTCCTCCCAGGTGAGCAGCTGGGTCCACCGCTCCGTCTGGTCTTCACGACACACCGTCTTTTCCGAGGTCGTCTGATTGAACGGTTCGAGCTCCCACTCTAGCGGCCCACAACCCCGCAAGCTCCTTTTAGCCACCTCTTACAACAGGCAGGAGATATCTTATTCAGATCCCGGAACTTAAGGCACGAATCATCAGGGGTAGCGTCTGGTCTTATTTCATTACAGATGCCACACGCAGTGGCCACTTACTATCACGTGGACTGCATACTTGTTTGCTACTTCCATCTTATATTCAGTCATGCGGCGACTTTCGGAACCAGGAAAAGATTCTCAAAACCATAGGCATGACGGAGCCATGAGTGGACGGATATGGACACACACAAGACGAATATACAAACACCCAGACCCAGGACAGGAACCTAAACTCATAATTCAGATACCTGTCTAACCGGGATTCGAACCCGGAACCCATTGGCGTCAGACCGGTATGGTAACCGCTCGTGTAGTCAAATGAAACTTATCTGAACTTAAATTTTACACGCATTTCACCCTAAAGCTTAAAATAATTGTTTCTTAGTGATTTTTAAATTACGTCTAAAAACCAAATGAAATAAATTATCCTCAAGTACAGATATTTATCAAGCCTCAACTTCAAAGTACTGTTAAATAAAGAAAATAAAAGCGTATTTAAAAGTTTCGATCGTTGAGTATCATTTAAACTCACGAACTTGATATGCGAGCGGAAAATTGTTTGGAAAGTTTCTTTCAAGCGAAGAGACTGTTTCAAATTCTACGCTCAATTAAAGCTTTGTGCAAATGCGGCGGTTAGTGAGACTTAATCTAAAAAAAACAATTAGGATTATGGTGCGTGGATTGCATTAAATAGGGCAGAGATAGAACGCCCTGTAGTTCCGGGATCAGAATAGGGCTACGACATCCCCTGCCTGTCGTAAGAGGCGACTAAAAGGGGCTTCCGGGGTTACAGACGGCTAGAGTGGGAGCTCGAACCGTTCGGTCCGGCAATCCCGGGATGGACGGCGGTATGGGTGGTCGCATACCGTCGTAAAGACTAGACGGAGCGGTGGGCCCAGCCGCCCATCTGGGACGAGCCCGAGGGGGCAACGCGCTCGGAGGATTCCGGTTGAAGTCGTTTCGAGATCCCGAAGTCCTCCTTTTCAGCGCCGAGGACGGCCACCGGGGGGGTTTTAGTGCGGTAAAAATCCCAAATAACCCTGCGTGGCTCCCACGGCGTCGAGTACCTTTTGAAGGTTTCCTCCTCGAAAACAAAAAAAAAGGGCAGAGATAGAATTCCGTGTGCGCTGTGTACTTAGATGGACCCGATAATAAACCTGTGGATGGTAGCCCTTAAACTACCTCAGGGGCCTTATTACATTCCACTAAAACTCCCTCGCTCAGTGAGTCATTACAGCGGTCTTCATTTCAAGAATGTTATATGCTTTTTTTTTATTTTATAGACAAGAACTCCATTACAAATATTTATCTAAAATAAAATTACATAAAATATTGTTTGTAAACATTTTGGAACGAAGTACCTCATCGCGCGTTGCGAAGAAGGCTCGACGGAAAAAAATCAGATGAAAAGATGTCACGACATTTTTTGCTATAGAGTAGTAAGCCGCGCAGCGTGCGCTTTTCTTTCTGTCTGTCTCTCTCATAGAAAGCAAGCCAATTTTGTTTTGTTAAGTTCATACAGGCATACAGGTTTTCTGTACATAATAAATAATAAAATAATAGAAAATAAATTATTATTGTTATTATTGAAGTGAATCTTCTTTATCGGGGTTGGAAAAAATTTAGTGTAACATTTTTTCGTTACGCGCCATCTTTTTCTGTTACGCGCCATCTTTTTTTTCCGTTACGCGCCATCTTTTTCTTATCCCTACCACGCGTGATATTAGATAGATTATTATAGATTAGATTATTAGATAAAGTTTAATAAAAGCCTTTTATTAAACTTTATCTAATTTAACTTTATTTAACCAATTTCTGTAAAGTTGCATATAGTAATTATTTTTTGAAAAATAACGTCATAAAGAAGTTTCTCTTCTTACAAGTGTACGCTAGTACACGCACACATTTTTATTATTTTATCGAAAAAAAGTTCGTTCTATCTGGGCGTCCCTTGACACCTCTCAACCTTTTTATTAGTGGATGTAAGTATTCAGTTTACTTTTATGCAATTGGAGTTTTTTTTTATTATTCGGAAATAAATACCTACAAGTGTGTATATACGATTAAGTTCCTCATCATAATTTCACAAGAGCGTAGTAAAATACAGTTGTCTATAATTAGAATCGTAATTACTTTTTGTACTAAAGGTAACTCTAGGTAACACTAAGTAGACGAGGCTACAAAATTCAAACAGTACAAACATTGAAGTAATTAAACCAATTTAAATATCAAAGTACCGGTCTAATTAATTATAATTTAAGTGATACTTTCTGTAGACAGTTTGAAACTAATTACTTCCAATGTTGATGTAGCTTTTGACAGGTGGTAGAACCAGTGTAGGTCGACCGGGCAAGTTCCACCGCCACACCAATAGGTGTCTAGAAATATCTAGCGTGAAGTATTTCTTGCATTTCGACGGAAGGGTCTGGTTGCCGGCTCACTTTGTTAAGAGGCGACCATCTTAGTCCTCTGGAGTAGCAACGCATCTCTGATTGACTTTAGATAGAATCCATGTTCTGTTTGAAGTTGCTTTCAGATGTCCATGGGCGCAGTGACCACTTACCATCAGGTAGACCGTATGTTCGTTTGCTACTTCTATCAGATAAAAAAAATGTCCATGGACGGTGGTGATCACTTACTATCAATTAAACTGCTCGCTTGTTTACTACTTCTAAATAATTAAATGATGAGTAATCGCTAATCATCAACCCGTTATAATCCCGCTGATGGGTATAGGAATATTCTCAGAATGAAAGGTGTGTTTAGTCTAACCAACTAAACACATTTTGAGAACCTTATTTTAGAGAAATACGTGTGTAAAGTTACCTTACGGTGTTTCCTTCACTATAAAGCAGATAATAGTTATATGCTTAAATAAGTACATTTTTTTTTGGAGTGCGTGCTGATTTGAATCTGGGACTCTCCTTTGAGCTACCGAGTTTCAAATTTAGTAATCAAAACAATACATTTTCATATCTTCCATCCTACACCTTTTAGATAATAGGTAAATAGGTTGTGTGTGTAGACACGCTTTCTACACTCATAGCCCCACATTAGGATTTTCTCCTGTGTTGTGGGTAGCATGGACACACACAAGACACAAACACCCAGACCCAGAACATGAATTTAAACTTATCGTTTAGATCCCTTTCAGGCCGGGAGTCGAACCCGGGATCCATTGCGCGTCAGACCGGTACGGTAACCGCTCTGCCACGCGGGTCGTCTGTGTAGCATTTACCGGTCATTCTCCATATCTTAATTCGTGGACATTGAGACATCCCTCAAAATTTATACCGCCGCAAACTTTTTACATAAACTGACTCCCGGACATCAATCCCTAAAGTAAATCCTTATCCAGCGAACGTAAATAAAATACCCAATATTTACGGGCAATGAAAGTGAACTTGCAATAAAATATGTATTCCGTCCGGAGTGTCCTGCTGGCGGTTTACGCGCCGTCGTAAATGTGTCTTAGATTTAATGGGCTTTTTAAACATTTGGTTTTTCATATAAGCCTTTTTTGGGTCATCTATTAAACAATATAGTTATCGTCAACCCATTATTATTGCTGGGCACGGGTCTTCTCTCGACATGAGAGAGTTTTAGACCATAGTCCACCGCGCTGGCCTAGTGAATTGGTGAAAATCACACACGGTGTGTGTAGGTTTCCTCACGATATTTTTCTGTACCGAAAAGCAATGATAATTAATTTATAATACGCACATAAATCTGTGGCCAGCCTGGGTTGGAACCTCGGACCTCTCGATTGAAAGGGCAAGTTTCAACCATTAGGCTAGCACTGCTCTAATTTTCTATGTACTCAATGTTTTAGTGATATGCTTGAAGGTTAAGGTTGGCCATAATCACTATATCATGAAAACTTAAATTGTCACTACCCAGTCCATGTAGTTTAGTTTTTTAACATATATTACGCGGCGCATTTAGAAGATATACATATAAATATACATACTACTCGACCAAAACAATTAGGCGCACGACAGTTGAAACGTCATTAGAACTAGGGATTTCCCATCCCGATACAAAGTATATTCTATTACCAAATACCAAAAGTATGTAGGTATACCATTATTAAAACATACACCATAGTGGTGTATTTTTAATAGTCGGGTATTTATTAAAGCACTTTCATGTGTTTAATATATTCGCAGACATGGAATATTTTCTTTCTTATTTTATGTGTGTAAGAGACTGATGCCTGTTTCAGCACACATTCGATGTTCGACTTTGGAGACAGGAGTACTGAGCCCAATACTCTTCTCTTGTTAAAAAAATGCATATTTTGAATGTAAGAGTCCTTTCTCCTCCACGAATAGTCTTTTTCCTACATATTTTGAGGTTTAATGACGAATAATCAACTAATTTAATAATAACTTTAAAAATTCAACAATCACTCCACATTATAACGAAATAACATTAAACACGTGCTGGCTAACGTAAACACCTAGACGATACACGACTTCACATCACTAGGGAATGCGCGGGGTAAGAAGCGAGATGCGGAGTATTGAACCACTTTTGTTTTATGCGCCTAATTGTTGTGGTCAAGTAATATATTTAAATACTTCCGTATGGTCGTTACGGGGGTAATCAAATGCTTGTTATAGAATCATTGTAAAGGAGTAATGTCTGTTTGGGCACCTTTTAATTTCATCCGTGAGAACAAACCGCAGTGACAAAACTGAACAACAAATTGCTTTCTAATTACTAATTACATTCAGCCAGGCAACGGCAGTAATTACCTTGGACCAGCTAATTACATAAGATTGCTGACTGCCTTTAATAATACTTTGTAATTATAGGTATTGTTCGCGTGGTATCTCGTAGCTTGTGGAGTTCCTATATATGATAGGAGTATGAGACGTCCACATGGCAGCAAGTGGTAATTGCTGTTCATGGACATTTATGCTCATGGGCGTTTTTTTTTTACCTAACTGAAGTAGCAAACGAGCATGCAGTTCACCTGATGGTAAGTAGTCACTGCCGCCCATGGACGCCATAAACATGGGTTCCATCTAAAGTCAAGCATAGATGCGTTGCTACTCCCGAGGACCATGATGGTCGCCTCATGAGAAAGTGTGCCGGCAAACACACCCTTCCATCGAAACGCAAGAAATGCGTCACGCTAGAAATAGGTGTGGCGATGGTACTTCACCGGTCCAGGGAAGGCGGTCCGGTCTGTCCGGTAAGGCGTCCATCTTAGTCCTTGGGAGTAACAACGCATACATGAATCCATCCAGGAGTCCAAGAGCGGCAGTGACCATAGGGTGGACTGCATGCTCGTTTGCTACTTTTCTTTTCTTTTCTTTTAAAAAAAACTCGTAGCCCCACAGTAGCAACCAGAACAGGAATCTAAACTCATCATTCTATCACCTATCTGGCCGGGAATAGAACCCGAGACCCATTGCGCGTCAGACCGGTATGGTAACCGTTCAAATTCAACAGTCATTCAAATGGTAATCGTCCCTACTTACACCCAGACGGAAAACGTAATTACACTTGGAAAGATTTTATAGAACCGTTAGCTAAGTGATTTTGATACTTAAAACATTCCCAAATGTTGAGTGCTGAAAAACATTTGTAAGGGCCCCTTTCTGTGATTTTTGAAGTGAAACTTCTTTAGGCGCATGAGGGTAAAATTTTTACAGATGAAACGTCACGCCAGTATGCAACGGAAGTGTCGGAAAAGAGAGAGAGAGTGATCGAGACCGATTGAGAGAGAGTAAGACAGGGCGAACGTAGCATGAGCAACTAGCCGTGGAGTGAGAGTAGGGAGCAAGCGAGTGAGAAAGATTGAGAGAAAAAGTGAGACAGAGCGAACGTCGTATCACGCCTTTTTCCCTTCCTCTTAATCTTGGAAATTTAAAGTTTTAGATTTGTATAAATATAAACAAGATTTATAAATTAGTTCGCCAAAGAAGTTTCACTTCTGACATGTGTACTTTGTACGCACGCATGTTTTTTTTTTTTGTATGAAATTCACATAGGGATGCAACTCGAATAGAATTTTAAGGCTCCAGTCTCTCGTCAACCTATTATTGGCCCACTGCTGGCGACGGATCTTCTTTCGGAATAAGAGACTTTAGGCCACAGTCCACGGCGCTGGCCAAGTGCGAATTGGTCGACTTCACACAATTCCGAGAACTTTTTTTAAAGAACTCTCGGGTGTGTAGGTTCCCTCAAGATGTTTTCCTTCGCCAAAAAGCAGTGGTAATCAATTTGTTATATGCCCAGAATGTTAGAAAAATCAGTGGTCAGTGGCTGGGTTTGAACCTCCGACCTCCCGATCGAGAGGGTAAGTTTCAACTATTAGGCTATCACTGCTTTGTAACTCGACTGATTTCGAGTCACTCGAGTGAAATTCCACTTGGGTTACAAGTTTAAAATTCGAATGAGAATTTAAAATGGCATGAGGGTGGTATTAGCTCAAATTAATCACAAATACGTTGCTGCTCTCGAAAATTAATGTCGAATCATCCTCCTCCTCCTCCTCGCGTCGTGTTCCTCATTACTGAGGGTCGTGATCCTCCCGTGATGGAGCCATTTTCTTTCTGATGATATCGCGCCATTTATACCGAATCATATACCGTCGAATCATATACCGGTTTTAATTAAATAAAACACATTAGCTCTGTGAGCTATGAAGTTACTATTATATAAAAACACCACTCGTCGTCGTCAACCCATTATTGTCCCACTGCTGGGCACGGGTCTTCTCTCAGTATGAGAGAGTTTAGGCCATAGTCCACCGCGCTGGCCAAGTGCGAATTGGTGGATATAAAAACACCAGTACTAGTTGGTAATTTCTAGAAGTAACTACGTAGCTCGTGGAGTTACTTTCCAGCCGGTAATCGTTGCCACTAATCACAGCTGCCAGAGGCTGTAATTAAGCAAGCTCAGCTAATCACAGCTATTAAGTGTCAAAGGATCTTAAAGTGCTTTTCATTATTAAAATTACGAACGGATTTTATAAAACTAGTGACCCGCCGCAACCGTCGAAATTTGACCGTAATTCTACTCAAAAACTAAATTTGACATTGTCCAAAGTAGCAAGAATATTTCTTAAATTCAATTAAATTGTATTAATTTTCAAGTTATTTTAAATACTTGCACCCGAAAGGTAAAAGAGGTTTAATTGAATAAGCTGCATTTAAAATTAATAACGGGTAGATATATTGACAAAGACATCTGACATTTTGACGTTAAATATTTACACTCGGCAGTATCGCCGTGACCACGATCCATGCAACTGGGTCGAAATATCGGCAAAAACAAATTCGAAAAGGATTTAAAAACCGTATTACGTGAGTACCCGTTAAGTATTAAAATAAAAAAATTATTAGGTGTTTGGTACTTTTTTTGTTGTCGAGGGGGAAACCTTCAAAAGGCACCCGAGGCCGTGGGAGCGATGTAGGGTTATGTGGGATTTTTACCACAGATTATTACATTTTGTGTTTGGTACTACCATTATATTAAAAGAAAAGGACGAAGCAAGCGATAACTCATTTGAGTCAGTAAATAGCCACGTTTAAAAATCACTTGTAAATTTCTTCAAACTACCAATATGCCATTGTCAGTAGAAATATCCAGTAGAAATAAATTATATTAGAAATTTTATACGAGTTTCAAACCTGCAGGCATTTTGAAGTTAAAAGATTCCCCAAACTTAATGGTTCGAATTTCAGTCGTTGCTCGTCTGAATAGTCTATTTGTTCTTCAACGTGTAACCTTTAAACTTTTCTTGTAATAAATTAGTAACGTTGTTCGCGCTGTTCAAGCCTTGTTATAGGTACTTTTACCTAATATTTCGTTTAATTAAAGAGTTCAAGTAGTTCACATTGGATCGAAATAACGTTTTAAATGGTTTGGTTTATTTAAGCGCTTTCTACACTCATAGCCTCACACTAGGATTTTCTCCAGTGTCGTGGATACCATGGACAGACACAAGACGAATACACAAACACCCAGACCCAGAATATGAAACTAAACTCATCATTTGGATACCTATCTGGCCGGGAATCGAACCCGGAACCCATTGCGCGTCACAAAACCCCCTTTTCAGCCCATAGGGGGCATTTTCCAGATGAAGGCTTTAAGGCCTCAGAGGCCAAAGCCAACCTCTGGTGGTGTTTAGTGGGTAGGCACGTAGGTCCTTTCGTGAGTCCCACATAACCAATGCGGACGGCCGTATTGGTATGCATGAGCATTCACCACCACCCTCCCCGCATGGAGGGTAGCCCTTTCCCCTTTGTCTGGGCGCAAAAAAAAAAAAACCGGTATGATAACCACTCTGCCATGCGGGTCGTGACCCATATTTATAACTATAATAGTTTTTTTTTGTATGTATGAGAATTAAATATTTTTGGTAATAACAGTAGATGTTAATGATACACAAGTAGACGCCGATGTCAATCTCCTGACTTTTGACCCTTTGTCGCCTCTTACGACATCAACGGTGAGAGATACAATGGTTCTCTTCAATTTCACACCACACGGCAATGCTCAAAGCCCGCCATTTTAAAAATGAAATACCTAGAATTACTATCTTGTTTTTTTATGAAGAACAGAAATGTTTCTGTAATCAACTGTCTTTAACGAGTGCTTTCACCAATGTCATGACCACGATAGGCGAATATGAATCAGTATTTAAATTCTTTTATTATTTTTTCAGATTGATCAATTTCAATGACAGCATCTTAAAAGTATGAACGTCACATTTCGAGCTCGAGAAGCCTATATATAAGAAATAGAAGGTGGTAGAGCCAGTGTAGTTTAACCGGAGAAGTACCATTCCTTGCATTTCAATGGAAGGGTGCGGTTGCCGGCACACTTTTATATGAGGCGACCATCATAGTCCTCGGAAGTAGCAACGTATCTGTGATTGACTTCAAATGGAACCCAGGTTGTATATTTGATTACAGATGTCCATGGGTGGCAGTGACTACTTACCATAAGATGGACTGCATACTCGTTTGCTACTTGAGGCAGATAAAAAATAGGTATAATACAAAATATGTAGTTAACTAAATGTCAACAATTTTACCATATTTTTTGTTGTCAGTTTCACGTGAAATGGCCCATCATTTATTAAGGGGCATATCATTTTATTTGAAACACATGTAATCCACAATTTTCATTATAAGCTATTATTTTTCAACCTAGCCTTTCAATAGTAGCCTAAATCAGTATACCTACCAATAAACAACGGCAGCACTGTTGTAATCCGTAAGATGAGAACACGAATCTCGTTGAGATATTCTGTTGAAGACGTTTGAATATGCTGTATAACAGCGTGTCTATTGTTCTTCATGGTGGAATACACTCGTATCTTGCCTCTTGAACAAAGCTCTTTACGACAATCGACGTCAGCTTCAGACTAATCGTAAGATGATAAGATACGCGAGCTCTAACACAAGCACGTATCGCTGTAAAAGTGACATGTTCTGAAATTTCAATGCTCTGCGTTAACTTGTGATTTTTTTATACATTAATCTTACGATAAGGCAGGCGGGCTACCTGATGGAAAGTAGTTATCGTTACCTATGGACATTTGCAACACCAGAAGAGTCGCCAATGCTTGAAGGAGAGCTCTTTTCCGCAACGAGGATGGACGGAATAATCTTTTTCTACCATCGATGCAAGGTGGTAGAACCATTGTAGTTCGACCGGGGAAGTACCACCGCCACACCTATTTTTAGCGTAAAGCATTTCTTGCGTTTCGATAGAAGGGTGTGGTTGCCGGCACACTTTCACATGAGGCGACCATCATAGTCCTCGGGAGTAGCAACGCATCTGTGATTGATTTCAGATGGAACCCATGTTCTGTATGAAGTTGATTACAGATGTTCATGGGCGGCAGTGACCACTTACCATCAGGTGGACTGCATGCTCGTTTGCTACTTCAGTCAAATAAAAAAAAATCGATATAAAAATAACAGCATAAAAGGTATAAAGAAACTTATATCGTATAAAGTAAATTAAGTTCCGTTGCAAATAAAATACTTTTTATATGTATCCTAATCGCAATCAGTTTATCGGCGACGTGTGTTGCAAAGGTAAATCGTAAAAAACACAATTCGGTAAAACGTTCGCAAAGGGAACCCTTCGATGTTTATTACCCACTTACGTGTCCTGTTTCTAACATTTTGCTATTTCTCACTGCCCCGTTGAGAAACTGAGTGCCGTTATTGCAGAAAGGTTAAAAGTACCTTACGAAATCGGCTTTGTTTTTATTATAAGATTTTATTTAACTTGCAACGTTCGTAGGTAAGTATGTGTGTAAGTATGTGTGTTTAGATCTAATCCTCCAACCTCAATTTAACCCACTTCTCAGTGTCTGATTGAGCTGAAATTTGGAACGCACGTATAGTTCTGATGACAATGCAATTATATGTAATCAATAATGTTGTTGATCCAAAATGGCGGTCGCAACAAAATGGCGGATTACATTTTCATACAACCCACCCGATATGGGTATCAAATGAAAGGTTAAAATACAGTACACTTGAAACGTCCCACAAATTATAATCAACCTATTAAAATATACATGACTGGGTTAGATCAGATTATGAAAAACCATCAATATTTGCAGAACACCCAAGTACTAAGTAAGAAGTCTAAAGTAATACAATTTCGATCTGCGAATGTGTCATGGCCCTTGGATGACTACATCCAAATCACAAATCATATGATCATGTGAATAGATCGTGCGTTCAGAGCGAAGTAGAAAGTGTAATAATTGATGTTGCGCAATATTACACACTCTCGAAGTTGTCGACGAGTACATTTACCTGGGACAACGATCCGGATGGGTAAGTCCAACTTTGAGAGGGAGGTCACTCAAAGAATCCAACTCGACTGGGCTGCGTTCGGGAAATTTCGTAGTATCTTTTCGTCCACAATACCTCAGTGCCTGAAGTCGAAATTGTTCGAGCAATGTGTGTTGCCAATGATGACCTATGGCGCCGAAACGTGGTCCTTCACTAAAGGCCTCATTCGAAGGCTCAGAGTCGCTCAGCGTGCTATGAAGAGGGCTATGCTCGGAATTTCGCTACGAGACATGATTCTTAACGATGAAATCCGTAGACGAACGAAGGTTACCGACATAGCTCTCAAAATCAGCAAGCTGAAGTGGCAGTGGGCCGGCCATATCGCTCGAAGGACCGATAACCGATGGGGAAGAAAGGTCCTCGAGTGGCGACCACGTTTAGGCAAAAGGAGTACAGGTCGCCCCCTACCAGGTGGACCGATGACCTGAAGAAGACAGCGGGAAACCGTTGGATTCAGAGGGCACAGGACCGGTTGGAGTGGCGCCATTTAGGGGAGGCCTATGTCCAGCAGTGGACATCAAAGGGCTGATAGATGGATTGATGGATGAATATTACACACTTAGCAAAATATGTATGAATGTAGTACGATACCACCACCAATTCGCACTTGACCAGCGCGGTGGACTATGGCCTAAAACTCTCTCATTCTGAGAGAAGACTCGTGCCCAGCAGTGGGACAATAATGGGTTGACGACGTAGTACGATATTCAAAAGAGTAAAGATTTACAACATTAATAGCAAGGGCGCTTAAAAGCTTAAGTTTTTCTTCATTGTCACAATATGTTACGCGTAGGGCTGTCATCTCTTATATGAGGTACTTAAACTTATCATATCAAAGAGCGAAAGTCGATAGTTGGTTATAAATCAGAAATCACTTTTAACCTGTAATGGGTCATACGAGTTTTCCGATCGTTTAAGGCCGTAAATCGTATTAAAATTTGACCTCACATTAACGCTTTTAGTTCCTACAAAATATTTTAAGCCCATGAAAAGCTTATTAAATCGCAGTTTGTCCCGAAGCAAATGCCCGTTGCGTTTCTTTCCGGATATCATCAGTTGAGGACGTGTGACTTCGTTATAAAATGTTATCCAGATCGTATTAGAACGTATCTCACCGTTTAGAAACGTCGACTATGCCCACCGAAGAAGAACTGCTCTTAACATCGCAGGCCAATTTCCGTTCCCCTAAACTTGGACCAGTACTTCCGAAATTAAACAGCGTAAAAGTAATGCAAGCGAGGAAACTTCCTTTTGTTCCGAACTACGGTAAAGTTTGGAGAACAATTAAAGATCTTTGATAACTCGAATCGTATCACGATTGTATAAGAACTTGCTAAATTTGTTAAGAAATAATTAATTTAATTTTACAACCTTGTTAACTACTCGTATGCTAACATAAGTATATTAAAAGGTATTTAGTATTTTTTTTCTTAAAAAAAGTTGCTAATTACGACAACATACAAACATATTTTGTATAAATTTGATAACAGATCAGTGTTTTATGTCCAGATTTTATTAACGATTGAAACAGCAAATGAGCATGCACTCACCTTATCGAAAGAGCCAAGATTGTCACATAAAACTAAAAAAAAAGCTAGCACTTGCTATTTTACATGCAAAATTCGCATTACGTCTCTTCTATTCTCATTGTGCGATAAACCGATATAGGTTGAGTTAAACATAAAGTATTTTGTTTTTTCTTGTAATATTCAAGTAGCTAAGGATTATGTACTCCATACATAGTATGGATGGTACATGGTCACTGCCGCCTATGCCCTATCTGTAAATAACTTCACAGAAGCCTACTCTCGAGGACTATGGTGGTCGTCTCATAGAGTCGGCAAACTTATCTCTGCAAGCAAGAACCACTTCATGCTAAAAACAGTTGTGGCAAAGGTATCTTCCCTAACTACGCTGGTTTTACCACCTTGCATTCTGAAAAAGTTCCGTATTTATTTATAACATGTATGTTCTGATAACATTATTATGTTTTCGTTAAATTACATAATAAATACTGGCATCACTAGTTTGTTTCCTTGGTGATTGAACACTGATCTAACATAAATAATATAATAAGCCCTTATTTGATAAATACCTATTTGATGATTTGTTCTTACTTACAACTGAGTAACAGTTATAAATTACAGCTCGTATTAAAATATATTGATTATTCTACTGAATATAATGTATATTTCATTCTTATCTATTATCTCTAAATGAGAGATTTAGCGTTAAGAATTCGAAAAAAATATAAGATTGAATAGCAAACCAGCCCTCAGAACATCTGATGGTAAGTGGTTAATGGGTAAAACCCATTATTGTCTCACTGCTTGGCACGGGACTTCTCTCAGAATGAGAGAGTTTTAGGTCCACCACGCTGACCAAGTGCAAATTGGTGGACTTCACACACCTCCGAGAACTTTTTTTAAAGAACTCTCGGGTGTGTAGGTTTTCTCACGATGTTTTCCTTCACCGAAAAGCAGTGATAATTAACATCTAATACTCACATTAGTCAGTGGTGCGTGCCTGGGTTTGAACCTCGGACCTCCCAATTGAGAGGGCAAGTTTAAACCATTAGGGATCCAAGTGGTTACTGCCGCACATGAACCACAAACAACGTCACGCTGAAAAAAGGTTTTATCTGAAATCAATCACAAATGCGTTGCTACTACCGAGGTTTAAGATGGTTGCCTAATATAAAAGTGAACCGACAACCACGTCCTTCCACGGTAACACAAAAACTGCTTCACGGTAGAAATAGGTGCGACAGTATTCCTTCTCCGTTGAACTATACCTTTTACTTCGCGGAACTTTTTGTACTTTATATATTTTATAACAAAAAAAACATTATTAGATATATTAATTAAGTCCCCTCGGTAAAAATCAAACCTTATAATTTAGCATCCAGCAAGTTTTCTTTAACCATCATCTCAGTATACTATTTTTATAAACAGCTGAATATATAATAGTTTTCGTGAGCTTATTCCGTAGAGCCTAATGACATGTACTCTATTCCGGACAGAAACAACATTTTCCATTTGTTCGCAAATGTCTATTCAAATGTAACTGCCTAGAAAAACCCTTTTCAGGACAGAGAATTGGAGTGATCTAATCTGATCCAGGCATATGCTCTATAGTAACATCTGCGTTAGTTTGTCTAGGGTACAAATGTGTAGTCTTACTAATTTACATTTATTTTAAGCATAGCTTTTATCGCGGGCTTTGAGCGCGGCGACCGAATCATGAAAGTCCGTAACGAATCAACCTAACAGCCTCCACTCCGCATAGTATGCAGCGTGGCCGAGCGTTCGCTTAACGTATATGTATATGGTACGACAGTACGAAGCTCGCACGGACCGAGACCAACTGCTCGGAAATCGGACGAATATGTGATATATTTATTGTTTGTGAGAAAGTATGTAGTATCAAAGAAAAAAATACTGCATAAATAAATAAATAATTATAATTGCATAAGTTGATAAAAAATGCTATGCAATAGCTTCACCGCGGCAGACCCCAAGTGCCACACGTTTTTTAATTTAAAATAATAAGTAAGCGTACAAACTACACCTGACGGTAAGTTGCCACTGCCGCTCATGGCGATCTTTTAGTAACTTCTTACAGGAGTTCTGTCAGAAGTTAATAACTGATGCATTGTTACTCCCGAGGACGATAATGATTGCTTCGTACAGTAGTTGACCGCCATCAGACTTTTCCACCAAAATGCAAGAACCTCTTCACGCTAGGAATGTGGCGGTGGTACCTCCCTAGTCGAATCATATAACGTTTATTTATTTACATTAATTATTTACATTAAACAGCTTCTAAATTTCTGTACATACCAGCTGTACGCGTTGCTACGCCATCACAAAAAAAGGAAACCTTCGCGAGCTCATGAATAACAACTTTCCTAAAGATCATCATATGATCAAAGGAATAGTTTACGATTCTAAAGAGGACATACAGACAAACACTCATTTTTATAAATAAGGATAAGAAGATGTACATCTAAAGAAGAATAAGTTTTTACCACACATTTCAGACTAGATCACAGCAGCGCCTAACATTGCTGTTATTAAAAAGAAATGAGTGTTTAATTGTAATTTTTGTTGTTTTTGTCGATTATTGCAGAGTTCATACATATATTTAGACTTTGACGACCCGCGTGGCGCAGCGGTTACCGTACCGGTCTGACACGCAGTAGGTCCCGGGTTCGATTCCCGGCCAGACAGGTATCTGAATGATGAGTTTAGATTCTTGTTCTGGGTCTGGGTGTTTGCGTATTTGTCTTTGTGTGTGTCCATGGCACCCACGACACAGGAGAAAATCCTACTGTGGGGCTATGAGTGTAGAAAGCGTTTTAAGTTTTTTTTTTATATATTTAGACTAAATTTAGACTAATTGCAATGTATGAGCGAAAACGTAAACAATGATTGTTTTGAGGAGAAGCAACAAACTCATAATAACTAAGGGCACAAAAGCAAGATATGTTTTTAAAGTATTGTAACAGCTCCATGGAATTCTTTAGATACAAAGAATGTTTCAAAAGGATAGAAAATATCCATACCTATATGTAAACATCGAATATTTCTCTGAAACGTATGAGGTAGTATTCAGAATACTAAATGATGAATATGTGAATACGATCCGATAAATGGAAAGGTTGGACCGGATGTGAAGGTTTCAGTCATAAAAGATGTGTAGTGTCACCTTAGATTTGATTTCTGGAAGACCGTCCCAATTTAGTAAAATCTTCGTTTGTTGCGTATACTGCGTTTTGGTATTAGTGTTACTGGCACCAATAACTGCTGTCAGTAAGCGTCTGTTCATTACAACAAGAGATTTTTGAAAGGTAAAGTTGATTGGTAAATTGAGTCTGAGTTAGGTTTCGGATTCGCATTTCTATGACAAATTCATTTATAATTTCTCTTTCGTATTCTTAATCCTGTTTTGGATTCACATGCATTGTTAAAGAAGGTTATTGAACTGACGGGACGCTCTGGATCCACGAATATTCATTTTTTTTCGAGGGGGAAACCTTCAAAAGGTACCCGACGCCGTGGGAGCGACGAAGGGTTAGGTTAGCGCACTAAAACCCCCCCGGTGGGCGTCCTCGGCGCCATAAAGAGGACTCCGGGACCTCCAAAGGACTGCAGCCGGAATCCTCTGAGCGCGTTGCCCCATCGGGCTCCTCTCAGATGGGCGGCTGGCCCACCGCTCCGTGTAGTCTTTACGACGATATGCCACCACACATACCGCCGTCTTTTCCGGGAGTGCCTGGCTGGACGGTTCAAGATCCCACTCTAGTCTTTTTTTTGGTCTAAAGGGGGAACCGTCAAAAGGTACCCGACGTCGTGGGAGCGACGCATCTATGATTGACTTCAGATGGAACCCATGTTCTGTATAAATATTACAGACGTCCATGGGCGGCAGTGACCACTTACCATAAGGTGGATGCAGTCCACCTTAATGGTAAGCTCGTTTGCTACTTTAGTAAGATAAAAAAATATATAAAGTCATCGCCCAGGATTGACTAGTCTAATGGTTGAAACTCAATCTCGCAGTTGGAAGTCCTAAGGTTGGATCTCAGGCATACACATATAATTTTACTAAAATATTGAGTGTATTAGAAACTAATAATCACTGCTTTACGTTGGTCTTATGTTAATTGGTTTGTAGGCGCCATTCCCTAGGTTCGGTCGGCGCCGGGCGTTTGCTAAAACTGTACCTAATTTAAAAAAAAAACTATATTTTATTTAAGTGTTGTACAACGCATGTTTTATGCAAATAATTTGACAAGTTTATGTACGTTAAATTACAAGATAAAAAACTACAAATACCATTGTTACATACACATTTAGAATACCAAGGGCTGTTTATTTGCTTTTTGTAGAGTTTAAACAATTTCTCAAGATGTTTATCTCTTATAATCTTGAGCAGTATTTAAATTAGCTCCCAAGAAGTGGTCACACTACGTACGTGACACCTTTCAATAAGACAAGTTTAACCCGAGGATCGCAGAGGTCCCAAAGAAATCTGGCGGCTTGTGGGCTTCAGTGAATTTTAGTGATTTATCCTCGGGCGGGTAATATCATTGTTATGTTTGAAGTTCTTACAAAAAATCCATTTGAGTTTGTTAATGTTGTTATTATACAGTTCTAAAATCGTTGGTTATTTATTTCATTTAGTGAGCTCTTTTCGAGTATCCTCGATGAAAAAATCTATGCATATTCTCTGGTGGCCTCCTATCTATCATGTTTATGTTCAGTGAATACTTACTATTTTTATCTGACTGAAGTAGCAAACGAGCATGCAGTCGATCTGATGGTAAGTGGCTACTGCCGCCCATGGACATCTGTAATCTACTTCATACAGAACATGGGTTCCATCTGAAGTCAATCACAGATGCGTTGCTACTCCCGAGGACTATGATGGTCGTCTCATGTGAAAGCGAGCTGGCAACTAAAACCCTTCTATCGAAACGCAAGAAATGCTTCACGCTAGAAATACTGAAAAAAAATACAAAGTCTACATAGATCTCTTCATAGAGAACTCTAGAAGTAAATTTGGAAAACGCTTCACCGTAAGCTGGGTTCTCGAAACAGACGCGACTATGCATTTGTAACGAATTCACGTCGGGGTTTCCAACAGATGAATATTTAAACAAAGTGCTTTCAGGTAGCGCTTAAATGTGTTTTCCATTTTACAGTACATTTAGTGCATCACTGTTGATTATTCTGGTAACCAGTAACATATAAACGTTACGAGATGGAGGGAGAAAGGGAGGAAGCTCAAAATAGACTGGACTGGAGAAATGTTCTGGACCAGGCCAAGGCCCACCCGCGGCTGTAGCGCCTTAGACGATGATAACATATAAACGTTAACGTCTTTTTATATTATGTTATCCAACGCAAGTTATTTGTAAATATTTTTTTCCAATTATTGTTTACCGAAAATCATTTAACATTTTATACTTACCAGTACCATTTTAACGGTCAAAACTGGTTCAATTTTATTTTATTTTTATTAGAGGAAAATGTACAAAACTAGGGAGAGCAGTGATAGCCTAATGGTTGAATCTTGCCGTCTTAATCGGGAGGTCCGAGGTTCAAACCCAGGCACGCACCAGAGATTTTTCTTAAATTATGTGCGTATTAGAAATTAATTAATACTGCTTTTCGGTAAAGGAAAACATCGTGAGGAAACCTACACACCCCACAATTCGCACTTGGCCAGCGCGGTGGACTGTGGTCTACAACTCTCTCATTCTGAGAGAACACCTGTGCCCAGCAGTGGGACAATAATGGGTTGACGAAGTACAAAACTATATTACTATCAGGTGGGGTGCATGCTCGTTTGCTACACCTATGGCCTAATCATAATCTATTTATCTGTATGATCTTTGTCCAATTGAAAAACAATACGATATACGATAGGTACACATACGATTTTAAAATATAATTCAAGAATTTATCTCAGGTAACAATAGTATTCATTCCCGGACAATAAAATGTACCGCAAGTCTGTATTTCTCGGAAATTCTCTTTGTAATTTCAGCTACAGTTTATCAAAAGATCAGCTCAAAGAAAGCTACACGGATAACGTTGAACAATACGAGTACAATTCTCGGAACACGTTACACGAAGAAATCGAGCATCTCTTACCATTATTACAATTCGATATCATTGGATCTAGCGTGTCTCGTTATCGACAATCGAGTTACAAACAACGTGCTTGAAAAAAAATACAACATAACAAAAAAGACAAACCCGCTGAGTTTCTTGCCGGATCTTCTCAGTTGAGGACGTGTTCCGATCCGGTGGTAGTGTAAAAAAATGTGTATCTGACACTTTTTAAGTGCCCCCGTAGGCCTATACAAAATAAAGACATTTCATTTCATTTCATATATTTATTACCAGTTGACCCGGCGAACTTCATTCCGCCTAAAAGTCAAAAATCTATAATTATTAGTGTTTCTCTACTATATTATTCATGTATTATACATACAAACCTTCCTCTTGAATTACACTCTCTATTAAAAAATAGCATTAAAATCCGTAGCGTAGTTTTAAAGATCTAAGCATACATAGGGACAGACAGCGAGAAACGACTTTGTTTTATCCTATGTAGTGATTTTTCTATAGAAAGGGACAAACAGTCCCCTCATTTTCAATTATTTCCATAGCGAGAGTCATGGGTATCACATAGATGTTTGCTTTCCTTATATGAGCTCATTCGTTATGTCACACTTGTGACATTTCATAAGCAAAATAAACGTTAGAATATTTCGTGAAATCTTTAAAACGCTAGATGTACTAAATATACTTAGCTATAGCTACTTGAGTAGTCAACGCGGTAGACATCTTGAATAATAAAAAGCTTTTACGAATATACAGTCAAGTAACAAAAATTTTAAGAAATAAACTGAAATGAAGCACATGTCGAGTAAAAAGGAGGCATAATAACTTTTGTTAACAATTTATTTATTTATCTATTGCATAATACACACATGACTTTACAAGAAATATGTGATACCCTGGTAGGGCGTCGCAAGCTAGAGGAAACAATATTAAAATCAATCCAAATACATTAACAATACAATAAAATTTAACAGTTGGTATTATAATTATGTATCGCTTTTATTATAAAATGCAATAATACTTATAGCTATATAGTATTTACATGTCAAAAAATGTATGATAAATAGAAATAAATAAATAGCTAGCCCGAATTTAAAGCTTCGAATTCGAAGTCTTGTTTTATATAGGTACTTAATAAAACTTTTGTTTTATATAGGTACTTAATTATCTTAAGCAAAACGATAATTATCTTCGTCTGCAATTTCTCTCAGGGTAGCCTTACAAAATATACATAATCCCAAACGTATAGAGCCTCATGAAAGGAATATCGAAAGGCAACCGCAGACCATTATTACGTCTGAGCTTGTACGCGATTTCAGAGATGGAGGTTGTAATAATATCCATTTAAATCTGTGCAAATAGTAACGCAATTACTAAGCATACACTGTGGCTCTGTCTGAGCGTAATATTCATACGTTTGCAAGTATATATTTCTTGAAACATTTTATGTTACTGGTATTTATGATATGCAGTTTTTAGTTGTTTTCGTCGATATTACGACTTATTTACGTAAATCGTGGTCATGCCAAAACCACGGAGGCGGAGATAACCGTTGACAAGGACTAGTGGTGACATAGTCCTTAGAACCATCACACATGAGCCAGTGAAGTTTAAAATAAAAGATCTTTCACTAAATAGAAAAAACTGTACACAGACATATAAAGTTTATTCTACTAGTAGGATTAAATCATAAAATACTTGTATTAGAATACTAGACGTAATAATTACACTATATATATTACTACTATTTCACCCTTCCCGCATGAAAGGTCCTCGAGTGACAACCGACTAGGATTTCTAATGACTAAACTAGACAGCGAAAAACCCCTAAGCTAATGTATCGACGGATCTAAATTTATAAGTGTTAGAATACAAACTGAATGAAACACAATTATGAAATCGTACGAAGCATATCGAATCGAATCGAATGCCAACGAGATATCGAGTCGCAAATATATTCTCGTCATTAGATAACAAGCAGATAACGTTATAGCGGTTTAGAGTTGAATAGGGGATAATTTATGGTGATTGGTGATTAAGTGAACTGCGAACTTCAAACGACATTCCATAAATCACTTACATACGTATTAATAGGTTTAACATTAGACCGCGCTACGCATCTATGTGACTACTATCAAATAATAAAATAAATGAATAATTGATAAAAGATAATAGTAACATGCGGTGTCGTGTAGGTAGGAACGAAGTTAGGAAAGAAAAAGGGAAAGTTCTCTTTTTTTATACACGACGAAGGTAGCATGACTCATGGTGTTTTCAAAAACATGAAGTCAGCATTGATGACGTCACGAATACCAAACTCTCGAAGGTTCCAAGTAGAACGCAGAAGATATTCTTTTTCGATTTATTCAAAGTTGCGTAGGTCCGATCGCTTCGATGGTTCGAACAAGAATGCTCGATACCGGCGGGCGCTCGACCTTTTTTAAAAAAGTTGGGTCAGGTACCATAACCCTTGTGGCGACCTCCCACAACTCATCAAGAGATGGCGCTACTAGTATTCTGAAACATGCTATCAAACTATTCTCAATACCTTGCATATATACAAATTCCGGACGACTGTCGGCCGCTCCTCAGGCATGATCACCTAGCCTGGCAAAAGTTCTCCCTTTGCCAAACCCTCATTTATGGAGAGACTAATTAAACATCTCTATAAATCACTAAACAGTGCTAATTTAACAAACAAACAATTTTCAATTCTTAAACTAACTAAAATAATTATTTTCGGCAACGTGTTATTCTTAAATACGTGGTGTCCCGCCTACATACAAATAGTGTATGTTATCCCGCCGACGACGACGACACTTGAACGGAAGTGTATACTTTCGTTACGGCTTTTTTCTTACGGTCTTACTATCAAATCTTTTTTAGTTCGGTCGCGCAGCAAAATCGCTATCTCCTACAAACCTGCCACGTAAGGAACTTCGTTCCAAAAAATGCCAAAAAAAGTTAGTTACATAGGTCTATATATGGTAGTGATGGTACCGATACAGTTCACGTGACGGTAAGTAACAATCACGTGAACTGTATGTTACTTTTCTTCATTTTTATTATTAAAAGTCGAACTACACTGGTTCTACCACATTTTGAAGGTGATAGAACCAGTGTAGTTCGACCGGGGAAGTAGCATCGCCACACCTATATCTAGCGTGAAGCATTTCTTGCGTTTCGATGGAAGGGTGTGGTTGCCGGCACACTTTCACATGAGGCGACCATCATAGTCCTCGGGAGTAGCAACGCCACTGTGATTGACTTCAGATGGAATCCATGTTCTGTATGAAGTCGATTACAGACGTCCCTGGGCGGCAGTGACCACTTACCATCAGGTGGACTGCATGCTCGTTTGCTACTTCAGTGAGATAAAAAGAAATAAAAGGAATGGTTCTCAAAAGGGACATAAGTTGGGTGCTAACAATGATAATGTAAGGGTGATAAGTTTTTAAGAAACTTTATTGAAGTATCCAGTTGCTGGATGTTATCAACCTTTTATATACTAAAATTAGAAAATAGAAAGACCCGCTACCCCATCTATGGGCATTGATCCCCGTCGAAGGGATCAGAAAGAAGGAAATCCAAACTACCAAACTGATCAATTGTAAAGTCACATTCCAAATCTTTAAATTATCTTTAAAAAAATCTCTACGATTTTACTCGTATCATCTGCTTAAGTTCACAGTTTAATAATCTCATTGATTATAATTAAACTGTAATCATCCAACTTTGATATATTAGCGCGTGTCTCAACTTGGAATCTCAGCGTGGAAGACCGATACATTTCTAAAACACTTTTTGAGATAAGGATTTTCTTAATCTTGTCATAGAGCATGGAACAAAAACACTAAACACTTTATAAATCCTATCAATCAGATGTGGCTTTATAAAGATATTTTTACACAATTAATCTTCATCAAATTGTTATCGAAAATCGGCTTTCTCCGATATTTCTAAACAGGAAAATGCGCAAAATGGATAAAGGAAATTACTGAAAGTGAAAAATCCATATTGTATTACGCACAAAACTAAACATATAACAAATTTTGACCCTAATGTCTCCGAGTCTTAATTAGGAGAAACAATGCGAATAAGACTTCTAATTGGATAATATAATTAATGTTAACAACCTTACCTGTTAGAGTCTATAAGAATGGATATATTTCATACGTAGAAGTTCTTTTAATTAGAGCGTACAATGTAGTTATGGTATTTATTACGAAGATGAAAATAAAACAAAGATATAAAATATAACTTTAGTATCACTTCGTCGCTATTGCTCACGATAAACTTTAACGTTAAACGTAATTTGAAACTGCGTTTGAAAACAACATTCTTTGGTAATAACCCCATTCTTTCCATTTGCTGTGTGTCCTACGCACAATAGGACATAAAATATAGTTATTTGGCAAAGGGAGATCTCCCGCCAGGCTAGGTGATCATGCCTGGGGAGCGGCCGTGCACCGACAGTTGATAGCGTGTTTCAGAATACTAGTAGCGCCATCTCTTGATGAGTAGCGAGAGGTCGCCACAGTTAAATTAACTTTCAAGTACAGATAAAATGTCATAATTTAGATATAAATGGTCAGAGATTAACCCGGAACGCTTTGAATACTAGACCTATTTGTTACGTCCCTGTAGCCTCGGGGTCAGAATAGGGCTACGGTATCCCCTGCCTGTCGTAAGAGGCGACTAAAAGGGGCTTCCGGGGTTGCAGACGGCTAGAGTGGGAGCTCGAACCGTTCGGTCAGGCAATCCCGGGAAGGACGGCGGTATGTGTGGTCGCATACCGTCGTAAAGACTAGACGGAGCGGTGGGCCCAGCCGCCCATCTGGGAGGAGCCCGATGGGGCAGCGCGCTCGGAGGATTCCGGTTGAAGTCGTTTCGAGATCCCGGAGTCCTCCCTTTTCAGCGCCGAAGACGGCCACCGGGGGGGTTTTAGTGCGGTAAAAAT